>OV816024.1:183123323-184368083 GCA_929113105.1 Agrypnus murinus | reverse complement strand
TATATATATATATATATATATATATATATATATATATATATATATATATATATATATATATATATATATATATATATATATATATATATATATATATAAGTTATGTATTATGTTTTAAGTAGCGTCGAAACTACTCGTATCAATAAACGTTCTTGTATGAAAGTATGTTGTTTTGTACTTACTCTGCTCCCTACGTTCTGTCCTAAAAATATATTCGTAGGCTCTAACCTAATCTAACCTAAATTATATTCGTATGCTCTAACCTGTGATGTAATAAAAACAATAAGTTTTAAAGACATTTATTATATTATATTTATTATACATATATCCATACATTATATCCAGATGTAATAAATTTAAGTCTATCATCTAAATCAAGGTCGTTCTGCAAATCTACAATAGTTTTGTTAGTAAACTTATAAATTAATTCATTCAAAAATAAATCATCCTTATATCTATATTTGTATGTTAGAATATAAGTTGTCTAGTTTCAAATATGTATGTTAGAATATAAGTTAACTAGTTTCAATAAAAAGTAAAATATTTATCTGTTTTATTTCTCCAGATTAAGTCTTCAAGGTTCTCATAACTATAGATATTGTAAGAGGAAATCACGTAGAGTTTCAGAGTTATAAAGACGTATTACAAAACATATGACATATGCTATAGATATATATTTCGAAGGTGCTGAAAATAATTACAAATTAATATTAATCATACGAGTTTACTATATTCAACGATGAATATCCTACAAGAGTATATAGTATATTATTACAAATCTGCGTATTTCGAAACCATTGAAAATGGATGATATATTGTAAAATAACGTTAAAATATGGGTTTACTATAGATACGACGAATATCTACATGGGGCAAAATTATACACAGTAAGAAGGCATATGTAGAAATCGTTTACAAGGGTAGTAGATATAACGAAAAAGGTTAAAAATCAGTTCAAAATTACATTACGTCTAGAAAAGTAGAAAAAATTGGGGTTAGAATTGTTGAATATTTGCATTTTCACCATATATCATAGATTTAATTTTTTATCTCTAATTTTATATAAGGCGTTTTGTATAGATCAGGAGTCTCTATACAGGAATATTTGCGACTGTATCCGATCTCTAAAATATAAGCCTTTTAAGCCTTTTAAATATTACTTTGTACAACTGCGTTCATCAGGTATGCAATCCCCAGTAGAGTATCATACGTACCTGGTATAATATAACGCTTATCAGTAGGTCCCTCGTAAATATATTGCGACCCCTGATACCATAATAAAAATAATTTCAATTTTATTTATCAGGCGATATACATTATATTATTTTCATATATTAGTATGCAAAGTTATCGTTTCAATAAAAAGTAAAATGTTTATCTGATTTATTTCTCCAGGTTAAGTCTTCAGGGTTCTCATAACTGTAGATATTGCAATAGGTAACTACCCTGTATTTCAAAGTTATAAAGACGTATTACAAACATATGTTATAGACTTATATTTCGAAGGTATCGAAAATGGTTACAAATTATTAGTATTCATACGAGTTTACTATAGATACAATGAATATCCTACAAGAGTATATAGTATATTATTACGTATTTCGAAGCTATTGAAAATGTATGATATATTGTAACATAACGTTTAAATATGGCGACGAACTTATTTCTTTTAAACTGACGACAACTCATCATACAAAACATACTGTATTTATGTATTCCCTTTCTCCGCTGATATGTTTTCTACAGTGTGTTTTTAAATATTATACCCCGTTCTCTCAAGAATGCATAAAATTTTCGAAATATCTGTTTATTATTTTACTTAGCACATATAATAGTATTTAACATAATGTCCTTACATACTGGGTTACGATAGAGAGGGATAATCATACGAGTTTACTATAGATACGCCGAATATCCTACAAAAGTATATAGTATATTATTACATATCTTCATATTTCGGAGTTGCTGAAATGTATGATATATTGTAAAATAACGTTTAAATAAGAGTTTACTTTAGATGCTACGAATATCTATATGGTGTATAAACAATAAGAACGTATATGTAGAAATCGCTTACAAGGGTAGTAGATATAACGAAAAGGGTTAAAATCTGCTCAAAATTACATTACGTCTAGAAAACTAGAAAATTAGATAATTGTAGCATACGTATGTTAAATGCACCTATTCTTTCACCTCGTCTGTAGTAGATATAATGAAAAAGGATAAAAATCTGTAGTATAGGGCTTATGCTTATACTCAGGCTCGCAATCATATGTAGCGTATCTATGCTTACATAGTATAATTATTTTCTCAACGTAGGATATATCGATATTTTTCTAGTTTGATTAAATCCTAGAAGTTATATTCATTTCACCCTTTTTATTCTGTTAAGATATTTATAATAATCATAGGGAGCCTGGTATGGGCGTAAACCGATTGCACCTATTCTTTCACCTCGTCAGTAGTTAGACTCGAACTTTATGATTTCATATATGAAGAATACGTTTAGTGATGAATACTCTGTGTTCTAGAATACTTGTATAGGGCTAGGAAGCTTGATTTGAATACTAAAATCTTGATCACGTGGTTGGAGTGTACTGATACCTCGATTGTGTGCATAGAAGTATGAGTATCCGTTATCGTATATTCAAATTAGTTGAATATATGTAGTACAACTTTAAAATAAATAATACATCATTATAAAATAGTCTTTAATTAATGCTCATAAACTGTTAACAATCTAGCATTTAAACCTATGCATTACGTATCTTTTTTTGATATTCGAGTAATGTTTTAAGAAATTCAGAACCGACTTACAACATACTCTTTTCTTCATGTACCCTCTCGTAATCTTACATCGTAGTTATATCGCGTGTATAAGGTATTCATGAATTTAGAGATTAGAGCTTGAGTCGGTCAACCCACTTTCTGATACAACTAAACCATACTGCTTAATTTTACATGATTCGTTGATAGAATACAATGCGTTTGCTGAAACTGTGACTAGACATATACACATACCATAATGAAAATTATTAAGCAAAAGAAGTTGCTAAATATATTTAACTTAGACGATCGTGTTTCTCGATAACATTCCGTTGGTGATAAGAAGCATGGTAAGCTTTTACCTGTTTCCTGTAGAGTAATTTTGAGTGTACCTTCTTCTTGTGGTAAAACTAATGTCTTGTTAGGTCTAGTAATTAATGAAAACCAATTAAAATTTGAAAATATCTACCTATACGCCAAGTCTTTATTTCAACCTAAATATGGCGAAAACGATGATGTAATCAGCCCTAGCAACATCAAACCTAATTCAGTATTCATTTTCGACGATATTATCTGTGACAAACAGGAAAAAAATTAGAGAATATTTTAGTATGGGTAGGCATAAAGGTGTTGACTCGTTTTATTTAGGACAGACATATGCAAAGATACCGAAACATTTGATAAGGGATAACGCAAACTTGATTATTCTTTTTAAACAGGACGAATTAAATTTAAAGCACTTGTATAGGGATCATGTTGTAGGAGATGTTAACTATGAGGACTTCAAAAACATTTAAACGCCTAGTATAATTATTTTCTCAATGCAGGATATATATCGATATTTTTCTAGTTTGATTAAATCCTGTAAGTTATATTCATATCGCCCCTTTTATTCTGTTAAGATGTTTATAATAATCATGGTGAGCTAGCTATGAACATAATCCGGTTGTACCTATTCTTTTCTCTCCGTTTGTATAATATAAAATATATATTCCGCGTTAGACTGATTAGTATCGTTATATGTACCATTTGTTATATTTCCGTGAATATTTGAGTTTTCACCAATACACAAAATAAATTTTTATTTCTAATTTTATATATGGCGATTTATATAGCGCAGTAGTCTCACGATAATTTATACATATATTGTCTTTGAATATTCTAAAACAGATAAAGAACCCTGAACCCTTGTTAGGAATTTTAAAAATAACGAAATTTTTATTGAATCAGCTAAATAGATAGTGTACTTAACCCGTATTCAAATTTTCTACACATCTAACTTATACCAATTAATACAAGGGTGAGTAGTTGTCATTTAAAACAATAATTTATACCGCTTTTAAGATGACGATCTCTTAACAAATTATTTAGAAAATCTAAATTCCTTTGAAATGTTCAGTCATTTGTAAGAACGTTTTGTTTATTTATGGATGAAAGCAGTTTAAGGAATGTCGAAAACAACATGACTAATTGCCTTGTACGTATTTTCATGCAAAACATCAGTTTGAAGTAACTTCTTAAACAGTTATAAATACAGAAAATGTTTTTTTTAAATTTTAAAAATAATGCTCTACAGTATTCTATATTCTTAAAAAGTTTCATTTAAATAAATTTTTAAGAAATCATAACGAACGATGCTAATTGTTTTCTTTCAAATATAATTTGTTTTACTTGTAGACTGTATTTTAAATGTTTATGACGTATATTTAAACATGTCAAAATGCAATAGAGATAATCCGACAGGTGATTACCTTGTATATTTGAAAGTAAATTTTTTCTCGTATTATTACCCTAGATGTTTCTACATGTTAAATTGTTTTCTTAGAATTACATGATGACCTATAGATCTATATTTAAATATCAAATAGAAATGACAACATAAGATTTATTTTAAAATAAATTTATGAAAGAGAGATGAGAGATGACAAATAATATATAAAAATGAGCTGTACAAAATGAGATATCAGTTATGTAAATGAGAGATGAGATATGCAAATGATACCGTGAATTAATTTAATTCGAGCATCCATATGAGAAATGATAAATGTAAATGAGAGATGAGATATGCAAACGATACCGTGAATTAATTTAATTTGAGCATGCATATGAGAAATGAGAGAGGTGAGATGTACAAATGAGAGATGAGATATGCAAATGATACCGTGAATTAATTTAATTCGAGCATCCATATGAGAAATGACAAATGTAAATGAGAGATGAGATATGCTAATGATACCGTGAATTAATTTAATTCGCGCATGCATATGAGATATATGTAAATGAGAGATGAGATATGCTATTGATACCGTGAATTAATTTAATTCGAGCATCCATATGAGAAATGATAAATGTAAATGAGAGATGAGATATGCAAACGATACCATGAATTAATTTAATTCGAGCATCCATATGAGAAATGAGAGAGGTGAGATGTACAAATGAGAGATGAGTTATGTAAATAAATAAAATAAATAAATAAATATATGTTTATTCTGCAATTGTGTAATTTACAAAAAAAATAAAAAAAGAAATTAACAGAATGATTAAGTAACAAAACTTATTAGTTTTACATAAAACTATAACTAAAGAGAGAAAAAAAAATTACAATAATCACAATAACCAGCTGCAAGACAACTATAAATATAATAACAACAAACAGTTTCCTATTTATAAGATTATGTCAATCACAACAATGCAGAACCTCAAGGTGAGGGTTCAGTTTACTACTGGTCTTCCACCCACACCTTGCATTGCAATAAAAAAGAATCTTTTGTTTGTGGTTGTAGAATTATATTAATAGAAATACGAATATCTAGGTATTCATACATCGCATGAAGACTCAAAGATTAAAAAATATATATAGTAAACAGGAACTCAGTAATAAAAGGAAATCGAAGAAGAGGATAGCGTTAGAATCGCAAGATTGTTAACTAGTTAGGCGTTAGCTGTATATAATAATGCAGTACTCAACTATTGCTGTTTTCGCAGTAAATACAAAAAAAGTCTCCTTTTGAAAGAATTAACTGAAAGCGATTTTAGAGATGGCGGAATGCCATTATAAATCTTTGAAATGTTATAAGTAAAAGACCTTTCAAAAAGAGTCGTTCTATGGTTTGGTATAGTCAGTGAACCTCGATGACGAAGGTTTAGGCTATGAACATCGGTCCTGAATCTAATCTTGTTATATAAATAGGGTGGTTGCTTTTCGACAATTACTTTATGAAAGAATGTTGCACTTTGTAGATAGCGTCTATTTTTCATAGAAAGCCATTGAGCATCTGATAACTTATGTGAAATATGATCATATTTAGGAATACCATAAATAAATCTCAAACAAGCATTTTGGATTCTTTGTATACGTTCAGATGTTTCATAATCTAGGCAAAAGTGATATACTGGAGCACAATAATTAAAGTATGAAAGTACGAGCGTTTCACACAGCATTATTTTTATTTTTTCATTTAAATACTGCCTGTGAGGATATAATAATTTTAGATTAATAAAAGCTTTTTGGACACATTTAACAATATGATCTTTGAATCTTAGGGTTTTATCAAAAACTAAGCCTAAGTTTTTTGCTTTATCAACGACAGGTATAAGGACATTATTTATTTTAATTTCTGGTACTTGAGATATATCTACATTATTATTAATAAAAAACAGTACACAAGACTTTGAAGGATTTAGTTGCAAGGCATGATTTGTAGACAAGCGAAATAAACTATTCAAATCACTGTTTATATCCTCTACGGCCTGATCAATATTATTCCATTTGAAACTGTGGTAGATTTGCGTATCATCTGCGTACATATGCATCTTGCAGGTTTTAATTTCTGTACAGAACTTACTCGTATATATAGTAAACAGCAGGGGGCCTAGTATGGAACCTTGGGGAACCCCTCTTGTTATACTCGCCGCCGTTGACACCTTGTTCCTAACTTTAACACTCTGAAACCTTCCAGTCAAATAACTTTCGACCAACCCGACTGCAACCTCATCCAAACCTACATAGTGCAGTATAGCAAGCAGCAGACTATGATCGAGAGTATCAAAAGCCTTACTGAAATCCAGAAGTGTTAAAGCAGTACATCCACCCATGTCTGATGCTCTTAAAATATCATCAGATATATGTAGCAGCGCGGTTGCACAGCTATGTAACAGTCGAAATCCAGATTGAACCTCCGGCAATAGGTTGTTATTTAGCAGATGAGTTCTGACTTGAGAATTAATAACTTTCTCCAATATCTTCGATAGCGTAGGAAGTATACTTATTGGTCTAAAATCTTTTAAGTTACGTGGCTGTGCAACTTTTGGCAACGGTAGCACAAGAGAGTGTTTCCAATTATCTGGGAATTTTCCCTCCAAGAGACAGCTATTAACTATATAATAATAATAATAAGCTTTATTACCCAACAGCATAAGCCAATTACAGGGAATACAATAGAAAAATCAATTGCATGCGAAGTAAGTGTACATATTACCAAATCATATTTAATACAACAATTTTAATGAATTACACAAAAAAAAATAAATAAATATAGTATCTGCATATATAGTTTAAAGTTGAATGAAACAAACACTTGTAAATATTGTAACACCTAAAAGTAATTAGATGCTATTTCCACAATAGTTTTTACAGAGTCAACATTTATGTCAGTACTATTACTTATACTATTGTAATGCCTACATATTGAGTTTACAGGTGACTTCAAGCTTTATGTACGATAAACGATATTAAGTAAGGACAACATAGTTTTATCATTCTAGCGTTTAATCCATCCATTCCAATAGCGTTTGTTTTCAAGGATTTAACTATCTTAAGAATGTCGTTATGTTCAATCAATTTAAAACTAAATTTGTTATCTACTGAAGTGTTAGTTTGATAATAATTTAATGTTGGATCATCAATAGTAATATTTGGAACGCTATTAACAAAATAGTTATTAATTTCGTCAACATTATTTATAAAATCATTATTCAATGGTGATTTTGCTTGATACGTTTAATCGTTTTAATTCTGACCACATTTGTCTACCTGTTGTGTTATATAGTTTAAATTCTAAGTATGCCTTTTTTTCACGTGCAACAGCACTGTTTGTGAAATTACGTAATAATTTATAATATTCCCAATGACCTACTGTAGGGTTTTTCTTATATCTATCTTTAGCTTTATCTCTCAACTTCATAAGATGTTTTATATTATCTGTTAACCACGGTGATGAGTTTCTAATAAATGTAACCGTAGTGAAAGGGGCATGTTTATCAAACAAATTTATTAAATGGTTATTTAGAAAGGCGACCTTGTTATTAATCTCTGTTACATAATATATTTGATGCAGGGGGAGAGATTGTAATTCTTCGTAAAACGAATCTAAATTAAAATTTTTGTAATTTCTAAATGTTCGCACAACAGGTAAGCGTTTAGAAGAAAAACCTGCAAGCGTACAGTGTACCAGATCATGATCACTTAAATTACAGTTAATTACCCCAGAATCTATGAGCAACTCCGTGTCAGCTACAATTATAATATCCAACAGGGAAGCTTTATGTAATCCTATTCTAGTAGCTTCATTAATAACTTGTGTTAAATTAAAAGAATCCAACATGTTGTTAAAATATCTGGTACCACAATCTTCTGGGTCCAAGAAATCTACATTCGCATCCCCTAAACATATAACATTCGATGAAACAGCAGCGGACAACATAAACGAATTCTCCAATTCATCAATAAAAAATTTATAGTTACAACTATGAGGTCTATAAACTACACCCAACACGAGTTTTTGGTTATTTTTAAAACTCACCGATATCCATAACTGTTCAATAGTGTTTGGCGTGCGTATTATTGAAAATTCTAATGACTGTACTATAAAAAAAGCTACTCCTCCTCCTATTCGATCTCTTCGATCCTGACGAACTAGATTATAGTTTGTAATTCCTAACTGATTGGAATCTATTTCTTCTGAAAGCCATGACTCTGAAACAGCTAAGATACTAATTTTTTGATTAAATAAAATTGTTTCAATCTCGTGTAATTTAGGAATAAGTGATCTGACATTAAGATGTGCTATTTTAATATCTTCAAACGACATGAAATACCCAGATAAATAATTTAAAAAAACAATTAAAAGTATAAATAAATATAGTATAATAACAAAAGTAGAAAACTACTTCTGTATATGAAGTTATTGCTATTATAAGAAATAAATCTGCAATAGGCAGACTAATCGCAGCACTAACCTAATACAAAATAATAATTTGAATCTGTATAACTACTGGTGCAGCTCCTGGCAACAATTTGAGAGAAAAAAAATTATGTAAAAATGACTAATATAAACTAATTTAATTTTTAATATGTATAATAAAGTAGTTCTAAGCTCTAATTAAGCTATCTTCGACAAATTTAAATTAACTTCACAAAATTGTATACAAAAGAAGTAAGTAATCATGTAACTTGACAGAAAATAACCAACATACAAAAAAGAATTATACCTTAGTTTCTTCAGTAGTAGGTACATATAAAATAAGTAAGCAGCTAATAACTTAATTTTGTTCATTTAGCATATTATATTCAAGCAATGCACTTTAAAGTGTAACATTAATAAAAAAAAGAAAAATAATCAAGGGAAAAATAAAATAAAATCAAGTTCCCTAATCAATAGATTCATTGAATAATTAGTTCCAACATAAATTATATATGTATCCACTATTCCTTGAATTCTAGAAGTGGTTTCATAAATTTATATACAAAGGAAGTATAAAAAGAATGTATCACTTCTTTGTTAAATTAATCATGTAAATTAACCAAAAAAATAACCAACGTAAATGAGAGATGAGATATGCAAATGATACCGTGAATTAATTTAATTCGCGTATGCATATAAAAAAATGAGCAAGGTAAATGAGAGATGAGATATGCAAATGATACCGTGAATTAATTTAATTTAATTAAATTAGATCAATTAATTTAATTCGCGCATTTAATTAGATCAATTAATTTAATTCGCGCATTTAATTAGACCACGCCTTATTTGAATATTAATTAGATCGCGGGTCATTTGCATAAAAGGAGTGGGGGTCAGCTCAACATACGGAATACCTACTAAGATTTCAGAAATATTTTGTTATCAGTTAGTTAGTGCATCGTGGCTATTCTTTACTTACAGTTTTCTTACATTGGGAATGTTGCAAGTTACCTGAAACATTTTCTTTACTTCTTTGTTGTACTTGCATTACAAAAACACATTCTAAACAAACCTTTGCCATTTCGCTTTCACAACAAATATTTCGTTTCACTCATAACTTATTATTGATTATTTTTATATAAACTCTTTTCAAAACTACTATGTCCAGATTCGTCGATACTCAACACTAATTGCTATTTATTTCGTATTGCTAAAATAATTAATATTAACTTGAACTAAATGTCGACCACGTTTGTGGGTTTAAACTATTTTGGGAGATAATTTTAAGTTTTTGTACATTCACTGGATTGAGTGTCAAAGTTAAAAATTCGCGGTTGCAGTAGTTCAGAGTCCGCATTAAATTGAAGTCCCCCTTGTTTAGTCCGTACTGTTCATTTAAACAAAGGACTAGAAATAGCTCTTGTCTTCTTGGGCTATAAAAGGCTAATATATATTGTCGTGATATTTGACATAACGAAATTTACCCACTCAATAGTTTTAAGTAAGCTTATGTATGCAATTATAATTTAGAGAAATTCTATCTTTTATGAAGCTAGAAATGGTTAATTATAATTAACATACACACTAGTACACAACAGTCAGATAAAGGATATCTGTAAAACTGATTTTTCCATAGAATTTAGTTAATTTTCCTTGTCCATTAACGATGTGACAGACGATGATCTAATATTCCTTTTAAATTAAGTTTAGGCCACAGTTAATACAAGATTTAACCTAAAACAGACAAGGTGTGTTGTAATAGGGAGGTATACAAGTATTTACTACTTTACCTGGTGATTCAATAGAACATAAGTGTTTTCATGTTAACAAGATTATTCATTCGCTTAAGCTTCTTCTATATCAAAATTCTACAGCTCTTGGTTAAATAATTTTGGCGAAGAATTGTAAAGGTGCTTCATTACCACATAATCTTTCTCTTTTGCATTTGTAATAAATCAATTTTTCAGATTTCGATTGTATTTGATAGTTGCATTTTTTTGAAGAACTAGTCTATATAAATCTGGTTTCTCGCTGTATTAGCGTGGTACGTGTATCTTACATACATGGTAACAATTTAAAAACTTACAATGGATTATAATTCATGAACAAAAGATAATATCAGAAACTGCTGAAAACTGTTTGTAGGATACGAAGGGGGAACTTAAATGATTTAAGAATAAACCCACTCCCGTCAACCCACTATGCTCTGGCTACCCCAATTAAAATAATTTAAATAGCAACCCCATAGTTGTGATACATCACTTCAATACTCAACGGAAGAACATTAAGGATGTAAGTAAGTACTAACCCTTTCGTACTAACCCACTAAGTCCCAGCCACTATTCTAAAAAAATGTACAAGGCAACTAACCACAATTATTTAAAAAGGCACAAAGGAAAGCAGGTAAAAATAAATTTAAAAATATTTACTGATCTTCTTTTGGTCCACACTATCAATGAATTTTTAAAATTATTATTGGTTTTTGTAGTTTTTACTTTATAATTTTAATGCTAATACAAAGGTTCTTCTCAAACACTACTATTACTGTACTGTACTGGATGGGTCCACAGTGGAACTGTCGAATGGGTCGGTAATTATACTAATACGTGGATTAGCAGGAGAGGTTCTATTGGCCATTTAGATCGCCAGATTTAACATCACCCGATTTCTTCTTATGGGGTTATCTCAAATCAATATTCTACCAAACCCAATCCGACTTAATTGCGAAATCGCAGCTCTACCACTGTCTAGCGAACAATGGAAATCCCTTTCAGCATTTAGTTAATTAATTAAAATCTATTAGTTCAAAATAAACGCTAGTCCATTCTAGTTTATTAAATTAGTTTTTTAAATTGTTGTTTACTGTTGGTTCACGTCGCTAAAAAGTATTTTTTATGAGCTTTTATGAGCTGAGATGTAGCCTATTGTAAGTTTTTAAATTGCCACCCATGTAGGATTATATGGAATAACAGATACATTCATTTCATTAGTTTCTTGCAAATTGTGGTGACTTTTAAAATTATACTACTATCTAAAGCAAAAGTTCTGAGCCCTGACTTTGAATGCGCATAGCAACAAAAAACTAACCGCTCAAATTAATTCAAACGAAAACAGTTAGATAGATAGTTTATTTTTGTATAAGATAGTAAATTTGTAAAATTATCTGATTCTTGGATTTTGAATTTCCACACATTATGTTACAAAAAGTCCATTTTTGGGGAGTTATGACATAAAGCGTGTCTTTAATAATTAATATTTTAATAACTACTTGACAGAATTGAATGTAATTCTATATGTAACCAGCCTTGGTAGTGTAATGTCTAGCGTGCTGGACTTTCACCCAAGCGGCCCGAGATCGACTCCCGGTGCCGGCAGATTTGGTTAAGGTTTTCTGCAGTTTTCCTTAGCTGTGACACAAATGTGGAATTTGCGCTGTTCCATCTGTAAGTCGGCTGCAGTCGCACGTAGGGCCTACGTAATAATAATAATCACCACCTCCGTCCCGCACAAGCTTATAGCTTCTGGGGCCTGGTTTCCAGGTTATGGGCTGTAACAATTATTATTATTAAGTAGCTAATAGTGTTGTATGTATGTGGAAATTTTTATAATTTGATATCTGTATTATTTTTCAAGTTATTTTTTGAAATAGAGGGTAATGCATTCTAGTGTTCTGGTGCCTTAGTCAAATTCTTTTTTTGTACAAAAGATAGTATTTTGTTAATAAAATAACAAATACCACAAAAAATCTTGAAATTATTCAGGAATTAATTAATAAATAATTATTTAAAAATTATTTTAAAAATACTCACGAGTTAATTAATAAATAATTCTTTAAAGAATAATTTATTAATTAATTCGTGAATATTTTCCAAAGTATTTGTTGTTTTATTAAAAATCTTTTGTAAAAAAGATCTTGATTAAGGCACCAGAAGACCAGAATGCACCCTTTAAATCATAGAATAACTTGAGAAATAATGCAGATATCAAATTACATACAACACGATTACCTACTTGAATATAAAATTACATGCAATTCTGTCAAGTAGTTATTGAAATATTAATTATTAAAGACACGCTTTACGTCAAAACTCCCGGACTTTTTGTAACATAATTCGCAAAAATTCAAAAACCTAAATTCAGATAATTTTATAAATTTACTATTTTATACAAAAATAAATTGTCTATCTAACTGTTTTTGTTTGAATTAATTTGAGCGGTTAGTTTTTTGCTATATGCATTCAAACTCAGGGCTCAGAACCTTTGCATTCGATAGTAGGGTGGTGAATACTACAAAAATTCCAATAACTGCAAAATCTGCAAATAATATTGAAACTTAAACCTTCGCTACTGGAAGTAGGAAGCAGATAGTTGGGATAGCAACATTTACTTTAGTATTTTAATCAATTGGAAACTTTATCGTAATACCTCTTACGTTTGAAAGAGAACTTATTGTTTATATTTACTTAAAAAGAATTTTTTTTATTACATTTGCATCTAAGAATCACTTCTAAAAATATTCTTAGTTAGAATTACTGAGCCAAATATTGTGTACTGAATTTACTTCCATGTTTTGCAATATCACTGGATGGCCAATAAATGGTGTGTTACATCTAAAGGAGAAGTTGGGATAATCCCCATAATATATTAAATCATCGATAGCATTAACACCAATAGCATGAAATAAAGGTTCCCAGGAGACGGGCTAAAACCAATTTATTGAAAGCATATACGTACAAATATGTGTGTTCCGGAGGTGTTAATGTCAGAGGAAGTGCCATTTATATTTATTTGTTTCATATTTCCGGTAATTTGCTATCTGAACCATAGAATGGGGAAAATACTAAATCTTTTATCAGCACTCTAGCAAATAATCGTATATTTAAAATCGTTTATTGTATTGTAGTGTAACGAAGATGGCTGATTAGGAATCTGTATAAGTCTCGAGAAACTGTTATTGCTTTTAAAACTTTTTTAAGGGTTAACTACGTTTTATCTTTAACTAATAACACAACCAATGTTATAATAAATATATATGTTTTTGTTAACAAAGAAATATTTTTAAATTTTAAAGAAATTTGATATTCAACTAATTTTGAATATTTACATTTTTATACTGTGTTCTATAAAATTTCGTTGCAACATTAAAACAATATTTGAATGCCATTGCATGTCTTTAATTTTTTCTAAATTCAGCAATCCCTAATCCGATTTCAATTTTTGTACAAACAAGTACTACTATTTAGTCTGGCAGGCATTGTTGAGGACGGGGATATTTCAGAACCGTTCATTACTACCGGCACTATTAATAGAAAATCTATCTCCTTAATAAGCGGCTTTTGACATTTCTAGAAAGAAAGCAAAGCAAAAGGCCAGTTTTATTTTGGCCTGATATTGCACCGGCACATTATTCAAAGAAAGTGATAGATTTCTTGAAAGCTAAAAACGTGCAATTTGTAAGCAAGATTGATAATTCACCAAATCTACCTAAGTGTCGTCCTGTTAAGCGTGATTAAGCTCTCTGTAAAGTTAAGTATAAGCCGTAGTGGACCAGCGAAAAGTCTTCCAGGTTTCAAGCATTCAAGCAAACTTGGCGATAAATGCCAAACCAAGTGGTAACAAAACCAAGAAATGATTCATTTAAGAACTTCCGAAAAACTTACTGACTGTGATCGATAAAGAACCATTTTCAGATAATTTAAATATTTAGGTATATAAAAAGCCTTTTTATTTAATTTGTTTAATAAAATATTTGTTATTGATCTAGTTCTAAAAATTATGTGTAGGCAAAAATAGCAACACTTTACCTGAGACACTTTTTGTGTTATCAACTCAAGTTGCTGTCTTCCTGTTTTTGACTAAAATAAAACCCTGCATGACTAAACTAACATTAATTTCATTGTAATTCTACACATCTGTGTGACACAATGAAACTTTGTAAGCTACAAAGCTCTGTACAAAGGAAAACAATAGAAAGTAAACTGCACACTTGAAATGGTCAGTCTCCAAAATAACTCAATACGAATGATTATGGCCAAAAAGTTGTAAAAACGCATCATCAGCGACTAATTTGGTTGTTTTAAAAGACTTGCGCAAAAATAGCATTCAGGATGCTAGTCAGATTATAAGTTTTTGAATTTACAGTTCTAACAAGCTCAAATCTTAAGTTATTTAGTTCCTTTCGTTTAAATTTCCAATTCCCGCCCCCGGTATAAAAATGAATTATTCCACTTTGTATAGAATTTAGAACATAAAATTAGGTTTTATTTTTTGGTGTGAAAAGCAGATGCATTTAAACAAACATTTAAGAATGCAGACAGTCTCCGTGAAATCAAGTTAAAACTTTGCAGGAATGAAATATAATTCTCATCTTCAAAATTCAAAATTCCCCTTAAAATCTATTATGATTTTATTTCGTATAAATAATTCCTGGTATTACATGAATTTTCGTAGATTTTTAAAAGAACTAAGTACTTGTAATTAATAATAAGTCTTATTTAACTGACAATGTTTAATGCTTCGAATATTGAATTTATTTAGGCCTGTACACCTTCAAAAATAGTAAAAGAGAAATTTGTTCAATTTTGTTATTGGCCAGAATTGTTAGGAAAGCTAGTATAAAAGAATTAATGACACACGTTTTATGTAAGTTGCTTATAACTTTTCTTGTCGAAATTTCATTTGCTGATAGCGAACATTTGGATTGGTTTTTAGAAAAGAAATTCAAAGGAAAATGTATTTAGAATGGGATCCCAAATTAAGCTATAATGTAGAAAATAATCTTCAACTGTGGTATATATTTTTGTATTGTGTAAACAATTTATGTTTCAATAACTTAGCTTAACTTATTTCAATATACATATTTCAAAATTATTATTGAAATCTATAGTTTGGCACGACTGTACCAATAATAAAATAAATTCTAAAATTAAAAGAAAGATTATTCAAATTGCATTTAATATAAATTAATAGAAAATCTTTTTTCAATTTCAATTTTTGCTATTACTTAATAACATCAAAAAATTTGAGTGGCGACCTCTATTTTACTAATTATTCCTACGTTCTATTTCTAATCAGTAAGCCTATGCGATTAAGACCCGAACATAATTTCAATAAATAAGACGTTTCTGCCTGGAGATATGCGAACGTAAGTATAAGTGATTTATTGTGCTTATTGGCTTATTGAGATTCAGGCCGTTAAAATTGAAGCCCAAAGCGTAGAGCTTTTAGTTTGTTTAATTAGTGAGAAATTAAGGAGTTTCACAGGGAGTTTAATGAGTAGCACAGTTTCTGGTAACATTCTATCTTAAATCTGAAATCGAGTTGTTATAAAAAGCATTTTTAAGCATGTTTAGTAGTCTTAGTTAATTTGGTTTACAATTGGTTTAAACTGAAATCTCTTTTTCGTTATAAATTGAGATTCTTTGTTGAGAAACTTTGGAGATTTTTTATTTAAAAATATAGCATTTTTATTTTTTTGCTGAAGATAAATACTGCAGTAAAAATTCGAAGAGATAATGCGAAACAATAATTTCCTAAAATTACTTCTGAAGTCTTTTAAACATCTTCAGGCTATGTACGTATTGACATACATACATAATCCATTCCCCTTTTACCACATTTTGCAGTGTCGGGGTTCCACACAAACTCTTATGGGAGTGCAACGGAGGTAATGGAGCTATTGTAGCAAGTACATTACGCTCCCCATACTTTATCACTCATACAACTTTCATACCTTATCCTAAGGAGCTCAAACACGATTGTACTAAATCTTTAAATTTAGTCTCAACCGAGGTTTGAACTCCTGTCCCTCTGAACGAGAAGTAGGATGTACGTATATACCATATATAATTATATATGGTATATACGTACATAGTATATATAATACATGGTATATATATAATTATCATTATAGAAGGTAAGCAAACACCTTCAATTTGAAATAAATATTGGAGTAGTATTAGTGAGAAGCAATGAGATATATTATAATCTAGTCTACGAAAACTGAATCGATGATACATATTGTTAACACGTTGATTTTCACCGGTATCAACTGCTAATTGAAGAAATAAGTGATATAGTAGTTCTACACCACTTCTATAGGCTTTTTAATACAGTGTCGCCTTTTTTAATGTTTTATTTTCAAATGCATGTTTAATCTTAACATATTTTGTAAGGTATACCTTATTATATACTATTTTTTTATATATAGATTTCTAGTAATGTAACAATAATATGTAATAAATTACTTAAGTATAGGATCTAGAAACAGCAACTAATTTTTACTGAGTGACTCACTGGGTATGGTACACGAATATTTTAAGAAAAACACTGAAATCTGTTATTTGAAGCATTATTACACGCAACTTAATTTCTAGTCTAGAGAAAAAACACAAAAAACAAAACAGCTTATAAGTGAGAAGTTAATTTAAAGTCTCATAAAAAATGAAACCAGAATATTACGTATTAGCTTCGTTATGGTAGAAAATAGCTTTTTTAACACTAGCTCCGTTTCTAACCAAGAGGTGTCTCTATCTCTGAAATCAGAGATCTCCACAGTTCTTGAGGTGTTCAAACATCGCACATTTTTATGATTTTATTAGAAGATAGTTTAATAGATCTAAGATGTGGCTTTTAAAATTTTGTCTTCTCTTAGTTTACCTATTGAACTTATTAAATACAAATATTCTGTGGTTACATACAAGCTAGTGCCGTGATATAGCTATAGCTTACTAATTGTAAACCCTTCCGTCGGACGGCTTTTATTTATTGATGTATATCTTTGCTAGTATAAATCCAAAAACAAAAATTAAATAAACATACCACTGCAATGTATAAAACGCATTAAAAAATAGATTTTGTTTACCGTCGGTGAAATGTAGCTTGATGTATGCATATTAGCGTGCTAAACTCATTCTCCCTTTACCAATAGTAAAAACGAGACGCCGCCGTACTCTTTACGATGTTTTGCAAATACCTTCGCTATGAACTAATTATGATAAAAATAAAAGAACGGCTGTGTTCACAGAAAAGCTATGTAAAACTTTATTCCAGTAATGTTTTCAAAATGTGTACTTGATTTAAAGATATTAAGTGTTAAATGTATTTTTCTTAAACATTAAAGTTCTCTTAAATGTTTTTTAACAACTTAAACATCAATGTAACCATTCACAGTTTTGTCAGGAAATATTGACTGATGCCCTGCAACAAATAACATAAAAATTCAATTTTATCCATTTTTTACTAAAACAACCCCTCTACCACCATTCCGCATGGTTATTTTTTGGCGACTACTAAATTCTGCTTAAGTTGGGGATAGATTACAACATGAGCTAGATTTGAAATTTTTACAAAGTATTGAATCAACTATTTCAGCTTAATATAACTTTGGTAGAACTAGAAAACTTAAATTTTTATACAACTGTTATTGCTTTTCCATAAATAGAAGAACAACCACAAATGCAATTATCCCTTGCATAATTGAAAAGAAGAGATCGCTGCTATGGCTAAACCGAGTTAATTGAATTATTCATGTCTAATTGCTGCGATAATGAAGTTAGCTGAGTGATGTGTATTGAATTGTAAACCTACATGTCGATTTGTGCTGAAGTTTGCCTCGTCACCAGTAGGATAGCGGCTGCACCAACTAGCATCCAAGGCAGACCCATATTAGGACATCTGAAAATACAAACAGAAATTAGATTAAAAACAGTTAACACATTACAGAGATCTCGTTCTTGTAAATAAATTATAAATACCACGCGAGTAATAGAAAAAGTGGGTGGTCGTAGCTACCGTCCAGTCTATTTATCATTTATATTGACTTAATCGAATTTTCTATTTATAGAAACACTTTTTTTACTTAGCAAGAAGTAAATACATACACATAGGAAATATTAATAAAATAAATATTTCTGTTTATCTGGATATTGATA
Source organism: Agrypnus murinus (assembly GCA_929113105.1). Taxonomy (NCBI): domain Eukaryota; kingdom Metazoa; phylum Arthropoda; class Insecta; order Coleoptera; family Elateridae; genus Agrypnus; species Agrypnus murinus. The sequence continues at coordinate 184,349,200 of OV816024.1, read as the reverse complement.
AAAGATACGTAATACCTATATATATTGCATGCGTTGGACTTGATGTTTACGTGAGAAGAATTGGAAGTGTCAAAACTTGTTTTTATGTGGATTTATGAAAGACGTTTGAAAGCTTGTGAAAACTTACTGAAGTGTTTTCATTTAAAAAAGTTTTTTATTGGCCAGAGAATGTCTAACTTTTTTAATAGAATAGTATTAGAAACAAAGCTTATGAAGTTGTAATTTATAACTCCCAAGCAAGTAAATTGTATAAGTAATTGAGTTGTGTTATAGTATTAAATAATGAACAATAATAAATGTTACAATAATTGTCTACGCGCATTATTTCGTTCATATTATTTCTATACTTTTACATTTGTACAGGGTGTAATTGTATACATATTATTATTACAAACTTATAGGGCTTATAAGGGGGCCAGAGAAGAATTGATAACGAACCTTTGTCTGTAAATGTATCGATTTCATGATACGATCCTTTATGTTACATATTATCACATTAGCCAAGCATTAGTTTTATTTATTGTTGTCTATCATGATCTGTCAGAACCATTATGATTCGGTTTACAAATACTATTTACACCGACATAACTTAGAGCATTTTTTGGGGAATCCATCAAATCTTGAAATAAAATACATGTGCGGCATTGGTGGCCGCCACATCGAACAACTTCTGCAATAGGTAGACGATTAGTATTATAATAAACCGATTCCATCCATAGGTTGTCATTTCAAAGTCTCTAGTATTAACATTAAATGTTCAAACCGCATTATAATAAGGCGATAATCCCGGAGGTGTCTTATAAATCAGATCCAGTCTTGTCTTCCTGCCATCCCTAGAAGTTTGTAATATGTATTCATTTACACCCTGTATAGTGTATACCTAGACCTACTTTACTTGTATAGAGTAGAGTTCCACTGACAAAATGCGCTATTTGACAAATGCATTAATGTATCGCACCTATGACGTGAGAAGGCTTTTGCTAGTTAATATAACGATATTTAATCTAGAAAACAATAGGACGTATGACAGGATGTAGTGTGTTAAAATGGTACTAAAATAACAACCTCCGCAATAAATTAAAATAATTAAATTATTATTTAACGCAAAATTCCTGCAAAAATAAGCCGTGCGTGGTGAAAAAGGGACATTCATATCCAGCACCTCCACCAAATGTCATGTATGGGCTGTATGTGACGAACAACCTGATTAGAGATGTCGATAATAAATAAAGCGGGCTTAAAAGAACATATCATATTTTTTAGTAATTCATAGTTTATGCTACTTAAATAAGTAATAAATAATCAAAGTTTCAAAAATTCTAAACGTTTTGAATTTGATAAAATTGTTTGTACAAAATGTATTCTTGTAAAGGAATAGACTTTTAACTTTCTAATAGTAAATAAAACTTTATCCAATAAGAATTGAATTTAGAAAAATTACAAAAATGCCTACTATTTTCGTTCAATTTCTCTCATTTTAGAATTTTTCATCCATTATAGATGAATTGTTATTGATTTCAATTTTTCTCAGTATTCTACTTCCAATAAATGCAGGTTAGCGCCTCATAACAAAATTCTTGCTGTTATCTTCGTGTAGAACTTCTCGTATATCGCAATTCCTGAAGTTAGTTTCCTAGCAAAATAATTTTTCGGTTCTGGATATGGCTAAAATGAGGTGAATGTAATAGTTATTTTCAAAACCTTCCCCAGACATCCATAGTATCCGATCTCTGTTAACGAAAGAGCATTTGTTAAGAACAACACTTAATAATCTAATTTCACCGGTTTCATTGTTTCAAGTGATTTATTGGTTAATGACAAATTCAATTCCTCAAATCAAGCTACAAAATGAAACCGAAGAATTAAAAAATAGTTTGTTATTGAATTGATTAAGTACTTACTTAATTTTTTGGAAATAGCAGTGCAAAATTTTGGGACCAAAAAAAGGTGCACGGGTGAACCTGATATCGTTTACACTCAGTGAACCAATCTATTTCTGTTGCAGATGCCTCAGATCAAATCAAAACCAAAAGTTCTAAATAAACCTTATAATGAAGATATCTCGCAGAGAGCAGCCCCCATCTACATAAAAAATTGAGAATAAAAAAAATCGTATGATAAGGTTATGGGTATTATCCAAGATTAACATTACAATTTAAGTTAGGTCTAAAATTCAACAAAACTAATTGCGGGCCAAATACTCACAAAAGAAGAGGAGTAAATGCTAGTAAATTGAAAATTGGAAAACCAACACAATGGCTTTCCGAGACGAAGTTTATGTACAATTGTTGGTCAAACGATTTCTTGATGCTGACAAAAGAAACGATCTATTCAAAGATAAAATGCCTGGTGAAACTTTCGCAGCGTTTTTAATTCAAGTAAAGCTAAAATGTCTTTAATATTTATTGCAGGAGACCACTAGGAACGGTAATTCTTGAGTCGGCATCCTATCTTAACCCAGCGTACACCCGAAGATGCAACCACAGCAACTTAACACAACTCCATTGAACGATTATGGATCAAAATTGACTGTCCTAATCAATCTCTTGTGGTAGGTGTAGTTTACAACCAGCATCGCAAGCTTTGTAAAGATTTTCTAAATAATCAGAACGAATATCCTTTTGTGAAAATTTCGTATTGACTCAAAATATTCACAAACCCGCACGACTTGAATCCCTCATAGATTTAATATTATCTTCAAAGTATGTAAATATATTAAAATCTGGGGTGTTGATGTCAATATGTCCGATCATGAGGTTATATACCTACTGTACGCTGAAGCTAATTAGTCGTAAGCCTGCGTAGTTTTTTTAAACATATCACAGTTTTCGACACTTTAATTATAATATGTTCTAAATGATCTTCTTTCTATTAATTGAGAAAATATATATACCTATCCGGATATAGATTCAAAAGTAAAATTTTTCAACGAGAATGTATCTGCTCTTTTTTCAATACATACGCCGATTAAGCAAGTTCGAGTTTGCAAACCTCCTGCCCCTTGGCTAAACGAAAACATCAAGTTTCTTATGCAAATGCGGGATTATACGTATAAAATTTAGAAAAGTAACAAAACAAAAGAAAGTCAAACAACCCTGAGATTTTTAAAGACCTACGTCCAATCTCTATTTTACTGATCTGATCAAAAATTCTAGAAGAAATTATCGAAAGACAGTTACAGCAATTTCGTAGAGGGGAATAATATACTCCCCGACACACAGTCTGGGTCTAGACGTGGTCACAGTTACACCACTGCTTTGACTAAAATCACAGATGATATTATTACGACTTACGATAAAAAATTAGCAACCGCTCTTGTACTGTTAGATTTCTCTAAAGCATTCGACACAGTCAACCACGACTTATTATTGTCTATTTTGCGTTTTATAGGTCTTTCTGCGGAAACCATTAAGTTATTTAAAAGATAAGCTATAAAAAATAAGCTATAATATATAAATACAATACGTTGGGCTTTTTATCTTTAAAATCTGGAGTTCCTCAAGGTTCGATATTAAGCCCACTGTTATTTGCTATTTACACTTCCAATTTTTGTACACAACTTCTACAAGTCAACTCTCACTTTTACGCTGATGATACACAGGTAACATTATTCTTTTCAGTGGTCAGATGACAAACAGGTTAGTGAAAAGATAAATCAGCATCTACATTTAATGGCTGCTATCTCAGCCAATCATTTACTAAAATTAAATCCAGATAAATCTAAAGTAATTTTAATTTGCAGTTCTTATGTATATGATAAGTTGATAAATGACATTAAACTAGAAATAGATGGCGTAAAAGTGGGAATTTGCGAAGAAGTTAAAAGTATAGGTTTAATTGTAGATAAGAATTTACGATTTAAGTCTCATATCAACAATGTGATTAAAAAAGGTTTTTATAATTTTCGTATAATTGATCAAAGTCGAGGATTCTTAAACACTAACATTAAAAAGATGCCTAATGTAACACTCTGGTATTATCACAATAAAATTATTGAGACGTAGTTTATGGACCGTGTATAGACACGAATGATACGTGTAGAACTCAGCGATTACAGAATGCTTGCTTGCGTCTAATTTATGGAATACCCAAGACACAGTATCAAATCTCGGACAAACTGACAACCGCAAACTGGTTAAACATGTCCAACAGACGCCGCCTTCACGCAGCTATATTTTACTATAAAATTTTGATCAAAAAGAGTCCTTAATATCTATATAATAAAATTACATGTCGTACAGATGTCCATTATTGGAATATACGCTTCAGAGCGCTGCTGGCCGTCCCACCCCATAGAACTAGCATGTTTAAGAGATCTATTTCGTATACATTACCGAATTACTTAAATTAAATAATTAATTAAATTAAATAAGACTATGAAAATTCCCAAATAAAATATTTCTGATCACAATCTTATGTTATCACAAAATGGGTAGTTTGCAGTTCTTGCGAAGAACTTACTCTTCTTTACCTATTTTTTGTAATTAATTGCGGTTTTACTCACTTATAATTTTCACAATTAGAACTTGTACTTAGGTCTTCTTCATTTAATCTTTTTTATTTTTTTTACATTATTACGGTTAAGTGGTAGAGCTGAGCCTACCTTAAATAGGCTCTGAAGTTATTATTTTGAATATGGAAGTCACATCCGAAGACTATCTGTAGAAGATGAAGCTGTACCAAAGCCAAGTAATAATATAATTGTAGAAAAAGGGTTGTGTTTTATGTACACAAAAAACATTAGCCTCTTGTCAGTATCATTGGAATTGCAACTCCATGTAATGTCACAGACAAATTATGTATGCAAGATATTAAAATGTATAGTTATTTACATTGCAAGACCGTTACTTAAAACTTTACGTTTGCGAGCGCGGCACCTAAAAAGCGAGCGATTAGCGAGGTTGTTATCCGTGCAAGCACGTAGGGTTCGTAAGGGACTCGTAAATCTTTAATAAATAATTCTCGCATTTACTGAAGCAGTACAGTAATTGTGCTGTATTGATGTAAGATATATATCAATGTTTTAAATAAATATGTATGTTGCTATGGGATTGATGATAAACAAGCCCGTAATAATTTTTATGTATGAGTAATTACAGCCACAGCCCTGTAAAATTTTACGGGCTCCTAAAAGAGACATGTAAAATTTTACAATGATCATCAACAAAATGCTATGGCAACTTTGCTTTGCTTAACCACAACACCATGGCAACACCTAACTATAAATTGTGCTACCGCCTTTGATTCCAAAATGTCTTTTTATAAAAAATATACAATTCATAAAAAAATGCTGGTGAAGGTGGAAATAAAAGTTTGTACGCGACACGCTTTGCAATTAATCGTTACTGGGCTCGCAGGATTATGGAGGCTCACTCCTTCGTCGCTCGCCCCGCAAACTTTCCAGCTCGCCCGTAAAGATTAATTTACAACGCTTGGCACGTAAATAACTATTACGGGCAAGCTACTTACTCATAACGGGCTAGCCCGTAAAAAGAATCTTTACCTTTAGAGACAGAGCTCAATAAACAGATGTTTACAAGTCAGTAACTCATAAAAATAAAAATGTATTATTTGACCAATTTCTTGACACGTACCTACCTAGATATGTTACTTTTCTTGTTTTGGCTAAATTATAACAACTAAAGTCAGTAATAAGAAAATATTGGGTACATTATTCTAATCAATTTGAGATACTGATCTTCTGTGATACTTTTTAGATCCTGTCACTTCTTTCCTCTGTGGCCAGGTACGTTATTTTTATATTAAAACAAAAGCTCCATTCAAAACATGTTTTCTTTCTTGCTTTCCATTCATCAGCCCATCACGATCTTTTATCTTAAAATAGATTAAAACAAGATTTTTAGGAGCAAGAAACGATTAGATTTCAACTATTGTACAAATTTTATTGTAGAATATTTGCCCAAAGATCAATGGAGGAGCAAATCAGCACTTGTATTTAATGTATTGGCTTTTTAGATAATAGTTCCGTTTTATAACTCCACATACTTTAGTATAAAATGAGATAATTGCAAAAGGAAATAGGCCACTCAATAAAATTAATTTTCACGCCTTAAGAACTTCTATCAGCCATCACTCACTCAACCTCAACAAAACCGAGTAGTAAAATAAACTTCTGAAGAGGCAGCGTCGCGTCAAATTGGCGTCATCGGCTTTAAGGACACAAGATAAAACAGATCTTATCCACTTTACTTAAAACGTAAACGCTAGGAGCTACAGATACAAAATGACTTCTTAAAAGCTTTTACAATTTTTATTATAAATCCGGCAGAGTACCCTCCTCAAGCTACAATGTTAGAAAGCTTTCAGTAAAATGTACACTTTAAATATCGTTTGTTTTGTAAGGCTAACTAAATCCTTAATTAACAGTAATACAGTTACAATAGCAAGTTTGAGCAAGTTAAAGCTTTTAAACGGACGAAATGTCTAATAAATTAGACAGTAGACTTTCAGTAAGTGGATGATCTTCATCTCATCTAGGTTACATTAGGTGAAATTTATATCAACCATTTATCTTCGAAAATATGTGCAAAATAAACAGTGGAAAATTACAGCGACAATATGGTTAGGGTGTTTCAGTTTATTTAAACCTGATGGAACACGAACGCGCGCTCTGATAGACAAACACCGCCTAGAATTCACAAGTTATCTGTCATTCCTACTATGACAGGCAAACCCCATTTAAACCCTTTGAATAACGCCTTCTATAAACAGCAAGGGACAGAGTAATACATAACCCAACATTCAATGCATGTTGTAACACACTATTGTAACGTACACCATTGATATTGATAATAAGTAGACTGATTCATATTTATGTTCAGTGTTCAATTATTGGGACCAACTGCCGATATTTCGTGTTTCATATTTACAGCAAGGCTGATTGCATGCTTTCGATAACTCAATAAAGGGATTGCGTGACTGTTGCCTGCACACAATTACTATCTATTCTTAAGGGATACTATTGTTTAAAATTTTTCTAGAAGTATATTGTAGCGTTATGGGAAGATGAATGAGTGGGTAGATAATGAACTCTCTCGTTAGTGAAAAATTATTTTATTTCGGTCGTAAAAATTGAAATTTCCACATCTCTTCAAAATAAATTATAGAGTAACACACTTTTGGAAATCTTATGCTTTCACACAACAAAAAATGAGCTTATATGTCAAGTCATTGTCTGAATAAAGTAGTTATCGAAACCTATTCAATGAAATGTTCCATTGTTCTAACCAGTATATCATAAATTTGAGTTTAACATCGTTGAATAATTAATAAACTTTCGTTAATGTGGCGAATATTTAGTATGGTGAAAATAAAACGTTCAAGTGCAATAAGTTGCAATAAGCTAAGTTGTGCTCAGTTGTTCACGAGGGACGTTATGTCGTAATGGACGATGAAATGGATTTTTCTATTTTTGGTCTTGCAAGTCGACACTGTAAGTGCAATCGTAATGGATAAAAAAGAGAAGAACTTCATAATCGACAGAGAAGCTTATTTGCAAGCACACTATCCTTACGCTGTTTTGGTCGGACTTTTGAGCAACAACTCACTGTGCGAGTGATTGATGAATGGCATCAATTTCGTTTCTACACAGAGAGAAATACTTCATAAGAGCTTTGCACAATATTGTTCAAAACGGTGTTGGAGAAATTTATATTATAATTGTAGAATCGTATTGTCCAGCGTTGTGTACGATTTCGTTACTGAATTGTCTAACAGGAACTTACGACAATTATTTAACACAGTCAGATTTAGTTCTGCTTTCTTTGGAACAATGTTGTAGAGGATAAGCTAGCATATTATGTTGAAGTATAATTGTAAAAAATGTTTAGAAAAATACAATATTTTGTTTGAATGAAATCATAATCCAGTGTTCAAACTGCTTGCTACTAATTATTGTGTTTCGCAAAGTTTATGGATGACATCCTATAGATGTCACCACTTGTAATTGTCGCTATTAATGTAAATTCGAGATTTATATATAAACAGCCGACGGCAAAAGAAAATTTTAGTGTTATACGTGTATATACTACACGTTGTATAGTATGTAAATACTATACATTGTATAGCTATATACATATTAGTTACATATATTTTAATATATGTAAAAATATATATTTTATTTGTGATATCTAGCCTTCTGTATAGAATATTTGTGCCAGAGTATTGCACAATTTGTATAAATGTGAACAAGTAATTGTGTTAAATACTATTAAGCAATTGTGGAACACACTAGCGCAACAATTGTACAATTTTGTATAAAATTGTATGCAATAACATTACACATTCTGTTTTAATAAGTAACACAATTTGTTATGGAAACTTATACACAACTATTCATTTGATTCTACAAAATTACTATTGACTTCCACAAAATCTTGACAAACTAAATGACACAATCTTGTTTTATAATTGTACACAAATTGTCCCTGTCACTTTTTTAAGACCAATTTGTTTTACAATACCACACAATTGTTGATGAAATTTAAATACATTTTTCTCTGTGTAGGAGTAGAATTCCAAGACAAGACAAGTCGAGAGATATTTGGTTCAAATTAAATCACACTTACGTAAAAATAGTCGGTGAGTAAACACTATCGGTGACTTCAATAAATCCTACGTCACTTATCAGAAAAAAATGGCGTTCAAGTTGTTCAAAATCTGATATAGGCATCAATAACAGATTTCAGCAATTTTTAGAAACAAGCACTGATTCTTTAATTTGATCTAACCATTTGATAACTATTTAATCATATCAAAAAATATAAACGTTTTTGGGAAATCTTGATTTGTTATTTGTTATTTGTGCTTTCTCAAAATCGTTTTCATACTTTTTGATACACACCTTAGACAGCCTCTTTTAGATGTCTGAAGATATTGGTAAGGAAAACCACACTCTAGATTGATATCAATTTTAGTTATTACTATTATACAGGCTCATCGTGCTCATCATTTGTGTTACAGCTTACAGCTAAGGAAAACTGCACAAAACCTTAACCAGATCTTTCTGGCACCCGAATTCAATCCCGGTGCGATTGCGTGAGAGACTAGCACGCTAGCCGCTACCCTATCAAGGCTATTCTTATTATTATTATTATTATGTACAGCTGATTTCATATAAATCTAGGACAGTCAGTATCACATAGTGTAAATATTGCTTTTTACTTTCCTTGATGTTTAAGAAATTTTATGCAGTTACCTATGACAATATAATTCAAAGCCTGGTTCACACGTCGTTAAAACCGCAAAAATTACTCTCTAGACTTGTTCTACATTTATTTGAAATCAGCTGTGTAACTTACTTGTAGTTATTATTACGTATTTGCCAATTATTATAATGCACAAATACTATAAATATTTTTTAACAATATTACATTTTAACAAATCTTTTAATTAACCAACGAATACAGTTTATTTCAATAACCTACAAATCAGTTAAATAGACCGGGTTAGCTATATAACCAAGTAACGAAAGCAAAATGGAAATACCATGACATCTTGCAATATATTAGACGTGTAATATTGAGTTTTCCTTAAACTGGACCCTTCGTTGACATGATACATGATCCATGCCGTAATATATCCACATTCGTGGTTTATTTTCAGGTCACACTGTCACGCTAGATCATATCAATATGTGTCCATGAACTGAATGGTACATGATCCATGTTCGTATTTAAAGGTTTTATAACCTTATCTTAGGTCATAAGCACTTTGTTGGATTGGGTTGCAAACTTACATAACCCTACATTTAGATATAACTGTATTAAGTTAAATTTCAAATTGGACGGTTAGTTTTGAGATCTAAGAGTCTGCAGATATATAGGAGAGGAAATCAAAAACATAAAATAGGGCTTTAATATTAGCTCTTTAATAATATTGTGTAGTGTGTAAGAAATTTCATTTTTTTTGTTCCTGGGTAGAAAGTGAATGCCAATTAATTGTTTGTCTACAAAGTATAGAAAATAGTTATTCCCCTCAAACTTTGCTTTTGTAAACAGGAGTGTTATTTGGAAAAGTATCTCTTCCCAAATTTTTTAGAAAGCAGTTGTATAAAATAAATTGTATCCATCCAAGCGAGCAACTTATCCAAGTTACTTTCCAGAGTTTTATTGTAGGTGAATTGAGGTGTTAACGGTTTGTGTTGATCCCCAACAAGCATGTCTAAAGGCTTCACACGTCAAAGCAAATGCTACTACCATTTAGGAATGCTCTTCATTCGTGTCTTGATAAATTGACCACAGACATAACAAAAAGCCTTGTGGGATGCTTACAGCCTATTTATGCCATCTCTCAAAATTGCAGATATGGATAACTTTGACAGCTGAAACTAAAGTCTACTAGTGGACCTAAAGTTTCTGAGCTTCTACTATCGCATAATACTGGAAAGTTGTAGAAAAATCTTGAAATTTATCTTATACTTATCATGTTGAAACCTACTACTCAAGAACAAAATATTACAAATTAAATATTTATGATTAAAACAAACCCTAGTTATTCATTAGTTGTATACATTATATTATTATCTACATTAATAGTCCATTCAAACTAGAAAAAATAGCGGAAAGTTGAAGTAAGTCTGTGGCCTTTGCTTTTGCATAGGCCTTCGTTCTCCCCACTCCCATTTTCTTAACAGAAATCTACTTGGTTTTATAATAGTTCTAACTCATAACGTTCTAGTAGAGATATTTTACGCGTGCACATGACTTGTGCTAGGTGTGGACTCGTTAGTTGATTCAACTATTTTATTAACTTGCTGTTGACAGAATTCAGATACAGAAGTACAAATTGCATCCTCGTCGCTGCACTCTAGAATGTCTCTGTCGATGTCATCCAGCTCGTCAAAAATATTCGAATCAAAACACGACGTTCCATGGCAATATCCACAAATTGCTGCACATTTGAAGCAATAATCACTGACTGGGCTTTTAATGTAGGTGTAGGTTGAAGAATGCCACTAACTTTTGTCCTACCTATAACATTTACATTTCTAAAATATTATCCACATTTAAAATTTAATATTGATACACGTACGTTGCAAGCAAGCTAAATGTGGATCAAAATCTTCATAATTATCTGTAAACAGACGTCTTAAGATACAAAACAATCTACGTTAGTATCTTGGTTGCTAGCTAAACAAATTTAAGACATCTACAGATTTTTAAAATTACATATATAAATAAGGCAAATAAATACATGATTAAAAATAGAAGGTGTTTAAAACGAAGCTGTTGCCTTGTGGCGTCCTCTACAAATTAAAGTAAGGAAGTAAAGAATTACGTCGGGTATTAAATAACAATTAATCAGCCTTGGTAGTATATTGTCTAGCGTGCTGGACTTTTACCCAAGCGGCCCAGTTCGACTCCTGGTATCGGCAGATCTGGTTAAGGTTTTCTGCAGTTTTCCTTAGCTGTGACACAAATGTGCGATTCGCGCTGTTCCATCTGTAAGTCGGCTGCAGCCGCACATTGGGGCTATGTAATAATAATAATTGCCCTCTACCACCCGTACAAGCTTCATAGGTACTGGGACCTGGTTTTCAGGTTATGGATTGTAGCAATTATTATTAATTATTTCAATTTTATAGCAAAAGTCATTCAGAAAAAATTACTCAATACCAAGCTCTTAGAAATAAAGGAAATTAGAAGGATTTAAAAAAGGCGAAACACCATGTACGTAATGGGTTGGATAAAAAACTAACTATAGTTAGTACAGTGTACTGTCCTAAGACTTCTAAGGACTAACTTGTTAATAAGAAATTTTTATCCGACTGGCACGAAGAACAACGATAATTACCGCCTGATGGATTTTACCGAAGATATGCTAAGGTAAAAGATGACTGGACCACGATCGCGTTCGGCTCTCAACGAATTTTTCTGAGCTAGTTCATCACGAATATGAGACCACAAAAGGTTACTTCCGAAAGTTCCTTGAGCAAAATTGGTGCTAATTGCTGATGCATTTATCACATATTTATCTTCTTTCTTCGGTAACACAAAAAGAAGGCAGGGTACAAAAAAACATTCGGACATTTTTGGTGGGGAATTAAATAAACATTATTTTGCCTAACCTCCTTCATCTCGATAAACCTAGTAGTTTCCAACAAAAACGATAAAAACCGTTAGGCGGCGTGGTTTCCCTCGTTATCTCTCCAAGCTCGCCATCTACAGGCATCGAGTTTTAGGGGGTTATTTAACAACCCACAATGAAGGCATCCACGGATTTATCTCGACTTTCCGTTATTTAATTTTTATTTTTTAAATTTATTTATTTTACGGTTTCCCATTACAAACATAATACATAATAAGTATTGGCAATTACAATTACAAAACCATTGTGCAACACAATAACTAATAACAATAATAATATTATTAATATCTTCTAATACTATGTTTTATTTCTTTATATTATTCTTAAATGAAGTAAGAGAATTACCAAAAAAGTCAATTTCACAATCATTACCATATCGCAACATTCTCGGCAATGCCGAGTGAAAAGTGTAGTTACTAAGATTATCATTACTTAATCTAAAAAGCGTCTGCGTTCTAGTAAACCTTCTGGGAACAGAAAAGTCTATTAGTATACGAGGGTGGTCCCAGAAGTACCCGACCTGACCAAGAGGTGGCGGTAGTTGTTTGAAAATATCACTGTATTGGAAAGTACGCAGTCTATAAAGCATAAGTTTCAAGTTTGAAAGCGCCACGTTGTTCAGTATTTGTTTGGCAGCCATCAATAGTGAACGTTGCAGTGAATTTGTGAAAATGGAGAAAATTGGTCATAGTTATGTGATACAATACTTTTATTTGAAAGGCCTCAGCCCAACCAATATAAAAGCTGAACTGGATTCTACTCTGGGTGAGTCTGCTCCTTCGTTTACAACAGTTAAATTTTGGGTAGCTGAGTTTAAACGACGCCGTACGAGCTGCCAAGACGAGCATCGCAGTGGTCGACCAAATGAGGTGACGACTCCAGAAATGGTGAAGAAAATCCACAAAGCGGTACTTGATGATCGTCGACTGAAAGTGCGCGAGCTAGCGGACATTACGGGCATTTCAAAAAGTGCGGTACATCGCATATTATCTGAAAATTTGGACATGAGAAAGCTGTGTGCAAGATGTGTGCCGCGTTTACTCACACTCCAGCAAAAACAGTGTCGTGAAAATGTTTCAATTGAGTGTTGATGAAACATGGGTCCATCATTTCACACCCGAGACAAAAGAACAATCGAAACAATGGACTCAAAAGGGAGAACCGGCTCCAAAGAAGGCGAAGACCGTTTCATCTGCAGGCAAGGTTATGGCGTCGGTTTTTTGGGATGCGCGTGGAATAATTTTTAATGACTATCTCGAAAGAGGAAAAACTATCAACGGCCAGTATTATGTAAACTTATTGCAACGTTTGAGCGAAGAAATCAAGCAAAAACGGCCGCATTTGGCTTAAAAGAAATCCGTTATTGCAATGGCCAAAATTAATCAATTAAAGTTTGAATTGCTACCTCATGCACCATATTCGCCAGATTTAGCCCCCTCGGATTATTTTCTGTTCCCAAACTTGAAGAAATGGCTCAGTGGTCAAAGATTTTCCAACGATGAAGAAGTGATGTCAGCAGTTAATGGCTATTTTGAGGAGCAAGACAGTTCTTATTATAAAAAGGGTATCGAACTTTTTGAACACCGCTGGGAAAAGTGTATAGAGCTGAAAGGAGATTACGTTGAAAAATAAATAAATCTTTTTCCAAAATTTTTGTGTTTTCTTTGTTGGGTCGGCTACTTCTGGGACCACCCTCGTATATAGTCTATTTATAAATATTTTTTCTAAATTGACTGGACTATAACCTCTTATTGTACCTACTATTAATGAATTTCCAGTTATTACATGTTACTAATAGTATGATAATTTTATAATAAAAAATTAAATAAATCAAGTTTGAAAAATAATAAAAATGCACCTGCTTTTCCTGCTGCTTCCAAGTTTAATTCAACTTTAAATGCAGCCTTTTGAACCTTTTAACGCACCAAATGAAAAATAATACCTAGCTAATTCGTGGGTCGACAGTTTAAGTTTGTAGTAACAACGTCTTAACAAGAAGCAAATCGCATCTGTTTTGAAGTTCTTTACGCCAAAGCGTTTATTAGGTGGATTTATGTTATTGCTAGAGAAGATTAATTTTGTTTCATATTACACACCATACTGCGCTAAAGTCACAGGAATAAAACTGAAAAACTGTTAAATAAATTGTTGCTAGAAAAGGAAATTATTATCTACTAACGTATGCAGTGCTAATCTGAATATTTGTAAATAATTTAATTCTTTCGTAAACTAAAACCATGATTGCTATTGTCGCAAAAATGTGTTGCAGATTAAATTTACTTATATATGTAAAGCAATTGATTATGTAAATAGCTGTGCTGCTTAATGTGCGCTATCTACTAACTAGTGAGCCTCGTTGTTCTTGTCAGCGTAGAAAGTAGTGCATTTCCTTGCAAATCACTTTTGTAAAATATGCGAGCTTGTATAGATTGATTAGGTGAGAATCTATTATTATTGTTTAATTATAATGTTGTAAAACTGGTTTATTTATTTAACATTGTTGCCTTACACTGTGACATCGAAATTGCCTAGTTTATTATTATTTATATAAAGTGTTGTTCATTTCATCTATTAATTATTTTTGGAGTTTAACTTCTGGATCCAGGATCAGTTAAAGTCAAAGCCCAGTTATAGTTTTATACTAAAAAAAGTGTGATATCATGTCAGGTAGAAAATCATACTTAATACGCATACATTTCGACTTCGATTGACTTGTTAATTTTGGTTAAATGATATAATATGACATATCGATCGAAAGTAGAGGTTTTTATGGCCAGAAAGAACCTAATGCCCTCTGCAGGATGTTATTTGTGAGAGTTTTCGAGAATCTGGTTGCTGATCGTTGAGTTCCGAATTTCCCATTTCTTTACCAATTGTTAATAGATTCGCTTTGATATCGACTATGACACTACAGCCACGCTTGCATTTTGGTGGAGGCGACCAGGTCGCAAATATGTATGAATTTGTGATCGGTCATTTTAATACGGACAGGATTATTCTTGGTCAGTCTATTTTATGCGATATATATATATATATATATATATATATATATATATATATATATATATATATCGCACTTCACTACTTTTCCGGGTTTCACTCCGCGTATTCACTATTCGGCTCCTAGAAGAACCAGACAATGGTTGACGACGTTTCGGCAAGATCACACTTGCCATCTCCAGGTCACTTCTAACTTCCTTCTGCTTCGCGTGGTTACACGATGTAGACTGACGTCTTGCTGCACCGGTTGGTCTTTATAGACGGCTACGGTGTTGCGCATGGTTGCGGTCGGCTGGTTTTTGGCGCGGCTGCGTGTCATTGGTCTCGCTTGATCCGGTGGCTTTCTCTCGCTTTCCCTTTTATCGTTCTGCAGTGCTGGTTTTCGCTTCTTCACGGTGATGCTGGTTATATATATATATATATATATATATATATATATATATATATATATATATATTGCTGTGGATTTTAGTGTCAAAATTTTGGTAATTTTGGAAATTATTGTAAAATTATAAAATCTTCGTTGAAAACTAACACTTTAGGAATATTTCATTAACTTTTCCTGTTAAAGATATTTTCAAGTTATTTAATGGTGTGTCATTGATTATACAATCAATGTGTATACTTTTTAATAAGATTAGATAATACATGTTTCTTTAGTTATTATCAAACAGTTTATTCACCGATTTCTTAAGTATACGTAACATCCAGTTGGTCGCAATTTATTGTTATGATGTAATGCAGTTATGATAACTTCAAATGTGTTATATCGACGGGTTATGTGATTCTTTTAAGGTTTTGTTTATGTAATTAGATCGTTATTATTGCGTAAAAGTATTGTATAATAATCTGTAATAGACGTGTCACTTTTATAAAGAATATTAATCTGCTATTATGTATTATATGAGTGTACAGTTTGTATTAGTTCGTAAGGTGACGTAAAATTGTGTAATATAATTATGTAAATAAGAAATAGTATATAAGCTTAGAAAATGATAATTTTAAGGACTTCATGGTAAACAACGACGCAGTAAAGTCGTGTTAAAGACAATAGTACTAATGTAAAGAGACTTCCTGACATAAAGCGACGCAGTAAAGCCGTGTAAGAAATACAGTACAAATGTAAATAGATAGTTAAGTTAATTGAATACGGCGAAAGTGTAAAAAGTATAAATTGTAAAAGTGTGTATAAGTTTATAAAGAACCGCACCCTTTTAAAAATAAATTTACTTGCTAAGTAAGCAAGATAATAAATCTTCGATTAGAACTATTGATTGGTGTTTTATTTATTTAAACACAAAAACAAATACAAGTTCTTCGAAAAAGGGAAAAAAATAACCGCAATTAATAAACAAAAGTGAGTTACCAAAATCAAGTTTTGGATAATATTATATGGGAAATGCAGGAAAAAGGAAGAAAGTCAACCGGAATTGGAGACCAGCCCTGGTTCAACATCAAGTGACCTACTCTGCTAATGGTTTTGGAAAGAGGACATCTATAGCAAAAGGAAGAAGCATCGCTATACAAGAAGGTAGGAAGTTATTTCCTTCTGTTTTGGTATCTGCTGAAGGAAAGACTATTGTTTGTGAGGTGTAATTAAGTGATTTGAACAATTTAGCTATAATTAAACTTAATTAAGATTTCAATTTTAAAAAGTGATTTCAATTTCAATTTGTTTATTTTTTTAAAACCACAGGAATCCACATTCGCCCTGAGATGAGTATTTCTTATTAATATAATTCAGTTATTTTATGTTACTTAATTGGCGCCCAACTCTCTTACGTAAACTTGAGTTAGTCAAGAACTCACATAACATTGTTATGTAACTAGTGCATTAATTAAAACTATTAAAAAGTATTTTTGAATCATATAAGAATTTATAAATGAGGAAAGTTGAAAAGCATTTCCAAAGTACAGTCTTTTTAAAAATCACTTTATAAATCAATTATCTACAATTATTCGTTATTTGAAAGTATTTTGAATATAAAAACAATATTTTATTGTTAATTAGCCAAATTCATCGCATATATTTTTATTTTTGCTAGCCGAGGTGGGAGAAAATCAAAACTTATTCTGTTTAGCCAAAGTCACCGCAATATATATGGTCGAAACAGCTGTATGGGAGTATTTTGTTTTGAAATCTTGCATCTCTCATTATTAATAATTATCCTTAATAATTATTTAAGAACTTAAATAACCAAGAATCCATCTATGTATTAATTTATACATCAATAGTTCAAGAATTAAAAAATGTTTATATATATATATATATATATATATATATATATATATATATATATATATATATATATATATATATATATATTGCTATAATAGTGTGAAATCTTGTTCATTAAATAAAATGGTGTGTTCCTTCTTAGAAGACGCTATCGAATACGTCTTCAGCCTTTAGAATCCCTGTAGATGATCTCAACGAGTGCTACTCAAAAGAATCGTATTATGTATATGCAAGGTGTAAAATTCTACTTTTATTTTCCTTTTTATCTAATATGAAACGCATATTTTTTGAATTTCGTTTCCTTTCCGTGATAATGTTTACGCTCTAGATAGCTCTACATTTTATATTTCAATGCATTAAACTGCTTTCATACTAAAAGCTTACTCATGTAAAGAGTTACTGTAAATCTCCCGATTTCACTAATAACGTTGTATTCAACAATTCATAACAAAATCCTGTATTTACATGCAGTGGCACTAAACGATGCTTTAATTTCAAATCGATACATCGATTGGTTCTAAATAATTGGATTATAATACCACTAAAAACCGTATTAGCCAAACCCGGTCGACAACAGTAACAAGGTTAAAACAGCAAGCACTGCTGAAAAGTGGCCACGTCGTATATAGCCTCCTATTAGCACTTTAAAATAAAACAAATGAATTAAAAAGAAGTTGGAATTGTGCCTTGCTGGTTTACAGTACGTGACGAGAATTTTACTGTGGTTACAAGATCATTAGGCTATCAGTGTGGCTTATCGAGCATCAGAGAAGTCATTTCATCAGCAATATTTTCCCAGCGGTCGCTGAAAACAGTGCTAACTATGAATTCGTTTGGTTTTATTAGGAAACCCCACTGAACATGTATAGACTACAAAAAAATCCACCAAAAACTTGTAAACTAGTTGACTTTCTATTTTAAACTTTAAATTTAAGTTGCTATACAAACTTATAAACCAAAATAATAAATTGCTGGGACATTTTTCTTCTGGTTAAGCCAATAACTTATAAAAAGTTCAAAATAAATAATACATTTGTCATTGTCTCCAACCGAATTAAAATTGCGGACCCATATTTAACAATAAATTTTGTAACACCTTTAAAATATACATTAGTGCATATTCGATAATAATTATATACCTACTAAAATTGCAAGATTTATTTATAGCTACTCATATACAATACTAATATATACAAATTGTGTCACGTTTTTTGAAACCAGTAAATACTAAAGGAATCTCAGTACGGTCCTGCCAGTTTAGTAAAATTCAATTATGTTGGAACCACAAATATTACATTAAACTAAATAATGTTTTCTTAAAGTACAAAAGAGTTACCCCAAAACATATTCGCAAGCAATATGTTGTATTTCAGCAGAATTTTTATTGATTCGAGTGTTTATTTTAAGGTGTTCCCACGTTGACCAAATGTTTCTTTTCGGAGAAAATGGATTATTCTAGAACAAATTTGTTTTTAAACTTTGTATCCTCAAGGGCTAAAATATAATACTAGCCTTAAATAAAAGCCCCCTTATGGTTAAAATATAATAAACCTTGAATCTGTAGCTTTAAAACATATTGCGTTGAAATTCTACTAGTAAATAAAATACCGACAAAAGGAATTTTCTACAACAGGCTGTCTAGACAGCACCTGCAAAGGTTATTGCTTTCCGTTGTGTGCATAGATCTTCAGGGGAATCCCCGTAAGCTTTCGTCAAGATTGTTCTGGAATAAATGACGTAAACATATTTTATTGGTTAATGAAAATCCCGCTATTTTTCTATTGGATTGTTTAAAATTTCGCCCTCCTCAAAAAATCATACCACCGCGAAATAGTTTTTAGTTTACAGTCAGTCGAAGATAGTTTAAGATAGGGGCTGGTTGGATTCATAATCAAGCGAAGTGGCCACGCGGGAGGCCTCGCAGCTTCACCGTGAAAAGAGTTGTACGAGGGTTGATTGCCTTAGGCATTTCCATATGTTCTAGTTGTGTGTTTAATTACAGATAAAAGTGCAGAAATTTCAGTGATTAAATTTAAATCGTCGAAATCTAGTAATTAATTCCGTATGAGTTATCGAATTATAGACAAAGTGCAGTTAATATTTGGCGGCTACATTTCAGTTTGTTGAATGATTTTGTTCAATTAAAATACAGTTATTGTAATAATAATTTTAAATATATATGGTCTCACAAAGGTGCCATATTTATTAAACATAACGATAATTCAGTGCCTATTAAAATAACCAGCGAAAAAGATCTTCAAAATTTAATGTGAGTTGATTTTAACGTTAGTGTTAAACCTCCGGTAAATAACTCTTTTGTGATCGTTTACCAAAATACCCGTGGGCTCAACTCTAAACTCGAAGAATTTTCAAGAAATGTGTCTTTATCAACATGCGACGCAATTGTGATAACAGAGTCGTGGTTACAAGATAATGTGTATAATCGTGAACTGTTTAATAATAACTTCTCAGTTTTTCGAAAAGATAGAAATTTGATACGCACAGATAAAAAGTCTGGAGGTGGTGTTATCATCAGTGTGAGATCTGATTATCATGCTGAATTAGTACCTACTAATTTCAACGTTTGCGAAGGCATATGTGTTAAAATTAAATTGAAGAATTTACAATATTTATACGTACTTGCTGTTTACATCACGGAAGGTGCTGTTGGTGGGTATGAACAAATCTTTGATGAAATTTATAATTTACCTTTTCTTTACAATAACAACTGTATTTTATTACGAGATTTTAACAGTTGGGACTACTCTAAACATTTCTTTAATACTAATATTAAATTGCAGGATTTATGTGCATCAACCAGGAAATTAATCAGTTTAATTGATACCTTCAATTTCAAACAATAATGCTATAGTAAACAACAACGAAAGACTGTTGGATTTAGTTTTGTCTAATTTAGAACTTACAGTTAATCGTGAAGACAACCCGTTGGTAAAAGAGGATTTACATCATCCGGCATTAATCTGCAATGTAGGCATCTCGTCACTTCGTACGAAACAGTGTTCCGTAAGTGATGACTTAAAATATTGCTTTAAAAATGCTGATTTTGTTTTACTTTATCAACTCTTTCAAAGTTTCAATTGGGAGGGTGTACTAAATTCCAATAATGTTGATGAAGCAGTAAGTAAACTTTACAATTCAATTTATTCAGTATTTGATACTTGTGTACCTAAAAAACGTAAACGCTTATTTAAATATCCTACTTGGTATGATTCAATTATTCAATTCAATAAAATTAAACAAAGAAATAAATTTCATAAATTGTTTAAAAAAACTGGTTCAGTTATTTATCAAATTCAGTTTAGTTCGCTTAGAACTGAACTCAAAACACTTATTAAAAATGCCCATAGTTCATACATTTTAAATACCGAACGGAATATTATCAAGGACACTAAAGAATTTTGGACATACATTAAAAACTTAAAGGGAGAATTTGGATATCCAATTCCCACGCATGATATGCATGGTATTTCACTCTCCAATGGCTCAGATATAGCCCAAGCTTTTGCAGACTTTTTTCAAAATAATTTTACTGAAGCTGATAATTCTTCATCCAGCGGTGTAGATGTTAGCAACATTAATGCATGTAACATGTATAACACAATCGTGATTGGTTCAATATCCTCCGAGGAGATACTTAGTGCTATTGGAGAACTGAATAATGTAAAATCTTTGGGACCTGATAGTATTCCCGTTTACATAATTAATATTATCTATAACAACGCTACGGTTGCAAGGTTATTTTGACTCCCAAATGGAACGGCCATGGTGGTGTAGTAATTCGAATGAGAAGGATGATAAAGGAGGTAGGCTAGGTCGAGCAGGTGGCAACCCGACAGCGAAACCGTTAATAAGTCGGGCTCTCATAAGAGTTCGTCGGGGTAACCGAAGAAGACCAGGAGACGCCGCGCGCCATCGGGAGAACCGGGAAGAGTTTTCTTTTCTGCATGAGCGTTCGAGTTACATGGAATCCTCTAGCAGGGAGATATGGTTTGGAACGCGAAGAGCTCCGCAATTGAGGCAGTGTCCGAATCTTCCCCCCGGACCTTGAAAATCAGGTAGAGGGCCAAGTGATGGACTCCAAGGTGAATAACCTCTAGTGTACGTCTAGAAATACGCCTCGAAGACTTTTCCGCCGAAAATCCCTCGTGCTAAACAGTCGACCAGTCGGGATTTTTTTGCCCGGATAAATTTACTCGAGGTATTTCTGAGCAAAACATTCTGATGGAAAACGTCAAAATTTGTTCCGCTATTTTACATGCGTTTCCTTTATACATATAACAATGCGTACTTACCATGGTTACTGTCACTTTAATAATGAAAAATAAATTAAAATCGTAATTTATTTAAAAATTGTAATTTCTTTATTAACTGTACTAATGTAAATACCAATAGATAATTTACAAACAATATTTATGCAGAAAATTATCACACTAAATACTCCGCGTGCATTGTAACGTGCTCAAATTCCCAATTTTATAGAAATAGGTACAACTTTATATGCATAAACCCAAGGAACACAGTGCCATCTAATAAACATTTACTTAACATCTAGCATATATGTCTATCGACTGTATTTTCTAGATGCATTGTAGACCACTAAATGTCCGCAACTTAGATTGTATATACGACGTCTAAGTTATACTATTTTTAGATGTTCTAATAAGACTGCAAATCTGCAGCTGCTTAGGACCTATATCTGATGTCTAAGCTATATTACTTTTAGGTGTTCTAATAGACTACAAATTTGCATTTGCGTAGACGGAATATCCGACGTCTAACTTATACTATTTTTAGATGTTCTAATAGACTACAAATTTGCATTTGCATAGACGGTATATCAGACATCATGTTAAAAATAATACGTACAATAATCCGTATAATTTTTATTAAAAAAGTCAAATGGAATCTTAACAGTACTCAATACTTATAAAATACATCAAATTATGTTTGATCTTTTTGGTGTCGTTGGGGTGTCGTCTCACGGTTCCACCTCCTATTATAGCCAGTCTGTTTTTCTGTAAATTAAATATTTCTTATTAGAGTATAAAATAAGAATTTTTTACAATCTCAAATATAGAGAGGGTGTTCAAAAAGTAAATATTATTGATATAATAATAACACTTACCTTAGCAAGTTTACAACAATAACTTTTTGCTGTTATATTATAAATCTAAAAACTAGATACCCAAAGCAGCAGAGATGCTTCTGGTAGTTCTACAAACGAACTGAGTACCGAGCAATAACGGTAATTCAACAATAACTACCCCCTGCCCCCATCCAAAGTTCACGAACAGGCAGCATGGCCATCACGTGGGTGCAGGGTTGCAATATAGGGGGTTTATTGAGAAAGGAGATCCTTTCTGATTATGTTTATTATTAGAATGTTATTGTTATTTCAATATGAATACAAGTAAAAATACAAACAGGTACCGGCAGGCAAATGCCGAGGAGCCGGGGTCGGAAAACCCTGATCTTTTCCAGGAAAAATACTAATATCCAAAAGTCCCTCTGGCAAGGTTAATTGAAAATGTTTGGTGCATGTATAATAATTAAAGTTTGAAAAGACTTCCGCCAGCAGAAATATCATTTCTGTTATTTTTACTGGAGGCGATTGGAGTGTCAAAATTCTTACTTTAGATAACATTAAAAAAATAAAATTGAAAAATAAAGATTATCATTATTTATGGAACCATTTTTAAGCAAGGGTAGACTTTTTATCAGGCTAATTTTAAGCATAAGTAACAAATTTTTGAAAATTCTTGATAATGTCTAATACATGTCTAAAATATATAGCTTTATAGACCAATAAAGTAGCATGTTTAAACTACATCTATTAAATGTAAGACAATAGACTCAGTTCGGATTCATCTAAGTTAGATTGTAAATAGATGGTATATATTTTAACATGTGTTTTCGGTCAAAAAGTTACATCAATTAGACGCATTTCAGATAACATTAAAAAAAATTTTTTATGAAAAATTAACATTATTATCCCTAACAAACTATTTTTAAGCATGGAGGTAAACTTTTTACCAGGTTATTTTTAAGCACAATAATACATTTTTAAAAATTTTAGATAATGTCTAATACATGTCTAAAATATATAG
Organism: Agrypnus murinus; assembly: GCA_929113105.1. Lineage (NCBI taxonomy): Eukaryota > Metazoa > Arthropoda > Insecta > Coleoptera > Elateridae > Agrypnus > Agrypnus murinus. The sequence goes on along the minus strand of OV816024.1, from coordinate 184,325,725 downwards.
CCTTATAGACACAATTAAATAGTATGTTTAAACTACATCTATTAAATGTAAGACAATAGACTCAGTTCTGATTCATCTAAGTTAGATTGTAAATAGATGTATTAATTAAATTAAATGCATTTCAGATAACATTAAAAAAAATTTTTAATGAAAAATTAACATTATTTTCCCTAACAAACTATTTTTAAGCAAGAGGCTAAACTTTTATCAGGTTAATTTAAAGCATAATAACACCTTCTTGAAAATTATAGATAATGTCTATAACATGTCTAAAAGATATAGCGTTATAGACAGAATAAATTACTGTGTCTAAACTACATCTATTAGATGTAAGATAGTAGATGTAGATGAAATTTAGATGAGGTAGATGGTAGAGAGATGGTCTATAGATCACTATGTGTTTCTTGGGAATGGTAAAAAACCTTAGTACCCTGTGTAGTTCATTATATTTCAGTTGGATTAAAAATGCAGACGATATTTCGAATTAAATGGTGTTCCTTTAATACCAAAGGGCACCCTAAAATGTTTTCGTATCAGATGAAATTCCTTTTAGAATGAAATGCCAGATAACATTGCGTTTAGAATAAACATACGTCTTTGTAAATATCAAAGTTCATTGAAAAAGCCTTCTCACGGTTAAAAATTGTTTTTCGTAACGAAAATACAGACAAAAATTGAGATTATAAAGGAAAAATAATATCGGCTTTTAACAAGCCAATAAAATATGTGAAAACGCATTAAACCCTAAATTTATAGATCCTGTACGTGTTATTTTTAACTTGGATGAATAGATTTTTCTAAGTGCAGACGCATAATAAAGCATCATGTGGTCACTTGCAAAATATCGAGTTACTCCCCAAGACACAGATTTTAGGCGGTAATGTTCCGCAAGTAGAAGTTTTTCTTACGCACTTATTTCCTAATTGGTTGAAGTAATATTATCGTCGTTCGGATAGGTTGATTTCAATTCCCCTTCTTAAAAAATATCACCCCACGAAAAATCCAAGGGGTTAGTTAACGACAGGCAGTGAGATAGAGGCTTCAAGCCGAGCTGCCGGCGATTGCCCAAAGCCCTTTTGGTGTTAACAGCATTTTCGAAATTACAGCTTTTACGTATGAAAAAAGGTTATAGTTTGAAAAGTACGAATTATTTGTGATAATACCGTCTTGTATTTAGTTCTGTTTACAGCATAGGAAGCTTATTTGGTTCATTTTACCGCTTAATCTGTGTTAATAAAATTAATACAAATAATCCAGTTTTCCGCTCGTTGAAAATTTGTGAAGGAAATTCAATCTCGCATTGAATTTTAATGTTTGTCGTGTTGGTTAACTAACTTATGAGTAATTTAAAGTGTTATTAATTACCATTTTAAGAAGGGAAGTTATAGCATTCGAAATTTTAATGTTAAGAATCTTTAATTTTGGGTTTTCTTGTTTCAATAATAAAATAGTGGACGTACAGAATTTATGTCAGCCTTATAAAATTATTACGCTGAAACAATATAACATTCTAATAACGAAAATTAGTCAAAAGAAACTAAAACTTGTAATAAAGAAGTGTAATATTGGGATTATTGCAGTTTAGGAGTTTTAATACCACGGGTTAATGCCAAATTGTTACAGAAATGATAATTTTCATATAATCAATTATGAACTTTTCGTTAATTAGTGTAGCATCTTTACCAGTATTCCATGTTCTTCAAGTTTATAGTATGTTCTATTTTTTTTATGTTCAGTGCATAATAAGGCCTTTTTTGTGAAAGTGAATTTTGGTGTATTTTAATGGACTATAGTACTGTATCGATTTACCCTGGAGTAACGAACATACTGTTTAATAGAAGTAAGTTTGATGTTAGATTTCGTCAGAACTATTATTATGAAAGCTGTTTGTTAGTTATACAATCATCCTTTTCATTAAAGATCTTCATGAAAAATGTATTAACATTGTTTTTATGATTTTTTATTTGAAACAATTTATCATCTTGTTTACGAATAAATGAAAACTGTGATAATATTCGACCGTACACTTGTGAAAGTCTTTAAAGTATTTTAACCAGCTTAATACTAACGTAATTAAATATGACTATTAATTGAATTTAATCAATATAACCAATATTCTTTTCTGTTTGCGAATACTGAAGTTTAAGACTTGCAAGCAGATGGCGCCCATATATTTTTTTATTGTGTCTATTACCTTATATTTTTTTACAATTCGTAAGCTATGAAAATCAGACCTACGCCTGAATTATAATTTGATATTAAGATATCTTAAAAGTCGGAGCATTACAGTAAGTATCGTTGTTATGAGCTTTGCATTAAGTATTCAGATTGTGAATTTTTCGAGGTTACAGTGACGTCCATCGCGCGGCGTTTTTTTATGTTTAGTATTTTCAGTAAAGTAATTCCAGTAGAGTAACAAAAAAGCGTTGCTACAGCATATAAAACAACCTGATTAAATTTTGGCAATTGTGTGTCAAAATGACTTGCTCTAAAGAAATATGTCTCGAAAACTTTTTCGTCCAAAATCCCTCGTTCTACGCGGTCCGAATCTTTGTGTGGAATCTGCTCGACGTATTTCTGAGCAAAACATTCTGACACAAAACTTCAAAATTTATTCGGCTATTTTACTTGCACTTCGGATATTACTGTTGATAAAATATTTTGATAATTAAAACATGTCATGCAATCCATGAATAAATTTATATAAAGTGCAAGGGGTGAACTACAGCGTAGGTGAAATGTCCACTAATTTAAATTAAAACTGGAAATTGAACTGTAACAACAGTCTAACTTTCCGAGTTAGAAAGAAATCTAAATCAAACATGTACAGGCACTCACAGTCCGTACCGGGAAAGACTTTTGTGAAACTTTTCTCACACAAATCTTAAATGCCAAATTCTGCACGCAATTTTCGTTATTTACTAGTAATACTGATATCTCTTTAAAACATCCATATTTAAGCAGTTACTCAATGGCTGTGAAACACTATAAAGGAGTAAAATCTAAATTAAAACTATTCATTTTGTAATAAGTGTTACAAGGGAATGAGGTGAGACGCGAAGTTATAATGTATGAAAATTTATTTTGCTGTCCATTCCACTTTAAATAATAGATAATCGAAAAGAAGAAATGGTCAGGCGCGAACGATTCTATTAACGATGAGAAATTATATTGTCAGCACGTAAATAGACAGAAATAATTCATTTAGATAATCAGTAGAAGACAAGCCTTAAAGCTCATTATTAAAAATCGATATTGTTTCGCCACCCTAAACTTCGACAAAGTTCTACGTAATTTATAAAAGTCCATTTACAGCTGCAGATACTTTAGCGGCATTCTTTGTAAACTATCGATTTTAGAAACGATATAGCAATTAATTCTGGTTGACATTTCAAAAAGCACTCCCTTATCCATAGTATAAATAGGTCAACGATTACATATTCAATCTATTTTTCTATTATGCAACAAGAATTTAAAATCAAAAACATTCCTAATAATTTAAAATTAAACAACTCGTTGAACAAGATTTAAATCCAACATTTTTGAAACGGAAACTGGAGAGTTAAAAAGCTGGTAGGTTTTAAAAACAGAAATGCCTAACTAAGCTGAATAAATGTAATTTTGTTCCTTTTATTGTGGAAAGAACTGGATAAATTTTCCGCGACAAATCAGAACAACTGCGTAAGCCTTGAAAGCTAATCCGAATGTGGAACTGGGTAGGAAATTTGATAAAGGATAATGGTGGTTGCATTTTTCTATTTCCCTTGTAAATAAAATGTTGGTTTTATCTCGATATGAATTTTTACAAAAACATTCATTATTAATGTGACATTTAATGCTTTCGTTTTTAGTAACATCACAATATATGTTATCTAATGTATTTATTTCTTATCGAGTACCAAAGTATCAAAGAACATAAGAACGAAATATTATATACAATAAAAAAGTACTAGTAATTGAAAAATACATCATAAAGTAGAGCGTTACTAAATCTTAAAAAGTTTCAAAAACTTCTAAAAGGTAAGGTTTCACAACTAAGAAATCTCGTAAGCTTATTTAAAAGCTTTTTAATCCAATAAAAGGTGCATCCTGTTCAATAGATCTTAAATATAACTTAAAGAGGACTTAGAAATTTTCTGCAAAAATAATTTCCTGTTTGGATTTCTCAAGTTGTCTGCTTTCTGAAAATAATGGATTCATTTTAATATTCTATTTCAATTTAATAAGTTTTCACGAAAATTACCTGCTATAATCTCACTGCTATTATTTCTGATGATCAATTAACTGGTAATTAACTGATTACTGGTATTTAAGCAATTTGCTAACTGATAAATTACACTTAATTAGGGCCTATAACTGAAATTACGTACTTAAAAGATAATATTCTACTTTTATACGAATTTTTATTTTAAAAATGTTATTCTACCAACATTTTTAAATTTTAAAATAACCTAAAGTATAACTGCTTTCTATTAGTAATAATCAAAAAAATGAGTGTTTTCTTAAATAACTCTTTACATTTTCGCATTTTTTTTCTTCTCTTCCCGCTTTCTCTTTTATCACACCAAACTCTAATCAGTTCTGTTGAAAGTACTAAACGAAGTTATAGGGTAACTGCATTTAGAAAATAGCTTCGTTTTGATTTGTTTTGTTATGTTATCGACATGGTTAAAACTTTATATGAATAACAGAGTTTGATATAACTTGAAATAAAAATGTCATTTCCTTTTTCACATATTGAGTAGAAACTTTATATTGGCTTCTTTTTTTGTATTCTGAAATAGATTTCTTGTAACAATTCGTTCTTATTGCCCAAGCAGCATCTAAGTAGCAGTAACTGAGATCGAAACTTTGATTGAGTAGTTGTTACGTAACTACAACTAAATTTATGATTTTATAGGTTTAATTACTTGAGTTCGGAATATTTTAGTAACTATGAAATGTTTCTACTATTTATTGGAATGTAGTTCCATTCCATCTGAGTAACTTTTAAAGTATGTGTAACGGTATTGCCACTTAGTATAATTAGTTTAAAGTCGTTGCCACTTCAAAGTGGTATTATGATTGCAGTAACTCGTTCGAAGCTACTTTAAAGTTTTAAAAACTTTAAAGTAGTACTGAAAGTTCCTACCACCTGTTCGAAACCATTGCTTAACCCTTTGAACTAACGGAAACTTACAGTAGTATTGAAAGTAAAACTAAGGTTTTTGCTACCCAGGAGAATCACTTTAAAGTGTTTTTTTTTTAGTAAACTACTCCATCTCCATATTTACTTGTAAAATGTTGGAGGCCATTAATCAATTTGCAATTTATTATGATTGTTAATAGATATTTTATTATATAACCTTCAATAAAAATAACAACTTGGTACCAAATTATGCCTTAGGAATAATTTAAAAATGGTTTCTATCACGTGTATCAGCCTATTTTTGTAAGCTCGTTTACGTATTTTTGTCATACTTTAATAAAGACATTCTTTATTAAAAAATATATTTAAAGAATTATTGTTGTTATTTTTTGATCTGTCATCATCACATTTAACAGAAAAGTTGCAATTGTTTATAATCTTGGTATACTGGAATGGCAAAATAATCAAACATTTCATCGCTCTTTGTATTATTAAGTACGTACTAAAATAAAATCGTAAACCATTTTGTGACACGATCGCAGCATTAGTATAGAAAATGATAGAATATTTGTTAAGTTGCAAGAGTAAGAGAACAACTACGCGACACGATGTATCAAAGAGAAAAGAAGTTCCACAAAAGTAGCAATTACTTCCTCGCCACGTTCCCGCTACTTAGTTTAAACGTAACCGAATCCATTTTACTTCTAAGCACATAATAAAACCGTACAAATTACGTGCTTGTGACTAATGGCAAAAACTTAATAGTTCCACCGGTAGTTGTTGGTACGTAGCAATGACTAAAAATGCTGTCTGGGTGGTAATAGTAACACGAAATAAGCACTTTAAATTATTGGTAAATATTAGAGCTATTACGGTTATGTCAGAAATTATAGTTGACTTCTTGTCAAGCATTCTCTTGTTACTTTTAATTGTCCAAAGAAAGCAATATAATAAAATTGTTTTCCTTATTTTGTTCCGTTTGTTCTTAATGTTGCATTTGTGTAGTTGTCTTTCCTTTAAACATTCGTTTACATCAGGTTTACATTTAGGTCCCATAGAAGAAAGATTGGCTTAAGAATTAATATTGAATACTTTTCTTCTTATTACGTCCATTTGTCTATCAATTTCTTATCTAAAGCCTGTGCTCGTGAAAATGTGCCATTTGTTAATTGCAAAAAGTACTATGAATCGAATAGTTTTTTTGTTGTAAATGGCTATTCAATGAATTAGTGAGTCAAGGTAGTGTATTTTTGTATAATTACGAAAAGCTTTACAACTTGACCCCAAACACGTCAACATTTGACCCTAAAAGAACCCTAATAAAAGGTTCAATATAATTAAAAACACACAACAGACTATTTATAAAAAGGTATCTAGAACTAAGGACTATGACATTTGTACAAATAATGTAAAATGTATCCTCATAAATATGTTATATATTTAATTAGTAATAGTGCTTGAAAAGGGAATACAGTTCCATGTTGAAATTAGTTTAATAAAGGACAGACAGAAGTTTTTCAAAATAGCTGGGAAGCCTAACTAGCTTTAGAACCTTGAAAAATAAAGTTATATTTATTTTAGCTGGCCATTGGGGCTTGTCATGCTATTCCACTAATAAGTTAAAGTATAGAAAGTACATACTATCCGTTCACCGAAAGATGAGCTCTGCGTCATCTTTGCAAGAAATTATCACAGAAAGCGTTTTGTTGTGCTTTACTCTCATTATCTACGAGTATGACGAAGATAGCATTACATTAGCACTTCTCTGGGTCGTTGGAAGTTGATTTGACTAGCTCTGTAGAGTGTAGAATACGGAGTGGCCAACCTTACAAATAAATTCCTGAAATTAACATATTGCCACAAAACAGTAAAAATAACTACATTTATTGGCAAAATTATCATATATAATACCATAAGTGGTAAAATTTTGTCGGCAAAATTTTCTTATTGTTACGAGCGTTTGTTGCATAGCAATTTCTCGAGTGACATTGTCACTAAAAACCACGAGACGTCAGTCGAGTGGTTTTTGATCAATGTCACGAGATGAATTGGCAACAAACACGAGTAAATCAAAAAGAAAATTTTGCCAAGACAAAATTTTACCACGTATGTTATTCGTTATGACTATTTCGCGAATAAACAACACAAAGAATAAAAATATTTAACATTTATTTCAATGAAACGTACAGTTTGTGTATACTATTTTTGTAGGATCGTTACTATAGCAAAAAAATTGTCGGTGAAATAAAGGGTAGGTTGCTTATTTGAACGTTTTCATTGGTAGAACAAGTTCGGAAAATTTTATAAACAAAAAATAGTCGCCGGAATAGAGAGAATTTCGTTCACAGGATAAATTTTTATTGGTTCGTATAACATTGAGTGAAATAGTCATGGAAAAAATTAATGAATGTCGTCACTACAGATAAAGTTGATCAATTTTATGGATTCTTTAAGGTATTTCACAGATTTCTGAAAGAAAATGCCAAAATTATAGGCATTGCTGAATGAGGTTATGAACATATGACTTTATTGTAAAACATGTCACAGGTATCTCTGATACCTGTAGACTGTAAAGTTGATTGGTGCAGGTGACATTTGCTGAAGTTATTTCTTATTTGCATGTTTTTCGTGAGTGTTATAGTGTTTCAATAATAATAAGCATCTCAGTTCTCAGAACTGGTAAAAAATCGCAATTTTACCTAATATAATACATATTAATATGTCAGTATAAGGGAAGACACTGCATTCGCAGTCTCATCAGTTATTCCTGAATTTACTAAACTAGTTCGAGAGGGAAAAGGGAAACCCTGGAAATTTACTTCCTTTATTTTGTGTACAAGAGGTAAGAAACGTTAATTATTATTTATGATCATATTGTACTACAATTGTTTGTTTATTGCAGCGAGCAGCTGAGGCTTTAAAAATTTGTGTTTCAACTGTTAAAACGGGGCCCGTAGTAGACAGACACCAGCGAGTTTTATCTAGTTCTGGTAAAAAAGGCAACGCAAGAAGTTGAAAACTGCAGACCTAGCAAGTTCTTCTAAAATGGTCGTTTGATATTTTTTGATTTTATAAAGTCTATGTTTTGTATAGTTTCAGAAAAAGCGAACATACAGAACGACAGACAGATAGACGCTGCGTTTTATGTACTTAATATGCATAATAAATATACAAGAGAGATGGATAAGCAAAAATAGTGTTAATTCTATTATAATTAAGTACTTTAATAGCATTTAAGTTGATTAAAATATTAAATAGCAGAGTTTTGTTAAATGTAAAACTGTATTTGGAAAGAATATATTTCTCCATATTGAAAGTATTATACTATTACAATTGTTAGAAATGAGTTAATTTCTTAAATATAAGTAAAAGTGATTTCTTGTTTTTTAGTACTTGGTAGTTCTGTAAAACTAGAGAACGTGCAGTACTAATAGGTAGGTATTCGCGAAAATCTAATTCTTAGTTTCCTACTGAAAATGTTTTAAAACTTTCCAAAACAATAAGTATCAACGTTAAAATCTAAAAGAAGGTTACAAACGTCCAAAATTCCTTATCCCTAACATCAAAAAATCACCTGTTGACATTTTCGTAAACACGGTAAAAATCAATAATTGTCAAACTATGGATGCTGATTTGACTAGGAATTTTTTAATCTTATACCACACAGAGAGCATCGATGACCAGCGTTCATCTTTAGTTGGACGGATAATATATCTCCAAGGCCAATTTCATAATCAATTTTACAGTACCTTTAAATTAAAAATAGTTCAACTAATTAAATGTGGCATATCATTATCTAACACCAAACCCTTCATTTGATTACGTTGTCGATTATCGATGATTGTATTTATATACTATTATTATTATTTTCTACATATTTTAGCTATTACATAAGTTATTGATTCTATGTTTTTACATAATAGTTATTTATGCACAGATACGTAATAATTAGACTATTATTGCTAGACTCATCTAGACATAATCTTCTTTTTATGGCCCGCGAGCTTTTTATTGTCGGACGGGTAATAAACAAAAACATCAATTAAACGTCAGAGCTGCTTCTTGTAAATCTTGATTTGTTCTTAATATAATTTGTAAACTCATCAACAATAAAATTAAGCTGAAACTAAATATTCTGGAATATTTACTATAGTAACGTACTTCAAATATAAGCACAGCGGCTTTATGTATACCTACGTATTCATTCAATTATATTTTTTACACAATAATAGATTTGAGATAAAAACTTAATCAGTGCATAAAATAGTGTATGTATACGGGCGTAACTTGCTTTTATGGCCCTCGGCTAGCGCTTCGGCTTAGAAATAACATATCCGGCCATAAAAGCCTCTTTACGCCCTTAAAACATAAATAGTATTTATTATGGTGCATTTTGTCTTTTTTTACTTTGTTTAGTCAAGTAGCAGCCTTCCGCCAAGTATGCTGACGGCTCGGAAGTTGATTGCTAGGCGACAGCGCTACAGTTCACCGTACATACTATGTTAAATCCAGAATATTTCTACAGTAACTTCACTGTCAATACGTATCATTAATTTTTGGTTATCCTGATATGTACGATAATAACAGGTCACGGATCTTATGACTGGTGGCTTTCGATGAATTTTCCTGATTTTTAGATAGGTATGCTGTAGTACTCGGCTAAAGAAGCAAGAGTCATCCACACACCATAACACTGTGGTTCACTTTTCTACTCCTATTCAAAGTTCATCGCATGGTATCATTACAACACCCACTGACTAGCATATCATTGGAAAAATCCCTTCGAATTGGTTAAGAACTGGTACGTACCATTAAGTCATCCCCGAAACATGGTTCTATTACAACACTTACCGAGTAGAATATCGTAGGAAAGGTCTCATAAGTTACATGCATTGCTTGTTCTCCGGGTTTGCTAATGCACCAGCCGTCGCTGTATACGAGGGTGGTCCCAGAAGTACCCGACCTGACCAAGAGGTGGCGGTAGTTGTTTGAAAATATCACTGTATTGGAAAGTACGCAGTCTATAAAGCATATGTTTCACGTTTGAAAGCGCCACGTTGTTCAGTATTTGTTTGGCAGCCATCAGTAGTGAACATTGTCAGTGAATTTGTGAAAATGGAAAATTGGTCATCGTTATGTGATACAATACTTTTATTTAAAAGGCCTCAGCCCAACCAATATAAAAGCTGAACTGGACTCTACTCTGGGTGAGTCTGTTCTTTCGTTTACAATAGTTAAATTTTGGGTAGCTGAGTTTAAACGAGGCCGTACGAGCTGCCAAGACGAGCATCGCAGTGGTCGACCAAATGAGGTGACGACTCCAGAAATGGTGAAGAAAATCCACAAAGTGGTACTTGATGATCGTCGACTGAAAGTGCGCGAGCTAGCAGACATTACGGGCATTTCAAAAAGTGCGGTACATGGCATATTATCTGAACACTTAGACATGAGAAAGCTGTGTGCAAGATGGGTGCCGCGTTTGCTCACACTCGAGCAAAAACAGTGTCGTGAAAATGTTTCAATTGAGTGTTTAGCGAAGTTTCACATCAGCAAAGCAGAATTTTTGCGCCGTTTCGTAACAATGGATGAAACATGGGTCCATCATTTCACATCCGAGACAAAAGAACAATCGAAACAATGGACTCAAAAGGGAGAACCGGCTCCAAAGAAGGCGAAGACCGTTTCATCTGCAGGCAAGGTTGTGGCGTCGGTTTTTTGGGATGCGCGTGGAATAATTTTTATTGACTATCTCGAAAAAGGAAAAACTATCAACGGCCAGTATTATGCAAACTTATTGCAACGTTTGAGCGAAGAAATCAAGCAAAAACAGCCGCATTTGGCTAAAAAGAAATCCGTTATTGCAATGGCCAAAATTAATCAATTAAAGTTTGAATTGCTACCTCATGCACCATATTCGCCAGATTTAGCCCCCTCGGGTTATTTTCTGTTCCCAAACTTGAAAAAATGGCTCAGTGGTCAAAGATTTTCCAACGATGAAGAAGTGATGTCAGCAGTTAATGGCTATTTTGAGGAGCAAGACAGTTCTTATTATAAAAAGGGTATCGAACTTTTTGAATACCGCTGGGAAAAGTGTATAGAGCTGAAAGGAGATTACGTTGAAAAATAAATAAATCTTTTTCCAAAGTTTTTGTGTTTTCTTTGTTGGGTCGGGTACTTCTGGGACCACTCTCGTATATACAATGATGAAATTATGTTTAAAGTAGAAAATCATTAAAAAAATATCATATGGTTTTGAAATGACAGGGTTGTAAGGTAGCTGATAGTTTGTATACTACCCACTATAGTAAATGACTTACCTAGTTATTATACCTTAATAGAAGGTTAATCTGTTATAAGATGGTTCCACTTAGCTCGTTACAGTAATGGTTTGAAGCTGCCTCTTGGCAAGGTGCATTGCACGGATTATATGAGGATTGTGCATGGCTTAATACAAAGGATACACTCGCGGATTACTTACGTGGGAGAAACATTGCGAGCATATGGGATTAGGTAATACACTTAAAAGTTGAGATGGTTTTAAAAAAAGGAAATAAGAAAGCAAAGAGAAAAAACGGCCAAAGAAAATAAAAAGGGGAGGAAAAATGGTAAGATATGTAATTGCTATAAAGCGTGTCTGGGTAAAAAACAAGACTACTCCATCTACGCAGGGGGTGCTGGTTGCAGCAGTTCTTTGATAAATGGGATATGCATATATTCTAGACGTCAAGTCAGTCACGTCAGATACGTAGTGCAGCAAACTGCAAACAGGAAGAACTTGCGATATTAGACGTACCTAAAGAGCAAGCAGAGGTAGAAGCAGAATCGTGAATAATAGCTAAATCGTCCCCAGACACAGAAACGGATTAAGTCAATGGAGGCCCCATGCGATAAGAATCTCGAGCCGCAAAGCACCAAAACAAAAAATAGCGTAAGGAAATGATGAGCTTTCGGAAAGATTTTAGTATTAGACTTTTAATAAGTTGCTAAAACCAGCAATATGTAGCTAATAATAAAACTCAACGTTTTTGCATTTATATGTAGAACACGTAAATAATATTAAACATTACATATTTGCTTTTTCTGTTGTGACAGTTTTTAACTAGGATCTATCGAGCTTGGGGCTCCTTGGAGATTCGGGACCCCTGGCGTCCGCCACCCGCTTAATCCGCCCCTTCCCAGATATAGAAATGGGTAGTCAAATCTTGCATTCACTATTGCACAATTTGCTTAGCGAATACAGGACAATATGAGAGACAAACTACTGGCTTCGACCTACTAGCCCAACATTGGGCACCGTAGCGTCTGGGGACAGTTCCCCAAAGGGACAGTTGACTCAAGGCGGAGAAATAACAGGAAAGCTAAAGCGGATATGAAACTTTCACAAAAAGCTTGTACGGCGTACGATTTTATCGATTTTAAAAAACCGCCCAAGTTCTGGTTCCGATAGTGGTCAAATAGTTTTCAAATGCTTCAGTTTGTAACTGAGTTGGTAGTTTGCGATTTTCATTAGTATGTGATTTATTGGGCGTTGCAAAATAGAATCATACGTTTTACATTTAGTGTAATCTGGAGGTCAAAGAAATGGTTATGAAAGTTCTTTGACCGAGTTCTACAACATATCTAAAAATCAAGAAAATTCGTCGAAAAGCACCAGCCAGAAGATGATAAGATCGTGGCATTTTCTTTACACCACTAATTGTCTAATTCTTCTCGCTATACAGTATGTCTGATTTAAAGCGTTCCGCTTTGTAGCAGCTTTATTTTCGCTCAGAAATGTGTTCTCTTTTCAACCATAATAAATATTCATACTCTTACATAAGAAAATTTTCACGAAAAACGTAAAAAATAATTTGCGGCTACTAGGCTTTGGTTTCTGGTTACTCCAATGCAGCAGCGTGCGGTGCATTCGAAACAGTGAAAGCAGTCGCGATACGACGTATGCATATATGCACCGTACGCTGCTGCTCCGATTATTAAAAATAATTAAACTTAAGTTTTGTTATTTTATTAATTATTATTTAGATAAGACGAAGACCAGGACTACTGTTCGAAAGTAGGAATTATGTATTGAAAGAAACCTTATTTACTATAATACTTCAATTATTTAATTGTGGTTTTATGTGTATTTAATTTCTAACTCGATTAATGAAGGAATTTTAGTTGAAATAAATGAGAAAATTATACCTTTCAATTTATAAGTTTTTCAATTTATTCTATTGTATATTATTATTTTTATACTTTACGTATACTGTTTGTTCTACATTTTCCCTAATTATAGATTAAAGATCATCGGAATAACTAAAGTTTCGTTATTTACCTAAGCTTGCTAGATAATTAATTGGAGAATGAACAATCAACGCTTACTAGTCGTAAATCTTTCACGTTTTTTTTAATTCTTTTTATGTAAGAGTATAAATATTTATTATGTTTGAAAAGATAACAAACATTCTATAGATTTCAGTAAAAAAAATGTATCATGTACTTTAAAAAAAAATTGATGACGTCATCACTCTTACAACGATTTAGTAAATACAATTTTTCTTGAATCAGAAGATAGAGAATTTTATGCCATTTAATAATATACAGGTTTATACCATTTCTGACTGAAAATAAAGTTGCTACTAAGCGGGGCGCTTTGAATCAAACATACTGTATAATATTGTATTTTTAAGTATTTTTTATTTAAAGAAGAATAACAGACTGCTTTTATTATTGTATTACTACGTGGTTCTATGTGACTTGATTCAGTGTAATTTATTCTCCCTGACGGTCCCGTAACTTGAGTATTTATCTGCAATTTCCTAGCACAGCGAAGAATGTTCAACTAAAAGTAACTGCATTAAATCTGGTAATTATAAAATCCTAACAATAAGAGATATACATGTATTAATATAATTTAATCAATTGACTCTCTACTCTTATTCGTTTAAAATTCACTATGCGAACTTTTTTAGCGATTCAATAACAACTACACACAATCCTCTCCTAATATATCGTTTGTGTGAGGTAGATCTAAAGTTAACCAAAACACGGATTACTTGAATCGTTCGCTGAGAAAACTCGTTCAATGAGGAAACCATGGTAAAGTGGAAACAGATAATTAAACTTCATTCAAATAAATTAGTTTTGTTATGAAATAAATAAAGATTATTAAAAGTTTCACAGTTTTAAAAACTGTGAAACTTTTAATAATCTTTATTTATTTCATGATTATGGAGTTCCACAAAATAAGGCTGGAAACAATAAACAAAATTAGTTTTGGTTTGTAAAATAAAATTACAACGGTGGGAGCTGTTTTAAAACAGAAGGATTAGATAGAATATCAAACATTTACGTTGTCTAAATATACTTTATAGAACTTAAAGAAAACACCCTTTAGGGTTTATGCTTTACTGTTGTGGTCTATACTAAAAATTCTTTTATTTTTGAAACGTGTTTTCTTGAAGTATCTGATCTAAAGAAACTTTTGTTACAGTTCGTAATAAAGTAGAAGGCGCAATCCAAATTTGAGTGCATTGCGGTATTACCTGGGATTATGTAGCTCGATCAGGAGTTCTTTATCGATTTGGTATTTGTGGGAAGATTGTGATATAATAATGCGGAAAACTTCTATAGATATTCTAGAGGTCTATGTTGAATTAGTAAAAATTGCAACGATATCTGCATTGGCTATTTAAAAATTCCAGATAAAAAATTTAATTATACATGAGGGATGGCAGAACGAAATTAAAATCTATATTTTTGAACGAACCATATAATCCATCATGGGTAGGAACTGAGTTTTGTTTGTCATAGGATTAATGGATTATTAGACCGAAAATATGAAAATTAAAAAAGGAATATAATGAGAGTGAGACCAGGGATTAATGCGATCCATTTCAGAATAATAAACTTTATTAATTCTATTATATACTGCAATTCCTTTTGGATAATAATTGATTGTTCCTTCTACTGAACAGGATATAATGCTTTATCAAACTGAACAGCAAATCGGATACCATTTAAATTAATCTGCCTACAAGATTATATTGCATTTTAAGTACAATAAACAGATAATATCACAATCTTTTTAAGAAAACAGTTTCCTTCCCTTATTAAATTAATATCTATAGACAAATCCTGAATGAATAAATTTCACAATTACTTATCACAGCAATTTGTAAGTTACAAAGAAATTTTGCGGCAATCAAAATGCGTCCTGTATGTTCACGCTTGCATAACGACCATTGTCCCTAGTTCCATAAAATCCAAATATCTTTTTCGGACTTGGGCAGCAATTTCTATGCAAATTTAATCCAATGACGTGAATAAGGAATTGCACGAAACTTCCCTGTTAGTGTTTATACTCGAGTTTACTGTGTTAAGTATACTTGAGGGTTCTCTAGAGCTTTTTGAAGAACGTAAGGGCGTGGTCTACGAGGTTTTGTTGAAAGCGATGTACGTTTTGTGTCGTAAAATTTAGAAGCTTTATACATTCAGCATAGTTATAAAAAGTTCAATTTCACTTCTTAATATTGACTGTTTCTTCGTAACAACTTCTTTTATTGTATTTGCTCTTGAAATAAAATATTTTTATGGATTTTTATTAGTTTTTTTTTGGAATATGAACGAAACTCTAGCGTCATCTTACAAAAGTACATATACATAACTTAAAACTTTTGTAACTATCTCACGTAGATAACTGTACAATAGAAATTACAAATAATACAAACAGTCCATTTGCATTCTGGAGTAGTTTTGATAAAAGGTTTTAGATACACGGAGATTTTGTTCTGCTCGAATATGATAACTAGAAGTCGGATTTTCTAAAAAGTTTAAACGTTTAGGATCTCGGAATTTCTATCAAAATATTTTGATTTATGAGATATCTCGGCGAACTTCCAATATATGTATTTTCTTCTTGTTGTGTTGTATATGGAAGTCTTTTTGGATTTTATCTAGAAGTAAACCTTGTAAAATTTCATACCTTCATGCTCGAAAAGGAAATACTTTAACATGCAGGCAATTTCTATTTAGAATAATTTAATGTCTAAAACACAATAAAAAGTAAATTAATAGGGTAAGAATTGTGTTTAAAAGTATAAAAACACCCCCAACGAGTAAACCACCTCTTAAATTACTGCTATACTTCGAATGATCAAGCCTCCATTTCTATGTTTTATACGTAAAAAGAGAAACAATATTTTTATCTGTATGTCTGTAGCGAACTTTATAAGAGGTTTTAGTAAGATCGTAATATTTATTCAACATCTTAAAAGAAAGATAGATTATTATGAGACTGTCTTATCTTCATCTCACCCAAACATCCATCCATAGATTTATTTCCTGAAGTCCTGACGGACATTCGAACTCGCGTTCGGCATATTGCAGCGATATACAGGGTGATTCTATCGCATTCTCTAACGAGCGTATTTCTCTCATGAAAATAACAAAATTGCAACAAAATAATGATTTTTTTCAATTACTATGAACTGAAGATGAACCAAGTATACATTAGTTTTGAAAAAAAAAACCTCGGAGCGGAGTGCGAGTACCTCGTATTCGTTTTATTTTCGATAAACGAGGAAACGTGATAAAAAAAGATAATCGGTTTAAGCAACAGTGTAGCATAGTGATAAAATATTTTAATATAAAAGAAATAAAAATTTAACTAAACCAAATCACCAGGAAAAGAATGTTGCCGGCATTTAATGGTCCAGCCATAGGTTTTACAGTTAACTGGTACTCCCGACTCTCTAATATTCAGGCCGTACCACTTTAATAAACCAATTGTATCCAATTCAAGAAATGAGTCAACCAATTATTATGGACACCAATAATTATTACTTACCTCAACACAAACAAGTGAATCCGTCCACAAACACTTTGCAACGCAAAAAATCCGATTTTTTACAGAAGGTTTTCTGCTAGTGACGAAAAGGACAATACGCATGCAAACGAACAACAAAGTGAAAATCCATTGCAAAAAGTAAAACAAACAAAAAGAAGAAAAATAAATGTAAACCCTGAAAACCAACCCTCAATCATACAATTAACCTCTGTAGGTTAGCACACTCGATAATAGCACTGAACAAATTGCACATACAAGCAACTGTGACACTAGTATCCCAATACCCCCACCCATCTTTGTATTTGACGTAGTACATTTTACCGAAATGATAAAAGCATTTCAAGACATTGTAGAAGATGAACAGTACACCACAAAAAGTATGATAAATAACACAGTTACCAGTTACAATAAAATTGTACAACACACCTATCAACTGAAAGAAGAGCGGGCCCACAGGGTTGTCATCAAACATCAAAAAAGAACTAACTAAGACAGAAGGTACGAAATATAATTAATGTTTATCATCATCATCTGCCTATTTCGGTCCGTTGTTGGACGTAAGCCTCTCCAAGCATTCTCCGTTGGCCCATTCTCGCCTTCTGCATCCAGTTGTAATTTGCTACTCTCTTGATATTGTCCGTCCATCTGAGGGGAGGCCTGCCTCTATGACTTTTACTTGTTCTTAGTCTCCATTTTAGCATGCTCTTCGTCCATCTCTTAGCTGTTAATCTGGCAATATGCCCGACCCACTGCGATTTCAATTTAAAGAACTTTTCTATTACATCTTTTACTTTCGTTTTATTTCGAATCCATGTATTTGTCATCATATTCCTTAAACTAATTCCCAGCATTGCCCGCTCCATTCCTCTTTGCGCTACCCTCAGTTTTTGCATATTTTTGCCGTTAACGTCCACGTCTCTGCTGCGTAAGTTTTAACAGGGAGTTTTGTACATTCTGGTTGTATAACTTCGTTTTTAGTGTTTGGTCTATGTTACTTATAAAGATTTCTCTCCATCTACCGAATGTGACCCAGTCAAGTTTTATTTGTCTTTCAATTTCTTTTGTTTGATTGTCCTTCTGTAGTGAGATGTGTTGTCTAAATCTTCCTCTAAATTTTCCCCATCAATCTGTATATCAACTATCACAAGTACTAGATACTTTATTATTATTTTAGCCTTTCCTTTGTTTATTTTTAATCCTATGTGTCTGGCTTCGTTTAGGTCTGCTATCATTTCTTCTAATTCTTCTAGGTTGTCCGATGCAAGCACGAGGTCATCAGCAAATCTTAGATGGTTCAATCTTCCCCCATCTACTCTTATTCCTTTATCTTCCCAAGCGCACTTTTTAAACACGTCTTCTAAACACAGGGTAAATAGTTTGGGTTGGAGAAATGGTGTCTCCCTGTCTTACTCTTCTTTCCATATTTATCGGATTAGTAATACCCTGCAATTCATTAGTTACATTTTATTAGTTCCGTGTATCTATAATCTACCCGGCTGTTCTGTAAAGATTGTATTATGGCTCAGTGTTCAATCGAATCCAACGCCTTTTCAAAATCGATGAAGGAAAGACATAATGGTAAGTTGTATTCTTTTGATTTTTTCTATTAAATTTTGCATAACTTGTGGTGCTATAGATGATCTTGGGTACTATAGCCGCTGCGAAAACCCACTTGTTTGGGTGTTTGGTAATTGTCCAATTTGTTGGTATTTGCCCCATTCTTTAGGTATTTTACCTTCTTGCAAGTATTGGTTTAATAATACTTTTAGTTTTTGTAATAGCGGCTGTCCCTATTCTTTTAGCATTTCTGGGAGTATCATCATCTCATCTTCGCCTGGTGCCTTATTTCTTTTTGTCTGGCTTAAAGCTTTTTCTATTTCGTATATTTCAATATCAGGGATATCTTCTGAATTTACATTTAGTATTTTCTTTTCTTCCCAGTCTTCCTTCCTTTTGCCATTGCTTCGTTTTCCCTCCATTAATCAGTGCTTCTTCAATTTTCAGTTCATGCCATGCTTTTAGATCTTTGTTCATCTCCCTTCTTATTTCTTTGTTTTAGAGGCTCTATATTTTCTTCCCAGTTGATTGCCGATTTTCTTATTATTTTCTTATTTCTTTCTTCTAGGTTATCTTCCGCTGCTATATTTACTTCTTTCAATTTTTTGTTCAATTCATTTTTGTATATTTCCTTATTTGCTACCATATGTTTTCCCTCTGTCCATTTTTTAGATTTCTGTGTAGCTTTATATCTATCATTTTTGTTATTAATGACTATCTTGCTTCTTAATAGCCTATGATCAGTTCCGGTATGTATTATTGTCTTGTTTTCGTCCTAAATTGTCGTTGAAACCCCCTATGATTAGTAAGTGTTTTGTATGGTTTTCAGCAATACAAGTATCTATTTCTTCATAAAACTGTTCTACCTCTTCGTCTTCATGGTCGCTAGTGAGAGCGTATATTTGTATTACTTTTAAGCTGCATTTTTCTGACATTTTCAATATTATGTATTTTATTCGATAGATTCGATTAGACAAAGAAAAACAAAGAAACCACTACACTTGTTTTTTGTCGACCTAGAACTCTCAACCAATAATAAGGATGTATATAAGATTTACCACCTCCAAAATTAGTACAAATAGAACCACCAAGAATAGCTAAAGGCATAATACCATGCATAAAGGCATAATGCCATACTATACCAGCTGAATGGACATACTAAAACATATTGCGCTAGATAATTTGTTTGTGTGAAGTGAGGATGATCTCACAGCACTGCCAGCTGTAAGAAAAACAAAGACGCTCCTGTAAAATGTGCCTTATGCGAAGGTCCGCAGTCAGCGAACTGTAAGGAATGAGAATTCTACCACAGACTTTTAAAACCACAAAATGCGAATAACAGATTAAATATCCAATTAATCTAAGTAACACTTAATCATGCAACAACCAGCCATTCAGTCGCTAATGTCCAAAGATCAGGAACAGTACGACTCTACATACGTAGAGGCACTGGTAGTGCAGAACAAAACCTACAAACTGGCGATGATCCATCAGCTGCTACACTAAACAGGTTTTTGGAAGAATTTAAATTAATCTTACGTTATATAATCATATAACGTTATATACATTAATTCCAACTTTCCAATATAGAAGAATTATCATTTCCGTAGGAAATCACCTTTGATAGCTCAGCGGTAGAGCATCTGCCCATAGAGCATCTGGCAAGCAGAAAGTCCTTGGATTTTTTCTACATATTTATAACACCTTAACATTTAAATTAATATTCATTCAGTTAATGCTCATAAATAAAATGCACAATGGCTAGGTTCCTAAGAATAGCAACATGGAACGCCATCGACGCCCAACAACATAAAGATGAAATCAAGCTATTCCTTGAGAACAGTTCAGTTGATATCTTTTTAATCAGCGAAACGTATTTTACTAATCGATCTTATTTCAACATACTACAATATAATAGTTATTTATCTTATTAGTGGGATAAAGACATTATTAACATTCGAATAAATGAGTTTAGTTGAACGGCTAAGAGCATGAGTATGTTAGTAGGACTTATCACACGTGTTAAGATACAACTTTTTATCTACGAGAGCCCATAACTGGAGAAAACTGTATTATTTAATAAGTTGAAATAGTCTTTTGACGAACATCATGAAATTTTTTATTTAAAATCAAAGCAGTTTAGAATTCGAAGCCATAGCAACCAGGCAATTATATCCCACTAACTTAAGTGTGACAATCCAACTCGAAAATTTTTAACCAATCAAATTACAGAATTTTTCAAATTGGGACCAATGAAATTAGTTTTATAGTGAAAAAATTTGTCAAATTTAATTAAATTAATATTAACTACACACGCTAAATAAAAATTTGCTCGATGGATTGTCAAGCCGAATTCAACTCGTCGTCTAATGTTTTCTTGCAAAATTTATCATTTAAGACATTCGTAGCTTTTGCTTTTGGAAAATTACACTCGTCTCCTGCGTGGACTCGTGTAGTTTTCGTTGCGAAAGCTACTCATATCTGAAATGACAAATTTTGTCGGAAAAAATTAGACCACTTGTTATATTATATATGATAATAATAGTTATTTACAGTACAAGTGGGATAGAAGCATTATTACAGCACTCAAGTGTGGGAATTGCAGATGACGAGGGCGTCAGCCCGAGTCTCATCTGTAACCACACGTGTGCTGTAATATGCTCTATCCCATGAGTTGATGTACAAAACTTTATCTACGACTGCAATAAATTTAAAAAAATATTTTGCTCCAATAATTCTCATTCAAAATCAAAATGCTAAGATAGAAAACATTTGCTCATTACCAGAACAACCAATTTTGTTGTGTCAAAAACGATGTAATTTTTCAGTTTATTATTCCGTGGTGTGAATATTATCAGTTTAACCAAAAAAAAGAAACATGAGTGATTCCGAAGACTTGTCCTCAGACATTGAAAACGCTGCAACTAGTGCAGTTTCATTGTTACTGCCAGAAAAGTCGAAACGAAAATACGAACAAGTTTATGAACGCTAAAGCGTAAATAAATTCGGTGGTGCAACCAAAAAGGTGTGAAAAACGATACAAACGAGAAAGTATTATTAGAGTATTTTGAAGAACTATCGAAGATGTATAAGTCATCAAGTCTTTGGGCCTACTATTCTATGTTACGAGCAACGATATCTGCGAAAAAAAAAGTTGACATTAGCAAGCATAATCAGTTGATTGCGTTTTTGAAACGAAAGGCAGATGGGCATAAGCCGAAAAAATCGAAAGTGTTTTCCAAAGAAGAGATTGCAAGGTTCTTGAAGGAAGCTGATGATGAAACCTTTTTGCTGAATAAAGTAAGAATGTTCAAAATATCTTGAGAACCGCTTTATAAAGTTAAATGCACTTATTTTCAGGTTGCCCTTTGCCTCCTTCATTGGCATTGCTGGAGCCTGCAGGAAAGAGGAACCTACCTATCTGCTTCTTGAAAATGTCAAGGATGAAGGGCAGGTTTTTCATGTACAAATTTCTTACACGAAATCCAAAGTCTCGCGAGAATTTTTTGTTATGTCCGGTAACGACGAAGGAACAAATATGGTCGAAATAATTCGCAAATATTTGAAATTACGTCCCCGCCACGTTGACCACGGTCGATTTTTTATTGGATATAGGAAAGGAATCTGTATAAAACAGCCTGTAGGTATAAACACTTTTGGAAGTATTCCGAAAAAGATCGCGTTATTCTTAAAATTATCAAATGCGGACGAATATACGGGACACTGCTTCCGACGATCATCAGCTTCTTTATTAGCGAACAATGGCGCAGATCTCTTGACGGTCAAAAGACATGGAGGATGGTAGTCGAACACGGTTGCCGAGGGATACATCGATTCTTCATTAGAAAATAAAAAGCAGGTAGCAGTTAAGATCCTAGGAGAACAGCAGCTTTCAAGGAGTAGTGACTGAAACGTTGAATCTTTAGAGATAACACAAGATGCAGTAGAGGCAGATGCGGGTGGTATTGTGCTAAGAAAATGCAAAAATTTTGTTATTAATGTTTATAATAAGTAGTTGTTCGTTGGTATTGTGGTTTGTTTACATTATATTTGTGTATTTCTTATAAATAAAAAAGCGTTACGTAATGAAATCAGTGTGGTAATCTTTAACATTATCTAACGCAAATTGCTGTCAATGGGTGACGTAATAATGACTTATCCAAGCAGTCGTAGACAATAGTATATTATATATAGTATATTATATACCCAGGGACTAAAGTGCATCTTTTAATCCCGAATGTGATGAACGAACACATGAGGGATTAAAAGGCACTTCAGTCCAGTGGTATATACGCTATTTTTTGCACGTCCTAAAGGACTTAGGGCCGATCTATTCACTTCCTTGTAAATTTATCTGCTAGTTAATTGTCATGGATACCATTGTGGGAACAATTGTAACTATAGCAACTAACTTCCAGATAAATTTAAAAGGAGGTGTTACATGTCATTCTGACAATTGAACTCTGCAAACGCCAAAATCACGTAGTTTCAGGATAATAAATCCTAACATGTACCGCGACTACTTTTTTTTTGTTGTTTACTTGTTGTTGTTGCCATGCAAATATTTTACTCCCTCAGGGAGTAAAAGTGCTACTTTACTCCCTCTTTTGGGGGACTAAAGTAGAGCTTTATATATAGGACGTGCAAAAACTTCATTATATAACTCAAGTGAATGACATAATGGGTTCTTATCCAAGCAGGCGTCGACAAAACATATTACAGTAATCATTCAGTTCTCAGTAAAAATAGTATTAGCCAAACTACGAGCTTCCTAAATCTGACAAAGAATATTTGCAAGGAACATTAATAATTAAAGTAAAAAAGTTGCGGTGCGACTTAACGAAATGTATACCTAAACAAAATTTTCTAAAAATCGGACACCAACCTAACCCGTGCTAGTAAACAAGAGCTGATAACTTTACAATAGAGTGGACATTTTGGAATCCGAGGAGCTAAACCTAAGAGCGCTTCTATATTTATTGTTTCCTTAGTTTTTACTGCTGCTATTTATATAGCGTTATTATTTAATCCAAATATCGAGGTTTTTGATGTTCCATTGGAAGTGAAAGATAAACTTTTATTATTTTGATGATAATTCCTATTGGTTAATCTAGCAACGTATTAAAATTGAATATATAACATGAGTTTGACTAATTTTGATAGTGATTGGATAATGTTTGAATAATGTTTTAAAGTGGTCGCTAATACTAGTGAAATGCGGTTTACCACTCATTACTACACTCAGTCAAACCGCATAATTATACGCGTAATAGGTACAGGATTAATGACAGATAAATGATGCAGGAGTATTTGTGTCTGTTTAGTACAGTTAATATCATTTTTATGTAGAAATAAATTAACTCAAATTAACTTTGAAGGTTACTATTCGCAATAAAATTCCAGTGGTTGTTAATGCCCATTTTGATGTCTATAATATAATCTATCCATATTTATTGCTATTCTATGCTACAAACTAGAAGTATAATTTTCTTTTAATCTATAAGTTTGTCACGAACCGTGAAGAAAGTAGAACTTCTTTAGAATAATGTATATAGTATTAGATTGGTTGTCCTAAATCTTCAAAAAGCTTCATTATAGTTTTATTTATTTTATTTCAAATTGGACTAAATTTAAATCAGTTGTATTTGAATGTAAATATACCGTAAAGGTATTCAGAAAAATATTGAAATGATTACAGTTCATTTTTCAGAGTTGCAGATTTATAACGGTTTTGGTTGCTGGAACTCTTATTTCCTCCCTTATCTAAAAGTTTCGCAGTTTGCTCCACTCAAGCAGTTATTCAATTTAATTGTTGGCGAGCGTTTTAGAGTGAAGTATCTCATTAGCAAATTGCATTTAAAAATGTATCAGTGAATATATTAAATTTTATCACATTCGTACCATGTTAAATTTCATTAAAATAAATAATGGTTATTTTGATTATTTAAGGACGAGAAAAAACTCAAAGCAATCTAATTTAGTAATCTGGACGTAGATATTGGACATTCACTACTTCAATTCAGACGATTATGTCAGTCCAAATGTATTTTCATGTCTGTGTTTCTCAAAAAGATTTTTTGAGTTAGAGAATATTTTGAGAATAAATTGGTCAAAAATATGAATGTTAAGAATTCAGAAAAACAGAAATTTTTAAGTGAGTGATACTAAAAACTATTTTGTTCCTGTTGTCATAAATAGGAACCCCAGATGGGAGATATGGATCATGAGGTTTTATAATAGTGTATGTTTTTATCTACGAACCTAGGCATATTATACATCAATTTAAATCTTACGTAGCTGAGACTTGAAGCTTAATAAACCAAAGTATAACGACGCTGGTAAAGTCAAAATATTTAACAAAGTTTTTGAATAATACGAATACATATTTAATACTTGATTTCGTACTTTTTGAGCTGCCTTTTTAAGAAAAACAATGTGCATCTAAGTTCTGCCAAACATAAGCTTTAAAAATGTACTCATGTATCTTCATGTAGTTTTGCCTAGAAATAATTCCTAATACTAGTATCCTTTGAAGAATTTATGTCTTAAACTAAGTCAGTGAAGTTACTTGGTCAAAGGAGATTACTGAAAGTTTGCCTTAATAAACTACATAAGAATCTTTAAACACAATCCATGTCCAAAACATCATTTTCTAGGAATCTGTAAGTTTGGACTGTCAAAGGAGCAAATAGTAGGTAACGAAATGATAAAAACGAATTGCATACTGGAATTTAGTCCAGTAATTCGTAATAGTATATTGTACAACAAGTGTTGAAAAGTAAAGATTTCACACGAGTGTGTAGAATTGAACCACGAGCCGCAGGCGAGTGGTTTAAGCACACGAGTGTGAAATTCACTTTTCAACACGAGTTGTACACGATATTTTTCCGACGACCACAAAAAATGGGTACAAACGTAGAATTCACGGTAGATATTACTGTTTTAACATTTATTTTTATATTTGAAACATTTTTATAACTCATAACAAACAACATACCTAATTTCTAATTAAAATTAATAGTAAAATTACTGCAATTCTGAAAATACACCGGTGCTTGAAGACGGTTGTTAATCATTTTATTTTCTTCACTTGATAAGAAGTTTTGAATTTTTTGTATGCCTCTATCTTCTTGAACTGGCGATGTAGTCACACACTGATCGAGTCCGCGGCTTAAAGTTACATCCGTAGAGGCCGTACTAGTGGAAGCTACGGCCTCGACTATTTGTTTTGAGATTTCAATTTTTTTACTGATAGAATCGTTTACGTAACCTTCAGCAGTTCCACTAGACTGCCATCCGCCATGGCGTTTGAGGGCTAGAAGATCACCAGTTTTATCAGCTACAATTGTCGCCGATGTTCTTCTGTATGAGTGCCCTGTGTAGGTTTCTGGATTTGGTAGATTTAAAAACTTGGCTATGTCTTGAACCATTTTACCAAATTTGTTGATACCAACAGATTGTTTCGTACATTTGCCTTTTTGATAATTGATAAAGAATTTTTGATTATTGTCAATCATTTCTTTAGGTCGGAGACTCATGTACTTCTTGCATATGGTGTAGAAATCATCGGTAATTACAAATTTTCTTGGTTTTTTGGTTTTGGTGTAAGGTACATCCACAATTAGTGCCGCGTTCACATCCTTAACATCTCCAACTTTAACGTTATACAGCTCACCTTTTCTCATACATCCACAAATGCCGAATATGAGTGCAGTCTATGAATTTGAATAAGTAAGTAAAATTTAGTTAGTATAATCAAAGTACCGATTTGTATTCCTACCTTTGTCAATAAATACAATTTATCAGACGCTGTATCCAAGAATGTCTTAATGTTATCAGTGGTTAAAACATTAGATTTTTTTGCCACATAATCAACAGAATGTCTTTTCAGCACAGCTCTTAATTTACAGTATGTAGCAATATTTACGTTATGCTTCACTATTAGAGTACTTCGAAGCATAGAATAAATTGACCACAATGTACTAGATTTATATTTTTCAGACATCTCACCGAAATAAGCCACCAGTATAGTTTCCGAAAAGGAACTAGACTTATTTTTAATCTTCCAGTCCATAAATTGCTGATAAGCATATTCATAGCGCTCCCTGGAAATGTTGGGCAGCAAATTGTCTGTTGCTCTTGAGGCTTTCTCTCTAACTTCAGGGGGAGTGAGAGTTTCACAATCAGAAGAAGAAAATTCCATTTCGATTTGCTGCAGTTTGCAACTGACAAATTTATTGACGTTTGATGAGATACAACGAACAATGAGCCAAACCAAAACCATAGAAACCACAAAATCCAAAAGTGGTCACATCGGCAATCGTCGGTGTGACTACCCGTGTAACAAGAATCAAAACGCACAGTTGTTCACCAATTAGATCACCGAAATGTGTCATTTCACATAGTTTTGGCTTTCGGCTGTTTTCGTCTAGATTTTCGGAATATTTTGTGTAATTCTAAACTTTCACTAACAAAAAACCATGAAAATTTTACTACTTTTCAAAGTGGTCGTCGGAAAAATTCTTTGCCTAATACTAGAACCTTATGTGGTTAAATTTATACATTTCTAGAAGATTTGGATGTATAGTTGAAGTTTTAGCCTTCAGAATATCTTAATGACCTTTTTAAATCTATAAGTTTATAACGTAAGATTTCAGTGATCTTTTACCACTTCATTGTCTAATATTCCGACACTAATTAGTTTCTACGATCACTAAGATGATCTTCTTGAGATACAGTTGTTCAAGAATCTTAGAGTACCTTTCGACACCTCCACGATATATTTACAAAGTTATCGGTTTAAACAAGCTCATTTTATTTATTTTTATTTATTCCTGTTTTTATTACTTCTTGACGACGCCATTGTTTCTCAATAAAACTGTTTAAAAATAAAATTAAATTTCTTAGATTTCTTGACCACGGTTTTTAATAAATTCATATTTATTGAGAATGGTATTGGTTAAATATTACAGATGAAACATAGTGGGGACTTATACTCCCCCACCCCAGACTTATCTCCTCTCTTCCGGCTTATCGTCCCCCCCGACCTATCTTCTTCTCTGACTTACCCCTCCTACCTAACTCCACCTCGGACTTCACTTCCGACTTACCCCCCCCCCCATTCTTGTAATAAAATTCTACATTGAACTCATATATCAAATGCTTAATATATCATATTTCTAGACTTTGTCAGTCATATTCTCCATGTCTCTTAAGGGATAAAACATTAGTTCTTAGACATTCTTATTCTACTTTTTCATCAAATATCTCAATCTGCAGTCAAAATTTAAAAATGTCGAAAAACCGGACACACTCAGAGACAGACAGAGATATCGAATTTCGTGAACATGCTCCACATACCACGAAACTCGACTGAGAATTGTTGGTGGTATAGTAAGCCGGTATAGAGGGGATATTTAATTCCCAAACGCGAAACAAGCGCTGTGGGCAGTCGACCTAATGCATCGATCACAAATAATGTTTTTAAACTAAAAATATAAATAATTAAAAATCAATGTATTTCATATATACATAGATTCGTAAATAATAATTGACATATGCAATAAAGTTCAATATGGCTGGTGTATTCACTATCGAAGAACATAAGATTTTCGTAATCTAAAGTAGTGTTAATGGGAGCACGATAAGTTTGATCGCCAATAATGAAATCTTTATAATAATTGCCCCAGTCATTTACAACTTTTGAATTTGTAAACATATCTCACGATGATTTGTTTTGTCCAAACAATAAACGAAACAGCTATAAATAAGCAATTGCAATCAGGGCATCACCTAATATTTGTGTAATTTGTCTGCTTACCATGGTTTTCAACTATGCCGGTTTTATTGTCGCAAACTTTTATAATCGTGAATAGTTCCAAAAGTTCCAAACAACGCTGGGGACTAAGAAGGTGCTGCAAGTGGATGGTTGTTCTCGTGCGTATTCAAATAAATATTTTAGATTTGTTTATTAAAAAATATAACACTTAAAGGAATACAGATATTAAGTAGTGTAACTACTTGGTAGTAATATGCATAGCGAAAGCTTCATTAAAAAAAATAAAATCACGTAAATCGGCCCAGTAGAACTCTCAAACGAACTGAACAAAAATGAGCATTGTGTTTAAAATATATAGATAGTATTAAAATATTGGTTTTCCCCTTCAATAACTTTCCCTTTTTTTTATTTTGTTATATTATGTCTGACATATTCACTAAATAAGTAATAGTCAACGTTAATAAGGTATTTAGTTGAAAAACTCTTGACCACTTTTTCAGTTATTTTCTTTTTCCTATTGTAGGTATAACCATCACTGATAAATGATACTCTACATTTGTTAAGTTAGTCTACATTTCGTACATTTATTAAGGTTTAAAATAACATAATTAAGGGATCGACTGTCAAACAAAACTGTTATGCGATTCCTTAGTTGTTGCATTTTTTAGCCCCGATGCAGGTAATACAAAATATAGGCATCGAACCTAAAAATGTACTATTTTTTAACACAGACCGATCTTGCGTTGAAGAAGAAAGGATAACACAGTTAAAATGTGAGTTATGTAGAGAGCCGACGCAAAAAAAGTGAGTCTGTCAGAAGATTTCGGGAAAAGTTAGGATTAAAGAAGATTAAAGAATAAAGATTGGCTATATTCTATTTTGCACTTTTGGCCTCTTTTACCGAACCAATGGTTCCTTCCTCAAACTGCTTTCCAACTGTCTTCCACCTAATTTTTAGTGGTAGTTTTACAAAATTTCCACTATGGATTAATTGCACTTTCATGTTAGTTTCCACTTAATTCTGATGCTTTTGACAAAATGAGTTTCGTGACAGGCGATACCTAAATCGCCCACAAGATGCTTATTCATCATGATATTAAAATGTTTTGCCTGTAAAAATACTTAGTGAAAACAAAGCCTCTGGCGCAAGAAATAAAAACTACAGGGTACGTCAGTGAAGTGGGAAAATTTAAAACTCTTCTATTTAAAAAAGTTTTTATTTTAGCATGAATGTTTTTACAATTTTCTATTAAGTAAGAGACGCCAATTTAGTTTTTAAAAATAACGCTTGGCAGGTGGGCACCATTACGATCTACGCACTCTTGTAGTCTTAATCGAAAATTTTCCATTACTCGCCCTAAGATGGACGGTGTAATGCGTGCAACTTCTTGAATGTTTAATTTTAGTTCCGCTAATGTATGCGTCGCTCGACATACACCTTGTGTAGAGCAAACCCCAAAGAAACAAGTCGTATACGGACAAATTAGGAGATCTATCTGGCCAAACAGTGTCCCCGTTCTTGGATATGACATGATTCGGAAAGAGATCTCTTACAGCAGTAATAGACACACGAGCAATATGACTTGTAGCACCGTCCTGCTGGAACCACGTAGTTTGTGGAAATCGAACCAATTCTTGCCTCAAAAATGTTGTGACCATGCTTGTGTAACGTGCTGCAGTAACTGTTGTAGCGTTTCCTCTATCGTCTTGAAAAAAGAATGGTCCAACAATTCTAGCTGACGAAAGTGCACAATGCACTGTGACCTTCGGACTGTGCAATGGTTTCTCATGTAACTGAAGTGGGTTTTCAGCGCTCCAATATATCAACTATTCTGCTTATTTACGTAGCCGTTCAGGTAAAAATGGGCTTCATCTGACATAAACATATGGTGGATTAAGTTGTCATCGCCATCCAAACGCTGCAACATTTCTTGACAAAAACTGATGCGAGCAACAAAATCAACATCTTTTAATTCCTGAACAATTTGAATTTTATAGGGGTAAAAACTTAAATACTTATGCAAGATTCGACGTATCGATGGTTCACTGATATCCAACGCTAATGCATGTTTAATCGCAGAACGTTTTGGACGTATGCTTCCAAAACGTAAATCTGAAAGTTATCGAGCAAAACTCTCAAAATCTTCACTCAAAATAAGATTAATAAATTCAGTAATGAATTACCTGACAATAGATATCGTAGTAACAAAGGTAAGAATTTTATAAGCTATGTACTTTTATGTGCTCAATATCGATATTTTTAAAAGGTTAATTATGGGGATAATGGGTGCTTGCCGTGCGAATGCATTGCATGCGATGAATATTGAAGATGTCCTTAAATCAGCTATACTAGTAAGTATCCCATATACACTGAGAAAAGCATTTAGTTGGCCCAATTAAATTTATTTAATTCAACTAAATATCTAGTTAAATCAAATAAAATTTAGTTTATTTAACTAAATATTTAGTTGAATTAAATAAATTTAATTGGTCCTACTAAATGCTTTTCTCGGTGTACAAAAAGAAAAATTGCCTGCAAATTTATAATAACTGACCATTTTATACGTGTAGCATTTGTAAAAAGTATGTTGATGTTCGTTCAACTAATATTGTATCTACTTTTTTGTATTATCAAAATATAAAATTACCGCTCAAGGAATTGCTATCAATAACTCTGGAACAATGGAGAAACAAAAAAAAACTACAAGATAAAGTTACATTTTTAAAGGTACAAAATCCGGAAATGTACAGCTGGTTTCAAATAAATCTAGGACAGTTAGTATTCCATAGTGTACATGTTGCTTTTTCTTTTCCTTGATGTTTAATAAATTTTATTTAGTAAGTTTATTGTAGTAGTACCTATAAAAATATAATTTACTGCCTGGTTCACCGTTGTTAGAAACAAAAATCACTCTCAAGACATCCTAGATTTATTTGCAATTAGCTGTACACTAAACACAACTTTGTTATTATTATCTTTAGAGACTATCTTAGAGTGTAGATGTAGGTGGGGATATAACTGTTAAACAAATGTAACGGCACGTAGCGATCTGTAGTATGTAGATGATTCCAGGAGATGTAATCTAATTTAATTAAATTTAATATAATGGATGTCCAAAAATAGTTACTGATAAGATGGATACATTAGCAAATTTCTTTTTTTCAATAAGTGAATACATCTATACACAAAATACCTATATACCAAATAAAAGTATTTATCTTGATGATAATTCAACACCTTCTGTACAATTTTCAAAGTATTCTAATATTAATACTATTAAATTTGTTATGAATACGTGTGATAAGTAAAAATAAAATTATATTAACCCGAAGTTAGTGCAACTTCCAATTGAATAATCGTAGAAAAAGTATAATATTCTATTCCACTGTAATGACAATTACTCATTTGGACGAATTACACTGCTTCCTGCAGCTGCGTCTTATCTCCACAGTAATATTACACAACATTAAAATTGAATAATATACTAAATTGTGACTTTGTTAAACCTAGTTTCATTATGCTCTCAATTTATCACGCCATTCGCTTTTCCTTCCTAAAAGCGAGCAAACTTAAATGAGAGCAAAAATATTAATATCTTGAACTCCCCCTTTATATCCAGTGTTGACATAATACTTTTTAAAGACAACAAATTTTAATGTTACCGACGGATTTATAATTATTAAACAGTATATCTCAAAACCTTTGAGAACTCTCTTAAGAAAGAAGTGTATCCTCTTTGAGACTGACTAAAAAAGCAGAAAGCAGGGTTCTGAAATTGAATCAAAGCGATCCATTCGATAAAAAGAAAATGCGGCAAATACCTCTACACATCTCTCTTTTGAAATATCGGAAATTATTAAAATGTATTAAATTATATAATTTAAGAACTAGATAGAATAAATTATCAAATCGCTTTGTAATTATTACTATTAAAAGTTGAAGCTATTGGCTAAACTCCGTTAGCATCATACATAAATGAAGATTCAACTCTCAATGTTTGTCAAACTTAGAGAAAAACAGATTTCTTGTATTTAAAACACATTCGAGGTTTATTATTATATAGATATTGAACTTAAAATGTTGTTTAAATATACACTTATTGTTGTATACTTATTGTGATATATTTTTAATATCATGTACTTTTTTGATATTAGTAAGAATATATGCCATAAATATTCCGTGAATATTTATCTGACTAATAGCTGTATTAAAAAAAATAAAAAAAATTCAGAACACAAAGTTATATTAAAAAAGTTACATAAAACATACAGTAAAAATAAAAGAAAATACCACTAATTCACCAAATATACTATTTTATTTGATTTTGCATCGCCAATTAATTATTACCAGCTTGTTTGATAATAATAAGCAAGTCAAACATTGATGAGCTATCTAGTATTTACAATTTTAATGTTAACGTATCCTAAATTGGAAATATATTTTAAAATGTATGTTAAATATTTATAAAATATGGAGATTTAAATGTAAACTTTTTTACTCAAAATAAAACATTTAGTAAATATTTCTAATCAATAGATTTTATGTTGTTTTATTTATATATTAAACGTTTATCAAATATATACCATTAAATATTAATTTTCTAATATCATAAAACATATATGTTTTATATACATATATGTGTTATGTTAAGTTTTTATATATTGTCCAAATACGTATAAATATATCTAATTTTAAGAGAACATTAATCTTCTGGTCAATTTTCTCTCAAAATTATCTTTTTACATTATATTGAAGGCTCCAGGGCAAATTCTGACTACGGGATCGTGTTCAGCTCGTCAAAATACGTCGAAAATGATATGCTTGATCTTTGTATTTGGACTTTTTGAAATTCATGGAATTTTCGGTTTCATATTGAAAAAACAAAAAATATGGTGTGTAGGATTAATTATACACTCAATAATACACTTTGGCTGTATTATGGATCAATTTCTAACTTATTTTCGCTTCCTAATCAATTTAAAAAAAATTCTCAGAGTTTATGTGTTTTGGTCGCTATCTTGAACAGCCATTTTGTTTTCTTTTCAAAGGCCACATTGCATTTGAAAGATAACGTTTCAACGAAGAAATTGACACCCTGGAATATTTTTTTCGTAGCTTTAATTTTTGGGTATTCGCGTGGCTCAGTTGACGTGGAACGTCCCATATATGAAATAAAAACATTTAATATTTAAATATAAAAATAAATAAATTAAATATGAAGATTAATATATGCAACAAATATCTACAAACATAGTATGGTACTGGAGAAAGCTTCTTTAGTTAAGAAACATTCCAATTAAACTCTGAAGTGGAGCCAAATTACAAATCAATTATCTTGACGTTAAGGGTGAAGTATACATCATGCACAAAAGCTTATGCAAGTTTGCGTCTAAAAATCTATGAGAAGGGCATTGATTTTCCAATCAATCTCTAAATAAAATTTGAAAGGAAATTATGTGCTATTACATAAATGGAGTTTTGAAATAAATATGTCTTTTGTAAGAGTTACATTCTAATTGTTTAAATACTCTAAAAAGCTTTAATTATTGTGGTTGCTACAATTTATTTTAAAATAACAGCTAGGTAGTTATTATTAAATACGTCTAATTCAAATTTTTACCAACAAATCAATTAGCTATAGTTGATAGCGTCATCAATACCTGTGTGTTCTCATCAGAAAATAATATTTAAATATATTTAAATCCAAAAAATTGCCAGAAATATTTATTATATATCTCAAGTATCTCAGCGGTATTCTTTATACGCTATCGTTTTTTCCTTGAATCTCGTTTTCAGTGTGCCTTATAATTCCTTTGTTACATTTTTTGGGGGAAACCACCCTTCCTCTATATTTCGTTCAGAGTAAATTACATATTTCTCTTCACCTTGTCGGAAGTTTTCGCTTTTGGTTCATTTATTTCAGACATTTTTTTATTATTTATTGTTACACAATGTGGTACATTTTAAAATTAATTTTCATTAATTTAAAAACATCCAATTTACATAGTATACGTGCCTTAAAAACAAGTACATAAAAACTGATTCGTAACAATTTTGTTCTCTATATTTCTTTCTGAGGAAGATATGTTTAAAGAAAAAAGGGAAATTATGGTATTGTACTAATGTAATAATGTTAGGTTATGTACACTGCACTAAAATTAATGATTAAAACCAACGCTGATAATTATTGTAAATTTTTATGTTGTCATAAATGACAGCTATCTGAATTCCCAAATAAAGAACGTTTACGCTCTTGTGCAGCTAATTTTTTGTCTCAAAACATTTTTAAAACAAGAGTGAATACTACGCTGCAACTTTTATTACTTGTTTGTTTAATTAAAGCTGCTGTTTTTACAATCGGGTATAAAATGAAAACAGTTTTTGTTGTGTTAGTTTCAAGTTTAAACTAGCAGGTAGTTTGGCTGTTTAGAACTTTTGCAGGGCGGCAGTTTGGCGCTCCGCGGAGACGGCGTGCTGATCAATAGTGTGCTGCGGCATACCACATGCTGCATAGACAACATAGTTGGATTGCAAAACTTGTCATCGTGTTAATGTGGACGTATCAGCATGTCACCTGAAGGCTTGTGTACATGCTGGGCTAGCCACAAAGACAAGAAACATTGAATTTTTACCTAGGTACCTTATATGTATTACATAATGTACTTTCAGGGCTTTGTTTTTAAGACTGTTTTTCAGGATACTAGAACAGGATCTCGTATAAAGTGCTTTCGCTCCTTGCTTGAAGGAGCATTAATAAATAAAGCAGACAAAAAGGGATATTCAATATAGATGTGGCCATTTGTCATATTTCGTGGTTGTGTAGACAGAAACACACCACGAAAAAGCTAATAAACCATTTTTTAAAAGAAATAAATATTTCAGTCTACTATATCTTGCTGAGTTTGTAATTTACTTTTACATAATATCTCGGCTTTCATGCAAGATATTTGTTTAAAAATCCTAAATAAAATGTAAACTTACTTTTTACGCTGTTAGCTACCAATCTGTCCTGTGAATTAATTAATTCCTATATGTATAGTTATTAGGAAAAACTGGTGTATACTGGGACATACGAGGGTGGTCCCAGAAGTACCCGACCTGACCAAGAGGTGGCGGTAGTTGTTTGAAAATATCACGTTGTTCAGTATTTGTTTGGCAGCCATCAATAGTGAACGTTGTCAGTGAATTTGTGAAAATGGAGAAAATTGGTCATCGTTATGTGATGCAATACTTTTATTTGAAAGGCCTCAGCCCAACCAATATAAAAGCTGAACTGGATTCTACTCTGGGTGAGTCTCCTCCTTCGTTTACAACAGTTAAATTTTGGGTAGCTGAGTTTAAACGACGCCGTACGAGTTGCCAAGACGAGCATCGCAGTGGTCGACCAAATGAGGTGACGACTCCAGAAATGGTGAAGAAAATCCACAAAGCGGTACTTGATGATCGTCGACTGAAAATGCGCGAGCTAGCAGACATTACGGGCATTTCAAAAAGTGCGGTACATCGCATATTATCAGAAAATTTGGACATGAGAAAGCTGTGTGCAAGATGGGTGCCGCGTTTGCTCACACTCCAGCAAAAACATTGTCGTGAAAATGTTTCAATTGAGTGTTTAGCGAAGTTTCACAGCAACAAAGCAGAATTTTTGCGCCGTTTCGTAACAATGGATGAAACATGGGTCCATCATTTCACACCCGAGACAAAAGAACAATCGAAACAATGGACTCAAAAGGGAGAACCGGCTCCAAAGAAGGCAAAGACCGTTTCATCTGCAGGCGAGGTTATGGCGTCGGTTTTTTGGGATGCGCGTGGAATAATTTTTATTGACTATCTCGAAAAAGGAAAAACTATCAACGGCCAGTATTATGTAAACTTATTGCAACGTTTGAGCGAAGAAATCAAGCAAAAAGAATTTGGCATTTGGCTAAAAAGAAAGTGTTGTTTCATCACGACAACTCGCCAGCTCACAAATCCGTTATTGCAATGGCCAAAATTAATCAATTAAAGTTTGAATTGCTACCTCATGCACCATATTCGCCAGATTTAGCCCCCTCGGATTATTTTCTGTTCCCAAACTTGAAGAAATGGCTCAGTGGTCAAAGATTTTCCAACGATGAAGAAGTGATGTCAGCAGTTAATGGCTATTTTGAGGAGAAAGACAGTTCTTATTGTAAAAAGGGTATCGAACTTTTTGAACACCGCTGGGAAAAGTGTATAGAGCTGAAAGGAGATTACGTTGAAAAATAAATAAATCTTTTTCCAAAATTTTTGTGTTTTCTTTGTTGGGTCGGGTACTTCTGGGACCACCCTCGTATAGTGGAACCTACATGTGATTCAGCTTTTCCTGTTACCTAAAAAGCTTTTTGGTTTAAAGTGTAGTTTTTTGCAATCGAAGTGGTATAGTGTAAGCAAGGCCGTACCCAGAGCAAAATTCCGGGGGGGTGGGGTTGGTTCTAAAGTAAATAATGTTAAGGTTAGCTTTATTTGACCATGGAATAGTGATTAGGATAGATTGAGGGTTCACGGTGCTGACAGAAAGTTTAAGGCTTTGAGAAATGTCTACAAAATCAGCCTACCAGAGTACAAACATAACTAATAGCTGCTTTGCACCTATTGTAGTACTGTGTAAATAAATAGCACTAGGCCTAAACCCTCTTTAGAGTATAATTTGAGTAAATTTCTCACGAAGAGAAAATTAATATTTGAGGCAGGAAACATTTTCATATTTTGGCATTGTTCTAGAATATTTTTTCTTTGTAGGTAATTTTTCACCTACCATAAACGAAAAACTACAATGTTTTACGGTATATATACAGTATACTTATTTACAATAATTATAAAGAAACAAATTAAAATTAAATTTAAACAGGCTAAGCCTAAACCAGGTATTGTCAATTCTATACTGTACAAGAGCTACATTACATGGTATTTAAATATGTAGCACAGGAGACTTATCCATTACAATAAACGATAACTTACAGAATTAGACTTGTAGAATCGTAAACTATTGCAAGAGTAAACATTTAATAATTCTTAACCTATAAAAATTACAAAAGCTATTGTTAGAGTTATATATATATATATAACTGTTGTTAATTTAATAAATGTGTTTGATTCCATGACTTATTTCCAAATCAAATCAATTTTGAATAAAATTTATGATTTCATATCATCAATTTCATTTGAAATAATGCCAAAATTGTCATGGAGAAATTTTTCGAAACATCTTGAAGTCAGTCAAAATAAGTAAATAGGATAAGAAAACGTCAATGGCACTTAACGCTGTAATTGCAAATAATCTTTCTTTGCGTAAACCTGCACAAGAATTTACAATTTCTAAATCTGCGTTTTAGAAAAACATCCAAAATATAAGATCTTAGATGTCGGTAGCCCAAGCGGTCAACGAATTCAGGTAGACTTAATAGAGCTTCACTTTCTTATGTAAGAGCTTCCATGTCGCACTCATGGGTGCGAAATTGCATATCCACCCTCTACTAGCTTTCCAGGGTAGTGTCGGTGCAATTAACGCGCTCACCTGTTTGGGTTTGTCTCCGAGGAAGTCCCCTTCACCCCTAGTCCAGCATGCGGACCACCTATACTACCCGGCCAAGTGTAACTTCAATGTAGCTGGATTTGGTCCTAGGCCTGCCTAGGATATTCCAGTAATTTGCCACCCCGATCTATCATAAGGCTTGGTGAGTTTTATATCAACATGGAGGTGGGGTTGTCTCGAGAGTTAGAGACCAAAAGTCTGAAGACATGTATTTGCATCAACTTGTATTTAAAGGTAATCCCCGGCGTCCTGCAGTCGAGCTTTGTTTTAGGACTATCTATATTTTAAAATAAATTATTATAAATAGCGTTTAAATTTTCAATATCTGTTTTGTAAATGCTAGGACTGTTGGACTATTTTTATTTCTATCATTTCATATATTAATCTTTTCTTTGGTTTTTTATTTTTGTAATATTTTGGGGAGCTAAAATTAAAATTGTGAAAAATTGTCTATTGCGTGGTCTAATGCTATGTTTGGTTTATGAGGCGTTGACATTTTTATTTTAATTGAAATTTTATGTTGGTTTATTCTTTTTTTTAATTTTGCTTGACTCTATAATTTGCATTACAATTATTACAATTAATTTGATAAACTATATTTGTTTTATTTTCTATATTTGTTTTGTCTTTTAGGCTACTGAGGTTTTTTTCCTATTCTATTATGATTCCTCTATACATTACTAATTTTAATTTTTTTAAATTGCTTTTCTATTGTTTGAGATACGTTTGGAGTGAAAAGTAGTGCTACTAGTTTTGTTTCTATATTATTTGGGTTTTTATTAAATTCATTACTTAATAAATTTGCTTGTAATGTTATTGTTTGGTTTGAAGTACTATTACATATGTAAAACTTATATTAAATTGTTGACTTTGTATGAGGTACTTCACGAAAACAAAGGGGTTAAGTGGAAGAACAGAGTCACTCTTTTAGGTAGTCTTGAAATTCGCCCCTCATTCTTTTTTCTTCTAGAATTATGTTATGTAGTCCCATTTTTATCTGTTCGTTGTTTATAAATAATTATAACAAACAACAGCAAATAGTAGAATATCTAATATACGCAGGAAAAAGAAATTTCGAACAAACTATACTTTTGCTCAATATATTATGTATTAATATTCTATATTAAAATTTAAATTATACGCTTGCTTTTCCTTTAATTGAAGCCATACAAAAAAAGCGCTACCAACAGAAGCATTATCGTACTATACGTATGCATTGTTAGAGATATGCTTGAGAAAAGGAAATGTTTTAATGTACTCGTACAACAAAGTGTTCCGAGAAGTTTGAAGCTATCATTTCCCAGACTACAGCTAAACTTGTTCACAATGTTGAACAGTTAAATCATGTACATATATAGTTAAGTTTCAGATTAGTTAATGTTAATATGTACGTTAAAGTTACTCCGGAAACATTTTCTACAGAAAATATTACTATAAATACTTTTATGTACTTGTAGAATAGAACTTTCATCTCATTTGTTTAAAACCCGAAATAGAAAAATAAGATATCCAGCTTTATCCTAAATTAACAATTTGACTTCTTTCTAAAAATAGTGTCCAAAGCAAATACCTATATTCTTCTTGGCAAATCTTTTGACCCTAAAGGGTTAAAGCACAAGGGTTAGCGATTTTCAGCTTGTCTGCACATCTACTGAGGATTTGTACGCTTGTTTGAAGGTGGAAGATTTTTTACTTTGCGCCCATTTTTAAAAACAATTCCCTTGTTTCTTTTAGAAAATAACTTATTTAACTTTGCGCTTTATGATTACCATTTCATGGAACGTGAAATTTCATTCAATTCTGCAGCGTTTTAAATTAACAATTTTGTGGCGTAATGTAATTTTAATTTTATAGCAGTCCCATTGCATGCAAGTATTATGTTACTTTTATGACTTTAAAGTGATTTAAAACTACATGAAGCGATAAGTACACGTAACGAGGAAGTATTTTGGTTCTTTTATAAGTGGAAAGGGTGCTATAGAAACAAACAGTAGTATTTATACCTACATCGATTTTTCAAAGTGTTGGTCGTGTTAAAGTTTTGTTCGAGCTTTCTGCCAATTTCAACAATTTTTAGATGTGATTGTAGTATTTGTTGTATCTATTTGTAATATCATATAATTTGTTAAAATATTTAAATAGATTTATCAACATATTTAAAGGTTGTTGATATTTATATTTTG
Source organism: Agrypnus murinus (assembly GCA_929113105.1). Taxonomy (NCBI): domain Eukaryota; kingdom Metazoa; phylum Arthropoda; class Insecta; order Coleoptera; family Elateridae; genus Agrypnus; species Agrypnus murinus. Next base: position 184,285,695 of record OV816024.1, on the reverse strand, counting down.
TAAATTTTTAAATTTCTTTATGGAGATTCTGGTATCATAATTTGTTCCAAGGTTTGTAAACATGTAAAAAATGAGATAGCTATGTAAGTAAGCGTACAATGAGATCCTGTAAGATCTAAAAATTGAATATTTTGTTAGGTAACAAAGGGATTCTAAAAGGAATCCATGGGTTAATAATGATTATTTCTGTAAAAAAATGATGAGATATAGATTCAAAAAAGGTCTCCAAGAGGAAAAGAAGAAGCAAGGGAAAATAATAACAAAAAACATTGTAAAACGAAAAAAGACATAAAAGTTTTTTACGAAAGAGAAAGGGTAATAAAAACGTAAGTTTAATGCAATAAAAAAAAGTTGTTAAAAGGAATTATACATGTAACTAGTGTATAAGGAAAAATAAACAATACCAACTTATAAGAAAATTTACACTCAAATCAGCTCATAAATAAAATGGCGCCCAACGTGGGGCCAGTAAAACAACACGTAAATTAAAAAGTTAATTTAATTGGTCATATAGAGAATCAGTATCAGTAGTAGAAACATTCTGCAGATACAAGAAAATAAAGAATAATTATAAAATCTGCATTAATTGATAATCATCATTTTATTTGTCCATGTGCATAATAACTATAATTGTTTTACAGTAATTCAAAATAGCACAGGAAAAGAAAAATGGAGAAAGGAGATAGGATGACCAGAAGATCCTGTAAGCATTATGAACTACAAGAGGATAGAAATAGAGAAGGTGAAAACGAAAGATCATGAGAAGAGCGGAGAACAATAGGACATGGAAGATACAGTAACAAGGAGAAGTAGTGTAGAAAAAATAGCGAAGAATATGTGGTAAATTGCAAGGGACGTCAGCTGAAAATCAATTCACAAAATTATTTAAGTACATAAGAACATCTAATGAAGAGATAAAAAAAGCAAATTAAGAATGCGTAAGAAAATCTAATGAGCAGATGACGAGAAAACTTGAAGAGAAAATAGCAGAATCATCCGAAGAAATGAGAAAAACTTCAAACGCAGTAAAGAAATCCAAAGAAAAATTGAACAGACATTCAAAAATTTTACAGAAGAAAATAGCCGGCCAATACAAGAAAAGCTGAAAGATTTTAGAGAAGAGGTGAATAGAGAAATACAAGAACAGATAGGTGTGGTCACCAAACAGACAAACAAGAAGATTGAAAATATAACAAAAGTAGTAACACAAAATGACAAGAAAAGAAAAGAGAATCAAAGAAATACCATGAAGATCTTAAAATTACAGGCGAAGAACATAAAAGGCAAACGGAAGAAGTAAGGGAAAAGGTGACAGTAGCCAATGATAAAATAAAGTATATGGAGAAAGAAGTAAATGAAAACTTGGAAACAATAGGGATAAACATTAAACAAGTTCAAAATAACATTAAGAATTTAGAACAAAATACAGGAGGTTCATGTGGGGCAATTTTAAATTTTCGACATGGTCCAGAATCCATACCCAAATTTGAGGGACGTAATTATGAACAACCGATGGTGTTGTTAAATAAATTAAATGAAATTATGAATAACGATAGAACAAAATCCTAAATCATTAACGTAGCACTACAAGGAAATGCTGATAAATGGCATAGTATCATTCTTATGATACTATCAAACATATGATCAATATCAAACATATGAAGAATTTTCAATACTATTCACTCAACAGTATTGGAGAAGTGCACAACAAGCCACCATCAGAACTAATCTGACATCAGGAAACTATGCTGTTTCAAAAGGCTCTAGAAAGAACTATATTATTGATAAGTATAACGAAGCTCCATATTTGGTGCCTAGATTAACGAAAGAGGAATTTGTTCAGTATTTATCTTGACATATGGAGAGCGAAGTAGCAAGAACTATTGCGGTTCAAAACATAAAAAAGTAAAGGATTTGTTGAACTATCAAGAAGACCAGAAATTAATGGAGGTTCAATAATAATGAAAATACAAGAACACCAGAAGGGATAAATAAAAGAATAAATGCTATCGAAGCTCTCCAGATAAATAAAGGGGCTTTGAATAGCCAAAAAAAGAACTTCGACAACACGATTAATACCTTTTACATAAGTATAACATAAGTATTTGTTTTTAATAGATAGTGGGTCAGAGTTGTCGCTAGTCAAAGAAGAAATTACAAAAAAGAATTGGGAGATTTTTAAGGATAAGGTTTGCAAGATAAAGAAAACAAATTTAATAACACCAATGACAAAAAATAATTACGATTATAGATAAAATGGTTCTGATAAAGATGAAGTTAGGCGAAGAAGTTATAGAGGATGCAATATTTTTAAATATAAATGGACCTTAAATTTAGATTTATCATAGGAGTAGACTTTATCGTGAGGTTTTGGATAGTGATTAATGGTAACGAAACGTGTATTGAAATAAAAAATAAGATAGATCTCTTCAACAAAATAATGATATTATATTATTTAATTTAATAGAAAGATTATTTGAAGAAGAACAGTTTCGAGTGGTGAAAGTTGAGAAATAAGTAAGAATAGACGATACAAAAGCGTATAGATCTTTTGAATGAAGAACCAAGAGTTGCAACTAATTATCAACATAGATTAAAAGTAAAAACAGAATAACAGTTTTACACAAAAAATTATCCTATTCCTTAAAATTATGGAAATTATTCCAAAAAGACCATGGTGAGACATAAAAGAGGATGTAGACATTGAAAAATTATTACATGAAGTAAGGTCAAGGGAATTAACTTTACATTGAAAAATGTTTTTAAAAATGGTTCTTTATTTAAAAACATAAAAGACGAAGTCCAGATTACACAATGAACAGTTAAGTAGAATAGTATATTTATACAATTAATTATACAATATGCACTTGCATAATAACTTAAACACTACGCAGGTTTAATATTAAACTGAATGTTAAGCTCGGAAAGCTAGGTAAGTGACATCCATGGATCGACTCGAACTGGCCTATCCCACTGACTGATTGATCAATGTTACTTTACACCCTGCGAAGCAGGGTGAAGGCTATTATAGGCTATTAGAGCCTCTTCAGCCGAATGAAATGACATGGGTGACTTGGTCGCTCTGTGCTCCACTTCCTGGCTCTGTCGCGAGTGATATGGAGGAGGCAAAGTGACCAGGCAGGCAGCTGGCCGGTGGCGGTGGCGGTGGTTGGAGGTGTTGGCTAGGCGCGTCAGAGGAATATTAAGAGAAAAAAATGATTGAAGCAGTGTCGACTTTTGAGATAAAAAAACGGAGATTTTCAGAACCGCACCCCCGAGGCCACGACGCCACTCGGGGGGGGGGGCTATCCCACAAAGTTGCCATCTTTGCATAACATTCTACGTTCAAGAATCCTTTGTTTGGATTTCACACGTGGAGATAACGTTTGCATACATTTAGCATACTGTTAAGGCCTTCCTTAAGATTAGGGTAGTGGGGCGTACCTTAGGGTGCAAGACTAGTAGCCCTAGTATTAGTAGTAGTAGTAGTATTAGTAGTTCACCAGTAGTTCAGTTTTAAGATATGAGTTGAAAGCATTCATTTGAACTCGCCAGCGGCAATTGTCGTTTAAACAAGCAAATTTTTGCTTATTTTTTATTTTGTGTTATTTAATGTTAGTTTGTGTTATTAATTATAATAAATGTATTATATAATAACTGGTCCTTCGAATTTATTTATCAACGATTGAAATACTGAATACCACATACATTAATTTGAATTAGAATATATTAGCATAATCAAGATAGTTTTGCATATCTTAGCATACTATATAGTCTTCTATATAATCTTAATAGTCTTCTATAACCGTATACATTGGTAATGTTAACTATTAGTCCAGTCAAATAGGAAAAATAGCGGAAAGTTGAGGAAAGGCCGTGAATTTTTGCATACGCCTTCCTGAAGGGCTGTTAAACAACCCCCTAAATGTCACCGTCTGTAGGTGGCGAGCTCGTGGAGATAATGTAGGTAAACCACGCCCCCTAACGGTTTTTGTCGTTTCGAATGCAATCTTTGTTGCTGTGGTTAGTGGTGAGGAAAGAGAGGACGCTTTAGCAAAGCTTACACCAGTAATTATACATTTACTGCCTAAAAGAAAACCTAAGGATAAAGATGCAAGAGTAAGAAGAAAGACAGGTTGGCAGGATTTTGGGTATTTCAAAAGTTTTATTTATAAGAAAATGTCTAAAAAGAAAATGGAGTAACCTATGTACTCTCGTTTGTTTTGTTTTTTTGTTGCTATGAATAATAATTAAAAAGTTTTGAATTGAATTTAATTTAAAAAAGTTATAAAATAATTACTCAAATTAATTTTTGATTTTCTTGATAATATGAAAAATATTATGAATTACTGATAGCACTAAAAGAGCTATCGTTCTACTTGTTTCAAAAAATTTATTAATTGGTTGATAACTCCTGATAATCAATATATAAATGTTTTAATGTTTAATCCAAGCAAATATACTTGGGAGTTTGCATAGAATTCATAAAGTTATGAAAACAACTTTCCAAGAGGGAAAATCGGCAGATCTTTCATTAAGGAAGGTTACAATTCGTTCTTGTTATAAAGTTTTGAAGATTCAAGGAAAGTTTATTATTGGTTGTAATGATTTCAAGAAAGAGTTATTCATTATAATAGCTGCTGGGAACTAATCGAATCGCCATCAGTAAGAAATAATCTTGTTATTATAATAACCTATCATCTATTGGTGGTTACGTTTCAAGTAAGTGACAATTACAGTGACTTGTTTTGTTTAAATAAAGTATCTGTTAGGACATAAGGTCCTATATTTTGTAGTGATTTTGGATAAAATACCTAGAAAATTATAACCATAAAAAATTCAATTATCATTTGAAACGATATAATTTATATAAATTTTAAAGAGAAAGAAAAAGGAAAAGAATTATTATTAAACTTTATAACACAGCTCTGCTATTGAATTAAGATATTATTAAAATAGAAACAATTTTAAAAAACCAATAGTAAAGGGATGTTATTATTAATTTAGCTTGTTACAGACGGCTGAGGTACCTTTTAGATTTTTATGTCACTATGAACAAACTGTGTAGTAATTTGTGAATAGTTCTTGAACCTGAATATAAATGTTTAACTTCTCTGAGACTTAATTCTATTTATTTGTAACAATGTTTTAAATAAGCTTTTGTACTTGCGAAACCAAAGGTAAGTTTTGTGTAAACTGATGACTATTGGATATGATACTTCCTGCTTAAAGAAACTATGAACCACGCCCTGCAAGAGTTTCATGTCTCTACATCACTAGTTGTGGATTTCCGTTTATATTCATCATAATAACCAATATAACTAAAGTCATAACCTAAATAAAAAAGAGTAAACAGATATCAAAACAATTTATTAATAATTTTTTTGTACATTTCAAAAGTCAATTAATTATTTATATAGTATTGGCAACTCTTCAGAGAGTATTGTTGGCTACTTCTGACTAAACGCCCTATATCGGGACATTTGTTTGATAGAATGTATTAATCATGTAACGGTTGAGGGTATCGTGTGTGTCTTAAAGGGGAGCGCGCATATAAGAGATTTGTTACAAGATTTTAAGCAACACTGATATTATTTAAGCTGTTAAAACTGTCAGTGACGTACGTTGCCCGCGTGATTCGCGATACGGTATGCAAGTTAGCCCTCGTGATTTCGGCGACCTAGATCCTTCATTTGTTTGTTAGAGTATAGTTACTTGTATCTCTATTCCAGAAACTGTACTTTTATAAGTATGGTTTGTGGGCAGAGCCGAATAGCCGCCCTCGCAAGTTAAGTTCTCGCAAAGCAGCTTTTGGACGAGTGGTATTCGAGATGCTTTGTGCTGGCTTCTTTATAAACTTGTCTAATAAAATTAACATTTTTTTAAATGCTTGTTGCTATAGGACGGTTTTTGCGTTAGTGATACAAAAAATAATAAACTAATATTACCAGTTGAATAAAAGTAGCGAAGCTATGTACAAGGAAACAACAATAAAAAATTCCTGATTTTCCAGATATTTCCGAACAGTATTAGCTTAGTTTCGAAAGAATGTATTAAGGCTTGTTGGTCGATCAGGGCAACGTGGGCCACATTGCTATATAAGCAAACACGCAGTGAGATCCAAAAAATAAAAGCGGTCTTTTTCTGTAACCGTTTTATGGCACTAATCCATTGAGTCCGCGGTGACTATCTTTGCAAAAATTCTTTGGTGTTTACCGCTTTGTAAGTTGTAACTACTGTATCCATATAAACCACTCTTTCGACTACCCTTTCGGGTAGATTACTTTATTAGCGGTAAAGCCGCATCTATTCTTTTCTTAAGTGCAAATACAAGTAAACAAAACGTTTTGAAGAAAATATGTAATCTTATATTTTATATTATAAAGTAGGAAAAAGGATCGCAACAATGACCTTAGCTCAAGACGTTTTAATTGACAAAAGAACTAATTTTACTCTTGGGAAATAATTTAGATAAATAGTTACTTGCTCATACGAAAAATATTTTGTAAAGATTAACAAAATTTAAACAGAAGTAAACTATTTGCATTTGGTACGTCAATTATTGCTATAAATATGTATGCCAGTTTTGCTTTAGTAAAGTTTTATCTTTTTAGTTAGTTTTACATCAATTAACGATGACCCTTAAATAATGAAATACATAGATTGCATTCACACATATTTTAATAAGTATGTTTATCAAATTAATTCCCCCAATTAATTAAATATTCCAAATAAATAGGCAATACAAACAAGTAGATGTAATACAACTTATAAAATATTTGTGTGATATTAAATGGTATAAAGTTCATAAGGTTTATTTTATTATTTCAGGAGAGACAACTTTACCCGTCAAACTGCACGATAAGAATTATTAATTTATTATTGTTGAGTCGGTAACACAAACGATCAGGTCGTATTACTTCATCCCACCATCACTCTAATAGGCGGAGACTAGAAAAACTCGGGCCACACACCACTATGAGCAAAAATAACCAAGTTTGGGAAAAGATTGTAAATTTGTTTTTTATTATTTTAAAATAAGCTTTTCAGTTATGGAAGCTAGAGGACAGTAAAATTGCGGGTACAGACTAAAATCTAAAGAATCTTCAATATTTAACTTCTCATTTAGGATTTATTAACTTTTATTTATAAAACTTTGTGTACTCGGCTTAAGATTTTTTTATGAATATCTTGAGCCCACGTGCATCGTGCTCGGATAAAAACTAAGCTCATAATTCATTGCCAAAGTTGGCCGCACCGGGCATTCCCTCTTAACATATTACTGCAGCAGTGATAAAGGTACTTTTTCAACCAACCGTTACCAAATTTCTAGCATTTAAGATTTTAATTGACAGTTGTTTTCAAAAACATTTGAAGATTGTAATCATCGTGATCGTATTGTTGATCCTATACCACAAGTTAAAAACTGATTTAAGAGGGGCCTTGAAAGTAAACTGCAAATGGATTCATCCATGCCAGACTGTTAAACTCAAAAAATATGCAACATTTTGGCTAACTAAAAAAAGACTAATAAAGATGAAGGATTGACCTAGGAGTTCTCCTAGTTTCATAATAAAAAATGCACTGAAAATGGGAAAATTTCCCGCACCGTTCTTGACAACATTTAACACTATTTTTGCATGGATTTGCACTGAAGTTGCAGAACTCCTACAATACGCAACCAGTAACTGTTCTGTGAAAAAAGTAGATAGAAAAATGCTATAGTAACTTAAATTAACAGTTTTATGCGGCGACAATATTAATTTTAATAAATACCGCCATTATTGATGGTTAGCGGCATGCGCATTTAGATTTTATAGCAGAAACTCGAACCAAAAAAAGTTCAGGGGTGGTTGGTTAGATGACGCCCTGTTCGAGTTGATTTGACTGATTTGCAAAATTATTTTTTAAATTTGTTCTAGCATCTGTAGTGTAGCACTTGAAAACCGATGTGATTACATTTCCGTGAACTTTTCTTACGCTTAGATAGTGTATGAACTTGTATTTTTTTAAATAGAGACAATTGTCAATATTTTACTTTTACTAGGTGTAGTGCGTGTAGTCTTAGTTTTAATTTTTATAGTATATAGTACAGTCTTTTAATTTTAATTAATAATTAATAATAATAATTTTTTAAATAATTTAATAATTTTTTAAATTATCATCATGCCAAAAAGTTTAGCAAAAAGTCGAGAAAAAATAAACGTGCGAAAAGTGTCAAGTTGAGTTGGATTGAACGACGTAAGAAAAATAACTCAGGAGATGAAGAAAGGTACGTATTATTCCACAATTATTAATATTTTATTGCAAATCTGTTTGTATATTATATAATATTGAATGCATCGAAAGCTATATTCATTACTTGCGTCAAAGTGATATTTTATTGTTGACAGACTGCTTTTTCTAAATCTAAATGTTTGACAATTCAAATTGACCGATAAATAAATAAAAAAAAAAGAATTGAAAATTAATTTTCGTCAAGAAGGGGCATCTTTTTTCCGTTTTTTTTCACCAAGCGATTCGTAATTCGTAAGGAACAATTCAGTAAAATTTGAACGTGGTAAAATAAACCGTTTAAAACCACGATTTTTTTAACGTTGCTCCGTCGATTTGCGTACACGTGCTAATAGAAATATATGCGATATTACTAATTGCATGTCATCATGTGCACGCAGTCTACATTTATTTAGTAAAGTATGCAATAAATTGCTTTTAAAAAATGTGTATAATATAATAACTTTGCGACACCGTGGTGAAATATTTTGATGAATTGTTCCTTACGATTACGAATCGCTTGGTGAAAAAAAAAACGGAAAAAAGATGCTCTTCTTGACGAAAATTAATTTTCAATTCTTCTTTTTAAATGTATTGTCGGTCAATTTTAATTTTAAAACAAAATGTTTGATACCATATCTTGAAACTTTGGAAAACGACCTATAATTTTCCTTTTTTACTTATACTTTTCGAGTAAAACGCGTTTGAAAATTATGTGATTTTCAAGAGCGCCCAACTTCAAAATTTCGTAAATCCAATATTTTGAAGTAAATGGCAATAACAAAAAAATACGTATCTCTTCATTTTCGATAAAGAATCGGAAAAAAAATTATTCCAGGTATATTTATTTTATGAATGAAAATCTCATGTAGAATACTTCGTACCAGGAATGGCAACAGCTGTCATAAAAGTGAAACCACGAAATGCTTATGAAATGCAACTATCTGAGCATTTTTTTGTGTTATATGTAGATATACACATAATTTTCCATCCTTGTTGGGGTCTAATATATCTACATACCAGCGGCGGCTAGAGCACGTACCCCCCCCCCAATAAAAAAAAATTCTTTTATGACTATATAAACCTTAATTTTCAATAAATTTAATTGTTATCAATTCCTGTTGTTTTTAGTTTCGGTAACATGCATGGAATATTGGATGAAAATGTATCTAATAATGAAAATAGAGCAGAGGAAGAAGCAGAATTTGTATACCCCGTTGATGAAAGGTTTGTTTATTTATTGAATAATTTCATAAAATAAGTACTTGCATAATTGAAAAACTTATATTTTGCTGTAGAAATAACCATAAATTTGATCTTAATTTGAATGTTCCATCCAATGAATCAAGCACTGCTAATCTAAACAATGAATTGGATAATAATGCAGAAGTTCATAATGAAGGTAAAATAGAGGAAGAAACGGAATTCTTGTACTTCTCTGATGAAAGGTTTGTTTATTTAATTTCTTAAAACTAATACAGTATTTGAAAACATGAACTTTGCAGCATAAATAATTATCAAAATGAGGTCGAAGTTGTACCTCGTGATGATAAATTTATTATTGAAGGTAACCGAATAGTAGAACTTGGTTATGTTCTTGACAGAATTATTCAACTTCAATATGAACACCTACAACGGTGTACCTGCGGGAAGCTTATAGTCAGAGAAGAAGTTAGAAGGAGAATGGGTTTGAATAGCAAAATAATATTACAATGTTTTATGTGTGAAAAGACATTTATATTGCTTACGGAAAACCCAAAAAAGCAAAAAAGCACCATAAATATTGGAGCAGTGTGGGGTTCCTTAGCAACTGGAAGTTCCCACGAACACTTGCCTGAATTTCTTAGTTGTTTAAATATCCCCGATATGAATTCAAACTTATTTTATGAATTGGAAAATCGACTCGGAAAGGTAAGTTAAGTTTCACATTTAAAATTATAAATTTTTTATCATCAAGACAATCTAGGAATGGGAAGCTTCTTTGACAAGATCAATGGAAGCGGCTGCGGAGAGGGAGAAAATTATGGCAATAGAGAATAAGCAGATCTCGGACGATAATGTCCCGTGGATCACTGTCTACGTAGATGGTTCCTGGAGTAAAAGATCCTACGGCACCAACTATAACGCGCTATCTGGTATGGCGGCAATAATTGGGAAAGCCACGGGGGAAGTTCTCAAAAGCAGAAGAGAAAAAGCAGGAAGTAAAACAGCATTGTTGCTACAAAAACTGGAACAATTCGGCTCCCGCTATGGAACCAGATATCCTGATTGAAGGATTTAAAGAAAGTTTACAATCGTATGGAATACGTTATCTTAAATTTATAGGAGATGGCGATTCCAGTGTGTTTACAAAATTAAAAGAGCAATTGCCTTATGGCAATTTAATTAAAAAATGTGAATGCACAAACCATGCTCTAAAGAATTATGGAAAAAGACTGAGGCAGACCAAATCAGATACGAAAATAAGTGTCCAGGGTAGAAAATTACTCACGTATCAAAGAATCAATCTCCTAACCAAAAGAGCTAAATGTTCTATTTATGAGCATGCTAGAAATGGAAGAAATGTTGATGTTTTGCGTCTAGACCTCAAGCAAGGATTGCATCACGTGTTCGGTGATCATTCTGATTGCAGGCCAGAAATCTGCAATTCACCTCAGGACTTATCCAATAATTTGATACCCGAATTTAAAACCACTTCAATATATAATCATATTGCAGGTTTGTATTATTTCTCCAGTCTGATTTGAGACTTTCACATTTAATTATACTTATTAAAATCATGGAGATATTGATAAATGATTGGATTTTAGGAGGTCTCGATGTTCTAATTAGGAAAACCTATTTGCTCATAGTAAATGGAAATAACAACAGGGCAGGAAGGCTTATGAACATAATATCCCGTTTTACTGGTGGAAAACGACTGAATTTGATTCAGCGGGGTTCTTATAATAGAAGTCTATTTATCGGCTTTACGTTACAATAGCAGATTTAACTGGCACAGCAGTCCATATAAACGCGTTACAGGAGAGAGCCCTGGCAAGTATTTCAAAAAATACATGGAAAAGAAAAGCCATGCTGCCATGGTTAAAAGTAAAAGAAAGTTGTTCTAAGATAATGGTGACAGGCCAATAAAAAGAAGGAAACCAAACGTAACACTTGAAAGAAATGTCGATTATGGACCACTGGCAGAACAACCCGAAGACGGGAATGCTTTAAATCATGAAGTTGAAGAGAAGATAAGTAGATTGCAGGTAAATTAGTATTTCTAGAAATACTTCCTTTGATTTCTCCCAGTACCTTCAGGCCTATAGGTACATAATAAGACAGAATTGACATTTTCCTTGTTTTAGGTGAATGAAATTGAAAGAAATTCGATTCAAGAGCTCTCAATAGGCCAGTTTGAAAATGAGACTTATGAGGAACAGCGAAGAAACAGACTGACTGCGTGTTTATTTGGCCAAGTAATAAAAAGAAGACATACACCATGCCATAATTTAGTTAAATCATGCCTAAGAAGTGCGACAATTTGGACAGACGCTTTAGAATTCGGAATTTCTAGAAATTTTTTTTTTTCTATTTTTATATTTCTAATTTCTAGAGAAACAGTGGCAATTTCCTTGTTTAAAAAAAAACTAAAATGAAAGTGAAAAATTCGGGATTATGGATTGACCTTAAATATGGTTACTTAGCGGCGTCTCCTGATGGTGATACACCTACTTTTCGATTAAAACCAACAATTCTAGTCTAATAATTCTTCTTTATTCCAGGAATTATTGAAAGTGAAGACGCTTTAGTCGAAGTGAACTGTCTTTTCTCGGCCTCAAAATTAGAGTTACAGACTAATACCATGGAGGAAATCATTCAAAAGCTTAAGAATAAAATATGTCTGGAAGTTAAAAATGGAGAAGTTCAATTACAAAGAAATCATAATTACTACTACCACGTAAAGATGATACAAAATAATACATAACTGATGTTGTGTGCAACTTTTCTTTACTAACGATTGCATCTTATTTTGTTTTTTGTAGATACAAGGGCAGCTCAATATTACGCAAAAGACAAAATGCTTTTTTGTTGTGTATGTAAATGACCAGGTTGCGTTACATATCGAAGAAATCAAAAGAGATGAATCATTTTGGCAAGAGAAAATGCTACCGAAATTAACATTATTTTAAAAAACGTGTATTGCTCCGGAATTGGTGAGGAAAAACCTCGAGAAGGGTTTGAAATGCGTAGATCCACCACACATTTTACAAGCAATAGCTGAATACAACAGTAAGCAAAACAAACGACTAAAAAAGAAAGTGGCTGAAGAAAGTGGAAATACAGAGGCAGAATTAAGGAGTTCGAAATTACAAAAATTTTGTAGAGTTGGGGGATGAAAATATGAGATATGAGGAAGAAAAACGGCATATTTTACAAAAGAGTTTTCTAATACGTGTAATTTTGTTAAAAGAAAATAATGTAACAGTCAAAAGGAATTCTCGAGTTCTCTATAAAAATCTCGTAAAAAGTGTTTTCTAACAAAAATCATGGTTTAAATCAATTCCTTTTCTCTTAATTTAAAAATCCAAAATATCTTTCCTGACTGTCCTTTGTTTAGGGATTATTTCTAATGGGGTAGAAAAACCCACCCAAAATGTATTATACACCTTTCTTTTATTACCTATTAAGCATTTTCTAAAAATATTCAAACAATTTCTATTATTCTACAAATAAATTTTAAAATGAGAATGTGCAAGTACAGTTTATTTGTTGGTATTTGTTTGTGTTTTAAGAGAAAGTTTAAAAAGCGATATGAACAAGTTTTGACACAGGCTCACTTTTTATTATTTATGCTAAATCCTATGTAAATATACTTTTAATCAAATTGTACAACTAAATGAATAAGAGAAGAACATGGCATTTAAATTTTCAAGAGAAATATTTGATGATGATTTCGAAATTAATAATTAAACTGCAAATTAAGCATTATAGGGGAAGTCCCACAAAAGAACAACCAAACGCATTTTAAGAATTAGTAAATTAGTTTAGTTTATATAATAGGGTAACGTCATTAAAAAATATTTCCCATTTTAATTCAAAGCAGTAGATATGAATAGTTAATCTAAACAAACAAATTCAAAACGAGTTGATGACATTAACACCAAATTAAAAGAGATGGAGATAGTTACGGTTGGTGGTAGCTTATATAAAGATCTAGTAACCTTACAAGTCCTTGATAAGCACTTCCATCTTACGTTGAATGAAACAAGTCGGAAACACGAAGTTTCAATCGCCCTGTAATTATTATCTTTCTAAGAATGTATTAAAATTTTAAAACGTGCATACTAGTTCCATCTTTTGGGTGTTTAACGACTTTAGCTCTTCTGAGGCCGCTCTTAAGTATCGCTTGTCCTTCGGAGGGCAATGGCAAACGACCGAGGTATACTTTGCCCAGGAAATTTTCCTGAAATTCAAAAGAAAACCAAATGCACTTGGCCTATGCACTTGGAGTGGTTCGGAGCCCTCCTTAAGCTGTAAGTCACTGGACACGCGCAACACAAGTATAGGTGGGAAACGCCAATGCTTTGCAACAGGAACTCGCAAAAGAAGAAGAAATATATCATGGTGAGTTATACTAAAAAATATCAAATTGGACTTTTTGACAGAATTAACAATTTGTTAATAAAAATTTTAAATGTTTTAGGTATATAGTAAGTGTTTGGTCAAATGCAATCTATTTATAACGTTAGGTTTGCAATAAATTAATCAGTTATATACGCAGAAACTCTGAAAAGGGCTTAATGCGCATTCCGATTGTATGCTGTAGGCTCCGTCTACACGCATTTTTACAGCTAGCATATCCTATACAATTTTGAGATTGTCCATTTTATATTGTTTCAATACCCAACGAATGGTTGATGTAGCATCTGCACAGTTAATAAAGTTTTAGCGAAAATGTTCTTGCAAGTAATCCTCACCATTGGAATAAGTATGCTGTGGTGTCCAATTAGCCTACAGCTTACAGTTATTAGATCTTACGTCTCGAATACCATGGTGAGTACTACTTATCTTGAAATACCGTAAGAACCTATTAATCTAGGGTTAGGTCTCCAAGACAAAGGTCTCCAGTATGGTTATGAAGAACAGAAGCGTCCCTACGGTCGGTCAGCCGGGCGTATGCCCGGGGCCCCGAGAGTTAGTGCGGCCCCGCACCGAGTTACCTTATTTTAATCAACAACACAATATATATCTTATGCGTTAATAAAATAGACTGAGAGACCGGCATTTGATGCAAGTTCTTATACACAAAGATAAAGCCTACTTTTAAAATGAAGCGCACCAAATTTCCAAAATAAAAAGGATTCTAACATTTCTCGAGACTCGGGTGTTCGGGAGACCACACGACGCAACGTTCACCCGTAAAACTGGCTGTCTTCTACCCTATCCTTGGAACCTGGATACGGGGCATGGAAACATGACTGGGTAATGGATGAAGCAGTCAGGTCAAGTGTGTGGTGGAGAAACTCGTGAGAATTCTCGACGATTACTCATACCGAACAGGGGGAGCCCTGGTAATATGATACCGGTGTGGACGGATTCGAGTCTCGCCTTGGATAAGGTCATTTAAGGTCACCGGACGGAACCCGCTGTTTGACCGAGGTCACTTATGGTCACCTGAGGAACCCTCTGTTTGACTGAATCTTAAGGAGGAGAAGCGAAGTGAGGTTTATCCCGGTGTGAAGGGGTAAATTCATGCCTATAGGAAACTGCATGCCGACAGGTAATTGTGCTTAGGAGCTATCCCGACCACCCTATGATCCGGACTGCAGCTGGGTACATTGATTGGGAGAAGTTCTAAAAGCCATTACTCTTAAGGAGAGTTGAAGCGAATACATAGCCTCTCACAATCAAGACAACTTCACCTCACACACTGGGAGTCTATAACGTGAAGACTTACGAACGAAGCTCTGTCGAGGGCCTACCAAGCCTATATATTGCTAGATCGTGGTGGCAAAACCATTAAAAAACCAAGTCCTGCCACAATTGAGGTTGGATTCGACCGGGCAGTGGCTCCTAACAGCTTGGGACAGCGTGTTAGGGGAATAGTCTGAAGCTAAACAAGGTGAAATCTCCTTGGTCGTGTGATACGTCCCTCACATCCTCCTCGGAGATGGAGCCGGCGGGTGAGCACGTTTATCGCTCCGGTACTAGCCTGGATAGCTAGTAGAGTATGGATAGTATCTCGCTCCCACCAGTGAGTTACTGGTAGCATTGTGAAGTGTAGGCAATGCGCGCTAATTGAGCGTATCTCAATTCATGCTTCGGCATGTCTAAAAGGCGGGAAGGAACTCCCTAAAGTTCATTAAATTAGTCATGCATCAATTGCCTAATAGACAATTACTACGGCCTATTGTATATTTAAAAGGTAATAGGCTAATAGTTCACTGTAGAGAAAGATTCATTTCTTTTTCGCGGACAGTCAGCCTTACATTTCTCGAGACTACGAGTGAAGGAAGCAGACCACACGGCGTTCACCCATAAAACTGGCTGTCGTCTACCCTATCCCTGGAACCTGGATACGGGGCATGGAAACATGACAGGGCAACGGATGAAGCACTCAGGCCAAATATGTGGTAGAGAAAGTACGGTTAACGAATTCTCGACGGTTACTCATCACCGAGCAGAGGGAGCTCTGGTAACATGAGGAACGGTGCTGGTGGATTTGATTCTCGTCTGGGACAAAGTCTCTTATTGGTGCTAAGCTCACCCGCTCTTTGACTGAATCTTAAGGAGGAGAATTGAAGTTAGGTTTATCCCGGTCGGAAGAGGTAAATTCCTGCCTATGGGAAACTGCATGCCACCAGGCAACTGTGCTCAGGATGCTATTAGGACCACCCTATGACTCAGACTGCAGACTGAGTGCTATGATCTGAAGAAGCTCTAAAGCTATTACTCTTAAGGAGTGTGAAGCGAATACATAGCCTCTCACACTCAAGACAACTTCACCTCATGTAGGTACATACGGGGAGTCTAGAACGTGTAGACTTAAGAACGAAACTGTGTCGAGGGTTTACCAAGCCTATAATTTGGTAGATCGGGGTGGCAAAACTATTTAAAAACCAAGTCCTGCCACAATTGAGGTTGGATTCTATGGGACAGTGGCTCGTAATATCAAGAGCCAGCATGTTACGGGAATAGGCCGCAGCTGGACGAGATGAAGTCTCCTTCGTCGTATGATACGTCCCTTATGCCTCCTAATTGAGCGTAATCTCAATTCATGCTTCGGCATGTCTAAAAGGCGGGAAGGAACTCCGTAAAGTTCATAAATTAGTCACGTACATTTACCTAGAAATACAATACTACGGCCTCTTGTATAGTTAAAAGGTAATAAGCTATAAGTTGCTGTAGAGAAAGACTAAATGATCCTTTTCGCAGACGATAGCCTTACTTCTCGAGATTTCAAGATAAACAGTCTCTACTGTTTATCTTGAAGTCTCGAGAAGTAAGGCTTTCGTAACGCGCCTCTGCGCGTCATAACATTTTGTTAACGGAAGTACCTACTAACAATAAAGTTGGTGCATTGTTCTAAATCTTCTATTACAGCTACCCCTCATTACGACGTTTCTAGTTATATTAGTTACATCCCGTATATTTATTTATTTATTCACTTTCTTATTTACTGGGGGCCCCACTCCTATTTGTGCCCGGGGCCTCAAAATCCAAAGGACGGCGCTAATGAAGAATTCTAACTGTAGGTGCAAATTCACGTTGCTCTTCTCATATGGAAAAGCCCATTTGGCAAGTAATTGCAGACTTAAAAAAATTGCTTTCTATAAGTGTTCCACGCGTCTCTGTAGACGTTCAGACAATTTTTTAGAACTTTTTGTAGATACCTTTATTCTTTATATAATTCTTGTACCTCTTTAATGCAGTGTTGATCATTGAGCGTTGGAATTTAAAAACGAATAAAAAACCGACAATTTTTCGTCAACTAATTCACGATCTTATAAGTATCTTATTTTTACAACTTAAAAGAACTGTTCGACCTTTTTCAAATCATTTCTGAGAAAAGGGGCATTTAATGAATAACCAAGAAAGTGGCAATTTTAATTTCTTCAATTTATTAAGTACATGACCGAACATTAAATAGATATTCCAATCCAGATGAGCAATACAAGGCCTCAGCTAAAAACTGTCTAAAGAGAATGTGACATAATGAATTTCCGGCAACAAAATAAAACTATCGTTATTAAATTCAAATTAACATATTTTGAGATTTTTCAATAGAATTATCTTGTAATAGAATATATTTAATACTAATTTTATGGATACAACTTAAAACTTAACTTTTATTTGTTGATTTTTATTCATAACCTTCAACAATTCCTGGTTTTATCCTAACTTACATTTAAAATTCACCGGGCGCTTAATTGGTAAGCTTATTATTAGTTAGTAATTGTAATTACGTTTGACTAATGGGACATGCTAGTTGGCTAGAGATTTAGACTTATACAACGGAAAAGAATACTTACATCCTAGGTGAAAATTTAAAAGATTCCGTTTCTTTCCGTATTTAAAAAAAACAACATATCACGCATATCAACACCCTTACTTAATACTTTCGTTCTGTAAAACCTGTAAAATCTAATGTGAGATGTAATGCAAAGGCAGTTCAGCAATTAAATACTTTGATAAAGTTTGTAACTTCAGAGACCTGTTATAGAAAGTTATTTAATATTTATTCAAGAACGTTAATGTACTTTTTTCTACTCGGTGACACTTCAATACGGCAATTTTAAATTTTAAAAGATCGTTTTGGGACTTTATAAAAAATTATCGCCAAAGTCCCCTCTCTCAAGGGTATAACAAACTAAAGGCGTCATATGATATAATATAAAGTCAGGTTTTTATAACAAAATTTACAATTCAAATCGAAATGGTAAGCTCTGTTTTATCTGAAAATTATACGTCGTGTTATTAACATCCACTTGAAATAGCTAACTCATTCTTAACATGTCCTTAGAGCTTTTTATATTTCAAATGCATTATTCATTGTTGTTTGGTTTGTACAGGTAAGTAATCAATCAATAAGTTCAAATTGTGTAGAGAAATTGATCCGAATTCTTATCGTGAGCGTGGCAATCTGATATTGGAACACAAATAGTTTCATATTTTAAAAATAAAATATTACGGTAACCACTATCGATTCAGGGTTGTTTTGTATGTATTTGCTAAAGTACCCTGTCAATTGCTGTTGGACTACATTTCAAAACATATGTCGATGCTTGTAAAATACATAATCCATGTGACAGCTAGTATTTTACGACATTTAATTTTATTGTTTATTTTGAATTCCTGTATTAATTACGATTTTTATGGTAATTTTGGCGGAAGTATTCGTGTCATTAATTATATTCTGTAAAAACTGTAATTCAATTTTAGGCTTTCGTAAAGTTAATTTAAAGCTTAATGATAAAATTAAGAAACTTTTTATTGTTGGAAAACTTTCTTGTTTATAAATGTCTTGGTTAAAGTTTGATTGATTAATTTGCATATGATTAAGGAGAGATTTATATAAAAAAAACAGAAAATCACAGAGAACAATCTAATTTCTGTTAAAGCAGATAAGGGGAGCACTTTGGTAATTCTTTCAAAAGATATTTACATACAAAAAGTTAATGAATTTATTAATAAAGAAAATTTTGAAACGTTACACAAAAACCCAACCACAAAATTTCAAAAAGAAATAAAACAAGGTTTAGAAAACTGCAATATCTGCTTTTCAGAATTAGAAAAGCAACAAATCATTAATAAAAACCCACAAATACCTAAACTGTATGGATTAGTCAAGACCCACAAACAGAATATGCCAATAAGACCAGTTGTATCATACATCAATGCACCTAATCACATTTTATCCAAAAAACTGAACCAGATTATTAACACGATAGGTTACAAATCGAAATACTCTGTTAGAAATTCATTAGAATTAGTAGATAAGCTGCAAAACATACATCTTCCACCACATTCAAAACTTGTTAGTTTTGATATTTGCAACATGTTCTCCAGAATACCACCACAAGAATGTATTCCTTTATTAGATAGTTTCTTGATCAATAGTAATATAGAATTAGTTAAAAGGTTAGAGTTAATTCAATTATTTGACCTTTGTATAAGTCAAAATTATTTCACTTTTAATAACATAATTTATTTACAAAAGGATGGTTTACCTATGGGTAATTCTCTAAGTCCTCTATTAGCTAACATATTTATGGACAAGTTTGAAGATCGAATATTTGAATTAAACCTCTCTAAACACATTATCTTCTGGTTTCGTTATGTTGATGACATTTTAGCTTGTTTTGACAGTTCTTTTGAGGTTATCAATGAATTTTTAATTCTTATAAACAATATCCATCCTAATATAAAATTTACACTAGAAACAGAACAAAACAGGGCTATAAACTTTCTAGACTTAAATATCAAGATTAACGCAGACAATCTTTTTGAATTTTCCATATACAGAAAACCAACACAAACAGACATAACAATACCAAATGAATCTTGTCACTACAATACACATAAAATAGCAGCATACAGATCATTAGTACACAGAGCTTTAACTATTCCACTAACAAAATCAGATTTTAGCAAAGAGATATCAACCATTAAACAACTAGCACATGCAAATCATTATAATCCGAACATGATTGACACTTTAATTAAACAAAAAGATTATAGGTTAGCTATCAAAAGAATATATCCCATTGACAATCAAACAGAAAACACAAATTACATATCTATACCATATTTTGGCAAAATATCAGAAAAAATTGCACATATACTAAGAAAAACCAACAATTATAAAATAACATTTAAAACCAACACTAACACTTTTTCATTTTTATTTAATGCTAAAGACAGAACACATGATATCATGAAATCGGGCATTTACCGTTTAAATTGTTCTTTTTGTAGTTCGGTATATATTGGACAAACACTTCGAAATTTTGACATAAGATATAAAGAACACGTACGTCATTACAAAAATAAACATCCTGAAAAATCGAATTACGCCAAACACCTTTTAGAACAAAATCACACAATGACTCCTCAAAATAATATTAAATTCCTACATTTTTGTAATAACAAACGCAAATTAGACATTTTAGAAGCCTTTGAGATATACAAACACAAACTCAGGGTACCTTTAATGAATGAACAACTTGAGCTCAGTAATTCTCCGTTAGTGGAAGTATTAGATGTTTAATTATGATTTTTATTATTAAT
This sequence comes from Agrypnus murinus, assembly GCA_929113105.1. Classification (NCBI taxonomy): domain Eukaryota; kingdom Metazoa; phylum Arthropoda; class Insecta; order Coleoptera; family Elateridae; genus Agrypnus; species Agrypnus murinus. The sequence goes on along the minus strand of OV816024.1, from coordinate 184,265,145 downwards.
TTTTATTATTATTATTATTATTTTATCTAGTTACCTATTTTATATCTACCTTAGCGACGTGTTTGTTTATAATTATATTACCTTTGATAATGACAGCATAGCTGTCGAAACAATATTGTCAGGTATATTTTAATAAAACTGTGAAACTTTTAATAATCTTTATTTATTTCATGATTATGGAGTTCCACAAAATAAGGCTGGAAACAATAAACCCAGATTTTAACTTTGAGTAGCAGGTGGAATACATATTTTCCGTTCAGTGTTATTTAGTTACTTTATTATTGATTTAATTTGAAGTTGCTTTAACCCCAATCTTTAATAATTTTAATTCTATGTTTGAGTTTGAGTACTGTATTGGCAGTAAAGAAGCGGTGGGAAGAAGAAAGAACATTCAGTATAAAAGTAGGTACTGACAGACTAAGAGTCTCAATATTGGAGGAATATAATAAATTATTAAATAATTTAAGAGTGCATTCATTTATTACAGCAAAACAATCGGGCATAGCAGCACAGGTTTCTGGATCTCGACCAACAATTGGTAGGATAGTGACAAACCGAGTAGCCGTTAATAAGCCTTGCCTTAATGAAGAGCACATGCAAACTAGACGTTTATTTTCTCTTAATTTTGCTATCGCGATTTAGACTATTGGAACAGAATAATTTTTACTGACGGGATAGATTTTTCAATCGTCAAAGAAAATCGAAACTTAGATTATACAGACCTCATAATACGAGATTTGACCAAAAGTATGTAAACAATTTAAAAATATCAGGACATTTTTCTGTGAATGTGTGGGAATGGATATGTTCGCGTGGTGTCGGTATGTCTTGGAGAATTTCTGGAAGATTTAATGCACAAAATTATATTAATATATTAGAATGAATTAAAATGTTATGCTGCCTTCAATCAACCACCTTTCACATACCAGCAAGACAACTGCAGGTTCATACTGCGAATATTGTAAATAACTGGTTTATGAATAACAACATCCAAGTTATGCCTTGGCCCACCAATAGCCCCGATTTAAATCATATAGAAAACATATAGGGTTTAATCGTTAAAAGGCCAATTTTTGAATCCCGAAATTTTGATGAATTGTGGGACATCATTCAAGAAACATGGAAAGAAATAAGCCTTACTGAAAATTCGTTTATAAATTCAATGCCAAGTAGACTTCAACGAGTGATTGATAAAACGGTTCTGCAATAAAATATTAAATAACTAATATTACATGTTCTTTTTCTTGAACCTTAATAAAGTTTATATAGTTACCTATGGGAATATAATCTAAAGCCTGTTTTAAACGTCGATAAAAACAAAAAAATTACTCTCAAAACTTGTCCTAGATTAATTTGAAATCAGCTGCACATTTTCCTTCGGCAATCTTGAGCTGCTGATTTTTTTTTTCATATTCTACTTATACTAATACATGAAACACTTGAGAATTATGGCATCAGGACATCCAATCATGTTTAACCGATCTCCACAATACATGTCTAGTTTAAGCAAAGGTTTAAGAATTGACCACCATACGTCCATTCTATTTTGAATCGCGGATTTAGTTATTTAAATCTTATGTATGGGAATCCTTATTTTAATCTTAATATTTTTGTTTTTATGATTCATATTTAACTTTCCACTTTATTAGCATCTGAATTTATTGTTAAATTTTCAGTTTCGCTGTAACTATAAAAACAGGAGTCTCAAACGAAATAAAATATGAAAGGATTAAGGACTGAAAGTTCAATCCTCCAGAGGTTCAATGTTCTATTAAATACAGTAGAAAATTGCATAGGTACTGTTTGTTTTAGCCGGTTTTAATTTTAAGGTAATTAAGGTAGAATTTCAGTTTGTACGTATACAGAATAAAATTGAGAATTCTATATTAAATCCTGTATGGAATGCTCAGTGACTCCGATAGAATTCACTGTTTACAGTTGTTAATGAAATGGCAACGTTTTATTTAAATTTAAGTTGTTACAGAAATTTCATTAGAGGATAAACTAGGATAAATAAATACTATTTACGTTTATTTAAAATTTAAAACGAGATTTTCACAGTTTTCTATTACAGTAGCAAATGCTATAATATACATACCAATCAGTTTGAGGATTTAATATTAAATAGGATTTGTTATGATAATGTATTTGTTAAAATCGTTTGAGAAAGTGAATTCAAATAACTACGTTGGTTAGTAGTTGTAAATTCTAATTACATTGAAATAAATGAACCTAAATTTTACATGTCTATTTTAATTTACCTGAAAATTATTTCGACAGCTAAACTGTCATTATCAAAGCTAGTATAAATATAAACAAACACACCGCTAAGGTAAATACAAAAATAGACAACCAGAATTTTATATTTTTGTATTTACCTTAGCCACGTGTTTGCTCATAGTTATTTATATTATAATACCTTTGATAATGACAGCTTAGATGTCGAAACAATTGTCAGATAGATTAAAATAAATTTGCAAAACTTTTAACTAAATAATAAGTTTTATTTATTTCTATCTAATTAGATTGTTTATAGATAACAGTTTTGATTATAATTTTATATAGGAATGATTCTAAAATTAACCATGTTTAATTTTTGCATTCTCATGCACGTTTAAGTTATGAAGCTTGACTAAGATGCAACATTGTAATGGATATACTAAATAAAAATATTAAAGAAATATATGTATGCGGCGAGATAAGGGCAACTAATAAATTTATTGTGCACAAACACCTTCTTTCAAGGCTGAAGGACAAGCATTATTAGGGCAGCAGCGATAGGATTAATACAGTGCGATTCTAAAGTATGGAATAAATTCAATAAAATGGAAAGTATTGATTTTTGGAAAAATCCCAAAAACACATCAATTTTGTTTTTAAAGTCCGCACTTTTTGACATAATATTCGAATATACAGGGTAATGCGTTTAAGTGTGGTGACGTCAGCGGCATTCTTTTTAAATGGCAATTTGCATTTTTTATTCCATATTCTGACACTTCATCCAATTGCCAAAATGGTAATGTAATAAGTTTGTTACATAAGGAAATTTTTGAAAAAAATAATTATGAAGACGGGAAAGTGCTATTAGTCACCACACTTAAATGCAAAGCGAGACGCAAAGTATTGATTTTTGAAAAAATTCCAAAAACATGTCAATTTTGTTTTTAAAGCCCGCACTTTTTGACATATCGGATATACAGGGTGATGCGTTTAAGTGTGGTGGCTATAGCACTTTCCCGTCTTCATAATTATTTTTTTCAAAAAATTTTTTATGTAAGGTAACAAACTTATTACATTACCATGTTGATAATTAGATGAAGTGTCAGAATATGGAATAAAAAATAAAAGTTGCTACTTAAAAAAATGCCGATGACGTCACCACACTTAAACACATCAGCCTGTATATTCGAATATTATGTCAAGAAATACGGAGTTTAAAACAAAATTGACGTGTTTTTGGAATTTTTACAAAAATCAATACTTTCCCTTTAATCGAATTTATTCCATACTTTAGAATCCCACTGTATAAACCAACTCAGCAATGACTTAAATAATGCAGTGCTAATTATTTAGTTGATGTTGGATTAGTTGCTTTTATTCTAAAATAAAGCTTTATGTGTATGTGTGTACATAGAAAATGAATTATAATTAACGAAACATGGTTACAACACTGGCATGGTTGTTGTAGAACAGAAGATACCATTCACCATTATTATTGGGTGTACTCCAGGAGCACTCCATTGACAGTCCAAAGAAAATTTTATTTTATGTGTTATTTTGTAAATTTAACACGAAAAATAAAATTCTTTGTTGCAGATCTTTTTACATTTTTGGTTTTATTTTGCTGCTTATGTTTACTAAAAAAGTTTGCTGCTTAATTATTCAATAATTTACCTGTTACAATAAATATCATATTTAATAATAATAATTGTATAAATACACTTTTATAACTTATATAAAGTTTGTCTTACTATTAAATAATTTATTTGAGACTTCATTATGTGTTCATTATTTTTGATAGTTTAATGCCATCTAATAACTGGGCTGTGTGTGTATTTTAGCGGATACAAAATTGTTTAAAATCACCTATAAATTCATTAAAACATGTGTTTATTAGTGTTTGGTTTCAAAATTATTCAAAACACAGTGGCGCGCAACATACATTCTAGCTTCTTACCAATCCTTCAGTTCAGTTTTGTACCGACCAAGGTAGTCAAAATTGTTTATTTATCTCTTTATTGAAATGGTGGCAAATTTACCATTCTCTCAGTTTTTATGTTACAGGAGAAAAAATGTAAACCAACATTTGAACTAATTCTAATTCTAGCTGGTAAATACTAATTAAACTAGCATAACTCCTATTGAAAATATATATACATATATACAAAAGTTGAGTTAGTAACGCCCGCCGGCAATCTGCTTGCCTACTTGTATACCACCATACCACCCCGTATCATTTGTACTCGCACTCAACTAATTACAATTAATTTATGTCTCCGTAAAAGCCGGTAAATGTCGAGAATTACTGAATAGATTTTAATGCTGTTTTACACCATTCGATGGCTTGTTTTTTGGAAAATGTTTTTTTTATAAAAATTGTTCAAAGGGTTTTTCGAGAGTCGAATAATAAGCAAAATTTAAAAGAAATAATCAGGAAAATTGGCAAAACAAACACAAAACGCATTACGCTGCGCAAACGGTAACACATAAAGGCAAACTGTAAGCGAACGAATTGTAGGTCTCAAAAGATCTACACAAAAAGTCCGTCGTGGAATATATGTATCTCTTACAGATTATTCACAATCAAGATTTTTCTAATAATATTTTTTCAAAGAATTTTTCTCCCCTTATAAGATTGTCTTACTCCGCACCTGGATGAAATGCCAATAATTTCTGTATTTCTTTACCTTTAGAATTGTTTTCAGTATAATCTGTGAAAATCTGAAGCTTGTAGCTTATGCCATGCAAGAGATATATAATATAGCCACAATAATTCTTAAAGAAATTTATTCCTTGAGTTTTTTATTATTAAAAATATGTTCATCAACCCTTTTGAGGTAGGGCCCACCTGTGTAAAATTTCAGCTTACTAAGTCTTCTAGTTTTTGAGATATTTTTCGATGACCATCAGACATCGGTACTGGCTATTATTCAGTGGCGTGCGGTCCATGGAAGCAATGGAAGCAATGCTTGCCTTGAGAATTTATTAAAAATAAAAACAATGCTAACAAAAATACTTTTGTAAAATTATGGTTATCGTTTATTTAAATTGAAATATTTATCAAATTAAAGCTCAATATCAACTCTGTACAGCAAAAAGTATAATTATTTAGAGTACTATTTTAAATTAGGCTCATTAAACTTGCACGGAAAGGTAATACCGATTCAAATGTGATACATACACTTCATATAAGCACTGCTTACAAATGCTCTTCTCTTAACCTTGGCGTGAATCAGCGAGCGCGGGGTGTTATAATAGACGGATGCTGTTTGGCTGGTTAACATTGTTTCGTCGTAATTTTTATTGTGCTTCGTTCCCAAATGTTTATTTATTATAATTTGGTTATTTGTTCGATTTAGTGTTACTTAAGTAATGTAAATCTGCGAATGAGACTGCATTTTGTTGCATTTTATTATTTTAATTTATAAGTTGTATTTTTTTAAAGACAAATAGTTCTATTTAGTTTGCCTGTATACAAATTTAAAATTGCATTATCGTCACGACTGCAAATTCAACTGCTTCGGTGTTCGAGTACCTTCGATATAGCCGAATCGGGACGATTTTTTGTTCAGTTTGTAAATTATTAATAAGGAATTTTTCGCATACAGTTTTGGAGAGAAATTATAAATTATTAAGAAACGCAGATCAAAACCAGATCTTTCAAATTTAACAACAAAGATTAAAACCTGTACCGGTATTTTGCTAAGACCGGAAAATTGATACGTAGTAGTAGTTTTTTTTTAAATAAAGAATGATAGTCAACAAATTCCATAAGTATAAAGTGTAAAAGTGCTTCTTTGAAAAACTTTTAAGCTTAATAATTATAACACTGTTTTTTATTGTACCTAGCAGGGGCGGATCCAGAGAAGTATTTTGAGGGGGAAATCTTTGGAAAAATAATTGTTTTAATAAATAATAATTAAACAAACATTATTTGTTTCTATTCTATGTAAACTTATTTCTAAATTGGGGGGGGGGATTATTCCCTCCCCGTTAATCCGCGCCTGTACCTAGGTGTATTATAATTAAAATCGTGGTTGCTTCACTAGCCTAAATTCTCACAGCACGCCACTGCTATTATTATATGTTTGATTATATTTTCGTATATGTAGCTGCACTTTTCTTGATTATGTAGAATAGATACTACAAGATTAATGCAATATAATTATATTAAGTTCTTCTGTTTTATATAACACCTAAGCAATGTCTCAGGTCGGACGTACGTCGTAGAAGGTAATATTCAACAATTAATGGTTTACTAACTGCAAAGCACAAAACTTGGAGTATAATCAAAGAAATTGAAAATACCGACTGTCTACCAAGCAACTTTTTGTTCAACTATACTTATACCAGAAACCACATGGAAAAATAAAATTTCTATCAGTGAAAGTATCTTTTAACTCGCGTTTTGTAATTCTATACCCAAACCATATCTTTCTATAAAAACCTTCTGTTCGTCCTGCACATCCATTTAAAAACATTCTGTTGCTTTTTGCGTACTATAAAGAGCAGGAATTCCGAGTCACGATTTCGGTCGTTTACGACAATGTTCCTAAACCAGTGCTCTCTGTTTAGAACACGGCAAATTTATATAACTGTTTATGAGAAAATAAATTTGTTGAGTATGTTTAGAGAAGCAGTCACGCAATTGTTTGGAGTATTCACTATTCCTTCTCCTCTGCTTTGCAAAAGCCTTCGTTATTTATATCTAGATTTTTCTGTAACCGGTTATAGGGTTTGCAGAACACGGAGTGCATTTATGAAAAAACGTGCCTGAATGTTAATTGAATTCACTTGAAATTCACTTGCAATGCTCGCATAGTAATGAAGTGCTTTATAGCATAATTAATTCATCCAGAATCAATATTTAATTACAGCACTTATTTTCCCTGCGTTTTTATTAGCTGTAGGTCATGTTTATATCTTTATTGCAGCACAGGTCGTAAACTTACAAGATTAAAGTTTTTGTACGCTAGAATATGGATTTTTGGTTTCGTGGCGGCTTGCTAAATTTTCATAGGGTTGGTGTAGCTATTGTCGGATTGTCGATTATAGTAAGGGGAATTAAATGATTAAGTGTTGTTACCTTTCTAATGGAATACGGCGCTGAGTGCGGTGAGCTCAGCCCGATCGACTCCAGTTTGTCAGCATTTCACCGCCACTGTCCTCGATCCATTAACAACATTCCAATTTCAGACCTGAAACAAAAAGAGGATTCTAGTAAGAGAAATGTAATTCTAATAGATACAACCATTATGAATCAGATAATTTTTCTCATAATTTCATATGAAATATAATTAACACTAATACATATTCCAGCTACAATTAAACTGTAAAAATACTACAACAAAAGGTTCTTACAATAAAAATTTTGAGTATTTCATAGATTATGGGTAAAAGTAAGTTCACTTTGATTTTGTAAATGAATCAGTAAGACGGTGGATTATATAAAAGATTACTGAAGATTTATGTAACGACCACAAGTAGTATCTTCAGATAAAAATTATAAAAGTTTTCCTAGTGCTTATTTATTCAGAAGCTACGTAGATTTTCGTATATAATACAACAAGTGGTAGGAATCTTGCCGGTAATTTTTGTCAGTCAGATCACGAATAGTTGTTGTGACGAAAATCGCCACGAGTGCTTTAGCACGAGTAGCGATTTTCTAAAGACAACAACTATGAGTGTTACTGACTGACAAACATTACCAAAAGATTCCTATCACGTCTTGTATTCGGCACGACAATCCAAAGAAAATGACAGAAATTGGAGGTTTTGAAATGCAGTAGTTCATGAAATGTCACCACGGCAACATAACAAAAGCTGTGTAAATTTAAAAGAAATACGGGCAAAAGTAGTGATGACTGTTCCACAGAGTACAAAGCGTAGTCGTAATTCCGTGTGGGAGCAGTTTAAAAAGTTTTGCGACACGAGAAAATTTTCCCTGACGGAAGTGTCACCTATCTCAAAAGTAAGCAGTATATTGGAAGATTATGCATTCAATATGAAAAAATGCGATGGAGAGGATTACAAAGATTCCACTTTAAAAACAATGCGGAATACTACTGCCAAAATGGTGCAGGAATTATATTTTGATTCTTTTAATGTGAAGATGAATCCATTCTCAGATATTGAGTTTAAAAGTGCGCGTGCAGTAAGAGACGGAAAGCGAAAGCAGCTGCAATCGATTGCAGAAAAGAGAAAAGTGAGTTCAATATCTATAGTAGATGACAACTACGAAAAAATGATTGACGTCTGGAACGAAGATACTCCTTCAGGACTCCAGAAAAAATTCTATCAAATTGCAGCAAGAGAGCTAGTTGGAGAGGTGGAGAACCGGCTAAATGTTTGATCGAATACTTTCAAGAAGAAAAAGATTGCACTGGAAAACTGACTGGGCGTTATAAGTACAATCCCGTTTTCTCAAAGACTTGCCAAGGCGGATCACGTCGTCTTTGTGACAGTAAATGGCTGGTTTCTAATGAGAAGAATCCTAATCATTGTCCCGTGAGGTTAGTATTGATTATAAAAATATGTCCAATATGTATATTGTATACCGTTTTATGTTCATTTTCAGATTATTGAAAAAGATGCTACAAAAGAGGGGCAGTAACGTCACCACAGATCGATTATTTGTGACTGCGAATCCTAACTGGTGTGAATCTGGTATTTGGTACAAGAATATTCCTGTAGGAATTAATGAAATTGGTAAATTGACTAAAAGCAGTGCAGAAAAGGCCGGACTGGATGTAAAGAGATTTAAGATAACTTATCATTCTACGCGTTCAAGTGCAGTAACCCAGCTTGCGAAATCTGGCGTGGAGGAACAACAGTTGATAAAAATTACGGGTCATAGTTCAGCAAGTTCGATTCGCCCTTATTTGCAACTGGACACTCAGCACCACGCACAAATAAGTAAAATGAGAAAGGAAAAAGTACAACCGACTCAAAACGAAGAAAGACCAACAATTGTTTATAATAATTGTGTTATAAATAATAATTATTGTTAATAAAATTTATTGTTGAATTTTTTACCTTTATACTCACCTGTATTATCGCTGTAATCATCTGCTGCTTAGTATGGAAAGATTGCCAGTGTAATCAGATCCTAATTGGCTCAAATTCAAAAAATAGACTGTTTTTATTGGTTGCTAGATTTTGAGTTGGATTGTCGATTTAAAATATCACTATGCTGTTGATATATATATTAGGGTGGTCCTTATTTATATAGGAGAATTTTTTTTATTTGAATTTCGAGATAATTTTTTTCAGTTTTGTGCCTTTATATGTGTTTATAAAAACTGCAAAATTTCAGCTTGATCAGATATCATTAACACGTGGCGCATCGACCTTGATTATCGTATTACATGTCGCGATAATGTAATGCAATAAATTGTTACAGGGAAACCAGTTGATGATTGAAAGATCACGCGGTTGCAGTTAATTATTTTGTTCTATAAGAATTAATTGTATGTAAGCGGGTTTGTTTTTTATTGAAAATGCCGAGTTTTAGAAAAAATATCTATCTAGTCGGGCCAATTAATAGCCAACTTTAAAGCAAGAATACCTACTCAAAACCGTTCTAACTGTATAACTAAAGTAAAAAAGTTATATAACGATCTACGAAATTTAGAGAAATCGAAACACAGAAAAAGCTCGTTACAAGTGCAACGGGAAAACGAATTTATTAACAGTTTAAATGATCTATTTGATATTGCAACTTCGAATGCATTAAATGAAATAAAAATTGTAGAAGATAAAGAATTTCTACTTTTACAAAGGCAAAAGGGTAGACCTGGCTGTATGTTAGGGGTGGATTCAAAATTAATGCAAGTCGAAAATCGAAAAGTACAACGTTTGGCTGCAGAAGCAAAAAGGAGACAAATATCATTCCCAAACTTCATCTTCTGAATTAAACTCAACTGTTTCTTGTGGAACGGAGAGTTCGGAGGCTAATGATGATGACAGCAAGTTAGAAACAACATCAACTTCTCCAGCTCCTGGTCCGTCGCACATTAAGAGAGCTAGGAAAGATATTATTACTCCGCGACTCGCGGCAATTTTGGACAAAAGCAAAATTAGCGATCGAGATCTGCTCACATTTTAACAGCTTGTGTGGATGCAATATCTTTAAATCCCAATGAATATGTAATCAATCGTTCGTCTATTAAAAGAAACAGAGAAAAACTACGAGCAGAAAAATATTCCGCTATAAAGTTAACTGAAATAACTTCAAAGTTTATAGTCGTGCATTGGGATTCAAAACTACTGCCAGCTGTATCAGGGACAAAAAATAGATAGATTGCCTGTGATAGCTAGTGGTATCAATTTGGAACAATTATTAGGAGTACCCGGAATAGCATCATGTCAGGGTTCTGAAGTATGTTCGACAGTTCTCGACACATTAGAAGATTGGGGCTTGACCGAAAAAGTTCAAGCTTTTTGTTTTGACACCACCGCGTCAAACACCTGGCGTTTAAAGGGAGCTGCCGTACTGCTACAGCAAAAAATAGGACGAGACGTCTTATGGCTCCCATGCCGTCATCATATATTTGAAATAGTTTTAGCAGGAGTCTTTTCGTCGGTAAAGGTGGCTGTACTTTCTAGTCCTGACATTTCTTTATTCAAAAAGTTCAGAAACAGCTGGGATACAATCGACCAAACAAAATACCAAGATTTCAGAACAGATCCAGAAGTTTATAATGCTCTGAAAAATATTGCCAATGATATTATATTATTTACTAAGAGAAAGTTAGACGAAGATCAACCACGCGATGATTATAAAGAGTTTCTTCAACTGACTTTATTATTTTTGGGCGAAAATAGAGGTATAAGTTTTAAGACACCTGGCGCTTACCATTTAGCGCGGTGGATGGCAAAAGTCATTTATTGCCTAAAAATCTTTTTGTTCCGTGGACAATTTCAGTTAAACAAAAATGAAGTTTTAGGTATTAGAGACATATGTGTGTTTGTAATCAGTTGTTATGTAAAACCTTGGTTTTCGGCATCGAACACACTAGAAGCTCCGCTAAACGATATTCTTTTTTTAAAAACTCTATATAAGTTCAAACAAGTAAATGAAGAAATTGCCACTATTGCAATTAAAAAATGTTTAAATCATTTGTGGTATTTAAATCAGGAGTGCGTTACTTTTTCAATATTTGACGACCGCATAGGAGCAGATGAGAGGAAACAAATGGCAACAAAAATACTACAAAAACCACATAACGAAGAAGACGAACTAGAAGAAGAAATTGAGAAAAAACTTACTTTAAACTTGACTGACCTTCCTAGCTTTATTTCCAAAGATCTGCCCACAGAATTATTTTCTTCTAATTCAATAAATTTATTCAGAAGGTTCGGTATATCTACGGACTTTTTGAATGTGGATCCGACTCTATGGGAATTTCGAGAGGACTATCAAGAAGGAAAAAAAATATATCTTCTTTGAAGAGTATTAATGACACTGCAGAACGCGGCGTCAAATTGATGGAAGAATATAATACAAAAATAACGAAAAATGAAGAGCAAAAACAATTTTTATTACAGGTACACAGTTTCTTTATTTGTAAATAATTTTATTCACAATCATATTGCAATACGTACATTTCATATGTTGTAAAAACCTTGGAAAGTAAGCTATTGCTATAGCACCACCAAAGTGGTTAACAATTTCCTTTTTGAACTCACTATCTAGAAAGCAGTGTTCGACGCACTGTCTAGTCAACCGGGAACACTTGTTTCCCGGTTAAGTAAACCGGGAAACACTCAGTGGTGCCAACTGCCAACCCTTGCAAAATTTAAATACCTTTTTTACTGCAAAATTTCTGCCGAAAAACAATCTGTCACATTTGTCAATTGCAGTCATGACTTGCTTTGGTTTATTTTTTTAAATAAAAGTTGTGAAATCAGATAAAAATTTTATTTGACATTTATAACAATGACTACGTTCGTTTCAAAAAGTATTGTACAATTCTCTTGCGTGAACAATGTTCCCGCGTTCACGCATATGAAGGCCCTCGCTCCCTTCGGTCGCTCGTGCTTCAAAACTGCGTTCACGCGGGAACATTGTGTTCACGCGGGAACATTGTGTTCCCGCACTCGTATCGTAAATAACTATTACATGTCTGTAAAACTGACATGTAAAGTTATGGCCAACTTATTTTTCTGAATAATTTAAAACAGTACGTTTTATCCGATTTAAATTTAAGTTCTTATAAATATATTTAACGCTAAAAACATATTTTTTATTTAATATTAGTTTTATTTTTATTTTTCCATATTTTATATTTAATAATTATGATGGAATTAATTAATATCTAATTTTAAATACTGAGCGTATACATTGCCATCTAGCGACGATGAATGAAACCTTACTTAAAATTTCTTTTGATCGATAGATGGGTCTGATTGAAATTATGACAGTTTATAAAAAATTTATTTTAAAATTTAAAATTACTTTTTATTTTGGTTATCTTAAGTCTAAGTATTGTGAATAAAATAGTATACATGTTTCGTTGGTAAAGTTTCCACGCCTCGCGATATTGTTTGACCTCGACGTACCGTCTCGGTCAAACAATTATCGCTTGGCTTGTAAAGATATCCTTTACCAACTCAACATGTAATATACTATTTCAACTCACTATTACAATTTTTCTGTAGGTTGTGCAAGATTATCGCAAAAAGTATCCAACAGCCAAGAAGGGCGCATTGTCTGCAAATTATCAGTGAAAAGAAAGTATTTACGTTTGTACTATTTGTACTGTTTACATTAGTCTAAGAAAGTATTTATTTTGTTCTGTAATAGATAGTTTTTATATTGGCTTGTGTATAAAAACAATTGTATGCCGGGGTCGTAATTCAATAATGATTTAAATTGATTAAACATGCTTTTGGTACATTTATTTTAAAGAATTCTATTCCTCACAAATTAAAGTTAATCCCCAGTTCTGATTGTTACATTTGACAGGTCCTTTCGGGTCGTGTTACTGCTTGCTCCGGAATGGGCGGGAACGGTCGGTTACGCTTCACTAGCAGTAATTCATATGCGTTCCATTTTGAGACCAAAACGCAAAATACCACAAAGCCGGATTAAGGCACACATGAAAAGATAATTACAACACATTAGTCGCTTACCCTTTAAATGGAAATTAGCAGTACTTACAGGGGGATTGGGGATCCCCCGTGCCGTCTCACGTTGGTTCTGGATGATTGGGGTCTTCGGGTGTGAAGACCTTCAGTGCACTATCACGATCATGATGACCTGAAACAGAGATGCTTGCCGCATCGGGCGCCCTTTAGCCGAATTGCTAACAGGACCAGGTACACACTTGGGCACCGTAATGTAGTCACCTCCCCCGAGACCGCCCATCGTCGGGATTGACATACAGGAAACTAGAGGGGAATAAGCACCCCAAGACTGCCCAGTGATCAGCTGGGGCCACTGGGTGACACACTTGGGCCACCCAGGTCGAAGGAGAACGTCAAGATCCGCCCATCTTTCCGTCTCCTAAGCAAACAGTATACTGTGCGGTTAATTTTACAGAGCTCAATTCACATATCATCAACAACAGCAATTCTACCAATTGCTAACAAAGCAACACATAACAGGCAATTCCTCAATTGCCAACACATCAACATAATACAGCAATTCCAACCAATTGCTAACATCAACATAAAGCCAATATTACACATTGGCCAACAATCACAATCCAAGCAACAACTCCTGTTGCTTAACAACAACCAGTTAACAGGTACCAGCACATGTAAGTGCCATTTTCATTTCCAAACGGAGTTAATATTAGCATTACGCATATCTACGTTTTTAGTCTCAATATAGAATACACGCATTACAGTTGAAACCGCTAAAGGCCTTTTGTACGTTCGAAAGCGACCGCCCGTTTACCGCACCACAATGCAACTGTCCCTTCCGACATCATATCACCGACCGCTACCCCTAATTTTGTATACTTTTAAATATGTGTTTTCTCTAGCTTCGGGACAAAAACCATTAAGACCAGATGTAGGGTCAGAAGGTGACTTATTTATAGCTACACATTCTTTCGTATTTCTTAAATATATTTTAGGTTCCCACAAAGACTGTAAAACTGAACTTATTTAAGACATTTCCTATTATCATTTACTATTAATTAATCACTAAAGATGCTAAATTCGCATACAGAAAATAAATATCCCACACAATATTTAATAATTTAGTAGTGATACCGTAGTTAACTAGTAATACCAAACGTTAGTTAATTGCGGCACGGGTTAATATTATCCTACTGACCTAATATTGTAGATTTCACTTTTTTAAATATAAAGGTACAAAACTGGAAAAATTATTTTGATATGAGGACTTTGAAAAATAAGGACCACCCTAATATATACAGCGTTTCTATAAAAGACTGTCGTCAAAGTGTGCATTGGAAATATTCGTTTTGCCGCTCTCTACATAAAAAAATTAGTCAAATTATTTGTCTGTCAACTGTGACATTATCATTATCATTAGTTGTGTTGTGTTTAGAGAATAATGGTGAACATTTTGAACAGTTTTTGTAGTTATTGTTTCTATTTAATTTTTTTTCTCGTTACATTATCCAGTTTATGAAGTACCTTAATCTTTTATTAAAACTGTCTAATTGGTTGCATAAGCATTAATTTATTTCTATCCACTATAGAGAGCAGGAGGCACAATTCATAAACCACTAGACCGGACAATCTTTTATAGAAACCCTGTATATATTAACTTTTAAGCACACTTGAAAATAATTTTGTAGGTACATTAATATTACTTATACATAGCATTTCACCGATAATTAATAGTATAATATATCTATTTTCTGCACACTAGGTGATGCATCTTGAAATAAAAATTAATGTTGAAAAAGTCTTATTATAGGTACAATTAAAAAATGGATGGCTTTAATATCATTATTATGCAACTTTAGCAGGTAACTAAGTTAAGACGAACCATTTGTTCAATTAATTCTACTTGTTTATTTTTACTTCACTTCATGAGGGATTAAATACATTTTAAATACCCCAGGAATTAAAAATAATGTTTTAGTCTTTGGAAATGCGAAAAAATACTGTACGTAAGTGCTAGTACTTGCTGTAGGTACTATAACTATTGGTATCTACAATAATTTTAAAAACTGTAGTGTAATTTTAGGTCCTCCGTGGTCGAGTGGTAGAAATCCTACCTCTTGTTCAGAGGGACAGGGGTTCAAACCTCGGTTGCGACTGAATTTTAAAGATTTAGTACAATCGTGTTTGAGCTCCTTAGGATAAGGTATGAAAGTTGTATGAGTGATAAAGTATGGGGGAGCGTAATGTAAATACTTGCTACGAGCTCCATTACCTCCGCTGCACTCCCATTGTAACCTTTTTTTACTTGCGGAAAATGTTACGCATTGGCGTGCGGCAGCTTTTCATCGGTGAGCGGCATACGTGGGTCCACTGAGTATGAAGCAAAGAAAAAAAAAGGGAGCCATCCAGCTTTTTTTAATGCACAAGATAACTTGAACAAATTAGGAAAGCGGGAGAACCTATTTCTCTTGGTAAGTATTATTTTTAAACAACTATTACTTAAACAATTTAACATAAATTATCTTTTATTTTTTTAGGTATGGTGGTGTTATTCCTCAACAATAAGAAGCACAAATTTTAAATGCATTTATTAATAGTAACACATATATACACATAATAGAAAAAAAAGATGTAGAGCAAAATAAAGAAATAAAAAAAATCCATGTGAACGTAGATATGTAAATAAATCTAATTACTCAGATATAGTACTATTTCTGTTACATATTGTAATCCTCTAAAATGAATTAATAAATCTATTAAGAAATATGCAAAAATTTAATTAAACCTTTTCTTTAATTCAAACAATATAAATTTAATAAAAATTTGAAAATTGATACCGACGATTTATCAAAACGTAGCATTTATAAATTAACACAAATAAAATGCAATAAAAATTGAAGTTATCACTAGAAAGCGATATCAGAAAAATTTCATGTATAAAATTATTATTACTCCACAGATATGTAAATCTTTATACAAATTACCTTAAAAAATATAAATTAAATAAATGTAAAATTTATGAAATTAATAACTGATTAGTTAAATCAATTAAGGCAAATTTAAATATCATAGAAAAATACCAACAAAATAAAATGTCCACTTCTATTGATGGATGGTCGGAGATAATTCCTACGATGGTTGATATCGACTGCGGATACAGTACAGTCTCGAAAATTGGCTACTGGACTTATTCAACGTACAATAACGTCTCAGAGATGAAGGTGTGATTCGGCTCGTGCACCAGGAAGATTGGATTCCCTTTTTTTTAACAAAACTGCACAAAATTGCTGCACAAATTGGTGCATATGGGTAGGCGTAATGTTACAGGGTAGCCTAGGTTCCCTAAAATCGTAGTTGAATAATAGAGAAAATTCAAACAAGATTTGGAAAAAGATTGAGTAGACTGCAAAAAGACGTACCTTTATAAGGGAAATTTTCATCAACGAAATTCCTCAGCAACAATCAAAGGCCAAACAAAATAGTTATGGATATTCGTCACGGAGAAATTTATTTACATTCAGATGCTCATTAAAAGAGTTTCTAATGAAGAACGCTTGGTCAAAAACGTGACCAAAAACCAATCCTCCGAAGAGAGGTCTTTCCAGCACGCACAACAGAGAGCGAATCCTCCTCTCGAAAAATCAAACGCGCAAGGCCGTCATTCCCACCAAGGAACATTATCCGAACGATATCCAAATTTGAATAAGAAAATCCATTAAACAATAATATTCAAAAGGAAATTACTAATAATTAAAAATAAACTCAGGGAGTCTACATTTAGCAAATATATGCAACGAAAAGCCATCAATATAAAAATTATAAAGAGAGAAAATAGTAATTTTCAAAACCCACAAAATATTTAAAATAAATATTTCTAAAGGTGAGTTCATACGAGGACCCTTTCAGTAAAAGAACAAAATACGGAAAAATAAATGTTACACCATAAGAGTTTGTGTGGAACCACGACACTGCAAAATGCGGTAAAACGGGAATGGATTATGTAATTTTACTACTTCATAAATATACATATATTTATGGCCATAATATAATTTTACAGTCTACTAAACATGTGATACTTTTTTGCTTATTTTGAGTGAGTAATCGCTAGAACATGTCTCTCATTCTTGGACTTCGATTGCTCGGATCATATGGCTAACTCTACTATAAGTTCAAATATAGAAATGATTCAGAGCCTACTGTTTCACTTTCTTATGCCAGAAGGTAGGTAACGAGTGCACCATGAATTAAACAAAATTAAATTTGAATTTTTGAACCTATTTTACATTACATTATAATTATATATTGTCATGTTATAACCATACCAATAGAAAATTTAAGCAACAATATTTACATACATGCTGTATAGGTTGCATAACTTTTAGGTAAACCAAATTTAAATTATTTTCCTTTTAAGAATTTAAATAAATATGTTTCAATAATGATTAAGAATCACTCTATGACACACTAGGTAGAAAAAGGACAAATGTTAAAGTTGATTTTTCTCTTAATTTTAGCAATTTTTCTTGATCAACTGACGGCTTCCAATCGTTACATAAAATTTGCACATAAATAGCTATTAAAGCCATTCCAAGGCTGGTTTTCACCTAAAACAGATTAAGGGTATGGTTGTGAAGATGTATGCAGATATTTATTGCTTTACCTACTGTTTTTGTTGTTAAGAAATTAAAAACTTTCTTCTTAATCAACAATTTGAGTGGTTTCATGTTAAATTTCTTAGTGTTCAATATTAAAAAGTCTTTGAACATAAATATTTTATTTTGGTTTTGTCAAGTAAGTTCTTGGGCTCAATTAAGACATAAATGCCAATATAGGGATCATTTATTCTAGAAGATCTGGGCATTTGAAAGACAAAGATTATTGCGATAAACCATAGTATTCTGAAATTACGTAAATTAGTTATTAGGAGTTTGGATATCAAGATTTGTATAAAAATTGTTCTATAAGTTCTAAGGAAGGATTTTGTAATCAGAAAAGGAAGTATCTAGGTGGTTTTAATTAATTATTTCATATTTTAATGTAAATTTTTATGAATTGGAAAATTGATTTGATTGCCATTCAATCCTAAGCTTATTGTTACATGTTAGTATAAGTATTTAGTACCATTGAAAAGAGGAAGATTTTCTCTACCCAACTATAATATTTGTTTAAACAATTAATTTAATTTTTAATAACAATATGCTTATGTACTTTTAGTATCAAATTAATTCAATTGTTTTCAGTACTAAATATAGTTACTAATTTAGTGCATTCCACTAGAAAAATATCCAGTTTTTCTTATATTTCTTGAAAACATACAAATTGAGCTGGAAATCTGGCGAAGCTCTCTTGAAAAATTTCATTGTGTAAATCATGCGTTGACATGAAGAGCAAAATTTAGAAAAACTTCTACACTGTCTACCATACGTCAAAAATTAGAGGTTATATTTTGATGTTACGTTAAAATGTTTATAATTATAAAGTTTTTTGAATATATGTACTTATGTAGTGCTAATAATAATAAACCATTTAATTTAAATAAATAAGCAGTGCTATGAAGTTAATTAGTGTTTTAAAGTTTTCTTTTTGTGGAAAGAGAATTTTTCGGTGGAATTTGTTTTGGTGAAGTTTAATAATGATTATTGAAATGGGGATGTTAAATGGAAATTTAATTTTGAATAAATTCAAATTGATTTACCTTATGTCGGAAATACAGCTGGCGTTTATATTCAACTTTAATTTATAATCCAAGATTTGTTTTTGAAGAATTTTGTGGAATGTCAACCTTTTTCATTCTGAATCATATGGAAACATGAAGACTTTACAGTTTACTACTAATTCATGTCGGTAAATCTTTTAAGGTGCCAAAATTCTGAATTTTGTACTTTATGTAAGGTAATTATTTAGATTTTAAAGTAGTCCTACTAATGATCGAAATATTAATTAACAAGACAATGGGAATTATACTGTCTTATAATTCATGTTTCTTTCATTCTTCAATGATATCCAAATTTCTGTTTGTTTCATTAATTTTAAGCGTTTTCAATTTTTTTTAAATTTAGTTTGTTTATTTTGTGTGTTTGTTTTGTTGAATAAATTTGTCATTCGAATATTTTAAAAGTTCCTTCTGGTTTATCATTTTCTTTGTGTGTGAAGTTAATAATGTTTTCTAGATCTATATTATTTAGTGCCCTGTTAAAGCGACCCGCATGGACAAGTCTCATTCGTGTAAAGAACTTACTTTCACAAACAATTTAGTTAGCCGGTGCATTTTCCTGATGGTAAAAGGTAAGTGGGTAAGGTAAGTTATATATTGCTTATATCTTCACTGTACTTTTGCCAAAATCTGTTTTATGTATTTGTTGGTGCTCCCAATTTTAATTCAATTTTAACAAGTTAGCAATTTTTAATCAATCATCATCGTTTTATTTGGGCCATTCCTAAATAATTATTAGAGAGCTTAACTAACATAACTATTGTCTCCCAAACTTGGGGCATTCCTTATTATATACTACAGTATATCTCTTCGTAACAATATGTAGGTCCGTTCGTACTTTGATTCGTGCTTATTTATTCATTTATAAATATAACGAGCTTGTTCGTGGTATCTGCCCTACTTTAGAAATTGACCAACAAAAAGCGCAACTACACGGTAGTGGTCTTTATAACGATGTTCGAGCAGGCGCCACTGCGCGGTGCAAAGTTTAAGTTAAACAGTATATTCTAGCGAGGAAAAACCGGAGAAAGAAATTGAGGCTGCAATTTTTGTTTAAATGTGGAGTGCAGGGTTGTAGCCACATCTATCATTGCTGTTTAATCAACTGCGCAGTTGTGGGATCAGTCTTCTGTTTAGCTGGTATTGGAGTTGTGAGATCAGGGGGTAGGCTGGGTTGAGGTTTTTTGTTCCTCACTTGGTGAATTTTCTTGTGCTGCTAGTTCTTGTTTCTGGTTTTGTGAATTTGCTTGATCTTGTTCCAGAATTGCTAAATGGACTTATTGGCTATTAGTTATATAAGTGCAGATTGTCATAAGAATAACCTGAACAGTGATCGTTTAAACGGTAGGGAGGAAGAATCAAATAAATCAAAAAGATGTTGCCATCCTTATTAGTGGAAGACTGTAGTCTTAAGCACGATACACCCACAACGGTATGACAACGCGCAGCTCGATAGTCTATCCTTCTCTGGTTTGTGACGTCAGTGCGAAGCAAACCAGGCTTGTTTCGCATTACGTTCTTATGTATAATGATGTTTTTATCATTTATAATGACAATGGTTAGTAAAGTATGACGTTTGATAATCGTTCTAATATTAGCCACTTAATATTAAAGGCATAATTAATAAATTATAGTATGAGGGAATGTTATTATTTATAATTATGCCCGTATTGCCCGTGGTGCATATACGATTTATTTTATTTTGATTCAGTAATATTCCAAATTTTAACAATTTACTAATCATGTACCGCCGATATGGATTGTTATGCTTTCTATAAAATATATATAATAGTAAAATTTGTTAGAGAGGTACTTAGAAAAATAATATATAGGTAGATACTAAATAATCGAAAGTTACCATATCACTAAATTTAAAATTGTTTATTTTTATTAATTACACAGCCAATGTTACTTAATGAGAAATTAAAACCTGTAAGCAACATTCAAATGTATCATAGTGATAAAAATTTGATTAATAATTGAAGTATCCTCTCCGCCATGTTATTTTATAATTTTTCTAAAAATTCTTACCATTTTTTAGATTTATTTTATCATTTCTTCGACAAGCAATTTCCCAACGCTTTGAAAGTTCTTCGTTCTTTGGGAATCGAAAGTATTTTATACCAGTTCCTTTTGTATTCCTGTTATAATTGCAACAGTCAGTAACAGCACAACCAGGCATACTGTTCGATATATACCTGTGTGCGAATTTCACTTTGTTATCTTCGATATTTCACAAGTTTACACTCACCAAAACAAAAGGAATTTCAAAATTAATTATTTAAAGCCGCTTTTCCTAACATACACCCACCGTACTGTGTAGCTGGAAGAGATCAAATGGGAGGAAAGTTAGAGTCCTTGGAAAGTTGCTTCGCAGCGACGTCACATGCACGCGGAGAACGAGTTTTGGTCGTGAAGCTGGCATACCGTTGTGGGTGTATCGTGGTCTTAAGTTAGTTCATTGTTGTAGAATGTACAAGATATGTCGAGACCGTGATCTATGCACTGGTACGTACAACCGTACCAAAGGTAACAAACTGGGACAATTTATTCTGTTATATATATATATATATATATATATATATATATATATATATATATATATATATATATATATATATATATATATATATATATATATACCCGCTTCTCTTATTTTATACAATTCAGCGGTGTTAAATTCCGACCTGATATCTTGATATCGGTAATAATCAAAGTTAGTATATGTGAAGGTGTCTCACTGCCCTATACAACGCATGTTAAATGCGACCACGAAAAAAGATAATGAAAGGGGAACAGCGAGACGGCTACGTGACGACATTGAGGACCTTTACTGCCAAATATATCCTGCATTAGTTGCATTAAAACGTTAATACTTTTTCTGATTGAGCTATTCAGCTTGAACAAATTAAGTGCGTTATACATTTTTGTCCCTAATAATTTCAGGTAAGTACCAAATAAAAATATAGCCGAATTAAACATTTGTAATCGTTTTAAAAGATAAAAATACTGTTACTTATATTAAAATGACGAGTTCTTTAAAATGATAAAGAAACATACATAAGAAATGAATAATAAATAAATCAAAAATCTTATTAGCGAAGGAGATGATTACATAAGAACAATATTTAAATTACAAGTATAAAGCAGTAAAAATAAATTAAATTCAGCTTATTTATATCGTTAGGCCGCTGTTCTAAGAATTATTTTCCGATTATCAGATAACATTATTTGATAGTTTCGTTCTTTATTTACTTAAAGTTAGTAAGGTAGATTTTGTTACTCATAATAAACTTATTTTGTATTGAAAATTCATTCATTCATTCTTGCTTAATAACAAATAAATATGAAATAATATTAGAACGTGTTTTACTTATGATGTTAGATGTTTTATTGAAAATATTGTGCATCATCAAATTACTTACGAAATAATATGTCATGATTAACAATGTCAAAAGCTTTTGAAAAATCGGTGTAAATTACATATCTTTATCGAGAATATTACTAACGTATTCTGTAAAGGTCATCAAGTTTGTTTCGATAGAACTATATAGATCGATCATTTTCTAAAGTTATATAAATTTTGTTATAAAGTATTTGTTTAAATATCTTTGCCGGTGCAGAATATATTGATATGAGGCGATAATTTATTACTAGATTATACAAAAGTGATCAAGAATAACTTAATATATCATGGCATGCCTGGGATTATGTATGGAGGTATTAGATCTGGTCCTACATACATTTTTTATGTATCTATATTACGAAGCTTTTAAGGTATAGCTGATTTCAAATAAATCTAGGACAAGTCTTGAGAGTGGATTTTGCGTTTTTAACAACGTGTGAGCCAGGATTTAAATTTTATTTTCATAGTTAACTACATAAAATTTATTAAATATCAAGGAAAATAAAAAGCAACATTTACACTATGGAGTACTGACTGTCCTAGATTTACTTGAAATTAGTTGTACTTTAGAATCTCACATTTGACTGACTTCTGAGAGGTTGCTAGATTCTGCCTCAACTTATAGCTCCCCTTTATACTTTTGAATGTTTCCCTGTTACGAAAATAATTTTAAGCTGAACTCCACTCAGGCTTAATTGTATACCCTCTTAGTAAAAAAAAGTACAATTGTTGTTTGCTATGCGTACAGTAAATGGGTAAAATGACAACAAACAAAAAAAACACACAGCAGAAATTATGTAAATAAAAATTTTTAGAATGGCATTTTTTACATATTACATTTCTTGTATTACACGCTGCATTTCTAGCGTTATTCTATACTTTTACAGTACTTTTAACTGGTTTAAAAGTGTTTGATTCCTTTAGCTTATGTTGGTAAGAAGGGGCGGCGCGACGGGGGGGCCTGGGGGGGCGCGGGCCCCCCCAACATTGAGCGGTGCCCCTGCCGGTGCCCCCCAGGTTTCAAATAAAAAACATCTTTGATAAATAAATGATGATATTGACACAGTATAATTCACGTTTTAGTGTACAAATTAAAATTACTACAGGAAACCTAATATTTTATTTCTGTTTCTTATGTAGGCCTGTATTTAAAATCTAATAATTATGAATCAGAAAAAGGCTTAGCCTTAACTTGGAAATTCAAGCGTTCTATAAATATCTGCAAGTTCGGTATGACTCATACGCTAGCACAGTCGTCAGTCGCAAACTGGCAAACAATAGGGAGAAGTATTGCCAATAGAGTGTAACAGCTTGTTGTGAACGGGAGCAAAGAGACAGAGTTTTAAACGTCATTCAGTAGGACTTCAAGAGTTGTGAGATACTGACATTTCAGATGTTTCTCGCGTTTTCACAGCCACAATTACATTCACAGTTGCAATTTGTAAAAATCATAAAATTGTTACTTTTATTTTGCCCAAAGCAAAAACTCTGAAGATTTGGGTAGATTTAAATAAAAAAAAACAATAATAATGTCAAAATTTCGCCCACTCGCTACAATCGCGTGGAAAGGTACGGTGCCCACCGAGATATTTCCTGTGCCACTGCTTTGCCCCCCTGCTTATTTACCTCTGGCGCCGCCACTGATTAATGGTAAGAGCTAAAGGGGTGATATAAAATTTCTGAAATGTGTATCTGAGCACATTAGTTGTGCAGTCCAAGTGAACATAGTGTTCCTCTTTTTTTTAACATTTTTAAACTTTATCGTTGTTCTTAATTTTTTAACTGGCATTTTTCCTTTCTTAGATTTATTAAATTAGTTCACAAAATCCAGTTATTTTAAGAGATCTCTTTATTACTTTTATATCACGACGTTTCGGGACCCATATAGTATCCTGTACTTATCAAGTATTAGTATGTTCAATTAAGGTACATATTTTTTATTATAAAGTTTCAGGTACTGTTTTTAGGCACAGTTTCATTTGTTTTATTATGTGTATGCACTGGTTTTTGTGATTTCTTTTGTTATTTCTTTTTTACTTTTAAGGGGTACAGTTGATGAGTTTTGTATGTATATGTGTTTTGATTTTTCATTGTAATCTGGATAGTTCTAAAATTATTTTCTGTATATCATCAATTGTTAGTTTGGATGTTTTTATTGTTTTATTCGTAGCATGTTTTAATATTTTTGTTTAAAATCGTCGCAACACCATTTTACATTTGAGTTGCACCAGTTTTACAAGAAAAGTAGATTTCAAATAAAGATTAGTTTTTGTTTTCAAAAATGTTTGCGTTGAAGTATTTCGTAAATTGGTCTTTATGTAATAATTACAAGTTCAAGTTTCTAGGTTAATTATGTAATAAACGTAAGCTAACAAGCAGCTTTTTGATTTGGACTTGTTTAGTTTTGTCCGAAAAAAGAACTGGTTATGTGGTTATGCGAATTAACTTTTCTTAACGTTGAAAAGTGTTTTTAAAATAATTCTTTATTCAAAAACACAAAAGACGAAGTCCAAGTTATAAAATGAACAGTTTACTGTTAAGTACAATAAGTATTTATTCGTTGTTAAATATACAATATACAGTTGCATAATCACTTAAACACTATACAGTTTCAACATTAAACTGGTAATAATGCTCAGAAAACCTAGATAAGCAACATCCGTGGATGCCAGTTTCTAAGCCTTCTGAGTGTCGCAGTTAAGTTCGGAAAGCTAGGTAAACAACATCCTTAGATACCAGTTTCGAAGCTTCTGAACTCGTCGCAACTCGAACTGAAGTATCCGGCCAAAATGTGGTGTTTATATACCATGAGAATCGTTTGTCTGGATTTCAACGTGTTATGATGCATTATTTTTTATGATTATACATTAGCATACATTAATGAGAATTAGAATAATATTAAGATAAGGTTTCTGAGTACGGGCATACATTATTTCAATTAGAATTATATTAAGATAAGGTTCTGAATATATTACCAGCGTTATCTAATAGGCAACGATAAGTCGTCTTATATGACTGCATACAGTTTATAATGTTAACTTGTTTAATTAACGTTAACTGGAATTAATTCTAAATTTTTATAAGGTATAGAACCCTTTAAAAGAGATTTGTGTATAATTAAAAACCCCATCAATGTATTATAAACCACCAGCCTACTACGATCGAAGGTAAATGCAAATAATCGAAGGTATTTAGTAGACCTTGTTTAATCGTAAAAGTGGTTCCGAAAATTCTCTTCAGGACCACTTGAAAGCCTCAAAAACCTTCAATAATCATTATTTTAAATACATTATTAGAATTGCAGTAAAATTTCTAATCTTTCAATAAGTTCTTATTTTAAATCAAAATTGGTTTGCGATCAGGATATCTGTTGTATTCTGGATTAGTACTCGTATTATTAAAAAGTCTTGCAACCGTAGAATAGTTCTAGGATTAAAACTTTCCCCAAGAAAACACTTTAAAACGTACCTTCTATGATGTGATCCAAACATTTCAAATGTAAGTTTATATAAGTATTTTGGTATAACATATTAGTTGGTGCACCTGCTTATGATACATATCTTACGTATAGAACGTTTATCTTAACGTTATTTTATATTATGCAATTTAATTACATTCAATTTATATTAAGCAATACAGTTGGAAGCAATTTTCATGCAATTTGCGTGCAGTAACCGTTTTATTTAGTAACCTATTTAGCAATGCATGATCTCGCATTGCGCTTAACCTGCATAAATAAGAAGTTCTATTTATAATTATCTCTTCTATAGTATAACCTCTTGATAAAGTATTTCTATTCTAATTTTTCTTATATACGGTTACAGATATAAGATGTTACATTATTTATTTGGTATTTATATTAAGCATATAAGAATGTAATATTTCGAATCAAACTGTATTTCTAAATTGTTGTATATATTTTTTAATTGCTGTATGTTACAGTAAAAAGTAAATGTAATTTATGCAGTATTGTAAAATTACGTTAAAACAACATACAATTAATTAACATTTAATTTCTTAAAGTCTAAATTCGGTAGTTTAAAATTGTCCTAAGATCAACACCACCTTAAACATTTCTGCTGCGAACAATCTTCAAGGATTACCTAATATTTCAAAACTATCACTTGAGAACAGGCAAATGCTCTTGAAACTACCCTACCTGTTTACATAAGTTATGCAGAATTTCATACATAGAAAATTTCTAGTTTCTAACTCCTAGGTCTAGGGTACGCTAGAAGGGAAAGTTTATACGTAAATCCTCTTGCACTTAAATATTTTAAGTGTATAAGCCTTCTAAGGAGAAGATTGGTATAAAGTTTATCAGGGTTGGTAGAAATTTTAACTTACAGATTTTGATTACTGCAGTAGTAAAAGTAGATATATGCATAATAATTATTTCGCTATTGTTACAAAGTATAGATCTAGGAAGTTATTACATTTTATTACGGAACTGTTACTATATCCATTAAAAGTTATTGTGCAAGTTATCAGTTTGCTCTCTATTAGTAAGTGAGAATTTGCACTACTATTAAATAATATTACAAATTCTGCGTGTCCTGGGTTTTGCCCAACAAGAATATTATGATAGTTCCAAAATTAAATCTACAGATAGGCACGTTGCCGTCCTCAGAATTAATGACAAATTACGAGTACAAAACTGTGTTGTAATGATAAGCAAATTGGTATCAGAATGATAACCTACAAACATTGTATATCTTAAATTCTTGGCAAAACAAACAAGTGGTGTAAAAGTTTTACTTAATAATATTTTTTATTTTATCTTATAACGTTGAAATTCACAACCCATTGATTGTTTTACGGTCACTGTTTAAAACCAAGCTTCTCCATTAGTTTTGGTTGTCGCTGATTTCCCTCTCTCTCCGTTTATCGTAAATTCGCGCCAGCGCGGTCAAGCGCATTTACAATGGTGCGTTAGGCATAACAAAATGGTAGGCTTTCATTAGAGGATGGTTAAATGTAAGATGTAATAGGAAGTTGGTTTGGTATAATCCGCTTTAGCGGAGGAAATCGCGCGTCCATCAAATCGATCACTTGAATGGTTATATTTGATCGATCGTCGACTAGACGGAATAGACTCTAGTGTTAACCACTTAGGTAAACCTTTTTATTATTTTCCACCCTGTGTTAAATTCTCATTAAAATCGTATTCTATTTTAGGTAACAATTTTATATCATTTACCTAGAAGAAATGATTTAATAAAAGACCTTTCAGCTGATCGAAAGGTAAAATTCTTTTCAAATATTTAAAATTAATACCACATACAGAGTATTTTATTTTTAGGTCTTTTCTTTTGGTTTTCGTTCTTGCTCGCTCTTTTTTCTCTTCTTGCCCTTTTGACCT
The DNA here is from genome assembly GCA_929113105.1 of Agrypnus murinus. NCBI lineage: Eukaryota > Metazoa > Arthropoda > Insecta > Coleoptera > Elateridae > Agrypnus > Agrypnus murinus. The sequence goes on along the minus strand of OV816024.1, from coordinate 184,237,353 downwards.
TGGGTTTGGTTATACTTGAAGGTCTTCCCTTTTGCAGTCAGTACCTGCATACATACATACAGGGTTGTTGTATGTAACACAAGATTATCCCGGGAGAAGTGAAACAAAAAACCGTAAGAAAGGTTTTTAAACCGTATCATCCGTGGGTCATCGAATGGTGGGATGTTTGTTTGAAACTGTATGTATTTATATATATTGTGTTATTTTATCTATGTGTCCATGTATTTTTGAAACGTTTATACAATTTATTTACTCATGCATGTTAGTGTTTAAATACTAATTCAAACGAGATCTCGAGTAGTTAAATTATCATAGGGTAGTTTTTAAGATTTATAACCAGCTGTGATACAAATCACCATTCTGTCGATTTTACTAGACTTATCAGTATAATTAAGAACTTTTTTACCGTTTACAATAAAGCCCTACTTAGAAAGTTTACATTTCACTACATATTTGTGTTTTATTTATTACTATTTATTTATTTTGTGGTTTTAATATTTGCTTTCCAGCTTGTCACATGTAAGTGTATATGCACCGTACGACCAAAATTGTGGAAGTTGCCTATATGTTAGTAAAAGATCTATTTCTTCGTTTATCTAATACGTTTGAAGCTTTAGTAAGGAGAATTGTTTTAAAACGAAGTGGCGCTTGTTTTTCTTATCTTGTATATCTTGTATTACCCCGCCTCTCTCTGACTTATTGGGGTTAGCCGTCAAAAACTAAAGTAGTGTTATTTAGGTCAAGCTGATACTTCCAGCACAGCTATAATTTTGGTAGGTTTGGTGTTTATCTGTATAAAAGTAGCCTTTGTGATTGTGTAGGCTATAATTTTGATATAAAAACTTGTTACCTTGCTCATCCAACATTTCCAGATAAGAATATTATGTGAGTAGTGACATAAGAGGCAATAACCACGTTAGACGTTAACAGTGCTTAGTGGATAATGAATCGTCGGGGAGGAACTATAAATCCTTAATTTGACGTCAAGGCAGACAACAGATCAAAGTATTCTGGAGTATCGCTGATATCGTACGATTTCGGTTGATTCTCACGTTAATTTTTTTAAATTTACTCCAGAAACAGTTCAATCGATATTAACTTGATCAGAGATTTAAGTAATGAATTTCTGATTATTTTTGTAGCCTTCAACGTAGACGTAGCCAGACGTCTTCACTTTTCCAATGCTCCTCTATATATACTTTTACCTCTCTTTTTCGGTGTCACAAGAGCTCGGTTGTTCACTAGCTTGCTGTTTAGAATGTGTGTTAGTTGTACTCGTATTTAGACCTATAATGGTTATGGAAAGATGAAGTGTAGGTGCAATTTATGAAAGTAACAAGTCAACAGCTGACCTACAAGGCAGTATATTGTAAAACACATAATGCTGTTAATAGATTGTAGAACATAATAAATAATAAAACAATACTTTGTTCATAATACTTATGTACATACTGTACATAAAATTTGTTTCGAAGGAACAAATATATCGTCAGTGATCTGACAATACCTATCTCAATTTTTTTTAAATTGTTTTATTGCTTTTTTGTACTTGTGGCGTTACTGCGCATGAATTACAATACCTTCTTTAAAACAAAATTAATTGATACGGTCTTAAAGAGGGGGAACTATATCTCCTATCTGTACTACATAGCCGCCAAAAACCTGTTCTATAAAATTAAGTGAGATGTAGATAGGAGGTATTGTTAGATCACTGATATATTATTATTTTTATTATAAAAAAAACTTTTTCTGTAGTTTTATGAGAGATTTGTGCTATAACATCTATAAGCCGGCTGCAGCCGCACGATGGACCTGTATAACAATAATAAATCGCCTTTCCCTCCCGCACAAGCTTCATAACTTCTGAGGCCTGGTTTTAGGTTATGGGTAGTAGTCGTTATCATTATTTTTATGTAGCTATATTTTTTATAATATTACATAAGCATAGAGAGACATGATTAAAATACTGTTACACGTTCTTACTTTCTTTCAATACGATCGTAGAAGCTCTCCACACTCCAGGTAAGGCTAGGGAAGAAGGGGTAGGGAACGCTTAAGTAGTAGTGGACACTGATATGCCAACAAAAGAGAGCATCGGTCTTCCAGAAGAAGTTGAAGTGATCTACAGTTCAACGTTCAAATTCTGGGTATACTTACTAAATCTGCATGCGCATCCGTCTATTGCCGAGCACCTAATTATGTCTATCAGTTAAAACCTGTTTGCAGTCCTTAAAATTGCCTTGAATCGAAAAGAGGTTTAAGCATAGAAGAATAGACGAGTTGAGTTGAAAAGACTAAAGTATCTATAAGAGTACGACAGGATGATAGCGGAGTAACTGAAAGTAAAAAAGATCTAATAGAATACAAGAAGTTCGTGGCACTAGAGGATAGAGGATTAGAGTGTATAAGTCCACCCATTTCAAAAGGTATACGTTAGAAGGTATATCTTATTTGTCACCATTAAGACTAATGGATACGTGGACAACATATGTAACAAGAACTTTGTTGCATATGTAGTAACAAACAACGCCTGACTATTAAACCAGTTCGTAACTGTTTCTTTAAGCATGTCATCATTGTCCAAACGCTTCCCACCGAGAAATTCCTTAAGTTTTGGAAAGAGATGAAAGTCTGATGGTGCCAAGTCTGGGCTGTGAGGCGGATGATCCAGTACTTCCCAGTGGAAATTGTCCAGTTGCGTTTTTGTTCTTGCTGCAACGTGAGGCGGAGCGTTGTCGTGAAGCACAACGACGCCGCTAGACAATAGTCCCCGCCGGCGATTTTGAACAGCGCGCCTAAGCTTTAACAGTGTGTCGCAATACCTCTCGGCATTTATTGTCATTCCTCTTGGCAAAAAGTCTATCAGAAGAATGCCTTTCCGGTCCCAAAACACCGTGGCCATGATTTTTCGTGTAGAAGGTTCTTGTTTGAACTTCCGTGGGCGTGACGGGGAGTTTGAATGATGCCATTCACTGGATTGACGTTTTGTCTCTGGAGTGTAGTACGCAATCCATGTTTCATCTCCAGTCACAATGTGACTAAAGAATTGTCACCATCCTTGTGGTAGCGTTCCAAAAAGGACAAAGAATGTGCTATTCGCTTTAGTTTGTGTTCTTCTGTCAACATTTTTGGCACCCATCTCGCACACATTTTTCTGTAGTGAAGTTTGTCACTAACAATGTGATAAATTACCGACCTTGAAACTTGAGGGAATTTCTGATGAAGCTCGTCAATTGTGAAGCGCCTGTTTTGGCGGATTTCCTCTTCAACGTTTTGTGTCAATTATTCATTCATGACAGTTGGCCTTCCAGATCGTTCTTCATCATGAACATTTGTCCTCCCTTCATTGAAACGCCTACACCATTTACGCACATTACCATCATTCATTACACCTTCACCATAAACTTCAACAAGCTGCCGGTGAATTTCAGCAGGACGAACGTTTTTTGCATTCAAAAACCGAATAACGGCACGCACTTCACAATCGGCGGGATTGCTTATAGACATGGCGACAAACTACGCAGTATAACCACACAACCAGCACTAGCAGAGACGTGAAACGTAATGGCGGTGTAGTGGAAGACCGGCCAAGAGTTGCTGACCTTGGACTGGCGTCACCTGACTGAATGCGCAGACACGATGCGCAATCGGTTCTTACTTAAAAAATGACTCTCTTATTAATAATGGCACATAAATACGCAAATAAAGAAAAATTTGATATGTTGGAATTGTATTGCAAAGCAAATAGAAACTCTGAAAATGCTTGCACGAGTACGCTGAGCGTGTTCTGCAAAGACAGCAAGCACACACGCCAACTTTTAGAAGGATAATTAGAAATTTACTGAACATTGGAAGCTTCAAATAAAAAGGAGCTATGTTAGTTAACGATGCTGATACGTCGAAATAACATTTTGCAAAATGTTATGAACAATCCAGACACATCGGTTCGCCGAGTGGCTCACGAAACTGGAATTCAAAAATCCCTCTTCACAAAATCTTGAAAAAAAAACAAATATCATCCTTACAAACCAACAATTGCACAAGATTTAAACGATATGTCAGAGCAAATAACACGATGTCAAATACATATCACTTAAAAAACGGTACTCCTCTAGGGTCGCCGCTAAGCGCCGCTTTATTTTTAGTCACTGTTAACTCAGTTTTATCCTCTATTGGGAACTCGATCAACTATTGCGCTTATGCCGACGATATAGTGCTTTTCACAATCGTAAAATCTGCAGATTCTTGAAATTTGCAGAATTTTTTTGTTAAAAACGAAATCCATACATTTTTGCAGGAAGCGTAGCACATGTAAAAAACCCACCTAGCTTTGTATTGGGAGACCATGAAATAGAAAATGTCGATAATATTAGATATCTTGGAGTAATATTAGACAAAAAACTTACCTGGAAATCCCATGTCGATCAACTTATAGTTAAGAGCAAAACGTTCTAAATGTAATAAAAGTGCTAGCACACACTAGTTGGGGGTCGGACTGAGAAGTTATGCTGCACATTCATAAGAGTCTCATCCTTTCCAGACTTGACTGGCTATGGATGATCGCTTTTCTCAAGACTCAATAATATAACAAATACGTCACACATGTCTTTTACTATCACGTAACAGTAAAAGTATAATATTTGTATGGGTTCCAAGTCACTGTAATATTCAGGGAAATGAGAAAGCTGACAAAGTCGCAAAGGAGGCTGCAAGTGATGAGTTAGCAATTCAACAAACATTTAGACTGCAAGACCTGAAAATGGGACCAAAGCAGCACTTACCTTAGAAGCCTTCAACCGAAAGTCGGGTTTACATTTACATTTACATATCCACCCCACCTCTCAAGAAAAGAACAGGTAGTTTTACAAAGAATCAGAACTGGGCATACCTACCTAACTTCAAAACATATGTTATCTGGCGATAATCGACCTGTCTGTTATATTATATCTGTTATATATGTCACCAATAGAATGTTTCACGTACCTCCTTTGACACTGAAAAACTGATAAATGAATTTGTAAAGAGAATAGAGCTATTCAAGGAATTATAGTTTAAAATTAGCAAACACCTGCGATATAGACATTAACCTTTTTAGTCTTGTTGTTTTACTTAGTCTTTATTTAGTTTTGTCATCACCTTTTATTTCATAATATTATATGTATTTTACTTATTTTCCTAGCGGTTAATGACAGTGGTAGTCGATACGGCTAATTAAAAAAAACATACAAAACATCTGGTTCCAGCAGGATAGTTGCACAGATTATAACACTCGTGATGGGCAACATTTTTTGAGAGGAAACTTTGATGAGAGAGTGCTTTCAAATAATGGATCAGTGCAATGGCCTGCGAGATCACCCGAACTTAGCCCTTCTTGACTGTTATCTATTGGATACCATTTAAAAACGAAGTATTTAATTTTGAACCGCCAGAAACTCGGGAAATTATAGAGCAAAGAATGCTAGATGTGCTAAGATCATTAAACGGAAACACACTTCGAAGAGTTTGTAACTCTGTTAGAATAAGGTGTCAAAAGTGTATAGAATAGAATGGTCGTCATATTGAACAGTTTCTTATAGTGAATCTGAACTTTTAGTACTCTTTCTTTACTTTTTACTTTTTTGACTTTTCCTATCGTTTCCTTGTTTTTCAGCATTACTTCATTTTACCAATATCTTCGCTATGGTTACTTTGGTTGGTGATAGCAAGTATACACAATATTAATGTATTTTCAGTTCAGCTCCACGATGTGTCAAAGTTCAGTCTTGCATTGTATTTTAAGGTTAAATTTCCCTCTTTCCCTTTCATGCATTGTAGCTGCCACTACATGCATCTCCCTCTTAGTTGTTCTTGTTGCAGTCATTAGCAAATACGTAAATGACTGTCGGCTGTGGTTAGTGTTTTCTCGTGTTCTAGAATGTGTAAATTGGATAACATTATGCGGGGGCAAGCACTCTTTTTTCCGTTATTTGGAGATAAAGTAAAGAAACGTGGCGTACTAGATAAAGAACGTGCGACATATTCTAAAAGTTGACTGACTCCTAGCGGTCAGTTTCAAATTACATGGTAGAGGATAGCAATGACCTGCAGTGACCTTCACAATGATGTCTACTGCCTATGTATAGGACTGCAGCAATAGCACAGTCAAAAAATTGAACGTACGTTTTATCCACAATTTTGTGATTGGACCAGTGCTTTCAATTAATAGTATTTTTTCGCCTACCTGATCAGAAAGTGTTTTCTAAATGTCCTCTTTTGAGGGCAGTTAAGGCTTCTTTTCGGGCCTCTTATGTCAAACTTTTTACGGCCCTCTTATGTCAAATACATAACCTCTATACTACTACTAAATGAAAGCACGATTTATTTATGTTAAGTTGGCGATACTGTAAAAATTGTAATTGTTTTTTAAATTGTCATACTTTGACCACTCCTGTGCATTATCCTAAAAAGATTTTAATCAAAAAATTAAATCATTCGTTTTTAACATTAAAAATATAACTCATTCGTAAAACTTTTAGCAACAGAATATGACGGAAAATGTAATCTCAAACATATTTTTACTTAACCTTTAAAAATATAAAAAACATACGTCAAATTTTTCTAGGCTTCTTAGATCATAACTTTGATTTTCATGTCTTCGTCGATAAATTTGTCGTTTGTTTTTTTCTTTTCACAGTGTCATTGCATGTATAAATGGAGGTTGTGACAATTAATTAATAAAAAGAAAATTGTAATTTCAATAAATTATACAATGATAGATTAATTACTCATCGTAATTAAAAGTCATATCCTGTTCCTTTTATTTACCAATAATAATAAAAACATTTACTATACGGCCGTGTTGTATGTAGTGTAATGATTATTAGGTTAATTTAGTTAATAAATTACTTAAAAACGTCTGGCGTTATTTTCATTTTCATTCATTCCCTCTAACATATGCCTATTTAATTTACTAATAAGTTACGTTACTGTTTAACTTTTCGAATTCTTTTTTAAACTTTCAAACAGGTAGGCGAAAAACTTTTGTATGTCACTCGGACCGAAAAGCATTTGTAGCCCTAAGTTACAAGTACAAATGCTAATTTTCAGCCCTTGAGACACAAAATACTATTGTTGTTGGATGACTGACAAAAAGTATCTATTGGTCGTCTCATGTTGAGACTACAGTGTGTGTTCTTATGGACAACGGGGTTGCCAAACATCTTGCAAACAACTTTTAAAAACACTTTCTAAATGTTGTAGTTGTAACTGCATAAACCTTTATAATCCCTATTGTTCGAGCAAGTTATATTACAGGTAGTCACTTCTTCTGACAGCGGTAGTAAAACAAAATTTCAAAACTTGCTGTTCATATAGTGCGCGTATAAAGTCTGGAACTATCGAAATAAATCTTTTATTAAGTATTTTTGAGAAAAATTTTCGAACACGTCGATTTTTATCTTAAAGGAGACATATTTTAGTGTAATCGTTATTTGTAGATCTTTTTTTGTTTCCGAGTTATGGCGATGACGAAAATCTTTTTAAATGGAAACCCTAATTTTTTATGATGGATTTGGCAAGATAATGCAATGCGATTTGAAGTATTTTTATTCTTCGATCTTTTTCTTGGAGATTTTATTCCATCAGGTGAAATACTTTCTTGACGTACTGAGAACAAAGTTTTTTCGCTAATACCTGTTTCTTTAGAAACTTGTCGAATAATTACTGATAATGACTGCCGGGTCTCAGTAAAACGATATTTTATCAAATTTGACAAAATCTGTTTTTCACCAACCTTTCACACAACCCATTGTGTTTTTAACAATATCCACCATACTTATGTATAATGTACTATGTGCGTTATGTAATACTACAATACGAACAGTTACAACAAACAACACGGCAATGTTAACAATAATTACAAACGATAAAACCCAAACAACTAAGCGAAGATCTATAGACGAACAAGCTATCAAAATTTGAAACCAAATAATTATTTCTGTATTAAGAAATTTGCTTATATGGGTTCGGTGACAAATAATAGTGCCGACAAAAAAACTTCATGCTATAATTTCAGTAAGTACAAACTGTATTATGTAGTTCCATGAAGTAAAAGTAGAAAAAACCAGAAGGGTTTTTTTTAGTTTACTAAAATCCTTTGCATTTGCTGCTAATCCTAAATTTCCGTTTTTGCAAGTTTCTTTGAAACGAATTGAACAAATGAATGATTTTATAATGATGAATTATTTTACCGTTAAACTTGCGTTTGAGACTTCCGTTATTTATCTGTGAATTAAAAGATTAAAAAGATCATACAGAAGCTAACCAGCCGTTATTTTTATTTTGAAAGAATTTCAAGATGAAAGAATTAAACAAAAAAGTATAAGTAATCAAATATCGAATATTTAGATACATGTACGATGTAACAATCCCAAGTAATGTTTAATAAAATAACAAATACCTGTTAATAAGACTTTCTTTTAAATTCTCCTTTTGTATGGTTACAATTACACTTTTTCGGTTACTGTTTTCAAAAATTTAGAACTTTTGGAATCTTAATCGACATTTCTATAGATTCATACAGTGAAATAGGTGGCAACAACGAAGCACAAACTCCCATAAGAAATACATTGGCTATCTTTCCTTCGCTGTAGTCCCAACGTGAGACGACCAATAGTATCTATCTATTTAATGGAAATAATATATATGTACTTAAATAAAAAAAAACTAAACTAACTTTATATTTAAATACAAAATTTAAAAAACGGAAAGTTTTTTGAGATTTTCCAAAATATCAGATATGGTGGAGAATGTAATTGAGTATGGGTCTGATAACGTTTGTAGAATGTTGAATAAATTAAAACAATCAATACTAGTATTTTTTCAATTTCATGTATAGTTCCTTTCAAAAGTTTCTAAAATAGATTTAAATTAATTCTGTTATTATCTACCTTACAGTCTTCTTACACACATTCTACCTTACATCTTAAAAAAACCATAGAGCATTACATAATCAAGTATAACATACTTTTCTACAGCCTTTAATCAATTCAACTTAGGAATATAACATATAACTATTTTAATAGCTAAGCATTATCTAGAACCAAAAATAGGTAGAACTAAAAATAGTCTCCTAAGACTCTTATAAATTAAATAAACAAATATTGGAGCCAAATTACCACTATGAATACATTACAAACAATTTGGCTTCATTACGAGTAGGCAAGCAAGGCACTTTGTACTGTATAATTGTGAAAGAGGGTAATTCATATCGTTGCGCAGATAAAATTCCATAAATTAGTGTTGCGGCTTCTGGTTTTATGCTACACACCCCTTGTAAACTACGAACAGAAAATCAAAGTGACGACAAAGAGGCAAAATCAAAAATTAAAAAGATTAAATTTGTAATCGTATAGTTAATTTGAAAATGCATTGTACCTTCTGTATTGCAAACCCACAGATTTTTAAAACTCCAATTTCTAAAATTAGAACCCAGGGGATTTTATAGTAGTGATAATTCAATATTGAAAAAGTGTTTGCTTGTTTGCATTATTGACAAAATCTTGTAAAAGCAATGATGCAATTCGCTAGAGGCCTAGAAGTTAGCTTTCTCATCAAGTACAGACTACTTTATTGTACTGTGATATCGCATGACATTTATAATTTATGTCGACCGTCGATAACAATAGCAGACTACACAAATTGCTCCTTTTATAGCCGAATATCAAAAAAAACTTCGCGGCAGACAAGTAATGATTAATAACGTTTGCTCAAGTTGTCAGCCTTCAGATTTCACGATAACACAAGGAAAATATTTAGTAAATTGCTTCAATGAAACCACAAGAAAAAAGAGATTGCTTTTGACTTTTTAATTACTTATACTCTCTTGTATCTTCTGCTTTCAATATTAATCGACAGTAATGATACATTTTTGTTTAGAGACTCATGAATAGGAAATTGCTTTTTCAAAAATTCTGAAAAGACTATACATATAATTGACTTTTTCAGCAAGATAAAATAACAAAGAGGGTTTCTTTTTTGCTGAAAAATTGAATTGTTGTGTACTTAGTTACAAATGGAAGTAAACCTTATTAAACAGACTTTGTAGAATGTCTATAACGGTCATAACTAATAAAAAATAGAAATAATATTAATAAGTAAATAAGTTTGCTGAGTATGAATTAAGTTAGCTATTTCTATTCTTTCTTCCTTTCTATTCATAAATAGAATAAGTAACTGTTGAATTAGGTCTATCTATATTAGGGTGACAGTTAAACAAAGTTTTTTCGCGCACCCCTTAAAACGTTAGAAAATGATAAAAAAATAAGTGGAACTTTTTTCATTTAAACCGTGCCCATGTATGCATAACAATTATTAAAGTTTTAAAAAATAGATATTTTTATTTAATTTTATTGTTTGGTATCTTTTCAGAGTTTTTCGGCGTAACTTTTTTGTTTTTTAATGTTTTTGCTGGAAAAATGTGTATCTTTATGTTTTTGGTGTCGCCGAATATCAATTTGATGAAAAAAGACTTTTGACAGTAGGTTTCAAACTACAATTAGCGTTTTTGAGGAAATCTACAGCATTCAGGCCCTATTTTTAACTGAGATGGGCCCTAGGCTCAGCTAGCAAATCTCATGTCCCGTATTCGAGTGAAAGAAGTACCAAACAGGCGTAAAAAACGAAATAAAATAAAATATATATATATATTTAAAAACAAAACACTAAACTCAATATATTTTGATTTAAAACTAAACAACTTCTCAAATGGTCCTGGTGAAGGATTTCGGAAGTTTTTCGTTTTCTGCCGGCGACATTATTACCGCTTGAGTTTGAACATTTTTGGCAAACTCAAATAAATTTGAAAAAATTTTTTAATTAATAAAAACATTTTTTTTATTAACGTTAATTTTTTTAAGGTGTAACAGTCAACAGCAGCGTTACCGAAATTCAAGCGATAATAATGTCGCTCGCAGAAGAGAAAAAACACCCAACAAAATGCAGGGTGAATCTCAAAAATCCATAAGTTCGCGCCAAATCATCGTAGGCACTCGAAGTTTTAAAAACTTTACAGAAAAAGAACTGAACTTTATTGTCCTGGCAGTCGATTGGATCCACAATTTTTTTGCTACACCGTACAAGCTGTTAAAGCTTGACATTTTTCTAACCAAATTTTTTTCTTCGGGAAGGCGGGATGTGAAAAGGCTTAAACATAGGATTCGCTCGCACGACCAAAACTAGGCACTTTAGACCTTTTAGCACGCAAAGGTTCATCCATTTTCGTTCAAAATCCGCAAAGTTATGACGGTTTGAAATTTTGGTATTTTTGGTGCATTTTTTCCTGGAGAGTACAAATATTATACATAAATAGTATCAGTTTTGTCCTTCCTCCATTTGAAACGAATGTGGTGTCGCAAAAAGTAAATACATAAACGCAAACAAAATCTCAACAAAAGTGCAGTGGAAACACTAAAATGAGACTTCGGGATTTCGGAGCCAAAAAATTTTTTTGTGCATTTTTATGATTTTATTTTCCAATTCGGGCCCCTCTTGCCGTTGGGCCCTAGGCACGCGCCCAGTGCGCCTAATGGTAAAATAGGCCCTGACAGCATTATAAGAGTTTCTCTTCAAAAAGACTTTTGGTAGTTGACTTCAAACTACAATGAGCATTTTCGAGGAAATTTACAGCATTTTGAGGATTTTTCAATTCGTTGAGTTCTAATTTGATGTTAAAATAAAATATGGCCAGTTGACAACTGTCAATATAGCTGTTGATTGCTATCAAATTTTATTATATACTATATTTATATTTATTATTCTTGTTTTTCTGTTCAGTTTTTTTTTAATTGTTAGATAGATTTTTTGATGTTCTTTAAAACATTCATAATGTATTGCTTTTGATCTTCATCTTTTGTTAGAAGTAAAATGTATTCACGAAAATAGCAAAAAAATCTTATTTTTACATAATATTTTGTTATTTAATTTTAAGATTTGAACTAGGGGTGTGTGTATTTGTATTGCATGTAAGATTGCATATGATCTTAGCTGTTGGTTCCCCGTAGTGTAAACTTGAAATAAAAAAAATTTAATGTAACAAGTTGACAGCTCTGTGCAAATGTCCAGATTCTATTTTACATAAATTTGAACTCAACGAACCGAAAAACCCTTATAATCTGTAAATTTTCTCGAAAATGCTCATTGTAGTTTGAAGTAAACTGTCAAAAGTGGCATCAGATTCGTATTCAGCGACACCAAAAACATAAAGATACACATTTTTCAAGCAAAAACTTTTGAAAAAAGAAGGTATATCTAAAACACTCAATTAAAGACACAAAACACACAAGTAAACTTTCGAAAGTCTTTTTTGGCATCAGATTCGTATTCAGCGACACCAAAAACATAGAGATACACATTTTTCAATCAAAAACCTTGAAAAAAAACCTTATGTCTAAAACACTCTGGAAAGACACCAAACACTAAAATTAAATAAAAATAACCATTATTTAAATGGTTAACTTCAGTCAGTTTTAAGCACGTATAGGCACGGTTCAAATTAAAAAAAATCCACTTTTTCATCATTTTCATATATACCAATTCTATACCAAGACCAATTAGTCAATATTGACAGCAAATAGTTCTAAAGAAGGACTACCAATGACTGACTTATTTTGAACGCCTAATAGTCCAGAATATATATTATGTAATTAGGAGATCAAGCGATACTTTAAATCCAAGAAGATGTATAACGCCGAGGCGCCAGCCGAGGCGTTATAACATCTTCAAGGATTTAAAGAAGCTTGATCTCCGTATTGCATAAGTTGTTTTATTTTATTTCGTATTTCCATCCTAATTTCTCCCTTTTAAAATCCATCCGAATTTATTGTATAAAGAATCAAGTTGCCTTGTCTGTGTCATCATACGCGTAACTAAGGAGATAAAAAGCAGCATGCATGCATGCATGTGGCTATAATGCAACATCAAATTATTTACGTTGCCAACAACGGAGATCAACAACGACTTGAACTCCGGTATCAATGACAACGGAGATCAAGATATACTTTATATTACTAATTGTGGTATATAAAGAATTGTTTGAAATACGAAATGAAATAAAAAATATGGTTTAACTGCAGTTTTTGTAATCATTTAAAGTTTGCTGTAAATATAGCAATAAAAACACAAAATTTTGGAAAACAGATGTTAAAATTTTTGGAAAAACAATAAATTCAAATTAAATTTAAATTCTGAAGCAAAATATTAATAGGTTGATATGTGTTTATATTGAATAAATTGTGAATGTTTATGACTATTGTTAAGAAATTAAACAAATTGCTAGAGGGGTCATTCCAAGCAAAACAGTAGGTGGACAAACCTCAATAACCCAAAAAGTATTTGTATTTACACATGTAACTCGTAACATGGTACGCATACACGGCATGCAATATTTCGCACAACTTGTGTAATTTTTAAATAGATATGGTTAAAAAATTAATAAAATAGTTTTAAAACGTGAAACAGTAAATGACAATACTTCAAATAAAACTAAATTTTATTGTACAATTATACTACAGGTTATGTTAAAACTGTCAAATTTTCAAAATGGAATATTGAAAATTAATCCATATATAAATAAAAGTACGTTACGCGTAACGGAAACGACCTATTACCTCCTATTACTGTGCTGTACTACTGGAAGTCTGACTGCGCTGCGAACAGGGTTGCTCCTGGAAAAATTGAAATTGTACTAGATGTTAGGGGAATTTGGTACTAGATTTCATCAAATTGTACTGAAACCGAAACGCGAGAAAATTTGAAAAATAAACACCATCAAACTTCATTATTTAATTAAAAAATATATATATTTCAAACACAAAAAAATAAAAAATAAAACTCTGAACAATACAAAAATATTAACAAAAAGTATACGCTACTCTATAAATAAATCTTCTTCATTATCAACATTTTTATAAAAAGTCTTATTTTTTGGTAGATTTGTCTTCCCAGCTTTATTACTTGCTACATATTGCTTAATACTTAATAAGTCAGAAACAGTCTTTGTTTCCAGTCTGATTCTTAGTTTATTTTTTATTAATGACAGTTGAGATAATGTTCTCTCTGCAGCGGCTGATGAATGGGGTAATAATAATAATATAATATAATAATAACTACTACAACCCATAACCTAAACCAAGGCCCCAGAAGCTATAAGCTTGTGCGGGAGGGAGGGGGTGATTATTATTATTATGTAGGCCCAATGCAAGTACACATTTAACCACTTGGATTAAATTTGGAAACATTACTGTTCCCATTTCATTCTTAAGTTTTGACGCTTTCGCCCAAAAAAAATCTGTATCTCCCTCATTCAACTCATCAGTCATACTACTAATTAATTGCCATTCGTAATTTACCTTATCAATATCAAGGTTATTGAGACAAGGAAATAAGAACGAGTATTCTGATATTGCCTGTGTTTCTCCAATGTATGGCTAGGTACAAATAAATTAGCAAATTTCAAATGTTTGTCTTTAAAATTGAAACGCCTTTTAACGTATCTAACATACCTTTAGTGACAGCCATCTGGTCTAACTAGGATAAAGCATTTTTGTGGGATTTTCACTGTTTCTCTTTGAACTATGTGCAAAATGTGTATATACTCGTATGTCTCTTACAAACTGTTCAACTGAATTTGGCAATTTCTTGCAAGCATAGCTTGCAACTAAATGAAGTGAGTGACATGTGCACAACAATTCCAGGGCATATTTCAGCAAGTTTTTGTGTCAAACCATTAATTTCACCCATCATAACGTTTGCGTTATCCGCTCCAAAACCAATTATGTCAGAATATGGAATTTCATTTTCATCCAAAAATTGTTTAATAGACTTGAATAAAGAATTTGCGGTTGCTTCTTCCACCTCAATTAAAGTAACAAATCTATCCTTAACTGCATTTTCTTCGCTATCAAAATATCTAGCTAACACCGCTAAGCTTTTCTTACAACCAACATCGGTTGTTTCGTCCACAATAAAAGAACATCTTTCTTTCTTGAGTTTTTCAATAATGATACCTTTTGAAAATGGTGCCAACACATGTAGCGCTAGTTGACTTGCATTTTTCCTTTTTAGTTTGAGATTTTTAACTACAACATCTCCATGAAATAAGCCTTTCAGAAACTCTGTCAAACTATCAGCAAGAGTAAAAGGTAAGTTTTGCTCACACAAAAAAAAGATTTTCATTTCCAGTTCCCGAACTCTGTCCTGCAGAGGTTTAACTCCCTTTTCAAAAGCCCGTTTTACGCAAGGTGTTGTTTTTGCAGAATTATATTTTGTGATATGTGAGTTTGTATTTGCATGTCTGTTAATATGCAAACCGCCTCCTTTAATTTGTATGTCACATACAGTGCACCACGTTAAACCTTTTTTGTTAACAATGAAGTCATATGTTTCTCTCCAAGAATCTCTAAACTTCTGTTCGTAAGTTTTTTTCTTCTTTACAGTAGTTTACAGTAGTACAGTAGTTTTATTGGGTGTTGCTGAGGATATTGGTGATCGTGAAGTAGATGTTACTGCTAATTCTATTCCAGCGGGGGCTGAGGTCGCACAACTGGTGACGGCGGTGCTAATAGTCACCGTTGTTGTTGTCATTGTAATAGTTTTATTAATTTTGATTAGAAATCTATAACACGAAATAGATGAGTAACTAAGAGTATAGGATATTGAAAGATACTTACTTGTCCATACCTATTTTTACTTAAAATGTTGAAAAAGTGGACCAAAACAACAGCTTGTTGACATTAGGTATGACAATGACAGTATTAACAGTTGACATGCAGTTGACATTATCAATGTCGGTATTGTAGATTCCCTTTCCGACTTTTCTATGTCAGTAGTCGTGTAGTGCGGCAATTTTCAAAATTTGACTTGACTAAAACCTCGAATATTTCTTAATTTTTACAAATAGGAAAGTAAACTGCAAAATTTAAAATTGTACTAGAAATTGTAAAGAGGTACTAGAGTACTAGATATTAATTGAAAGTACTAGATTTAGTACAATTGTACTAAATGAGCATCCCTGGCTTGGATTCTAGCCGATCAAGATTATTTTATAGGCTTAACTGAAAGCAAATTACTGGAATAGTAGAAAAATTATAAAATAATAAAAAAAAACTAAAAAAAAATTGTTTAACCACTAGATCTGGATCAGCTTGATACTTTTATACTTTTTCCAAGAAAAATTTATTTACATACTCCTAATTATGTTATTAAAAAATAAGCTAAAGACGTAAAATAAATAGCATTTAGACGAATTCTTCTTTATTTTAAGAAATATTACACAACTTAAAATGCTTCTTTAATATCTAAATGAAATAACGTACAAAGATTATATCGTTTAATAACTATCCCTTTTAATTTCGATTGTATTTCAATTTATGCGTCATTATGTATGTTTATTTTGAAATATGTTATTCTTTATACTATAGCAAAAAATATTAGAAATACAACCGCAAGCTCTTGCATACTTTGTAAGTTATAAACCACAAAATAAAAAAATGTATTGTCCGGAAAGTAAAAATCACCATTTTCTATATTAGAAAGGTATAAACTTTCTTCTTTATAAGAATCTTAGCACTTTAATTATGTTTTTATAAATTACTGAAATCAATGAAAAAAACACTTCCACAGAAAAACATTCACGTTATCGAACAAACTACAAATACATCTACATCAGATTGGCGCCTTCAGAAGGATTAACACTGAACTGCACTTTACCGAAATTGTCGGATTTTTTTATGGTTATTATTTGCCGTAACGGTAAACGGCAGGTAGTTACGAGTTCACTAAGTTTTCTACTAAAATACTGTTTCTTAGAATACCTTTGAATTTAACAATGGTTTTTGGAGTTTTGACCGACTAGAATCAGATTTCAGCCCTGTGTGCGGCGTGCGCCTTACTTTTTGCTATTTCAACCTTTTTAAGGACCTTGGGTGAACCGGAATAAGTTCATTGAGAGGGACAACGCAATGAATGCTCCGGTTACCAGAAACTGTCTTCATTAAAAGTGAAGAAGAGAAGAACACTATACCCATTTGATTTTATCCACTCGGATTCTGTAGGAGTTGCGATAAGAGTTCCCTGCAGACTGGCACATGCAGTTAGTCTTTTGATTGTGCCCCCTACACCATCACATGGACCTTTGCCGCGGGTCGTAGCGAAGAAATGCGATTCGGCAGGCGGTTTAAAATCGTGCCGATCGATGGTGCAATATAATCACAATATTTTTCTTATTATTGTCCTGCCGCTTCATCATTAAAAGTAATATATTTTTCTTAATTTCAGGGTATGTCTGTGTTAAATAAGTTATAAGTTTCTTTTGAAAAAGGTGAACCGCTGAAGTGTTATGAACTAAAAATTTTGAAATAAATGATAAACAAATGTGCTTCAAATCACTGTTAATAGCAGTTCTGTAGTAGGCAGGGGGTGTCCCAAAAGTATATGTCATTCCTTGGACTGATCAGAATATCAAAATATGACCTCAGTAAAAAAAACTTAGTTTTCAGATATTGCCACTTTTGTGAATTTCGTGAAAATCGACACCTTAGATCGGTTTTTTGCGTGCCACAGTTACAAAATTCCATATTTAGCTACGAAACGAGCATCCTTATATAATCTTTTGGTTGATGCATCAACGGATGCCTCCAATTTGTGAATTGTAAAAAAGTTGTTTATGTATATGTTTTATCGTTAAATGTAACGATAAACAAATTCAATCGTTAAATTTCTTTTGAGTACATCGCAGTTCGATCGTAAAATTATCTTGGAATTGGATGAATTGAAAATATAAATTACTCAAGAAAATTGAGGTGGCTTGTGCATCAATACACAGTAGCATTATTTTCCGTTACCATTCAAGCTTTTATCATTATGAAACTCGTCTTCAAGTTGTTTCGCCTTTTCTTGTGGAAATAATTTTAGTTTCTTAATGAAAAGAACTTGGTTTGCAAAAATAAAAAAAATAAAGATTATAAGAAAGAGCAATTAATCCAGTCTTGTAAAATTCAAGGTTAATGTAAATTTGCAAGGCAGATTTTCAGTGTAATTTTATTTGAAACAAAATAATTTGCAATATTTAAACAAATTAACTTAATCCTCGTAGTACATATACTGGATTCAAACTAATATAGAAAGTTAAAATAAGTAACTTAAGTTTTACTTGCTGTAAATGGTAGTACATTCGAAGTTCTTCGCAAGATTTTTCATTCGTTTGTATAGCCCGTTTGTTTGAGAATTACTATTTCATTATTCTATCGATAGCATTTGAACAAACCGTTTTAATTGTTGTCATTCTTTATCTGAAGAAGATAAAGTTTAAAGATAATTTTTGAATGTTTTTTATTAATGTGTTGTTTATTTATGTGTTACTAAGTGTATGTATGTGTGTTATTAACATGTTATTAATTATTTCTTCGTTTTCATTTGGTTAACAAACGCTTAAAACTTTGTTACCATATTGTGAAAACAACGATAAATTTAAGAATTGTTAAAGTTATTTTCAAACGAGGTGACGCTCATAAGGCAACCGCAACTCATTTTCAATTAGCCAACCTTTCAATTTTCCCATGCCTAAAGAGATTTTCATTGAAAACCTGTTTTGCTGAGTTTGGCTAACTCAGTTGTAGTAATCACGTTTGAGTTTAATGTAAGTATTCTATTTTCAATTGGGCCACAAGCTACATTTTGATGCTCAGTAGCGGGGCCTTGACTTCATTTTAATCGTTACAGCACCACATGTAAGCTAGTTATAAATATAGAAGATACTGGCAGATTTTTATTATGACAAATAATTACATACATACATAATCCACTCCCCTTTTACCGCATTTTGCAGTGTCGGGGTTTCACACAAACTCTTATGGGAGTGCAACGGAGGTAATGGAGCTATTGCAGCAAGTACATTACGCTCCCCCATAATTTATCACTCATACAACTTTCATACCTTATCCTAAGGAGCTCAACCACTATTGTACTAAATTCTTAAAATTCAGTCGCAACCGAGGCTTGAATCAATGTCCCTCTGAACGAGAGGTGGGATCTCTACCACTCGACCACGGAGAACCTGATAAATAATTAATATGTTGTTAGAAAATAAATAATTAAATATGTACGGCTACTTCTGATTCCTCGCCCAAAGAATAAATTAAGCATTAAGCTATTCCAAGACATTTTCATAATATCAAGCTTTTGAATACTAGAATGTAAAAAAAAGTTGCTTAATTATAATATCACTACCTCTTACAACGTTTCAGTGGTCTCGAACCTCGTTTTAACAACATAATATTTCTTTAACCTCATTCTATATAATCTTATGAAAGAGGTATTATACCTGTTTCATTATACCTGTAAACTTGAGCTACTTTGCTTCTGAAAATAGCGCAGTGCTAGTTAGAATGCGTAAATAATGTAATTTTTGTTTTAACACGGGCGCTAGAGTAGAGAGCTTTCTTTTTATACTAGCTAGATAAATTATTTAGATAGTTAAACAGGTTCTAGAAAAAGAAAAATCTTATACTCATGCTTCTGGAGGCATTATATGTGTATGTGTGTGTGTGTGTGTGCGCGCGCGCGTGTGTATATTTATGTATGGTATAAGCGTTCTACATTTTTAAATGCCACAATACGCTTAAAATTTCATTCTCGAGACACGTTTTCTTAAATAATATTCAACGTGACAACGAAGTTTTCCACCTATAGTAATTTGTTAAAAGCGACCCTCTTTCCTTAAGACATTTATAATCGAATAAACCTTTAGTTTCCAAATTTCAGCTATGGAACATTATTGCGTTACCCAGTTACAGATCCATTACTGTCTCTGCGTATTCTCTCAATAAAATACGGTTTCTGTATGACAGTTTATGAGATAAAATTAAGTACACGTGATGTAGTTTCTATGTGTAAAGGTATTAAATAAAAAGAATTTATTCGTTTAGTTACTATTTTAAATTAAAGTCGCTTTATTTAAGCAGCAATTATACGTTTTATTAAAAGCAAAGATATTTTTTAAACATAATGCGATGAAAGATTACATCGCTTTTAATTAACGTGATTAAGAGGATAGAGAAATTTAAAATATTCAGGAAAATTTTTTAAATCTCAGGTAAAAACATTCACATCTTTTGTCAAATAGACGATTCGGTTTAAAATTATACTTATATATGTATCCTATAATATTTCTGATATCATATCCCCTCCTCAAAGTTTCATGTAAGCGGAGTGATTGATTCAATTAGTAAACGGTTAATTAGTTCTTTTAAATATTGTTATCTAGCATATCGCTTAAATTACTATACTTTACCAAAATGTAAGCACTAAGTAGATATCAGTGCTTTATGTACCAAAATAATTAAAATCGATTGATCTATTTAGCGTATGGCCACACATGTTAGTATTACAATGTTACAATTAAGAAATAAAATAAAATAACATGTACATTGTAAAGTGTCAATGAATACAATTACAATAAATACTATTACAAAATATAATAAATATATGTATATGTATAAGTATATGCCTGTGTCACAGTGCTATATCCAGGTTCTTGATCCAGTCTAATGCAGGAGGTGGTAGTGTAAGAAAGTCTGTCGTGTCTCCCGTGTATGCCCTGTTCTCACAATCCTGGACTATGTGGGAGATGGTTTGACGTGGGTGTCCGCAGTCACATTCTGCCGAAGGTAGCTTTCCCCATTTGTGTAATAGGTCAGCGGATCTGCCATGGCCAGTTCGGATTCTGTTTGCAGTCTTCCAGATTTGTCGAGGGAGGTTGTGTCCATTGGGCTTCTCGTTAATGGGCAAATTCATATGTATATTTGGTGGTGTAGATTGTGTCCATAGTTCCATCCATTTTTGTTGTAAGTTAAAGTTGTCCGAGCACAGTTCTTCTGCTGTTCTGATTGCTGGTCTTCGAGATTTCAATCTTCGCGAGGATGCGCTGACAAGGTCCTCGTGGATGGGCAATTGTTGGTTTATGGTAATCTTTTTATATTGGCGCAGTAGGGCCTCTTGCCTTCTGAGATATGGCGGGTCGATGTGGCTGAGTGTTGTGAGCCAGTGTGTTGGGGTGGATTTAATGCATCCCGTGATTGTGCGCATCTAAGCACAGTTGCAGACGCACCCCATGTGGAGCCGGAGAGTTTCTGTATAACATTGTTCCTAGTTCGGACTTTGGCGGCCGTGTTGATTAGGTGTTTCTTATACGTTAAGGTTCTGTCGATAGTGATACCTAAGTACTTGGGCGTGGGATTGTGTTTTAGCTGGGTGCCGTTAAAGTAAATTGTAAGGTTTTGGTTAAAATATTAATTAAAATAGATAAATTGTAGTAATTTAGGCAGTCTGTTAGGCAACTATATTTAAAAGGGAATATTAACCGTTTTCTAATTAGATAAATCTCTGCTCTTACCATGGTACTTGGAGAAGGAATATAATTTATTCAAGTTAATGTATTAAAATCATGATCAAACTTCACCAATTCCGCTCTGAGGAACTTTCATGTCAAACATTTTTTTTTCGTTCCCAGGCACTCGGCACTCTAGCACCTAAAAACGGTGCATGCAACATATTAACCAATAATCCTTCTCTCTCTACAGCAGCTGACGTAGGTAAAGAAAATAATATTAGATAATTCACCAGAACTCTATATAATTTTTCCTCGAGTCACAGATTGAATACAACTTATAGAAGGTTTCAATTTCGGGTACTGCAAAGAAACTTTATGAAAATATCACACTCTGAACTTAACTAAAAACTCTGACTAAGGTGGGTCAGTCCATTATAGAACACATAATCAAAAAAAATTGAAAAAATCTATTAGTAAATATTCCGGAATTAATTAAGTACAAGCTGTAAGGGAATATTTCAACTTCGGATATACATATAATTACAACAAATTTATTTTTTTTTTAGAAAAATACGCTCCAAGAATCATATGGACATGTGAACATGAAAGAACGTTCGTCAGTATCTGTAAATAATTATTAAACTTCAGATTAACAAACCTACTTAAAACAATTTGTACAGGCTAACTCCCGAGATCATGTAAAATAATTTTGGGTCTATTTACTTGTTTATAACAATAGCACACCATGAATTTTACTAATCGCATAAATTTCCGATCCATGCAATATTACCTCCATATTTATGTGCAAAGTTGAATAGTAGATTCAGAGAGTAATAAAAATTAAGTTGGGAGTATTGCAGGGAGCCTACATTGAAACCATATTCCATATGTGGTCTCTCAGTGCAAGATGTCTGCAGTACGTATAATTCAAATGAATTGACTAATATGGATGTAAGAAAATACACCCTTTAGTTTCTGAGCCTTAATACATGGTGGGCGTTAATGTTGTTTATGTGTGATCGTTGTCTACAATTTGCATTGCATTGTATTGTATAAATTTTAATTATTGTTAATAACATTGCCAAACCACCGAAGTAAATATACATTTGCGTGTTATAGGGCGAAATTATTCTTAACGATAACCAGAGAAAGATGTTTATGTGGTTGTCGAGACCGACTGCTTAACGTACCCATCTGATAGCACAATGTGCCCATCTGACAGCACGATGAAGTGTACTGAGGCTTGAACCAGGGCCACTTGAGTAAGAATTGAACTTTTTACCGCGCGACCATCCATTTCGATCTATCTATTACCATCCATTAGATTTATATCTTTAGACTTATTTAACTTGGAGAAAATTATTTGTACTGGTACATGTATATTCTGTACATTCTACTAAGTTTATTAACTTCTGAATTATTAATTAGTTCTGGGGATTAACGCCTGGGAGAATTAAATATTCGTAAAATGTAGAATAAAATGTACTAGGAAAAGCAGATTAAAATTATTCATTTTATTTATTTAAATTAGTATTTATCACGTTTAGATAGAAGCTTTTATTTTCGTAGTTTATAGATAGGTAGATGACACGAAAGTTGTCAAGTTATTATTAAATTATTGTTTAGCTTGTGCGCATTGCAAATCCATCGTTGAAAAGTTTTATGAATAAATTTTCTCTATAGTATACCCGTAGTGTTACTGAATCTTAACCTTTTCTTGATAAAGTATACTAGGTATACAGTGATTTGGATATCTACATTTGAAATATTCTTCAGAGAGCGTACCATACGAAGCTGTATACCCAGGTCGTTTGATATTACTACGTATTTATTTTTTTAATTGCTTGTCATATTTTAAGGATTATTCCAACGCTGGGAATCTTTTCTTGTTCTAGATTGTAAATTTAATGTATACAGGGTGGAAACAAATACGACGCGTTAATTTTAAGGCGTAATAGAAGACATCAAAAGAAACAAAAAAGTTTCATACAACTTTGTTCTAGAACGTACTCATTTTTCAGCAAAAAAAAATAATAAAGTTGCAAAACTTTAACATCAGTTTGTCGCGTTAATAATAGCACTTTAATTATGGGGCTTTGTCGGCAGATACATCTCATCTATCACAACAACAAACCCTAATAACATTTTATCGTTTCCGCGTAAATTTGAATTGAAAATCTGCTCGCCGAAGATGCTGATGTAGGATGTAGTTTATTGAATTTGGAATAAAGCACGTTTTGTTTACAACCTTACAATTTAATAAAGAATATTTAGGCCAATGCCTGATCACAGCTGTGTAAATAATATATCCTTTTAGAGTGAAATAATGCTGAATTTGTAGTTTGTTGAACTTTGAAATAATAATTTGTCAATAAAGCACGAGTTGCTGTTTACCAAATAACAGTTTTTAATGATTTTATAAAAGAATATGTTTTAAAGAGAAGATTTATCTAATGAGGTAAGTTAAGTAATTAGGTTAAAAGAGATTTTGATGACGCCTTGTTTTGGCTACATTCATAAAATCTTTAATTTTATGGTATTTAGATGCCTTAATCGAATCTTTTTTGCGAAAGATAGTATTTTTTTAATAAAGAAACAAATACATCAAGAAACTCTGAAAATATTTATTAATATTAAGTAATAAATAATTCTTTTGAAAGAATGTGCACCGTCTCCAATACAAATGTAGGTCAATTATTGTCTTATTTTTACGGTTGGTTTCTTACGAATCAGCGTGTTCTTAAGCACGTACAAATTTTGTTTACGAAAGGAGAATGCTGATTACAATTTTCGTAGAATTAGTCACCCAACTAACCTGCTTCGGGTGTTTATTATTGTTAAACAACGGCTATCATCATCGGTTTGTTTAAACTAATAAACGATTTCAATTCTAAAGCAAGGTCAAGACCCAGCTGTAGAATGCGATAATACTGAAGCAAGGTTGCCAGATATGGCAATGTTTTTTTTTCTAAATTACTAGAAAGCTAATTAACATAGAACAAAAACATTCAGACTTTTTGCTATATCACAAGTCTGAACAAATTACTTATAGATGATTATTGCTAAATATTAATTATGAATTAATTTGTATTTAATCGAGATATATCTCGTTAGATAGTTTGTATTATATTTAGGATTTAGTCATTTAAACCAATATTCCAGTTATTAGTAGGGCAACTTTAGTTTTATAATACGGTTCTGTGGCTACCAGTAGCTTTTATAGTAGCTTTGGAAAACGTTTTACACCTTTATATTATTCCACAGAAATGCATTCTTGCAATAATTACTATGAATGTAATTTAGAACAATATCAGAGTACTAATGCAAAATAGATTTTTTATTATAAATAAAGTATCTAAATAATAAATTTAATATTTCTAAAATGTTTCGATTTCATAAAACTAAAACAGTTTTTTTTCTATTCATATTTTTGCTTACTGCCAAAAATAGATATTGCCTTTCCCCACAGGAAAATTAGTTTGATATTTTACGCTTGAACACCTGCAACATGATGTGTATTTTAGAAGAAACTAGTACTCTCAGTGGAGTTTCTTAGTTTACCAATGAGACCTATTTGTGTGTTAGGCCACTCAAGGCCGTAGGCCATCTCGCTTAGTAAATGGCAAAGTAAATCTATTTTTTATATTAAATTTCGCAATATTTAACTTTCATTGTGTGAATTACACACTCAGCTCTGAGAAAAATAACTATATACTTAAATCTTGTAAAACAGCTCTTCTAAATAATGTAAGCGGTGGCTGGTCTGAACTAGACCATTTTAAGGATTTGCATTTACAAACCGTTGAAATTTACAGTAGTTAAGTTTGAATTGTAAAATTTTAACGGATAGGTAGTAAACAAATATATTGATCATTTGTTCCAACTAGAGGTATGCAGTACCTCTTGTGCAACAGTTTTGCAGTCAACATGCAATTAGAAAATTTACTTTTGAAATGTACTACATTACAATTTCTCATTGCTTTTCTACGAAAGTACCTCCGTTATTATAAACTTTTCTTTTTGAAGATTAAAATCGGTGCAATTGTAATATAAAAAATTCTGTATAACTTTTTATATGCATTGCTTTCTTGTACATATTTATAATTCTAAGCAGCATTTAAAGTTTGAAAACCCTTTGAAAATATATTAGATTAGAAGACAAATTTTATACATTTCACAATGATACGCGTGAACATGGGTAAATCTCGAATTCTATTTTGTGAGCTCGTGTGACAGGAATGACAAATATTAAACCAGTATGTCATTGGGCATTAGAAATTTTTTATGGGGTGTAATTACAAAAATGTATTTCTTTAAATATTTGAGTAAATTTTAACAATTTTGAAACTAATAATCCAATTTAGGTAATAGTTGATTGAATGTTAACGTTATATTGGAAAATACTTAAAACTTTTGTGACAAAATTCATTTAATCTTAGTATTGATTTGGTGATGAAAAGAATTAAAAGGTTATAGTTTTCAAGTTATCATCTTAACTAGTTTAATTATTATTAATAAAAATGTTTTAATGCTTTATCATATTATGGAAAAGAAGTTATTACTATCATAGAAGCCGTTACATTCACTTAAAATTATTAATAACAGTTTGAAACAACAATTTCTGATAAAAGTGTGATGCAATTCTTGTTAAATATTGAATTTATGAATTATCTATAGCATGTAATTGTTAGCTAGGATTAGTAACCTATATGGCAGAATCATTTCTCATTTTTGTACAGAATGTTTTGCATTCTTATGTATGGTATCCAATATCCATTTAGTACTTCGTTTTTCAATTGTAATTTTATCGTTACCCACATAAAAACCCAATTGAGGAAATGCTAATGAGATTAAAGAAAGGACATTTTGAAGTAAGTGGCGCTTATATAGGGTATGTCAAAAAGTGTGATGCATAAAAGTGTTTTTTTAAAATGTAACAACCTATACTTTTGTAACGGAAGCCCATCTGGAGTCTGTCTTTAACCCTAAATGTTTTGCCCTTAAATTACCATGTGGCATTGCCTAATTATGACTTTTTAAATTAATGTTTGGTCGTATCAACGTTTATTTAAATTTCAATAGCTACGCCATCGCTGGTTCATTTTTCTAAAAATTTATCTGAAGCCTTAGCTAGATCAATTTATCCCAAGCCAATGTTAGAACTAGAATTTTCTATACAGAATGTCCAAAATAGCTTTATATAAATATTGACATCTTCAGTTTTATAAATAGAATACCCTGTATTTTGTGATAAGTATAACTAAAGTATCTATTTTTATTTATTGTGTACTTATAGTTCTACCTTTATCTATACATTTATTTATTTTACATACAGTCGCGATTTTAGAAAAAACGAGGCATTTATTACTTTTACGAGGATAGAAGTTGGCAGACGCGGACTTATATATGAGCTAAATGTCATCACTTCTTCTTTTTTCTAGTTTTATCTAAATCTTCAGCGACATGTCTAAAATTTTCTAGCAAATTAATCGCGAAAAATGTTTTGTTGTAATGCTCATCCTACTGTGAACTAACAAGTTAAAAATCAAAACCGTTGTAAATTGTCCGAACTTTTATGGCAAATATGGCAACTTTATTTAATAAATTTATTTTATTTATTATTTATTTATTTATTTATTTTCCCGTTTGCTTTACTATCTAACCCAAGATGGAAATTGCTTAGTTTTAACTAAAGATTTTCCTTAATTTCTTCCTTAAGGTAAAGTATTTTTAAAACAACATAAAAAGGTCAAAATTTAAAAATTAAAAAAATATATAATAACATAACATAATAACATAACTTTAATGGTGGTAATGGGTAAAAAGTGTCTCATTTTTTCTTGAATCACGATACTTTTAACAACCATTAACCATAACGGTAGACCTATACCTAGTGTCATGATATTTGATCATACTAAGAAGAATTAACTCTCAGGTTAATATTTAATAGGCAGACTTTATGCATTTCTATAACTACCCGATTTAATGATTGCATAATCTCACTTTTAAAATAATAAGTTGTGAAAAAGACTTTTCTAATGAAAATAAATTTAGTTAATTAAGACTAACAAGCACACCAAAACTCTTTAAACAAATAAAGGATATTTGGGAATCCAGATTTTCATAGAAAATAGATACACATAACTTAACGATCTTGGGACTGTTTACGCATTTTTTTCAACTTAATAAAGTTTAATCTTGTTCTTTTGTTAGTCAAGAGTATTACTGTATTTTTCAACCCAAATGTTGTATGTGGTTGGATTCAGAATTTTTTGTTCTATAAGTTTGTATAATTTTGTATAGTTTTTACATTTATGAAAGTTAATAAATTATAATTGGGTTATTATATAAAATCAAAAATGTCAATACTTTTGCTTTTTGGGAAAATTCGTTTCTTCCCAAAAAAGTACAAAACGGGAATCCAGTTTTAACAATTAAAAAGCAATATTCTATCAGAGGAACAAGGTGTGTTTCAAGCTGCTTTGAAAACTACTATTGTAAGGATAGAATTCAACTTTGAAAATAATAAAGAATTAAGTAAAGTTATGTGAAACGTCAATAATAGATAACTTTGTTTGAAGTTTCAATATATAGTTGTTAATCGAATATAATACACTTCATAATTTTATTTAACCTTGTCAATGTTAAATTAATTTTGGAAATGTCAAAAGGAAGTATCGAATTTTATACTTACCTGTTTAATTGAAAGAAACTTCCTTTTTAATTAACAACGATAATCTGGTTTTCAATTGTTATGAAAACTATATTTGGATCGATCAATATTTTCGTAATTGATGTATGAGTATTGTCAGAGTATTTTTAACGGAATTGTTGGGATCAGAGATGGAAGCCAATTAACGAGTTTGTCAAACAACTTGAACCTAAATAGAGATGAAATATATGCGGAACCAAATTTAAAAAGAAAAAGTGAGCTATTGAATCAAACGTATTTTAATATAGATACTTAATTTTTATTAATTATAGAAAATAGATTTGTGATCTAGATAATATTTTCAAATTTAAGTAATTTTTGTTGATATTAATAAAATGTATGAAAAGATTATCCATTTAAATAATTATTTGTTTTTAAATAATAAGTTTAATTTGATTTATTTTCATTTGTAATTAGTAATTTACTTCTGAATTTCTTCAAAATTTTATTTGGTATCAATTTTGTTATTTTTATTTTCTTTTTATGTAATGAATTAAGATTTTTTAAATAAATAAAAAACGTGTGTTCTTTATTATGTATTTTGTCATTTGTGTAGTCTTCTTTGTTTAACAATCAGCTTTTATTTAAATAAGAACATTGTACATCAGAGACCCAAACTTGAGCGAGTCTGAATGTAGAGGGATAATACTTTTCACTACAATACATTTGTAAAGCCAGATCATAAAATCTTTATCAGGAAAGGAGATTAATTTAATGTTATCTCTTTCTAGAAATCATCTTTTGTCTGATTTTTATAAATTCCCCTATATTCATAAAATATAGAGAATTCTATTTAAATAATTTTGGACATCCTTTATAAAAAAATCTTAGTTCTAACACTTGTTTGGGATAATTGAACCTAGCTAAGATATCTCGTAAGTTTATCATTTATGGTTAGAGACAAAGAGAGACTCAAAATGCTTTAATGCGCAAAGTAAATGGTTTTAATGTGAAAATATTAGCGGGCTCAGAATAGAAAACTGTACCCTCTAGATTTGCGAGAAAGTTTTGTATTTGTAGATTATTATTGTATTTAGATATTACTTACATACATTATTAAATCAGATAAGATATTACTGTTCCTGTATTTGTAGCTATTGAGGTTTACTTGATTTTGATTAATTAGAAAATTAATAGTTTTTTTTCTTTTTTTTGTATCTTCTCTGCGCTTTGTTTTCATTATTTCATATGCTTGTATATTGAGTGGAGCTGTCGCAAAAGTAGTACATAATAGGAAGCTTCTGACTACCGCATATAGTACACCGCATATGAATGTAAGGTTTACATTTATAGGTTGGAATCATGTTGGTTTGTCATTTACATGTTCATATCTTTTTTTCTAAAATAGAAGGAAATGTCAGCATTCGCTATTTAAAGAAAACGTAAAATTTGAAAATATTTTTCTTTGCTGGGAAAGCAAATTGACAAAAAACATCTGGTTGGTATTTCCAGGCATTGAATGTAGAACGCCTTAATTTAACGTCTTTAATTAATTCTCAAATATTTCATTAATCTTATGTCTTTTTATTTATTGTTAAAGTTTGGACCGTTCTCTGCTATTGTATATTGTGTTGTATATTGATTAAATTCATAATCTAGTTAATGGCTAATAAAACACTTTTAACTAAAGGGTCTGTTGGATCTAGTTAATACCTATTATATATGTAGTTGTATACGATACTTTTCAGCAGTGTTTATGCATTTGGAAAATGAATTACTTAATTAATATATAGAGTACTTCAGTTAATCATTATAATTACCCAATGACTAATATCATTTTTCAAATAATAATGAATAATAATTATTTATTATTATCTAAGACTACAACAGTAATACTAATCCCAATCACTATTTTGGAAGTTATAATACGATTAGACATAATATTATAGACAGTCAGACTCCATTGATATTTTTTCTAACTGCGAATTTGGCCTAACCCGGTTTTTATATAAAATGAATATTGACAAAACATTGACGTGATAAAAACCATTTAGAAAGGAAATTATCGTTTTGACCTTGTATTTTAACGCTGTTGGGATAAAGCTCGCTTTGTTACAAAATTGCAAAATGTCGCTTTTTATGTTGCCTACTGGGATGTCGGATTATATACGTTTTTGTTTTTCCCAACATATATTTCTAAGAAACATTTGCTATTGCAGAGAAAAAATAATATATTTTCATTATTATCACAACAACGCTAAAAGCCTCATTCTTTGCATAAAATATTACTCACGTTGTCACCCATTCTTATGCGAGATACACATATTTTGTAATGAATATTCAAATCTAAATTTACATAAAATTACTTTAAGTAATTGTTAATAATTTCTTTACTAGAATGTGTACGAAAACGCAAATTACAGGTTTTCCCCTAACATGTATGAATCATTGACAAAATCTATAAAGTTTTCTTTCGTTTCTAGTTTCAACCGAGAATGACTTACATTTTATATATTATTTAATATTTCTTCTTCGTATGATAGAAATATTGCGTGTGTTGTTTGTATGGGAATTCAAAAATTTATCACCATTTCTTATTTACTAACTGATGCCCTAAAAAGTTGGAATTCTATTCTAATGAAACGTCATAGGGTAGCAATGTCATTATTCATTTAGTATGTGAAATGACATAAGCGATGACTAGTAGAAAATTATTCTTTTATGATACAGAATCGAATAAAAGACAACCGTTGAAAACTAAAAACGCAGAGTTTAAATTTTTTATATGCTAGAAGTTCTTAAAAATGTTACAATTCTGATGAATTTTTCATTTAAGAGTTATCGGTATAAATTACATAAGCATCAGTCGGTTAATATTATCTAAATTAATTTTAAAACTTTAAAACAGTATTAACTTATAATGAAATGATAATAATCAATGTGTACCAATTTAGTTTAGTACTCCTGTTTTTAATTAGAATGTCGAGTTGTGAGGTTATAAAAGCTTTGCGTGATACCAGGACAACGTTTAATGAAGGATGCGAAAGCTCATAAAGAAATAGTTTGTCTCTTCTTCATAAACTCAGTTATCTATTTTTGAATCTTACTGTTAATTTACTATTCAGTCATTCTTTAGTGGTTTTATTTTAGAAGTATGTTCTTATTACGTCTTCTTTATTTCAAACGATAATTAATAACTTAATAACTTGACTATAGTTAATACCATGAAAAGCTGCAGTAGCAGTTGTTAATTACAGCTGGTCAAATAGCATTTTTAAATATTTTTACGATATTATGTAAATATTTATATACTTTTTAACAAACCTTACCGCCTTAAAAAAAGAAAAGTTTAAACTACTGTCTACAGTTTAAGTTTACCATATAGTTTTGTAACAAATGCATATTTAAATTATTCTAAATTATTAAAGATTTTATTAAAATTATTTTGAGTAGAACTGACTATAATTTAAAAACAACAGAAGAAGTTCTTACAGGATCTATAAATAAACCACCAACAATTCCCCAGAAACTGCTTTGCTGGTCATGTATGCATCACGTGAATATTGGTATTTCAATCTCATGTTAGATGAAAAAGCATGCAAAGATCTATTGCGTAGTCGTGTGTTAAGCACACGGAAATAGTAAGGCGTTTGTAAACACGTGAAAATAGATGAGAAAATTATCGTTTCAAGAATAAGATCAAGAATAGATCAAAGAATAGATTTCTCTTTGTTGCGGTATTGGTTTCTTAATAACCGTAGTCAAGGGTATTTTTGTATTGTTATATTATTATTTTCAATGAGATATGTAATGTTTTATAATTTTACTAAACCAATACATTCTTTTGTTCTGTACTATTGATTTCATAATGATCTAGGACAAGTAAGGCTAACATAATGGTATTTTTTTCAGTGTAAATGCATAGGATAAAATAATAAAAAATAGCATCGTATTGTCCTTGCTGTCCTATATCATTATGAAATCAATAGTATGTGCCAAATCAATAAAATCAACTCAAACTTGAATCGTTTTCTGATAAATTCTTTATAAATGTTCAATTAACAATTATTAGTGATAAATGCAAACAGTCAACACTTAACGTTTCTTTATTAGGTATCAAAAAGAATTCATGACTTTAACTTTAACAGCTAAGGCAATTATTCTTTTATTAATATTATGATGGAAAACCAATACAATAGATTATGAAGAAATACTTGATGCGGTTCAATTAAATGTAGTTAGTCTAGAAATTAATGTTTTAATACATATAGTAACGAAGTCTTGTTTTTAATGCCATTTATTTACACAATTATCACAAATTTGTTTAGTTTAACATGCTTTACACATTCTGTAACTATTTTAATATCTAATTCATTTAATTTTTTTAAATAAACATTCCCTTTTCGCAACATTTGTATTTTTATAAAAATACAAATAACTAGAATAGTCTATTTCCTTCTGATGTTTCGTATACCGGGTGGGCAATAGTGTGGGGAAGTCCGATAGCTCCTAAACGGTAACAGCTAGAAAAAATCGTTCTAATACAGATGTAAACAGTGGATAGAGGCGCATCTAAAGAAATTATTTTCAAATATACATGGTGTTGCAGAAAAGTATGGCACGCTTAAGGTAATTTTTTTTAATAGAATGCCCCAAATATTTTGCATATTTAACACCTCTTTTGGTAGGTTTATTCATATCTAAGATTTTAGCTCCATCTAATGACCGGTTTAGAAGTTATAAAATTTTTTTTCAAAAAAATTGTGTTTCACATGGTCCCACTTAACAGTTTACTGCTTTCACGGCCGCAACTGTGAAGACGAATTTAAGTAGGGATTTTGTTGCAGGGGCTTGGAGGGTGCTCTTCTGTAAAACGAAAATAGACCCACCATATACAGGGTGTTCAAAATTAATTTTTAAATTTAGAGAACTTCAAAGCTAAAATTCACAACTTTTTCAAATGGAACACCCTGTATATTTTGTATCTTTGTGATGCAGAATTAAATAACGAACATTTTTTGTACGTACGTCCCTATAGCTATCTTTAACCACTTTTGATTTATTAAGAAAAAAACTGCAAGAAGTACACAATTAAAAAATTATTTATTTAAAAAATCAAGGTTTTTCAAATAAAACAAAAGAAAAAACTATAACAAATGCTTCATATGTTGCCCATTTGCAAGGACACACATTTCGATGCGTCTTTGGAATAATCTTTGTACGATTCTTAACATTGCCGGCGTGATACTTCTAAAAGCATGTATTAGTCTATCCTTCATATTTTGGATTGTGGATGTTGGATTTCTCAATAAATCAAAAGTGGTTAAAGATAGCTATAGGGACGTACATACAAACAATGTTCGTTATTTAATTCTGCATCACAAAAATATAAAATATACAGAGTGTTCCATTTGAAAAAGTTGTGAATTTTAGCTTTGAAGTTCTCTAAATTTAAGAATTAATTTTGAACACCCTGTATATGGTGGGTCCATTTTCTTTTACAGAAGAGCACCCTCCAAGCCCCTGCAACAAAATCCCTACTTAAATTCGTCTTCACAGTTGCGGCCGTGAAAGCGGTAAACTGTTAAGTGGGATAATGTAAAACTCAATTTATTTGAAAAGAAATTTATAACTTTTAAACCGGTCATTAAATGGAGCTAAAATTTTAGATATGAATAAACCTGCCAAAAGAGGTGTTAAATATGCAAAATATTTGGGGCATTCTATTAAGAAAAATTACCTTAAGCGTGCCACACTTTTCTGCAACACCCTGTATATTTCATAGATATTTCTCTAGATGCGCCTCTATCCACTGTTTACATCCGTATTAGAACGGTTTTTCTAGCTGTTACCGTTTAGGAGCTATCGGACTTCCCCACACTATTGCCCCACCCGGTATAGACGTTAGTAGAAGTAGTGGCGACGTAGTACGCGACTTGTAATGATCGTTTAATGTGGTTTAAGCGTGTCCTTAAGATTTCTTATATAGCCGAAACAATTGCCATTTAAATAATTTTATTAATAGTACAATCATTTGTGGAAGAGATTTAGGCGTTTTTAAATTAATTTAAACATTCACCTCCATTTAGAGATGAATTCCAAATAATATTAAAATACTATTTCATTTAATATTATATTTTGCAGTATTTCATTTAAAAATTCATTTCCAGTCTGTCGAAAGCTTTACAAACGCTTGCGAGTAGTTATCATGATATAAGGCTAGATGATTTTTGTGGATTGGTCGCCTGTGAATGAAGGATGTATTTGCTAGTGAATAAATAATTGTGTTTAAATTTCTAATCATTTCTTATGAAGATCAAAAGAGTTGATGATGCTTTAGTTTCAAAAATCGCTTGCAATAAATTGTAGGGGGCGACAATTGCATAATGTCAAATCCAGAATAGCGCTAGTAAGGTAATATTTTTATTTTAATACAAATGAACTTGATATAAATAAATTTTCCAACTTAATCAGTTTAATCAGCTGTAACTGAAGCCATGGATCTATCAAATCGGAAATGATTAGATATTTATTAATTGAAAATGATTGAATAAACTGCATTAAATCATTACAATTAAATATTAGATATATTCGGTGAAAATCAGGGTATGCTGTCATAATTTCTTTTAGAGATCTCTTTGAGATGTTTCTTTTTTTGTATATTCCTGTAAAAACTCTTCTTATAGTCCAGTCAAAATAGACAAAAACCGTACAAAATTCGAAAAAATTCGCATAGAGCTGAAAATTGGTAAGACCTTAAATACACCATTATAAATGAAATGTCAAAAGTCCCCATCGATCCTACTTCTGCTAAAAATGCTTCATAATACTACATGTTCGTAATTAGTTCACGATCATAGTCCAAAATAATTCTTCAATGATTTGCAAAGGTTGTAAACAACAAACAAAAAGAAGAGTTTGTAGTAGAACTAGGAAAATGTATTTATTTTAATAGCGAAGGAAGAACAAGAATGCTAGGAGTGGGTTTTTAGTAGTAAAACCCTACGATAGTTTAGTTAAAGAGTTTAAAGCAATATCGGATAGAATGTGCCAATTACAAATAAAACTAGAAAGCAAAAGCTTAACCACTTTTAACATCCACGCCCCATCAGAAAATGAAGAAGAAGAAATTAAAGAGAAATTTTATGAAAAACTTGAAAAGGCTTATAGCTCCATACCAAAGCAAGATATCAAAATAGTAATAGGGGACTGTAATGCCAAGCTAGGGAAAGAAGAAATGTACGAACTAACAATAGGGCGACATAGTAAGCACCAGGCAAGCAATAATAATGGTCAAAGACTAGTAAGTTTTGCAACACAGTATAACTTATGCATCGCCAGTACTAAATTTGAACACAAAGAAATATGGCTTGCACCTAACGGGAAATATACGAACCAAATTGATCACGTTCTAATCCAGAAGGAAAACATGAATAGTATAAAGGACGTACGCAGTTGTAGAGGAGCGGATGCGGACAGCGACTACTTCCTACTTATTATAAAAATAAGACAAAAATTCGAAACAGAGAAAAGAAAAAACACCAGAAAGGAGAAAAGGATAAATGTGAAAGGATTACTAGAAGAGAAGACAGCAATCAAATATAAAGAAGAGCTAGGAAAAAGACTAGTAAATACACATAAGGAAGACATAAACCAGAGATGGAGACAAATACAAGC
This sequence comes from Agrypnus murinus, assembly GCA_929113105.1. Taxonomy (NCBI): domain Eukaryota; kingdom Metazoa; phylum Arthropoda; class Insecta; order Coleoptera; family Elateridae; genus Agrypnus; species Agrypnus murinus. The sequence continues at coordinate 184,201,663 of OV816024.1, read as the reverse complement.
GGCCATAAGAAACACAGCGATAGAAACAATACCGCAAAGAACTAACCGTAAAGGAGTGGCCTGATTCGATAAATAATGTAGAGAAGAAATGACAAGGAGAAGACAAAGTAAAGAGAAGATGTTACAAACAGGGACCCTCGAAGATAGACAGAAATATGAAGAACAAAGAAGGAAAACGAAGAAAACATGCAGAAACAAGAAGAGAACATATATAGAGAAGAGAATAAAAGCAATAGAAGAAAAGTTCGCGAATAAAGAAATAAAAATTTTTTATCCAGAGGTCAGGAAGAATAAAGCAGGTTTTTGTCAAAGTAATCAACATAAATGGAAAGCTAATAATTAATGAGGAAGATACATTAGAAAGATGGAGAGAGTATTTCAAGGACCTATTAAATAGAGATGATAATAGGGCAGGGGAATACGCAGAAGACGAAAAAGTCCGAAATCAAAAAGGTGAACATATACCACCAGAGCATATACCACCACCGACAATGAGGAATATACAAGAAATAATTCAAAAACTACAGAATGACAAAAGTTCTGGAAGAAATGATATAAGCGCAGAATTGATAAAACATGGAGGATACCTACTAGCACAGGAGATACAGCAGATAATAGAAGGTATATGAGAATAGGAAAAAATACCAAAGGACTGGGAAACGGCCCAACTGGTACCCATTTATAATAACAGCAAAAAAGAGGATTGTCAAAACTATACAGGGATTGCACTTCTTGATACTGTATATAAAATAATGACAAAAGCAATGGATATAAAAATTAAAGAGTATACCGAGAAACGGGTAGGCGAGTATCAAAGCGGCTTCAGAACGGCAAGATCTGTGACTGACCATATCTTCACGTTGAAACAAACACAAAGAATGCTAAACCAATATGGAAATAAAATATATGCGGTGTTCATAGATTTTAAACAGGCCTATAACTCTATAAATAGAATAAAACTATTTGATGCGATGAAAAACCTAGAAGTACCAGCAAACTTAGTAAATTTAACAAAAATGACCCTAGAGACCACTATAAATGAAGTAAAATTCAGAGGCAAGATTTCGAAAAGTTTTCAAACATCTACAGGGTTAAAACAAGGAGATCCATTGTCAACGACTCTCTTTAATATATTCTTGGAATGGGTAGTAAGAAGAAGTGGGATAAATAGGACTGGCACCCTAAGAACAAAATCGCATCAAATGTTAGCCTACGCTGATGATGTAGTAATTCTGGTCCGGACGAGAGGGGAACTAATACAAGTGTGCCAAAAATTCATAACGGCAGCAGCAACAGTTAATCTGAGGGTAAATGAAAACAAATCTAAATTCATGGAACTAGGACCAACAGAAAAACCACAACAACAAAAGCAAGATCTGGTGTGAAATATAGAGGCAACAAAGAGCATAAGGCTAGAAGAAGTTAAAAGCTACGTATACCTAGAAACCAGCATAATAGGAACCAGATACATAGGAACCAGAGACGGGGGAAGAAACAGAAGAGATCGGAGCAAGGCTGGCGAAAGGGGATAAAAGTGCGGGCGCCCTAAATAAGATTTTGAGATCAATAAGTGTGTCGAGGAAAACTAAATTACATTTGTATAAAACGGTAATCAGGCCCACCGGTTTTGTTTGGGAGCGAGGTTTGGACACTCAACAAAAGAGAGGGAGAGAAAATAGATACATGGGAAAGAAAGATACTGAGAAGAGTTTTGGGTGGGAAGAAAAAAGGAGACATATGGTTTAGAAGAACAAACGAAGAAATAAAAGAACTATACGGGGAGCCAGCTCTCAGTAAAATTTTGCCATCGACCGACCCCTAGATAGAACTATTTATTATTTCGATTTTTTGCTTTCGTGTTAACAAATTTCTTTTTGGCTTCAGTCAGAAATCAACATGCTATGCATTTTAAAACAAATGTAGAGAATAAATAAACTATTCGAAATTAGTTCCGGGAAATCCCTGATAAAGCAAAAATGTTTAAACGAGAACTGCCGGAGTCAAATTTCACATGAGAACGACGACAAAACGACAAAACGCGTAAATTAAAGGTAAGATTAAGAGAGACCTTTTTCACTAAAAACCAGCTTTATGTACTATCCGTGTCCGTGTATTAGAGTGTCCGTTTAAAAGAGGCTATTTAGAATGTTGTGGTAATAGCAAAACGTTGGCTTCACGAAATCTGTCAGCTTACAGGAAATGTCCTCTTATAGGGAGTGTCCGTAATGGGAGACTTCACTGTATATAATATTTAAATGAAATCATGTGTAGGCCGGGGTCGTAATTCAATAATGATTTAAATTGATTAAACATGCTTTTGGTACATTTATTTTAAAATTCTAGTTCTCACAAATTAAAGTTAATCCCCAGTTCTGAATGTTACATTTGACAGGTCCTTTCGGGTCGTGTTACTGCTTGCTCCGGAGTGGGCGGGAACGGTCGGTTACGCTTCACTAGCAGTAATTCATATGCGTTCCATTTTGAGACCAAAACGCAAAATACCACAGAGCCGGATTAAGGCACACATGAAAAGATAATTACAACACATTAGTCGCTTACCCTTTAAATGGAAATTAGCAGTACTTACGGGGGGATTGGGGATCCCCCGTGCCGTCTCACGTTGATTCTGGATGATTGGAGTCTTCGGGTGTGAAGACCTTCAGTGCACTACCACGATCATGATGACCTGAAACAGATGATGCTTGCCGCATCGGGCGCCCTTTAGCCGAATTGCTAACAGGACCAGGTACACACTTGGGCACCGTCATGTATTCACCTCCCCCGAGACCGCCCCTCGGCGGGATTGACATACAGGAAACTAGAGGGGAATAAGCACCCCAAGACTGCCCAGTGATCAGCTGGGGCCACTGGGTGACACACTTGGGCCACCCAGGTCGAAGGAAAACGTCAAGATCCGCCCATCTTTCCGTCTCCTAAGAATACAGTATACTGTGCGGTTAATTTTACAGAGCTCAATTCACATATCATCAACAACAACAGCAATTCCACAAATTGCCAACAAATCAACACAACAACAACAGGCAATTCCTCAATTGCCAACACATCAATATAATACAGCAATTCCAACCAATTGCTAACATCAACATAAAGCCAATATCACATATTGACCAACAATCACAATTCAAGCAACAACTCACGTTGCCAAATGATAACAAAACAGGTACCAGCACTTCCTAGTGCCGTACCACAAACACAGCAAATATTAGCATCACGCATATCTACGTTTTTAGTCTCAATATAGAATACACGCATTACACTTGAAACCGCTAAGGGCCTTTTGTACGTTCGAAAGCGACCGCCCGTTTACCGCACCACAATGCAACTGCCCCTTCTCGCATCATAATACCGATTCCTTCCCTAGTTCTTGTAAACTTTTAAATATGTGTTTTCTCTAGCTTCGGAGGGTGCCGACAAAAACCATTAAGACCAGCTGTAAGGTCAGAAGGGTCACCACTTTATGAATACACATTCCTTCACATTTCGTAAATACATTTTGGTTCCTACAAAGAACTTATTTAAGACATTACCTATTATCATTTACTATTAATTAATCTCTAAAGATGCTAAATTCGCATACAGAAAATAAATATCCCACATTCGGCCATCCTGAAGACTTCTCGTCCCCGAGAATGGTAGGCTATGTTTCTAGACAAGTATCTTATGTACGGGATACTATCGGAGTGCTATCTCCATCGCGTTTCTTTGCTGAGTTATCCGAGATTCCAAGAATTGGAATCCAACTTTTAAGGCGATCTATAACCACAACGTTAGGAAATACCTGATCTACAACCATGGGTCTCACGTACTTGGGAACACGCTTTTTAATGTGACTAACAGTAGTTATGGTCAGTATTATAACAATCCACTAGATGTTCTATGAATCACTCTGTCAACGATGTAGTAATCGTAAATTGTACCTTGGGGACCGCTTTGTCCCAATTGACATTACGTCTATTACCGTGAGATCTAGCTACCGCACACATGTTGAATTCTTATTTTGCGGCACATGTTAGAGAACTCTCATGACGTATGCACATGGAATCACGATCTGATCGTCTTGTTGTTCTAGTGACAAAAAACTGAGTGGCGAGAAACCGAACAGCATATGTAGATTTTGTTGATCGTACCGTTGATCAGAGCCTACTTGGTGAATGTATTTACCATCACTAGCGCATAACGCAAACTACTGTTAGTTTTGGTAAATGGACCCAAATAGTTATATGTAGAGTATAAAAAGGAATAGACTGTTTGAGAATAGGATGGAGATATCGAGGGTACTTACTGGAAGGATTGTTGGTGTGCAAACAAAGAGGACAACACGCAATGTATACTTCCTACCAAATACTAATAATTTTCAAATTAATTTCTTTAATGCTCATTTCTAACGAAGTCACCCACATCATCATGGGCACTTCTTACCACGCATTGACACATTGCTCGTCACCTGAATTATGTCTGGAATTGTAATGCGATACACATGATATTGCAGAAAGATCGGCAGATGTTTCTGTCGTATTCGGTATTTGGAGATCGAGAAAGAACCTCCTGAATGTCTCGCATTTTTGTTACGTGTTACTATACTGATGATACCCAATTCGCTGGCTCGATATGCAAAGAACGAGTGACTGCTCTTGTTGAATTGGATTCATGCTCAGGGGATCTACGTGATTCATTGTCTATCCGCCCTGTACTCTACACCGAAATCATATTACTAGAGCAGAAGCCACCACCTAATAATTCTTTTTGTAGGAGCTTAGCATTACAATCGGTAGCCACTTTGAACTTACACGAGATATACACGAAACATTTCTAAGGGTCTCTACTACAACTAAAGTTTCTAGTTCAAAGCATTTGTACTTATGTTTACTATATGTTTGATGGTTATTGCCATCTCTGCATAAGAATGCAGAGCTACTAACTACCAGCCAAACCTACTCGCCGCTGTATAGATCCCAGTGTCAACGAGGGGATTGTATATAGATGTACTGGACGGTGTCTATAATCCATTGTAAACTTGCTAAGTAATTAGAGCATAACCTGAACGAAGTATTTAAGAAAATTCGTTCACCCTAACTATTGACGCACCTAACGATTTCCCTTTGAAGCTCAGAAATATTTTACCAACTTCGCCCACAAAATAACTAAACTTAACCAATTTCTCTTCGCCCAGTTTACCAGTGCTCGCAGACACTTCCATATCCACGTAGTTCACGCTTTGTTGAAGGCATGAATACTACTTCAAGTAAAGTAGTAAACATTTACCCTATAATCCTTGCTGCGCCGTTGCTAACCTATTGAGATTCTATCGCACAGTGACAGATGGGATTAATATATCGCTGAGATACACGCCTGCTGTATCTTCACAAGATGCCATGACAGGATTCCAATCGCATGGACACGCAAAGTGCATTGAAGATGCCAAACGGGACCTTCTTCAATTTACAATGTGGCACAAATACTGCATACTGTGTTTCACGCGAAACCCCTTCTACGGAAACCTAATGATAATCCGATTCTGAGATCTGATGATATGCAACCTGTGTTTCTGAGCATTCTATCATCCGCATCTATCTATCTAGCTATGTATAGCCTGTCTTCACCATGTGACTAGTTTTCTTTTTATTTACTAATGAAATATAAGATGCAAATGAAATTTGGAATACAGTTTATGGATAGAAACAGTTCATCGTTAGTTGACCTCATGTCGATCTCTACACTGACAACAAATCCTACTTTGCGCGAGTCTAACGCAAAGCAACCTCTATACCAACGTCTTACAAGGTCTCCCATCCTTGAGTTTACTGTTTCAAGTCGTACTGTGTGAAACTCTATAATCGTGAAATGAAATAGAAGCAAAACAACTAACATCAGTCTCACAAGGCCCATCGAGAACCCTACACCTAAAAAACTGCCCTAACACTGCGCATCACTATCAAATGCAAATTATGGATGAGAATGATACAACTGCACCGAAGCAACCGCCAGGTAGAAAAGTCCCAACAACTCCCACGAAATTCCCATCAATTATTTCCTTCTAGCTATGTGTACCTAACTAACAATAAGTAAGCTATATTTCAGTAGCCTAATGTTCTCTCTTTCTTGGCAAAAGCTTACACTATAAAAAAACAAAAGATCTCTTGATCATGAGGTACCGCACACGACTTGAGCGTCTATCATTTCCCTGGCACTACCTACGCTTAGTTAGTATCGATCTTCCATATTGTTAACACTTACTCGATTTCAAAACTAATTGAACAGGGAGAATAATTTCCGATAATCTCACCTATTTGAAACTTCTAATGATTTTGCTGGTTATTAAACCACATCTAATTTCATTCTGCCTTATCCTAGAAAGAAACATTGCGCATCGATGCCCGAAGCTCAATTGTATGCATGGATCTGTTTAGTTGAATGGATCCAGAATGTCCATTACAAAAGGTTGTGTAGTAAGTGATAATTACAGTAAGATTGGAAAAGGAACAAAACAGGAATGACCCAAATGTAATAACACGATAATGAATAGGCGTTAAACTCAATAATAAAATTAACAGAGCACATAATGGATCATGATTGTTGCATCACATAAGTCAATAAACCATTGAATGATCAACCACCGATTTAGTTCACATAAACACCCTTGTATCTTTTTTTTTGTGAACTATTTTACTAACTGTGTACTTCGTCTAAACTACACAATGATGCTGTACATAACTCAAACGGAAGTAAAAGTAAAAACTTGAATTGGATACTCATTGCAGTACGTGCTCACATAATTTGAATGTACGTAAAATCAAAATTGCAAATATCAACGAAAATAACTCAAATATACGTATAGTTATAAACGCTACCTGGATTAATGGAAACATGTGCGTAATTAAAGGTAGGTAAAAACAAAACTCCGAATAGATCACTTAAAATACATACGCAACTCAAATCTAGGAAAAATTATAAACTCTAATGTAATAATTCTACGTAAAGCAATTTACATAAAGGTAAAACTCCGAATAGATCAATTAAAATACGTACGCAACTCTAACTGGATCAATTGACACATGTACGTAAATTAAATGTACGTAAAATTAAAACTCTGAATAAATTAATTAAAGTACGTACGTACCTCTAACTGGATTAATTGACACATATACGTAAATTAAATGTACGTAAAATTAAAACTCTGAATAGATAAATTGAAATACATACGTAACGCAAATCTAGGTAAAATTATAAACTCTAACGTAAGAAACATTAAAACTCTAATCGTAATAATTGAAACATATACGTATTTCAAATGTACGCATGAGTAAAAACTATAATCATATTAAGATTCGTTTTAAGGGTTTGCCCTCTTTACGGCATAAAGTCACACTTGGTAGTCAATGTGGTTTGTAACGATACGATATCATTTAAAACCCTCATAACCAATTACAATGCAATATAGAATTTCACGCAGAAACATTAATTTACAACGTGTGTATGAAAGGAGCAAGCAGTTGACCTAGCAATCCCACTTCTGACATTTGTAGGCCGGGGTCGTAATTCAATAATGATTTAAATTGATTAAACATGCTTTTGGTACATTTATTTTAAAATTCTAGTTCTCACAAATTAAAGTTAATCCCCAGTTCTGAATGTTACATTTGACAGGTCCTTTCGGGTCGTGTTACTGCTTGCTCCGGAGTGGGCGGGAACGGTCGGTTACGCTTCACTAGCAGTAATTCATATGCGTTCCATTTTGAGACCAAAACGCAAAATACCACAGAGCCGGATTAAGGCACACATGAAAAGATAATTACAACACATTAGTCGCTTACCCTTTAAATGGAAATTAGCAGTACTTACGGGGGGATTGGGGATCCCCCGTGCCGTCTCACGTTGATTCTGGATGATTGGAGTCTTCGGGTGTGAAGACCTTCAGTGCACTACCACGATCATGATGACCTGAAACAGATGATGCTTGCCGCATCGGGCGCCCTTTAGCCGAATTGCTAACAGGACCAGGTACACACTTGGGCACCGTCATGTATTCACCTCCCCCGAGACCGCCCCTCGGCGGGATTGACATACAGGAAACTAGAGGGGAATAAGCACCCCAAGACTGCCCAGTGATCAGCTGGGGCCACTGGGTGACACACTTGGGCCACCCAGGTCGAAGGAAAACGTCAAGATCCGCCCATCTTTCCGTCTCCTAAGAATACAGTATACTGTGCGGTTAATTTTACAGAGCTCAATTCACATATCATCAACAACAACAGCAATTCCACAAATTGCCAACAAATCAACACAACAACAACAGGCAATTCCTCAATTGCCAACACATCAATATAATACAGCAATTCCAACCAATTGCTAACATCAACATAAAGCCAATATCACATATTGACCAACAATCACAATTCAAGCAACAACTCACGTTGCCAAATGATAACAAAACAGGTACCAGCACTTCCTAGTGCCGTACCACAAACACAGCAAATATTAGCATCACGCATATCTACGTTTTTAGTCTCAATATAGAATACACGCATTACACTTGAAACCGCTAAGGGCCTTTTGTACGTTCGAAAGCGACCGCCCGTTTACCGCACCACAATGCAACTGCCCCTTCTCGCATCATAATACCGATTCCTTCCCTAGTTCTTGTAAACTTTTAAATATGTGTTTTCTCTAGCTTCGGAGGGTGCCGACAAAAACCATTAAGACCAGCTGTAAGGTCAGAAGGGTCACCACTTTATGAATACACATTCCTTCACATTTCGTAAATACATTTTGGTTCCTACAAAGAACTTATTTAAGACATTACCTATTATCATTTACTATTAATTAATCTCTAAAGATGCTAAATTCGCATACAGAAAATAAATATCCCACACATGGTCATTTGGTTGTAGTTCTTTGTGTTCAATTTGAAAACTGTTTATACAAAAACATTTCAGACTATATATTTATTTAGTAAAATAATGACGAGTCAGTCAAGTTCAGCCGAAGAAGACCCACGTTTTTCTTCTCAGTTCTAATTTGTTTCTCTGAAAAATATAATTTCATAAAAATTTTATCTGAAACTTTTAATTTTATCATCTTATTTATGGTAGCAGAAAAAAATGTGTAATATTTCTATAACCTGAAGTGTTTGGGGTCAAAACTTTGGAGGTTAGGTATATGCTTCAACTTGAAATTAAGAAAGTTTTGGTTAAAATATTGATGTTATTGAGGTTAGACGAACATCTTTTGGTAAAACGTGATACTTACGCGTTTCGTTCTTGTTTTGGTATGTGGTTTTATATTTTCTCATAAATTCTCGCCATCAGAAACTCAATGTCGCTTTGACAGTGTTTATTTTCTAAGTTATCCATCTGTGTGAGTTGATAAACTTTTAACATTTTTGTTCAATTTGAAGACTAAAGTAAACGCGATTAGCTTAAGGTTAATAAACAGATAATATAAAGAAAGAATAATATTTTTATTCACAGTCATTTACTAAATTACTACAGCTGAAATTATGCATTACAATCTTGGATTTTATAAACATATTGAATTCATCTGGTCAACGACATTGTATGTTGTTGTGTCACTCAATTACTGAATAAAGGTTATTATTTCCTCTTTATATCCCTGCTGCTTTCTAGCGGTTCTTCCTTTTCTAAAATACGTCGCCCTTAACAGATTTTTCTCAGTTTTTCTCCCTCTGTCTACCACTGCACTTTTTTATTAAACTTTTAGATTGTTAGGTAGCTTTCTATAATTGATAAAAGATTTAGAGAAATTTCAAGAGGGTCTTCCACATTGACAAGGACAACTACTTATTATCATTACAGCATGGTTTGTGTGCTTGTGATTAGAAAGTTGACAATTACTTCCGTGCAATACAACAGATCTGGAACTCAAAATCCAATTAAAGGCCTTCGTATTTAATTATCTTCTGTTCACAGGTTGGAAAGCTTGAGTTTTAATATATGTGTTTGCTAGTTGTTAACATTCAGACAGATTTGCTAATCACAAACAACAAATTAAAAATGCGCCGTATAGGTTATTTTATCAAAAAGTATGCTCGTTATTTCTCTTAGAAGCTTAGTGTTTAATATTGATGTTTCATTAAAGGTATTTTACTTTTATATTATTTTCAAGTAGCACTCAGTTATTTGGAAAACTAAGAAGTTATGACATATTCCGTGCTTTTAGTTTGCGAGTTCCTTATTAAAATCTTAACATCAATAACAACAATAATAAGATACGTGTTTTTCCAGCAATAAAATTGTTAATTTCTAAGCTAATTTGTTAACTTTACAAAATAATACAAGAGGTCAACGATTGTGCACGATGAAGTCCACCAAACTTGTCAACGTGTCATTGCTGATTTCTCTTCTCAAATCTTTCGCAAATGCACGTAAAGATAGGTACGCACCTAATGAAAAATATAGACAATTTACGACGAAAGGGTCTAAGCTTGGGGCGGACTTTATTGCCTAGAGGGTTCACGCATTCCCAACAACGCTTCATATACCTTTAACCACAAAAATGAAATTTACTACTATCATTTTTACACTTTTAAAATATTACAGTTGATCTTAAATATTGCGTTTAGGGGAATAAATAAATTCTTTAAATTAGTGAAGTATAGCTTTTGTAACTTTAAACACTTACCAGTTACCACCACATTTAGGATGTCTCTAACGCATTTACAGAAGAACTTGGTGACATACTCAACAGTTAGTTAAATGACACATTTTATTAAATCGGAAATATTAAAAAAAACTTGACATAACGATAAATTCTGGAAAACAAACACTTACAAACCATTCCGAAGATATATCATGAGAGTGTCCAACAAAATTGTTTTCGGCAAATATGAGAAATCATCAAAAAACCACTAAAAATCACAGGTTTTTTTGGTTTTTGGCTTATAACTTCCAAAATAAGCTTTTTACGCAAAAGGTTATCCTATGTTAAAATAAAGACGAGAAAATTATCTACAATTTTTGTTAGTATCATTTTTTTGTACGACATATGATTTCCGCACAAAGAGGCGTTGAAAAGTAGGCGAAAATCAGTAATTTTTAGAAAATAGTAAAAAACACATTTTTTTACAGAATTTCCCTTCATAACACGAAAAGTAAGCATTTCACTGTAAACATTATCGTATCCTATACTTTGAAAAAGCAGATAGAATTTTCTACAATTATTTATGTGTAAGTAATTTTTTCGGACCTAAAATAGTTATGAGAAAAGCAATAACGAATGCACGAAGTCAGTCGCCTCCACCGTTAACGTTAGGTTACATAGGTACAACAAAATGATAAACAGCGATTCATGGTTGATAAGTATGAAAACTGAGCAATATAAAACAATATAATAAAATGGGCAGATAGGTATTTTATAAAACACTTACAGCCGTAATTATAGAGAAATTACACGCGCGTAACCATAATATTTCTTATTTGTTACACGCGTGTAATTTCTCTATAAGTACGGCTGTTAGTATTAAATGATTATTGACGTTGAAGTGAAACACCTCAGTCAAACCGAGTCCTCTTGGTCAAAGGTTTCATGACTTTTGCAGAATGCCTTCAAGTACTTCAGGGAATTCCGGGTCATCCTCGTCTTCTTCGATTTCAGTAAGAGGCAGGTTATTGCAACTGCTTTCGCAGTTCACACAAATATTGGAGCACCTGAGGCCTGCTTTTTGCATCCACAGTTTTTCTGGCAGGTCTTCTTGCATTTGCAAGAAATAAGTTTCAAAACGGGTTGAGGTGCTGGTGGTTGTACCGTGGTTACTGGCTCCAGACCATCTTTGGTTTTCTTCCAACCCCATTGTTCGGGATCTTTTTCATTCCTAAAAAATTGTTGAACTTGAAAATACACCCTCAAGGAATGTTGCTGAGCTGCAGTCACAGTCGTAGGTAGGGACGCCAAATGTGCGGATGTAATGTATGCAGACCGAAGGTAGCATTTATACCTCAATTTGTTTAATGACGTGGCTTCCTTGTCAGCCAATTTATGCAATGAGGCGAAAAAACGATGGCCATCATTAGTAACTGCATCAGCATCTACCAAAGGGTCTTTAAAAATCTCAATAGTCTTAGTTAATGCAAGGTTTTTCCTGAGAATCTAAAGAAACCTCATCTTTCCTACTTTGAACGAGGCTGAACTAGTATCACAGCCTCCTACCATGGCATGTAAAAACAATACGTTGTTAGCTATCGATCGATCAAGTTTGCAGTCAGGAGAGAAAAATGAGTGGTGAACTGTCCCTTTGTCTGGCTTTAGAAAGTTTACATTTGAATGTACACCGCTACAACGACCAATCATGATCACCAGCAAATCTACGTCTTCACTCACGATAACTACAAAGTTATGTTGTGCAAGGTCTATTGCTGCGGTGACAATAAGTGTATCCGAATCCCTCTTGTGCCTGCTTTGTGTGAATGTCAGCTGCTACAAAATTGTCATTCAACATTAAAATCAGACGCTCTTTGTTTTTCGTATTGCCTAGGAATTTTTCTTGTGGTAGTGTAGGCACCATCGTTTTGTCGAACATCAAATCTACTGAGGGTTTTTTGTGCGATCTTCTTGCTCGCTCAGTATATTTAGTACCTCTGCAACTATCTTCTTGAGGGTAACCATCGAACACAACTATGGCACTGTCATTGTACTTGGACCTAACAAATGAAACGTAACTTCACAAATTGATGAAAATTACGACTCTATGCAGCAAATATCCTCCATCTATAACATACACACACCCTTGGAGGTTTGCCTGTTCAGTTGGTGTAAATGCTTTGTATAAAGCAGACTTGGTTCCTTTTCACATACCACAGTCGTCGAAAAGAGACAATGGATACAGGCACTATTCGTATTTTAGAAATTCTTCAGCATGCTCGCCAGCTCAACACGTCAAAAGGTGAGGAGCTGCAAAAGAAATAAAGCGCTCGAACAACAAATGGCTCGAAGAGAGACTATACCTATATTAATATATTCTTATATGATAATAATATAACTATAAATATAATAAAATATAACCTAATAATAAGTAGGTACGTTAGCAAATGCTTACTCTTAGTCTTATGAACGGAAAGGCTGTAAAAGAATGTGTTTTTGCTATTTCCCGGAAATTTCTGATTTTTACTGGTTTTTCAACGGCCCTTTGCGCGAAAACCACACGGTGTACGACACAAATTATAAGAACATGAATTATAGATAATTTTCTCGTCTTTATTTTAATATAGGATCACCTTTTGCGTAAAAACTTACTTTTCAAGTAGTAAGCCAAAAACCAAAAGAAAACTGCGATTTTTAGTGTTTTTTATGATTTCTCATATTTGCCGTGAAAATTTTTGTGTGGACAACTTCAGACTCGTATTCAGCACCCCAAAAACCATAAACTAAGTCACAAAAAACAATTACACCAGAACTTTCCACTTCAAGCCATTTTTGAACACTATTTGACTGGACTATAGGTAATTTTGACTGTTGGAACCCAAAGATTGTAAGGAGCACTATTTTGAATATTTAATTCGCTGCGTTTTTAATTTGAATATGATATACAAAGAAAAGATTTTCGACTTGGTACACCTTAAAACAAAAATACAACTTGTGTAAACATATTTACATTTTCACAAATCTCACATTTCATTTTCGTTGCGTAATCAAACCATTTCTGTTTATCGTATTGTAAAAAGGCGAACTAAATAAAAGTGAATTCTTTCAAAGCCTACTAATAAATTTGTTTTATCAACAACATATACTATTTTATTACCTTTTCTTAGGTAAATAGACTAATATGTGTAATCAAATTTCTTCGATATTAAATGTTCATAAAGGAACATATTGTTTTCGGAATTATATTTTACGTTTTACAATACATTAATAAATTATAGTTTAGATGAGTTACATTCTGATAATTTGTTTTCAGTCCTGACATTCTTAGTTGTCTGTATTTTTAAATAGAAGTTAGAAGAAATTTAATTCAATTTTGTTACTGGTAGCACTTATGTCAGGTTCAACATGTGGTTGGTTGGAACCTTCTGGAATAGAATCGCCCCTATTAAAATCTAAAAAAGGGAGCTGAACATATTAGATTTTGCTCGGAGTATTAGCTTTTGCTCGAGTGTGGAGAGCTCGAGTCGGTCTGCATAGTTCTTCGCGATGTAATCTGTCTCGCGTTTTGTTAATGAAATTTCGTTAAGGAATTCCTTATTTTCTGTTATAGAGATTTTTCAACCATATTATCGTATCGTTGGGTTTATTGTTTAAACTGTTATGGGGAATTAAGGTTCCGGTTTTCAACTTAGAAGTTTCCAGTTTAGTATTTTGGGTGATTCAATACTGAAGTAATAAACAATTCCAAGAAATTAGTGGCGTAGTTTGACCCTTTGAATTGTGGAAGATCATTATTCTAGTTTTGTGTGGGACGATTTCCTCTAGTAATCTTCACTAAATCTGAGTGTACATTAAAATAGTATATTATATACCAAGGTTGTGAAGAGTTTTTTCTAGAGCCGAGCATTATTAGATCCCGAGATGCGCAGCATCGAGGGATATAAGATGAGAGGCTCTAGAAAACACTTCACAACCGTGGTGTATATATAATTTTTTTCACTACTAGTACTTTTATTCCTTTTATTCTTCTCACATAAAAAACGTACTATCGCGATCACGTATTTTTTCCTGGATGCCAGTGTATAATGGGATGAATTTTTGCCCCGTGTTACACTAAAATCTGGATTATTGACTAGTAGTCAATAATAAAAAATTATTTACCACTAGGCAAGAAGGCTAACTTCACAAGGTGACAACAGACTAGATAATAGTATGTTTTAAAGCTAGTAGTGAAAAAATAATATTTATGTATTTTGTTTGACAAAAATTGACGTTCAGAAGAAGTTTATATGTCAAATCCCTACGATTTAAGGAATTCTTTTATGTGATGTCAAACCATTTAGTTTTATCAACGGTCTTTTTCTTAACGAGAAAGTATGTAAATTCGGATAATTTGATGAGGTTTATTAATAGCGAATGCATACCTTTTAAATACATATCTACTTTTTCTGTTTCAATTTAAAAGTGGAATTTTGCCTCCGGAAGCACGCAGAACGTAAATTGAAACGACGCACAGAGGTTCAAAACTAATATCTGGCGGGATTTTATTAGAAAAAGTTGTTGTTGAATATTATTATAAAAATCCCCCTTTTGCAAAGTTGAGTGCACCAATAATAAGAAATCATAATCTCTTTTCGAAAAAACAACACATTTGGCCGAAGAATAGGTAGAAATCTTGTAGTTACATGGTTGTATTTGCATTACTTAGTTATCGCTTAGTGGTTGAGACATCGCTACAAGTGATTTAATTGTTTTTTATTACAGTGTTTTGTTTTTGCCGCTATGGTGGAAGTAGCTAATAATATGTACTTTCATTTAATAGTATATTTCAATATTTTCTAGTAAAACTTAACACTATAGCGACTTGTTAATCTTACCTCTCAAATTCAAATATTATGTCGATTTATTTAAGATTTACTATGCCTATGCTTCTTTGGGCCTTGAAAGGTCGTCATAAATTTACTTTTATAGTATTCATCAAATATCAACACACTTACAAATTAATACTAGAATTTTTGTCAGCACCCACCAACTCTTTGTCTTATGTCTATTTCAGAATTAAAAGCAGGTATGGCGCGAAAACAGCTTTTCTAAATTTGGCGCAAGAAAAGATAGATACCGAAAAGACCAACTGCTGTTTTTAATTATATTATTGTAAAATATCATTTAAAGAACTCTGATGATAAAATTTCTTCGTTAGTGCAAAAAAGTTACTGAGTTTTGTAATAATATTAATAATTGATAATAATTACAACTATCCATTGCCTGGCGAACCAGGCCCCAGAAGCTATGAAGCTAGTGCGGGAGGGAGGTGTGATTATTATTACTCAGGCCCATCGTGCGGCTGCAGCCGACTTACATATGGCATGGTTTAAACTCCACACTTGTATTACAGCTAAGGAAAACTGCAGAAAACCTTAAGGTTTTTTAACCAGATTCGATCCCGGTCCGCCTGCGTGAGAGACTATCCCGCTAGCCGCTACACTACCAAGACTATATAATGTATGTAAGAAATTAAAAAAAGATAAGCAGTGTCATTGCGCATTAAGGCGCATCAAATTTGTCAACAAAAAATAAAGAATAGCTAAATAGAAAAAATTATTTTGAAGAAATTATAACAGCGTCGAATATCCATGGCCCTTCTAAACCATCTGAAGACAGTTGCAAATAATCACAAAAGGGAAAGGTTAGCTCTCTCCTTGCTTCGACAAGTACAAGTGATATATTGTACTTGCCACACAAAATGAGTCTCCAACAGTATGGTAAGAGAGATGCCGCTAAAATTGTAAAGCAAGTAAAAAGTGTCATCACCAACAAGAACATATTTTTGTTTTTTTTCCTAAAAAATGTATTGAATAAATTTTCATCTATCTAAAAGTACAATTATAATCCTTGAGAACCTAGCAAAATTAAAACATACAACTAAAATAATTTAGTCCCGCTAGATCAGTCATAGGAACCACTGTGCGACGCCCATTTCGCACGAGGACGAAGGTTGAACTGAATTGTTCGAGGGCGAAAGAATAGACTGTATGTCTCATTTCGAAATCAAATACAGTGAGATCTCCCACACGAGGACACTGATGGATGTCACACTTTTTGTTCATTTGTTCGACACGTCCGCATAAAAGAAAGATTATGTCCGGTTATTGGAAGTCTCCATTGAAGAGAAGGACTGGGATCTTGATGTAAAAAATTAGTATTTGCTGGAAGCGCATGTAAAGTTTGACAGAATTAATCATTCCGTTCCGCATTAATTTGCAGGTAAGGCGTTGAAGTTGCATGGCGCATGTTACCCTGACAAAGTAAAAATGTTTAAACAAGAGCTGCTGGTGTCAAATTTCACATGACAACGACGACAAAACAATTCCCGTAAATTAAGTGTCTGATTAAGAAGGATCTTTTTTACTAAAAATGAGCTTTTTGCACGTCCTATATATTAGGCTCTACTTTAGTCCCCCAAAAGAGGGAGTAAAGTAGCACTTTTACTCCCTGAGGGAGTAAAGTGTTTCCATGACAACAACAAGTAAACAACAAAAAAAAGTAATCGCGGTACATGTTAGGATTTATTATCCTGAAACTATGTGATTTTGGCGTTTGAAGAGTTCAATTGTCAAAATGACATGTAACGAAATTTTCGGAAAGAATTTTCGAAATTTTGAATTTTTGCGATTAAGTCCTTTAGGACGTGCAAAAAATAGGGTATATACCACTGGACTAAAGTGCCTTTTAATCCCTCACATTCGGGATTAAAAAATGCACTTTAGTCCCTGGGTATATAATATACTATTTTTCACTACTAGCTTTAAAACATACTATTATCTAGTCTGTTGTCACCTTGTGAAGTTAGCCTTCTTGCCTAGTGGTAAATAATTTTTTATTATTGACTACTAGTCAATAATCCAGATTTTAGTGTAACACGGGGCAAAAATTCATCCCATTATACACTGGCATCCAGGAAGAAATCCGTGATCGCGATAGTACGTTTTTTATGTGAGAAGAATAAAAGGAATAAAAGTACTAGTAGTGAAAAAAATTATATATACACCACGGTTGTGAAGTGTTTTCTAGAGCCTCTCATCTTATATCCCTCGATGCTGCGCATCTCGGGATCTAATAATGCTCGGCTCTAGAAAAAACTCTTCACAACCTTGGTATATAATATACTAATTATGTACAGTCTGTGTCCGTTTTTGAGAGAGTCCGTTTAAAAGAGGCTATTTAGCAAGCCTTGGTCATAGCAACCGTTGATTCTATGAAATCTGTCTGCTTACAGGAAGTTATAGGGAGTGTCTGTAATGAGAGACTTCACTGTATAGGAATTAATCCATGCTTTTAAAATATGGTTTGTAAAATATCTATGTAATTGTACAAGTTGGGAAGAGATATATTAAAATTTTGCAAAAATTGAACATATTTGATGAGAAAATTATTATTTTAAATTTCGTTTTGTAAAAAAAACTAAAACAAATCTCGCAACTGGTAGCAAACCTGCGGCGGCAACGACTTAAGCTTACTACTACCTCGCTTCTACTGACTGAGGTACGAAACGTTTTATAAAAGTAGGTTTTACTCAAGTCAGCTTGAACTTCATTGATTAGTTGTTTTCATATCCACACTTGTGTGGATATTTCTTCTGATGAAAAATTTAGACGAGACGAATCTGATTTAGTTCGGCAATTAAACGAATATCTTTAATTTAAAGCATTTAGGTCTTTAGCAACAACTAGGGCAAAGTACCAAAAAATAGGTAGAATTACACACAGATTTGTCCCTACAATTCAATAAACACTTATTGGCATTTTTTTTCTCAGCGCAAATTTGGATTAGACATGAATTTAATACCCATTAGGAAAAATTGGAAAATCTGATGATGATAATAGTCCAACTACATAATGTTTGGCCGTTTAAAATATACCAGTGTTATTTTAACACTAATTAACTCAATAAAGCATTAACATCTTAGTTAGAAAGATGTTGCTAAATTATTGCATGTGCATCTTGTAAGATGCACTAATACGTTGTAACGGGTTATTTTAATTTGGATTAATTCTTGTATTTTAAAATACTACTCCTCAACCCGGTCCTGTATTTTCTAAAATTTTCTAATACATTATTTTAACATTTTTAGGCGAGAAAATGTTTTCAATTGAAATCCGGTTATCTTTTTTTATTTCGGCAGATGTGTAGGAACAACGAACACATAGGGCATTCGAGCATTGAGTCTTGAACGCAGATTATCGTTATTTAGGTGAACACTTGCGAATTGTGTTGATTTTGTTTAGTAAATTGTAATTACACCTCGCAGTTTTGTGCAATTAAATTAATAATAATTTAAATTGTTATTTGAATAATTCTGTTGTAGTGGATTCCTAAGATATGGGGTTTTTCTTATCAACACAGTTTTAAATTTAGTTGGAGCTAAATTCGACGTTGTCGGTTCTTATTCGCATTTTTATGTTCCCAAAGATTTCGCTTCTTTTCAAGCACTAAGCCTTCTCCAGCAAGGTAAAACTTTTCTTTAATTTACTATAAATTAATTACTTTTATTACGACCAATCATTTATTTTAGGCTTTTAGTTTATGGCAAGTTTTTCCGATAAGTTAGCAATAATTATAGGCGCTAGCAAATTTTGCGCAGAGGACCGTACTCGCCCAACTCCTTGAGGCTATAAATTCATGCACGCTATCCAAGACTGGTGCATGAGGCGTTTTGATCCATTTAGTTTGGTTTTTGGTGGCATTGTATGGCACTATGGATAATTAATTAAAACCTTTTTTTTATGGTATGGTAGCTGCAGTGGAAGCACGAGATTGACAAGGTCAGAGATTTATGTTAGTTTTGTACCATTGTCTACAAGGACTACAATATTTAAATATATATCTTTTTTTAATGCCAGTAACTTGTTTACATAGATAAAACCTGAGTAATTATTGGTGTATTATAATGCTATTTAATTTTGTACACTTGCTAAATTATATTTTGTATTTCTTTTGTGTGAACTTGAAGGTAGACGTCTAATCTCCAAGGGTATCTATACTATTTCACTATTGAATATTTATTTACATCATATAGCATCTAGATAATAATATACGAATTTTTTTCTTGGTTTCATATATAGCTTACATATGTTTTTATATACGATTAGTTTTGAAGTCAATCAAGTGATAGCCACTAAGGATTTTCATATGTATTATTTTGGGGTAATAAATGAAATTTAAAAGGAATCTGTTCCAATTGCTCAATTGTTTTCTTGAGTTAGAAGTACTGTTCAAGATTTGCTTATCTTTTCTTTACAGGTTAAGTAATTTAAATGTTGCAGTAGCTGCGGGTTCACGTTTAACCGTTTGAGGCCAGCGGTTTACCAATTCCTTTTTTTTGTAAACGTGTGGCGCCTAGTTTGTTTTATTTTAAATCCACCCCATCTTCACTGAGTGTGTTGGGCAATCATGGTAAACCTTGTCTGGCAACTATCGTGAATAGTACTTGTTTATAAAAAGGAAACGCTACAACGTAAGTAACAACAAGTTTATAAATTGCATTTACTGGTTTAATACACACCGAATCTAAATAGCACACGGCATTTATCATCATAAAATAACATAATAACTTTTTTTATACCATTTATGAAACCGATTACATCAGAATAGACAGCATTAAGAATAATTAACTGAAGAGGAAAGAAAACTTATTTTTAAACAAAGTAATAAAGCGTAACTATCTTTTTATTCAACAGGAAAATAATAATTGGTTACTCTCTTGTTCCGTTTTTACGATAATGAAACTCTATTAAAGCCGACGACGCGACGTCATTCTGACAGGAGATAAAGTAGATACAATAGAAAATTTAGTGTCCCAGAAGAGGAAATAGAGTTTCATACTCTTAAATTTAGTACTTTACTATTAAATATAGAATATGTAAAAATATGTTCATGGCTTTTATTGGATTTTAAAATTTAATACTTATAACATAAAATCATATTATGTAAGCGCTGGGTAGGTATATACTTAATAGGTACATTATGTTTTTTTTTAACAAAAGCAGCTTCAGTCTCAATACATTGTATAAAATTGGTAAATTCTAAGATTTTTATTTTTCAAACTTGAAATGTGATTACTGTTCTGAAAATTACCTACAAAATACTTTTTATTTGTTTTTGAAAACAATTAGTAATGGATTAATATCAGTAAGAGTTCAGCAAAGTCAAATAAATAATAACAAGGACTTAAACCATATAAAAAAACGTTGGTATTTCTACAACTAGGTTGACAAGTAAAAAATAAGAATAGTGTAGAAAAGTAAATAACGAGAACATCAATCCCAACTATCAATTTAACTATGTCGTTTCTTGCATTTCTAGTATTAAAAAGAGCTTGAAAAGTCATGCAAACTAGTAAAATTACTAGATTTTAATTTTTAGTTTTTATTAACTATTATTAAATGTTGATTTTATTGATAAACTGTTGTAAGTACTGTAGTGTGCCGTATTGATACATTAACACTTTATTAACAGTTAGAATTGACGAGGGTTTAGGAAAAACCGCATTAGTCCATTTTTGGCGTAATCGGGATTATTGCACCATCTAGTAGAAAACAGTGATATCTATAATCTGGCAAACTTGATTCTTGCAAAAATAGCATAGGTGCTTAAATACATGGCGTTGAACATTTGGTGTTTCTGTAAAAACCGCACATGTACACTCGGTTTCCTGTAAAAACCGCATAAGTCCGAGACATGTGCTACTTTTACTAGCAATATATGAACGTGTTTTATTTGATTTTTGAGGTTAAGCACACGCATTGTTCTTAATAGTATGGACCCAACTAATGGTGCCAATAATTGGCCAAATAAAAAAGAAAAGAAGGTTCACAAACGTACGATACAAAAGGAGGCAAAAGTAAAAGGCATACAACATTAAAATTACAAGGCAGTTATTGTACAAGCTAAGCAGATTGGCGAAGATTGCAGGTCAGTGCATTAATTTTGTAAAATTATATAACAAATCGCTAAATAGGACTATATTTTATAGATGTAAACAATATAAATGTTTTCAACAAACGACCATTGAGAAAAGGCAACTGATTTTTTCGAGATTTTATAGTATGCATGACAAAAACGAACAAGATGCCTCTTTATCAGGACTTATAACTATAAAAGATATTTCAAGACGTCGTCCTCGTCATGATTGTAATTTTCAAAAGCCCCATGCAGCTGCATTTTCGTATAAAGTTCGATGTGGAGAAACTGAGAAACATGTATGTTTGAAGGGGTTTATTGGAATTCATGGTGTAAGTCATCATCTTATAAAAAGATTACAGCAAAGTCTGCTAATGGTTGGCCACTCACCAAGAGATAAAAGGGGAACACATGCAAATCGACCAAGAAAATACAACAATGAAGCGATAGCGTTAATAATGCAACATATCAGGGGATTTTCGCCCAGACAATCGCATTATTCAAGACGTCGCAGTCCAAACCAATATTATTTGCCCTCAGAACTAAATATTAAAGTAATGCACCGTTTATTTGTAAATGAGTACTTTATAAATGTTCCATACAAGATGTACTGGTATGTCTTCAAAAGAAAATTTAACATCAAATTTGGCTATCCACGCTGCGATACTTGTTCACAATGTGACGTATTTCAGCAGGCTTTAAACAATCCTGAAATTACACCACAAGAAAGACAAAGAGTCGCGACTGCAAAAGACCTACATCAACGAAAAGCAGAAGCATTTCATACTGCGAAGAGGGGCTTCAAAAACAAAGCTAGAGCTGGGGAATTATCATGTATAAGTTTTGATTTTATGCAAAACTTACCATTGCCGCATATTCCATCCAATCCAGTTTTCTACTCAAGGCAGCTATGGTACCATGTGTTCGGTATACATGACCTAGCTACAGACGAGGCCACGATGTACACTTATCATGAATCTGTCGCCAAAAAAGGTGCAAACGATGTGACGTCTATGCTCCTTCATTATATTAATACCCACGATATGTGTAGAAAACTGGTATTAATAAGTGACGGATGTCCAGGGCAAAATAAAAATTATACAATGTTGCACTTTCTGTATTTTCTGGTGCATGGTCTTAAAATATTTGACGAAATTGAATATATTTTTACAGTTAGAGGTCACTCCTATTTACCGAATGACCAGGACTTTTCATTAGTAGAAAAGAAAAAACGAAAAGTTGAACGAATTGAAGTACCGGAAGAATGGGATAAACTAATACTAAATTCAAGAAACAAACCTTCACCATTTAAAGTAGTAAATGTTAAGCCATCAATGATATTCGACATTAAAGGGGCAACAGAAAAATTTTTCCTCAAATCTGCTAAGCCCGCCATAAAAATAAAAAGCGTACGAGAATTCAAAATTGAACGACAACAGCCGTCCGTTAAGCTGCGGGATACCTACAATGGGCCTTGGCGTACGTCTTTAGTATGCAAAACTAAAATATCCAGTGAATGGATACTTCACCCAGCTTTTAATTCCCATGTGCCTATTCAAAAAAGCAAAGTGGAAAATGTACAGAAGCTGTTGGGCTTTTTACATGATCCAAGAAACAAGAAGTTTTATAATGACTTATTTTTGTCTCTCGCCGCTGGATCCGAAGAGAACCAAGAATCTAGTGACAATGAGGACAATAGCAGTGGCTGTGAGGACTGAATGCAACTTTAACTCATTTTTTACTGTTGTTAAAATTAGGATTGGTTTTGAGTTGTTTTTTTCATACTGTTTCAACTGAAATTTGTTTTGATAACTGAAAAATTTGAGAATTTATATTTACGTTTCAATAAATTAATGTTTAATTAAATAAAATCTGATTTTTCTCTTAACAACCGCACTTGTCCAGATGCTTCAATTTTTTTTTTGAAAAAGCGTTGTATATTTACTTAATCTAAATACGTAATTTCATTCCATACATGTTCCTTTACGTTCTCAAAAATTAGTACGCTATAGCTTAGCATACGACGGGCTACAGACAGTTTTTTTTAATTGCTCAACAAAGTCATTTTTGGACAAGTGCGCTTTTTCCTAAACCCTCGTCAATTGTTTATTTTTATTTTCAATTTCTCTATTTGCCACCCTACGTGCCTTAGGTGTGTTAAGAGGTGGAGCGGCGAGAAGTATTCAGGAGGCTGAGCTTAAAAAGTAATACGATCAATAACCTAACGATTATCTGGCTAAGACTTTTAAAACTGAATCTAATAAATACCTGTGATTCTTTAGAACAATTCTAGAAAGACTATTTGAAATTATATGTATTAAAGGGTATTGTTTATTGTTTCGAACCTTATTTGGCGAAACTTCAAAAGGTTTTACAAATTTATTTCATTCTACCTGATAATTGTTTCGGCGAATTGTTTTAAATATAACCATAATATAATATAATAGTTTATATTTATATTGCCTTTGATGATGAAGCTTAGCTGTCGAAACAATTATCAAATAGAATAAAATAAATTTGTTAAACTCTTTATTATCATATTTATATATTTCAGTATCAAAGACTGATAGAAAAGTGATATCAAAAGTTATATATACTGGCTAAGAACAATTTCAATTCAAGTCATGAACTAGCAGCTGCTGCTACTTGCATAACTTGTTAATGTTATGCAATTTCCATAGTTTGCATAATTATTGTTTCGTAAATAGGTATATGCACCTATGCGTGCATTGCGTCCATTATAACATTGAAATAAAAGACCCAATAAAGACGTCAAGTAAGTTTAGATCTAATTTACAACTCTCGAGATATCATGCCTGGCGGTATTGAAATAAAAATATGTGTGACAAAAACTGACAATAAGAAATGTACCATTTAAATAATAAATTACTGATCAGCTTTTAAGTTTAATTTATTAGTCATTAATAATATAGCAGAAATAACAATATATATACATATTTGAAACAAAACGCCTTGTGCGAATGCAGGCTTATCTATCTCGCCATTAAGAAAATATCCAAAAGGAGAAAAGTTGAGTCCTAAGAGGGATCTAGCTAAGTATCTAAGTTGAATACAAATAATGGGCTTGAAAAGGCTTTCCATCACATACATTTATACGGGACAAAATCTCTCTAGGGAATTAAAGAAACTGATCGTTCACTTCAGAGTTTAGCATCAAACTGCAATATCACATAGCAAAGTATGTGAAGACAAATACATATATACGGAAATAACTACGAACAACTTCTCCAACTAGGGTTCAAACGAAAACTTTTAATAGATCTCGAAGTCAACCCTATTAGTATGACATAGGGCGGACTGGACGATTAAACTTAAAAGCAAAATTCAAACTTGCTTTATAAACTTGCGCAATTAATACCTAAGAGAATTAAGAAAGAGCAAGTAGGTCGTACTGGAAGGGTAAATTTTTAATTGATGTGCACTTAATTTAATTATAATTTAACATAAGTCAAGTGTCTAATTACAATTTCATTAAATTTGGCAAGCATCTGGATAATGTGACATATAAGCTTAATGCATTAAGCTTTGAGATTGTTGGATCGATAACTTTGGCAAATTAAAAGTGGAGCGGTGTAAATGTTACGATTTCTGCGGTAAGGGTGTAAAAGCAAAACAGTGAAACGGTGATTGCTTAGAAATTTGATTACAGTACTGAATTAGACCTATAATACATTTTATGTTACTTTCGTTTAATGGAAAAGTTGTAATTTCGAACTTCGGTCGGTGTTTTTGCGGAAAAGTAAATGCAGATTTATTAAAATTTCTGTTAAAATGTTATTATGTATTTAAGTTTATATCATTTTTACATTCCATGAAGAGTGCATTTAGAAAAATATTACATTATGCTTTACACACAAATTTTATGCCAATCTTTAACAAAAATTTTGGATTTACTGTAATGACATTCTAATTTGAATTTGGTTTATGTAATAAAGCGTAAACGTTGGATCACATAAGGTTTCTTTAACAAATATAAATAAATAAACGATAACTCAACAGTAACACTTTTTAATGTATTCAGTTTGAAATGGGGCTCTACATAAAATGAAATATTAAAGAAATTTTAAGTAGGGTCTGACATTACAAAGCCCAACGTTCTCAATCAATATGCAACTTAACTTTTTTAGTTTGAGTTCATTTCCCTCTGATGATTGATGGAGTAGCCATTAGCATAAAAAAAGTATAACCTTAAAGATCACAAATTCATGTTATGTATAATTATACAGGATACCCATTCAGTATTAACGTCCATCTTATATCGAATGTATAAAATTTTTGAAGGATGTATTACGAACTCTTTGTAGTGGAGAGATTCTAAGTAGGTATATAAATTTAAGTTCAGATTATTCGAATTCTTTTTTATATAGTGACGTTGTAGGACACTCTTACAATAACTTATTTAGTAAAAGACTTAGGAGTTTACAAACGTATTTGAAAGGTACCTTTTAGCCACAAAGCTTTATATTTAGATTTAAAACTATGCCCAAAATTATAAAATAGATGCGACATGCCTGAGACCCTAGATAATATTAAATTTCAAACATTTAACAAGTTTGATTTGAATATTGTTTATTGTTTCCAGCCTTATTTTGTGGAACTCCATAATCATGAAATAAATAAAGATTATTAAAAGTTTCACAGTTTTATTAAAATATACCTGACAATATTGTTTCGACAGCTATGCTGTCATTATCAAAGGTAATATAATTATAAACAAACACGTCGCTAAGGTAGATACAAAATAGGTAACTAGATAAAATAATAATAATAAAAATTAATAATAAAAATCATAATTAAACATCTAATACTTCCAGTAACGGAGAATTACTGAGCTCAAGTTGTTCATTCATTAAAGGTACCCTGAGTTTGTGTTTGTATATCTCAAAGGCTTCTAAAATGTCTAATTTGCGTTTGTTATTACAAAAATGTAGGAATTTAATATTATTTTGAGGAGTCATTGTGTGATTTTGTTCTAAAAGGTGTTTGGCGTAATTCGATTTTTCAGGATGTTTATTTTTGTAATGACGTACGTGTTCTTTATATCTTATGTCAAAATTTCGAAGTGTTTGTCCAATATATACCGAACTACAAAAAGAACAATTTAAACGGTAAATGCCCGATTTCATGATATCATGTGTTCTGTCTTTAGCATTAAATAAAAATGAAAAAGTGTTATTGTTGGTTTTAAATGTTATTTTATAATTGTTGGTTTTTCTTAGTATATGTGCAATTTTTTCTGATATTTTGCCAAAATATGGTATAGATATGTAATTTGTGTCTTCTGTTTGATTGTCAATGGGATATATTCTTTTGATAGCTAACCTATAATCTTTTTGTTTAATTAAAGTGTCAATCATGTTCGGATTATAATGATTTGCATGTGCTAGTTGTTTAATGGTTGATATCTCTTTGCTAAAATCTGATTTTGTTAGTGGAATAGTTAAAGCTCTGTGTACTAATGATCTGTATGCTGCTATTTTATGTGTATTGTGGTGACAAGATTCATTTGGTATTGTTATGTCTGTTTGTGTTGGTTTTCTGTATATGGAAAATTCAAAAAGATTGTCTGCGTTAATCTTGATATTTAAGTCTAGAAAGTTTATAGCCCTGTTTTGTTCTGTTTCTAGTGTAAATTTTATATTAGGATGGATATTGTTTATAAGAATTAAAAATTCATTGATAACCTCAAAAGAACTGTCAAAACAAGCTAAAATGTCATCAACATAACGAAACCAGAAGATAATGTGTTTAGAGATAACAATACCAAATGAATCTTGTCACCACAATACACATAAAATAGCAGCATACAGATCATTAGTACACAGAGCTTTAACTATTCCACTAACAAAATTAGATTTTAGCAAAGAGATATCAACCATTAAACAACTAGCACATGCAAATCATTATAATCCGAACATGATTGACACTTTAATTAAACAAAAAGATTATAGGTTAGCTATCAAAAGAATATATCCCATTGACAATCAAACAGAAGACACAAATTACATATCTATACCATATTTTGGCAAAATATCAGAAAAAATTGCACATATACTAAGAAAAACCAACAATTATAAAATAACATTTAAAACCAACAATAACACTTTTTCATTTTTATTTAATGCTAAAGACAGAACACATGATATCATGAAATCGGGCATTTACCGTTTAAATTGTTCTTTTTGTAGTTCGGTATATATTGGACAAACACTTCGAAATTTTGACATAAGATATAAAGAACACGTACGTCATTACAAAAATAAACATCCTGAAAAATCGAATTACGCCAAACACCTTTTAGAACAAAATCACACAATGACTCCTCAAAATAATATTAAATTCCTACATTTTTGTAATAACAAACGCAAATTAGACATTTTAGAAGCCTTTGAGATATACAAACACAAACTCAGGGTACCTTTAATGAATGAACAACTTGAGCTCAGTAATTCTCCGTTACTGGAAGTATTAGATGTTTAATTATGATTTTTATTATTAATTTTTATTATTATTATTTTATCTAGTTACCTATTTTGTATCTACCTTAGCGACGTGTTTGTTTATAATTATATTACCTTTGATAATGACAGCATAGCTGTCGAAACAATATTGTCAGGTATATTTTAATAAAACTGTGAAACTTTTAATAATCTTTATTTATTTCATGATTTGAATATGTTTATTCAATTTTATAAAGTATTATGCTAGCAAAAGTTAAGCTTTGATTGTAAATTTTTTCTTTAATACTTCTTATAGAAGAACTGACTTTCTTGTTTATAATAACTTCCTATGTTATTATATTATAGTAATTTATATGACTTTAACATAATATATAATGACTAATTGGCACATAAAAAATTTTGCTTTCAGCTAATTTGACTTATTCTTTGTAAAAGTGTCTTTTTACGTATTACTACTACAGTATTAACAGTAGACTAAAGATTTACAGAAACTGCTCTCTATAGATTTAATAGACTTTTAAACACTGGAGTTTCCAAAGGTGATTGTATACAATGTGATTTTTAGTAAAGTGCAAGAAATTTATTACCCACAAAAATGGGGATTGTTAATTGGGAAACGGTAACAACTTTTAACCGCAGTTAAATCTGTCGGCTGCCAGCTAAGGCAGTGTGAAGTCGTGAGTCTCACAAGAGGTGTTCTGTAATGGGCGCCAGAGTCGTCGAAAATAGCTCCAGTATTTTCCGACAAAATCTGAAAAGAACAACACACTTGCGACTACTACAAATGTGGTCGACTTTTCCCAATATAGATATCTCGATAGCTGTAAATATAAACCCCAAATAACACTTATATACATAATAAGTCTTCAGGCATGATATACAGTGCTTTATTATCAATGAAAACAAATCAGTGGTTAATTAAAACAAATCAATCAAGTGTAGTTATATTTTAATCAAGGATAAATAGCCTTGGCAGAAATTAAAGTTATTAATTCTTTATATACATTTAAACGGGGTAAGAGTTCATGCGAGCGGGACTAATTACTGTAAACCTGACTAAAGTATTAAAAATGCAACGGGCACGGTAAATTAATGTGACTACCTGTGATATAGATTGTGCAATCCCTAACCTCAGATTTTAATTGTTTACCCATTCCGTTACGGAGTAAAGTTATACGTATTCACTGGCAAATATTCCTAACAACGTAAACTGATAATAAAATATATGAAATAGATACATAGATCTCAGTACTACATGCACACTAGGGAAAAACCATTTCACAGAACATTTTAATGTACAAATATACAATAATGTTTTATTTACAATAAAGGGTACTAAATGTTACTGATGTCATAAACAGTTGCTGCAATATAAGTGACTCACTATACAGGTGTGTGTTCTTTCAATCTGAATAAGAATGCCACCAACCAGGTTGAACGTAGCGTGATCCAAGGAGACAACCAGCAACCAGGTAACTGTACGTGGGCAAAAAGCTCAACATAAAGATGTTTAACAACCCAAAAACACAACGAAGTGTATGAAGTTAAGGTAGAATAAAAAGGATAATACAAAAAGGTCTGTAAAAAACAAAATCAATTACCAAAATGCACTAAGCAAAGTTCGGATAAGTATCTTAGATGGAAGGCGATCTTGTGATAAAGTTATACTGCTTCCAAATGCGGCTAACGGCGATTAAATTAAATATCGAATCCTATCAAAAGAATTACAGTGTAAGAGATTGGACGTAAAAAAAGCTAAACAATACGAACCTCTAAAACGAGCTTCTAACCACCAAAAGAACTAGTGGTAAACCCTTACAGTACCAATAATATTGGAAATCATCACCAAAAATTAATTATAGATCTGCACAAATGCAATTCCCATTTCACAACATAAAGAAAACATCAAGTTAACGGCAATGCCTAAAACATTCTTTTAAAGGAGTTGCTTCACAATCTAACCGACAAAGTGTAATTCGTATTATCAATAGGAAGGTTTCTATCAAAATGGCAACTAAACATAGAGAGAATGCGAAAAATCAAAAATAAAGTTTTGTAAAAAAAACTATAAAAGTATTTCTTAATCCAAAGCATAATGTGTTATACTTAGTATTCCAATTTTGTAATTCATTAGTCTAAGTTGTTGAATTTATTTTTATATTTTAAGTCATCTATACACTAGATTAGTTACAGTGTACAACAGTCAACTTTTTTCAATTGAAAGTGGGTACATATATTGTGTTTTTGAATGCTGTCTTCAGAAATGCAAATTAGTTTTGTTGTAGCACCCTCCGTTTTTTAAATATTTCATTGCAGATAGTTGCATATAATTGAAAACACTGTTGTCAGCAATCTTAAAATTATTTACGTGATTCTCTTTTATTGGGCCCATATTTATTTATTATGAAGATATATATGACGGTTTACATGTCTTTGATTTTCCTTTGCACCAAACTTTTCGTTGGCGAAAATATAAACTATGGAAGCAGCTTTAAAAATTTACAACATTTATAGTAGCAGACTGTTGTTGGACATTGATTACCGAGAACTCCAGTGACTATAAAAGAAGAAGTAAAAGAAAGAAAATAATTTTCTGTAAATTTTTGTGAATATTTTTAATTTATTTTGTATAAAATTCATTTAAAATGCATTTAAAAATTTAATTGTACAATATATAACGACTACTATCCATAATCTAGAAACCAGGGTAAATACCAATACAATTATTATTATATTTATCTAAATTTACGATTGACGATTTCGTGATCTATCAGTGTACAATCTTTATTCATTATAAAACATCATTAGGATTACTATGAAAATATTCAGTTCAATTTAGTTCAACAATTTTCATTTCAGTTTTTAACTTGACACACCCTCAGCGAGTGGATACTTGTTAAAGTCACTTAAAGTCATTTTGGTTAAGATATTTGCAACATCTGAAAAATGTAAAGCCCCATGATGGACTGTCGTTTGTAACAATGAAATTCTCTATAAACATAATATTCGAATACTTACTGCAAAACTCATAAATACGATACTTACGTTACTTTATAATTATAATGCAACGGCTGAAGACATCTTAATGACAAATTATTGCTCAGGAAGTAGGTACTGATTTTCATAGCTTAATAATTATAAAGAAGAATAAGGATTGGTGTAGACATAAAAAATATATGGACGCTATCTGCTTGCAAGTCCTTAAACTCGGTATTCGCAAACAGAAAGAAATACTGGCTTTATTGATTAAATTCAATTAGTATTCATGGTTAATTACGTTAATATAAGTTGGTTGAAATATTTTAAAGCTTTCACAAGTGAATGGTTCAATATTAACACAGTAGGGTTTAATTCAAATGCTCATTTATTTCTAAATAAAGTATTTGCTTGTCTTCAATGACAATAGTAAAGGTTTTAATGGTAATATCCTAATAAGAATTCTTATTAAAGGAAAATATAGACATAAACTTATAAAACACAATTATTAGGAAAAATGGTACAAATAATTTTTACATAAGACTTACTTTATTCAAACAAACATCCTTTAGTCCTGATACATTGCTAGAATCTTACAGTTCTTTAAAATTAAAAAAACAACACTTGCACAATAATGTCCTTGTTTCACTTAACAGTAAATGCAAAGCGCTTCATAAATTATTGATATGAAACAGGAAGAACTTGGAAAGTATACTCGCTGGTACCGCTTTTCCACCCAAGATCAAGGAACGAAAGTTCACAGCAATTTTTTTTTATTGCATATTCATTAGCACTCTCTTTATGAATAACTAAAGCCATATAAGTTTAACAACCACTTCTATTGGTTATAAAAGAAAGATTACCAAAAAATCAAGTTTGTATCTGGTGATATGATAACACTCGTATTATTTTGTTATTGATTTTTTATTAATACAACACCCAAATGCACAGCGTTCTAAATTATCATGGCACAACTAAACCGGAAAAGTTAATTCTTTATTTTCAAAATTAACTAACCATTGCATTCTCTCATAAATTTTAAATTGTAAATCCTCGGAATAATTTTATTGGTTATTAAAACATTTCGTTACGCGTTTTAGGGTTAAACTTCTTCTCAAATTTCGATAATTTACTAATTAAATCAACTCGAAGAATTAAAATTGCATTAACAACTACTAGTTGCGCTTAAAGGTAAGTTCATGGGCTGTATTAGATTATGGATTAGAATTCATTTTAAATCTCACACATAATTTGTTTATCAAACTCCTACAAAATTTTCTTTATCACTTGTCTAATCATTTTATTAAATCACGGTACGATACTGAATCAAAACACCGTACTGTATTTAAACTAATCCGTCTAACTGGAAAAACGTACTGTATTCAATTGCCTTCGGCAAAACTGACCCTGTACCGTATTCGAGTGCCTGTCGCTAACTAACTCCTTAGGGGTACGGATTTTTCGTGCCGTGATATTTCTTAAGAAAAAGGGAGAATTTAAATCAACCTATCCGAACGTAGTTAACATTTCTTCAGCCAATCAGGAAATAACCGCTTAAGGAAACTTTCTAGAATATTCCGTATAAATTTTCGGGACATTACCGCCTAAAATCTGTGTCTAGGGGTGTAACTCGATATTTTGGAGGTGGCCACATGATGCTTTTTTATGCGTCTGCACTTAGAAAAATCTATTCGTCCAAGTTAGAAATAACACGAACAGGATCTATAAATTTAGGGTTTAATGCGTTTTCAGATAATCTATTCCCTTGTCAAAAAGCCCATCTTATTTTTCTACCTTTATAATCTTAATTCTTGTCTGTATTTTCGTTACGAAAAACGATTTTTAACCTTAAGAAGGCTTTGTAATGAACTTTGGTATTTACAAAAACGTCAGTATATTCTAGACGCAATGTTATCTGTAATTTTATTCTAGAAGGAATTTTCATTTTGTACGAAAACGTTTTAGGCTGACCTTTGGTATTAAAGGAACACCATTTAATTCGAAATATCATCTACATTTTTAATCCAACTGAAATACAATGAACTACACAGGACCGTACTAAGGTTTTTTACCATTTATGCATATAAAATTGTATTTCTATAAAATTGGGAATCTGAGCACGTTACATATTTCATTATGAATATCTTTGCTTTGATCTGTTTTTTGTAATATCTTTAATCATATCGTTGGTTCCTTGTTTATAAAACATTTTTTGCAAAAGTTTATAAGGAAGTGTTGTTTGCAATTTGATGTTAATTTATTCTGTATCGAAATATATAGATATTTGCAAAGTAGTTCCCACCGCCCGCGTTTTAACCCAATTATTATTATGTCTGCATGTAGTGTGTGGTTTGCAGAATTAAATGTTCAAAAATGTACGTTTATAATTTGCACTACGCACACACTACGCACTATGCAGAAATAATGCTAAATTTTAATTTTCTCACCAGCAAAGAGCTATTTTCTCCTGGATACTCACTCACCTGAAACGAAAAACAAACAATTATTACATATTAACAAGAAATTTTAAAAACAAAAACTACTAATTTGGCAGTTATTATAACAAATTAATCATTTTTTAATTGTGTGCAATTTTCAAAACCAAACAAATTACGCATTACGCGGATTACGCAGTTTGAAAGTAGAATTCCGTAAAAAATATATAGAAAATACAAAAAAGATTTAACTTCTTGAGTAGTTTTTGAGCAGCGTAAACATAAGCTTGAGTTCCGTGAAATACCCCTAAAACTAGAATATAATTTTCCAATACAATTGGAAAATTAAAGTTAACTGTAAAAAGATATTGATCGAAAAGTCAAAGGTCACTATCCAGTAGATGCAAAATGGAATATCTATTATTTAACTGTCCTCGATGAGTGTCATGATGAAAATGGGCAATTTGAACTGCTTATAAATTGTGAAATTTAAACATTGGAAATCACAATTTCTGAAACTTAAATATTAGAATTCTAAAACATTTACACACTGATTTAACTTTAAGATTTTCTTTATTCAATAGCAATACAGCAAGATTTGAAAATTATGAAAGTGTCTAAGTTTTCGAAACTTTGAAGTTTTTTATTCAAAAAGTTCATGTGTATGTAGGTATTGAAAAAAAAAAGAACCTAACGTTCCATCTAAAATTGCATGAGATTTTTTCAGGAGAAAAAGAATATCCTTAGATAAACTACACAGATCATGACAAAAAAGGTACAAAATTAAAAAATAAAAATATAGAAGTAAAGAGCCTAATATATTTTGTGAGAAAAATGTAGAAGGGCAACTTAAAATGTCAACAGCACCAGACGGAATACCCATGTGAAGGACGTGCTTTCAGACCCGGAAGTCTGAATCGGTCAAGAAAGTCTTGGTGATTAGTTACAGCGAAAACACTAACAAGTTTACAATGCTGTACCTTATCAACTAACGAAAGCGTCTATTAATAGTATAAGGAATTATACAAATAGTTTTTGGTCGATAACTCGTAAGCGGGATAGTGGGTTACTTTTTTAGGTATTCCTATTGTACGTTTTCTTAAACTTTTTAATTATACATAATGGTATTTATAGGAGTTATAGGATCTATTCAACTTATCATAGTTCTATTATATGGTTAGCACGCGTTTCTTATTATAGATATTTAAAAAATAACTAAAGTTGCTCTTCTCGTAACTTTCACGGATAGTTCATTTTTTTAAATGAAAATGAAGTTAAAAATGAAATACACCGAGAAAACAAAGATTGCAAGGAAATAAATATACGTTCATTAATATTTAAATAGATGTATATTCAAAAGTATCTTAGATTGCGGGCATGTATGGTCAACGTTGGCGGTAAAGAAATATTTTCCAAAACCTATAAACGATTTCGAAATTTTAATAATAAAATATAAACTTATATCGCTGCACTACCTGTTTCAGAAAGCTGCCCTGTTTACATAGCATCTAAAGCCGCAGTAGTTGGATTTATGAGAGCTATGAGAGGTAGTACTGTTTACCAAAGCAGAGTTATGGCCATATGCTCAAGAAACCAAATATAAAAACCTGTTGAAAATCCTTTGTAAAAAATGTGTTCTGGTCAAAAGTGAGAGATTTTAATTAATTTTTGTTAAACAGGAAGATATGTAAGTTATTTCATTGATTTGACTTTCAGGTCTGATGAGTTAGCAAAAAATCATTAAATCATTAAAAGTTATCCCAGACGCTCCTAAAGAATAGGTTTGGTTAATTATACCAATTTCCTTGTTTAAAATATGGAAAGTGTCCATATTCTATTACATCATGAACATTTAAACATGTTACGAATTTGTGTGCTCTCGATACCCGATTAGAAAGACAACATGATTGCAATTTGTGAGTATAGGAAACAGTGTATCCAAGACGGAGGATATAATTGGTAAAAGACCAGTATCACTGTTGATGATACTTGAATGTGATGCCTATATATGTATTGCTCTCGCCGAAAAAAAAACACGTTCTTAAAATTATGCCGCCAAAACTATGGCGATCACAAGTTTCAATTATAAAGGCAAGGTGCACATACCCATATACACACATACAAATTATTATAAGTATTTTGCACTAATTACTGAATTAATGGCCATATTCCGAAGACGACGTTAACTTCTGGAAAACAGTTTTTGTATAATAAAAGCATCAAGTATCATCAAAGTGTAAATCGACGCCGCAAAGGTTTTGATGGTGATTTTGGGAGATTTTCTTTCGAAAAACGGCTTCCTCTATGTATTTAATCAGTGGCAACAATGGAGGGATATTTCTATAAAACTATAAAACGAAATCGTTTTTAAATATTTATAGATGATTCTACAGATTTATTATGGACGAAAAATTTATTTTATGCACACGGAAGGAGTTAAAACTTAACCATAACTAACGTGGGCCGGGCTCACCATTTTAGTAACGGTAAAGCTTCCCTTAAAGGTGATGGAAGATAAGGTATTTCAATTAACGATGTAAGCATTGTTGAAGTAAGACCCATAATGGAAGAGAAAGAGTAACTTTTTAAAAGATTGCCTTCGTTTCTTTCTAGGAAAATGTTGTAACGTTACGTTTTTTTAACTTCACTAAAAATCATTTTGTTTGCATAATAAATAAAAACACCCGTAGTGCGGTCCTGCATATTATTGTATATTTCTTCTTGATTTAAAATTACGTTGGTATATTGCATAAAATAAGTCCTACAAAATATCAAAGGTCATTTTCAAAAGAAACATTCCCAAACTAATAAAATTTATTTCTAGAAAAATCGGCAGATTTCGTTTTAAAACGGAATAGAATGTTCTAGAACAAAATTGTTTTTAATTCCGTGCTTATAAGGGTTAAAATGTAATATTAGCCTTAACAAAAATTTTCTTATGGTTAAAATGCATGAAACTTCGAATTTACAGCTTTAAAAAAATTGGGTTGAAATAGTTTCTAGTAAAGAAAATACCGACAAACAGAATATTCTAGAATAAATTTGTCTAGACATCCACCTGCAAAATATTGAGTTACCGCGAGGGTTTTCGTTGAAAATGTTCTAGAATAATATGACGTAATTATCCCTCATTGGCCAAAGAGAATCCCGCCATATTTTTATTGGTTCATTTAAAATTTTACCCTTCTCAAAACTAATTTACCGCCGTAATATAGTTAGTTTAATTCCGTGCTTATAAGGGTTAAAATGTAATATTAGCCTTAACAAAAATTTTCTTATGGTTAAAATGCATGAAACTTCGAATTTACAGCTTTAAGAAAATTGGGTTGAAATAGTTTCTAGTAAAGAAAATACCGACAAACAGAATATTCTAGAATAAATTTGTCTAGACATCCACCTGCAAAATATTGAGTTACCCCGAGGGTTTTCGTTGACAATGTTCTAGAATAATATGACGTAATTATCCCTCATTGGCCAAAGAGAATCCCGCCATATTTTTATTGGTTCATTTAAAATTTTACCCTTCTCAAAACTTATTTACCGCCGTAATATAGTTAGTTTAAGACAGTTTAAAATAGAATCTCATACAATGAACAAGACAGTAGACGGGCTGAGCGGAGAATAATTTCTCGCTTTGACCTGGGGCTCTCTCTGCAAAGAAGCCCCCGGTGAAGTTTATGTTAATTTTTGTTTTTAACATTACAGTTTTCAATATAGAACAAAGTTATCGTTTTAAGAGTATAATTAAGTTGTACTATTACCGTTTTGTGTGTTTATTTCCGTTATCGTATCGGAAGCTCACTTGCTTCAGTTTATCGTCGACTTTTCAGGGTTAATAAATTAACCAAACCATACAGTTTCCCGTGTTATTACCGAATAAAATTAATCCAGTGGAGGATTATTCCGCAATTACAGTTTCAGATAAAGTTTTCCAGTTAGTTTAGTTGAGTTTTAGAAAAATAGAGTACGAAATAAACACTAAAAGAGTGCGGAGCTCTCCGAATTAATGCCGCATACGTACAGGGCGTCAGCCGTTGGCACTTCCCGAATACAGTAACGTGTTTTAGTTGTTGTGAAAGATACAGAAATTTAAGTGATTAATTTAGAATCGCTCTTATCGAAACCTAATAATTAGTTCCGTACGATTTATTGATTTATAATTAAAGTGCAGTTAGTATTTTGTTGACGTCTTCTAGTTTGTTGAACAATTTCTTCTGATAGTAATACAGTTATTATAACGAATAATTATATTTACCGAATTTAACTTATCGTAAACCAAGTTTTTACAGGATTTCGTTTTAATGTAATTCATATTTGAAAGTATTGAAACAAAATAATTACTAAACGGCACGTTTAAGCGTGGTGCTGTCTTTAATAAAGAAAAACCTTTCTACGAACATTATTATTAAGCAGTGGTGGTTTAAGATGAACATTTCAAATAAACAATTAATAACTTTACAACTTTACAATAGAACTTTATCGGCTAATAGTTCTAAAGAAAGTTATTGCGAACTTTAATTTCTTGAAACGTAACGGAGCTCCTGCACTACCATGTATTTTCATATAGAACTTTAATTTCTTGGTTCAAATTCAGTACCGGTGTCAGTAATTGAGGTGCTTTCCACATTTCTTCAGTTTCATCCAGCAGTTGAGTGATTAGTGTTTGTTTGTGATTGAGGGGGCAATATTGTATTACTTGCTCTGTAAAGTGAAGTCGTATTGAATTATTCGATTGAGGTACTGTGACTTGATGGATTTTATTTTGTTAAAGCTAATGTAAGTTGAACCATTATTTATGTATCAAATATCTTTGATCACTATTTGCATGTGCGCAATTCCGCGTCGCTAAAAATTCTTACGTTGGGTATCATTTTTTATATTTAAATCTATAACGATGTCTTAAATGAAAACTCCTCATTTTTATTTTTTTGTTTATAAATAAATATATTTTTTAACTCAATTATACTGAATATTATAGGACCATATATTTTTGAAAGTCTTTAAATATTTTTATTCAACCTAACTTTGACATAACTGATTATGATTAATTAAATAAATTAAAAAAAAATTTAATTAAATTAAATTTATTAGATCTGATGTCGATTTCTGTTTGCGATCATCGGGTCATTATTTTTATAAAATTCCCGGACTTTCCTAAACAGATGGCGCTCAACTATATGCATTTTCATGTGTCTTTAAACCTATATCCATTTCTTTTATAATTAATGAGCTATGGAAGCAATACCTGCGACCTGAATTTAAATTTGTTGTGTAGATATCTCAAGCCGTAGCAATCTTGAGCTGTACAGTAAATATTAAGTATTTTGTGTTCAGTAAGAAAGTTATGAGCTTTATTGTAAATATTCAGAATAATTTAGAGTAAGAAAAGAGCTTTGTTTCAATGTTTAGACGGGTTGTTGAGGTGTTGTTTGGCAGGAGTGTTACAAGAAGTATAGGGAGAAAAACGTAGGTATTAATCTAACCTTTGCTTACCAGAATAAGCAAAATGAATTATCCGGAGTATTTTAGAAAATGGTCATATCTGCATGAATGCTAGTGATAAACAGTTATTTTCTAAACCAGGTAAGCACTTCGGATAGTTCAATAATAAATACCGCTTCTAAAACTGGACCAACTATTTCAGAAAAGTCCCCGGTTTATGTAGTAACTAAACATGTAGCAATGGCATATACAAGATTCATATGAGATACCACTCGTTATGAAACTGTGGTGGCAGGGAATAGCAGAGATTTCAGTTTTGTTCAGTTTACATAGAAGTATTTAGTAAATGTGTTGTTAGGGTAGATAATGTTAGGAGAAACCATGCATCGATGGTACTCTTTAAGACTCTTTTTACAGCTATGTGTTACAACAGATCACGGGACCACGTTCTATTTAGTCGCCTTAACAGTAAGAAATGATCGTGAGACAGCTGCTGCACCAGTTCGTTGTTGTGTCCAGGAAGCTTTTGGTGATATTTCATTGCATAGCTTCGGATTTCGTCAGCGACATATGGAATACCGAAGACTTCATGGATGATTTGATTATTAACACACAAAGACGCATCCACCAGCGTTCGAAGAGTTTTAGATTGAAACTGCTGAATTGTTTTCCATCTATTGGGCTTGGCACAGCCCCACTGATTAATACCATAAGACCAGATAGGCTTAAGCATAGTTTTATATAATAGTAGCAGCAGGAGAAGCCAGTACATTTCTCGAAATTTAATATCCAATTGCTTTCGCTTAGTTTGGACATGGCATTTCCAGGTTAGACGTTGTTCAAGATGCAGTCCTAAGTATTTGGTCTCAGTTTTAATAGGTACATGTGTAGTGTTGATATGTCTTGGCTGTTAGGTGCTAGTTCTAGTGGTGAACATCACCAGTGCTGATTGCGATTGGTTGATTTTAATACTCCACTTGTCAAACCATATGCTAATACTATTTAAGTGTTTTCAGAGATCAGACGATGCAGTAACTGGATCTTCATGAATTGACAGAACACCTGTATGATCAGCAAAAGTACAGCAGTTGGAACTTCTAAGGTAAGTCAGCAGTATATAAAAGGCAGTGGCGTGCGGTCCATGGAAGCAATGGAAGCAATGCTTCCCTTGAGAATTTATTAAAAATAAAAACCAATGCTAACAAAAATATTTTTATAAAATTATGGTTAACGTTTATTTAAATTTGTAATATTTAATCAAGTTAAAGCTCAATATCAATTCCGTACAGCAAAAAGTATAAAGTATTTAGAGTACTATTTTAAATTAGGCTCATTAAACTTGCACGGAAAGGTAATACCGATTCAAATGTGTTACATACACTGCATATAAGCACTGATTTCGTTGCTTATAACTGCTCTTCTCCTAACCTTGACTAGCGGGCATTAATACAAACAGGTGATACACACGATGCGGTTAACATTGTTTGGTCGTTATTTTTAGTGTGCTTCGTGCCCAAATGTTTATTTATTATAATTTGGTTATTTGTTCGATTTAGTGTTTCTTAAATTTAATGTTACTTAAGTAATGTAAATCTGAGAATTTTAGACTGTATTTTGTCACATTTTATTGTTTCAATTTATATAAGTTGGGTTTTTTTGTAAACACAAATAATTATATTTAGTTTGGTCTGTATGCAAATTTAAAATTGCATTATCGTCATGACTGCAAATTCTAAACTCTAAATTCTACAATCTAACTCTCAGTTTTCTACTGAAAATGTTTCAAAAATTTCAAAAATAATCAAAAATATCAATGTTAAAATCTAAAAGAAGGCTTCGAACGTTCAACATTACTTATCCCTAACCCCAAAAAATTACCTGCTATGACATTTGATCGTAAACATCAATAATTGTCAAACTATGGATGCTGATTTGACTAGGAATTTTTTTATCTTATATCACACAGAAAGCATCGATGACCAGAGCTCATCTTTAGTTGGACGGATAAAACCAATCGTGAATGTAAGTCTAAGCCAAAAACAATCTATGCCTAATTTAATTTTTAATTAATTTAATTTTAATAATATAGCTCTTATCTCTAAGTGTTCACTAAAACTGGACAAAAATATTTCGAAAAATTATTAAATATTTCATTATCATTACTCTAAGGCCTCTGTCTATACACATTTCATTTAAAGTTTATTTAAATACGTATTGCTATCAATTTTGTTCCGTAAATCTAGGTTCTATAATTATTATGCAAATTACTTCTGGAGCAATTTGTAGCAATCAGAGTTAGTTTTACCTAATGCATAAATAACAGAACTTAATAAGCACACTAGGAATAGAAGTTGCACAAAGCAATACTGCGCATATATACTTGGAATAGGTGTAAATAGGTCTCTAATCTAAAATCTATATAGTAGTACAATCAGCTATAATAATTGCAATAGAAGCTTTAAGTTAGTCTAACTACCAGTTAAGTAGTTTATATTTACCATTTTGCAATTTATACAGAAGCTTACCAAAACTATTTGCAATAGATATGAGTATTTTGCTTTGCTTAAGAATCTTTCATTTCTCTGCGTTGCGTTGTTCCATTTATTGCAGCTGTGTCGCTCTTCGGGATATGTACTTTTCTTGTTATATCAGCGAATATCTACAATAGTATATATAAATAAAACTAAAAATGAAATATTTTATTTTATTATATTTTGAAATATGTTACTAAACGCAGAAAAAGGGCACGTTTCTGGTGCAGTAAAATTACCTAATATATCAGACCACGATGCGCAATTACGGTTCGTGATCATGGAACAGGAAAATATGGCCCGCAGGTCGTATCCGGATCGACATGCGAATATATCCGGATCGCCGCCGGTAGGTACTGTAAATTCTCAAAATATACAGCTTCCCTCATAGATGGTTTCTATATACTATATTCCCTTCAGAATTGAGAATACTATGCAGAGAAAATAGATAGAATTAATCGGAATAGCTGTTAACTTCTGTTAACTTTGATAGATAGAATTACAATTTGCAGAAAAATAAGGTGGAAAGTTTAACTCTTCTAGTTTTTTTTATTAATCTCTAACAGCTTCCGTTCCTACTTCTGTAGATTTAAATTGTCGATAAGTATTAAATACGTACACTGCCGCCCATTCGAAAGTGCACGATAGACCCGATTTACTTCGGTTATATTTTCTATAACTTACTCTAAGCTGATAAATAATTTATTTTAAACAAGTATTTGAAAATAATAAAAAACCTTTCGTTCTGCTGCAGCTGTTATAAACACATATCCCATGAAATCCTGACTTACAGGATGTCATTTTGGAATATTACATATAAAAAGTCGTGCACTTTCAAATGGGCGGCACTGTACATACATAGATAATATCCTAACTATTCAAATCATTTATTAATTTAAAATTCCTAAATTTGCTAATTTTTTCTTTTTCATATCATTCCCATTTTAATTAAGTTGGTCGTGACTCGTGTGGTCAAATCACGATAGGATTTTTTATCTTTTCGAGTGTGAAATCGATGTGCTCGCCTTTTTTGTGTTAATTGAGGTTCACGTTGCTTAGGAAAAACCAGATGTTTTCGTTTTGGATTTGAATGCAATCACAATTCAATAGACGGTTTCATTTATATGTATGTGCTTTTGGAAGAGATTTTAAATTAGTTGCTGTTTCATTTCATTGTAAGTATATAAAAACATTTAAAAATGAGACCAAAAGATTAGCCTAAACTTTTGTGTAACTTTGTTTAGTGCTTGATAATTAATTTTTGGTATTTATTAATAGAAATTATCTAATCTAAAAATCATTGAGTAATAATAAGTGAGATCCAATAGACATAACCTTTTTATTAATATCAGAGTACAGCTCCAAGAAAACAACCCCAGGATGCAGTGGGCAGCTAGAAGAATAGA
Source organism: Agrypnus murinus (assembly GCA_929113105.1). Taxonomy (NCBI): domain Eukaryota; kingdom Metazoa; phylum Arthropoda; class Insecta; order Coleoptera; family Elateridae; genus Agrypnus; species Agrypnus murinus. The sequence continues at coordinate 184,158,818 of OV816024.1, read as the reverse complement.
ACCAGGTGCCATGAACGTTAGGTTACCTACCCTAGCGGTACCAAGCCGCTACAATGAAAAACAAAATGTTGCAACTATGCATGGAGTAATACGTTGAATATGATTAAACATTTAATAAAAAAACTGCATTAATTATTTATTATAATTTTATTTTTCTTACCCAGAGCGGGAAATTATGAAGATGAGCTTTATTGTTAATAATAATAATTACTAATACCCATAACCTGAAAACCAGGCCTCAGAAGCTGCGAAGGTTGTGCGGCAGGCAGGGGCAATTATTACTATTATGCACCATTATTTTCTCGTTTTTCTGGAAAACGGCTAAAGCTAGTATTAAGCTAGCACACAACGTTTTTCTGGAAAACGGCTGAAGCAGCAAATTTTCTTCTTGCGCAGTAAAATAGCAGTAAATTAGCTTTAAATAATACCTTAAACAATAAATTTTGTTGTGTGCTACATTTGTGTTGTAGCTTTATAGACCTGTGTAAGGTAACTTGTGAAACTACAGAAGACTTCATATGTAACATGTTTTTTAAAAATATACTTTTTGGACTCACATCAAGACATTTTGCCACAATGTATTAGATAAGGCCAAATCTGTTTCATTAGTATCTTGTGATATGGTGAAACTGTGTGAACTATTTGAAGAAGTAACTGTATTTCTACTTTTGTTGATATGTTTTTTTTTTTATTAAACTTTACTGGGTAGTTATTTTGAAACAAGATATCAGTGATTAATTTAGTATTATCTTGATGGAATTTACGTCAGATTGTAGGATAGCTTTGTCTACCAAGTTATTGAGAACGTTAATCTTATGTTGTATAGGATGACGATAAATAATTTAGATACCTCCCATAAAATGGCATTTTTGTAATAAGAATTCATACTTAATCTGCTATTTTCAACTTGTAACTACTATCCATTTTTTTCTAGAGTCCTCTGACTTTGAAAGCGTATTACTCGGGAACTACTAAACCGAATTAAATATTTTAAAAACTAGCAAATAGTAAATTCAGTTCTACATACTACAGTAAAATATTATATTTCTAACTGGTATACTTTTATTTTTATCGGACTATACATAATAAAAGGTACCCATTTTTAGAAACAATTTCATTGAGAGTGAATTAAATATTTTTTTTCTCAGAAAGTATATCTCATATACCTATGATATTTTTGTAGGGGTTACAAAGAAACCTTGCGGTTGTTATCCTATTAATTTTCGGACAGAACAGTGTTTTATTTAAGAAATATATATGAAGAATAGCTAACTATGCGTTCTTGTTTATTAATGGAGATAGCGTCAAATTTTTTTCGTTAAATTAGCACTTTTCATATGTAGACATTATTTTCTTTAAAAAGATGTTCCGGATTTTAACAATAAAAGTGCAATAACAAAAAAACCGTTTTTTGTCGAAACCGCCTGTCATCAAAATTCGTTTTTTTGTTTCCGCATTTTTATTATTAAAATTAGGAACATTTTTTTGAAAAAAATAATGTCTACACATAAAAAGTGTTGATTTAGCGAAAAAATTTTGACGCTATCTCTATTAATAAATAAGAACGCATAGTTCGCTGTTTTTTCGCATAAATCTTAGATAAAACGCTTTTTTGTCTGAAAATCAATAGTATAAGAACCGCAAGGTTTCTTTCTAACCCATATAAAAATCTCGTAGATATATGACATACACTTTCTGAGAAAAGAAGTAGTGAACTTACTTTTAATGAAATTGTCCCTAAAAATGGGTACCTTTTATTGCGTATCGTCCGATAAAAACAAAAGTATACCAGTTAGAAATATAATATTTTACTGTAGTATGTAGAAATGCATTTACTATTTGCTAGTTTTTAAAATATTTAATTCGGTTCAGTAGTTCCCGAGCAATACGCTTTCAAAGTCAGAGGACTCTAGAAAAAAATGGATAGTAGTGTATATTGTTGTAACTAGTATAATAGACTTCACCCCAACAATATATTGTAGATTGTGTTGATAACACTTTCATCATCATACCTAGAAACAGGACCAATGAAATGATCGACAAATTTAACGATCGATTAAAATTTATTCATGAGCTTGAAAAATTAAACGGTTGAGCTTTTTGGATGTATTGATAATACGCACTGAAAATAGCAGATTAACAATCGAAACGACTAATTTATTATTAATTATGTTATTGATTAATAAAATCGTCCAATAAAGAATAAGAGTTAATAGATAAATTGTTTTATTGTGGATTTGAAAGTTTGATTTATATTTTAGCTTTTGGTAATACTGCAGAGGCTCGAATCTTTGAGGTAATTGAAGATTAAGCCAGGATTTGGCACCTGATTTTACCACAGTTTGAAAGTCGCCCGACTTTGGTAAAGTACACTGTGACCAGTACCAGTATTTCCTTTATGACCCTTCTCATCCTGACCGCTACACCACCGTTGGTCAAAATAAACATTGCTTTGGTTGTTATTATTTTGTATTTATTTTTAGGTCTATCAGATCACTAGCAATGGATGAATTTAGTGATCTTTGTCAAAAGGAAAAAATCCACGACTTCATGATCTCTCACCCGCTCTTAGAATTGAGAAAGTTCCGAACAGTTTTGAGTTTTCTGCAGTTTGTCATACGTTGTCTAAATATATTTGACGAGCTTTATCAAAATGTGTCAAAAGCTCAAATATATCTAAAATCGAATCTGGGGACACTGAGAATTCTAATTCTACCTATAAAATATATATATACTTTTGTAATATCTAGCATGCTAGACTCTCGCCCGAACGGCCCGGGTTTGACTCCCGAGACCGGCAAATCTGGTTAAGGTTTTTTTTGCAATTTTTCCTTATATGTAACACACACGTGTGATTTGGGCTACACCATCTGTAAGTCGGCTGCAGCCGCACGATGGGTCTGTGTAATATTAATATTAATTACTGGTTCGCCAGGTAATGAGTTGTAGTAATTATTATTATTATTATTAATATCTCCGATACTTTGGTATTTTAAGGTAAAGAAAATACATGAATTTTAAATGTTGTATAAACTGTCATTATTTAAATGGCTGATAGTGGAACATGAAGTGTTAGTTAAACGTTTAGTTTAAAGTGAATTAGGGAGATGTGCTTTCGATAAAGTAAACGCACTTAATGAAATTTGAGGAGTTGAATATTTAATTTTACATATAGGAGAGAGCATCACTAAAATTATGCATAGGATATTTGACAACATTTGATTTCCTTGGGGGATGGGATGAGCGATGTTTATGCAAATGATACGCTTTTACAAACTTGATTTAGACAGACGTCTACGTTTATATTGCTTTACTGTATACGGCTTTAAGTGTAGCTATATTATACAGTGCCTGAGTCTATAAAAACGCGATTAGTAAAGAAAAGTAATTTTATAAGCTAACGTAAATGACTTATAAATTTAAATTATTAGGTCAGCACTGATAATAAAATACGCATTTGAAGTTACGCGAAGCGGTCAAAATATGATTGCACAGTTTTCTTTAAATTATTACAAATTATTTTCAACCTCGTATGAAAGGTTCGTTAGGTCATACCAAAACACGAAGCTTATTGGATTCACATAAAACGTAGAAAATAAGGACCAACATTCCGACCGAGTAGAACGTCAAATGGGAGGAAAATTTTTATGTGCGTGTAGACCCATCCACGGATTTATATAGAGTTTATGACTTCATTGAAGTGTTAACGAATGGAGTAATTCGATATAATGTTCCTTTAACGGCAAGAATTGTGATATGAATTTATTATCAAGTTATTTTGTTATATAATATTTACGAAACATTAAATTTAAAAGGATAAGAGAAAGCAAGGAATAGAAGTCCATAAGTAAGAAAATGTAAGACTGTTGTAGCGGCGAGTTTCACTATTAATTGGCAGCATCTCCACAAGAATTTTTGATTAAATCTTTATTACTAGAAGATTATCTAATGTAACGTAACAGGAAAAGTAAGACAATTAGCCAAATTTCATATAACAATAAAATCTTGTTAGTTGTTAGTGGATTATTAGTTAGATTAGTTACGACGATAGATTGAGAACTTTGCGACTTACACAGAAGGACTTTTTATAAGATTTTATACATTATTTCGCAACACAGTCGCTTATCAAATTTCTACACCAAGTCCGTAGATAATACAACCATCACGGTCTGGTAATATTTTGCGTTCTGCTATAAAAAATACTGTCATGGCTACTGCAACTTCTTTCGATGAAAATAGTTGTTCCTTCAAGTCGATTTTGAACTTCAGAAGGTGTAAGCCTGACAGAGTTAGGATCGGTGATTAAGGTTTAAAACTGCACTGGCATATTTGGCCAATCGATGCTGCTGACGTGTGCGCTCAGCATTGTCTTGATGGAAAAGCACACCTTTAGAAACCATTTCAGCTTGCTTTGTTTCTATTTGCTAACAAAATTGACTTGACAAGTTAACGGAGCATTGCCCTGTTACGGTTTAATCTTTAGGAAGAAACTCTACCATCAATATCCGTTCCGAGTCCTCCCCCCAAAAAAGACAGAACCCATTACTTTGCCGGGGGACGGTATAACCATTGCTTTCTTTTGGAGTAGTGCGCACGTACACTTCCACTATTTTTGCTGCTTTGATTCAGACTGCTAGTGCGGAGCTATGTCTCATCGGTAGTAATCAATTTTCCAATTATGAGATCATGACTAGTTTCATAACTAACCAGCTGGACACGTCTGGAAACGAGTACGCTTTGGCCATAATTTTTGGCATACCTAATAAGTTGCTGATGTTAGTGTTGTGCACACTCTAAAAAATTCCCCTTCAATTTACCCTAAAAAATGAAGACAACTATGTTACCTCCATTTTTTGGGGTAAATTTACTTCAAAGTGTAATTTTCATAGGAAGTGGGAAATTTCAATCATTGTCATGTTTCCTTTTTAAATAAATTTACAGATTAAAATTACGATCTCAATGCAATCTTATATTTTAACATTAAAACACCTGCGTAAAGTTATAACTTTACCTAATATTGACCTAATATTGAAATTTCCCACTTCCTATGAAAATTACACTTGGAGGTAAATTTACTCCAAAAAATGAAGGCAACATAGTTGCCTCCATTTTTTAGGGTATAATTCACCGGTAATTTTTTAGAGTGCAGATCGTTCGATCTGCCATGATCATATCATGGATAAAGTTAATGTTCTCTGCAACAATAGCAGTTGCAGGATGTCCACTTCAGGGCCATCTTCAATACTGTCTCCCCCACGTTTAAATTTGTGTGGCTGCTTTTTGACCATTGTGTATGATGGACAAGATGTTCCCTAATCAAGATCTTCATGAATTTAATTTGAAAAAGTCGGTCTGCTCCGTACTTAAAAAACATAAAAACTACAACTCACCTAACCTCAGAAATAATTATTGTGCCTCTAGCAGCGCTTTCTCTATATCATACAGCAAAATCTTAAATTCGTTCTCATATTAAAGTATCAATTTATTGCAAAATTAGAAGTGTTAGTTGAGGTTTTTCGCACTTTGTTGCTATTTCACTTCGCAACGTTTCAGAAGCTAGCTCTGCTTCTGTCTTCAGGCGTTTACACTGAAATTTTTCTATTTTGACAATTTTATTTTTATTTTTTTATTTAGCTTTACCTTCAACAGAATTTGATTCAGGGACATTAATTGTATTTGATTATGGCACCAGATCCTGCAGATATGAGTCGGTGATTGCGCAGTCATTATCTTACACATATGGATTTTACCTCGAAACTTAATTGGCTTATCGGTTGTTCTGCTAGTGATATATTGTGGGACTTCTTTAAGCTTTCTAAACTTTATAAGCCGTTTTTCTTTGGTTATTACCAGTACTTTCTCCTATTGTAACTGTGGTCCTGTTCCTAGACACGTTCTACGAGTTTTTATTTACTGGCTCTATCTTTTTGATATTGTGTTTGTATTCTTATAGTTTAGTATGGCGATGGTTCTCCACTCTCTGCTATAATTAGTAACATTTTCATGGAAGAGTTTGAGCAAAAAGTAGTAGACAAGTCCTATTCAAGCCCAAGTTGTGGCTAACATACGTAGACGACATCTTCGTCATTGACCACATGGGGCCGAGGAACGTGATAGTTTCTTAAACCCTCAACGAGAACACTCCTTCGATCAAATTCACAATGGAAGTTGGGTACAACAAACAATTTCCTGGACGTCTTGGTACAGAAAAGGTACCCTTACAGGTAGATAATTATAATTTATTTCATTTCGTATTTCAAACAATTGTTTTTATACCACAATTAGTAATATAAAGTATATCTTGATCTCCGTTGTTAATGACACCGGAGTTCAAGACGTTCTTAATCTCCGTTGTTGTTGGCAACGTAAATAATTTGATGTTGCATTATAGCCACACGTGACATGCCGCTTTTTATCTCCTTGGTTACGCGTATGATGACACAGACAAGGCAACTTGCTTCTTTATGCAATAAATTTGGATGGTTTTTAAAAGGGAGAAATTAGGATTGAAATACGAAATAAAATAAAACAACTTATGCAATACGGAGATCCAGCTTCTTTAAATCCTCGAAGATGTTATATAGCCTCGGCTGGCGCCTCGGCGTTATAATACATCTTCTTGGATTTAAAGTATCGCTTGATCTTTTTCAATATAGTTTCAATATAGTTGAGCTTCGATGTAGACGTATTTTTAAACGGCTCTATTGAAAATTTTATACTAATATTAAAAGTTGTGCAGATAACATTATTCAAAACAAGTGTTGTAAATAAATAGTCAGATATAATGGCAACTCGAAATCAAAGTAAGGAAAGAAAAGAAGCAGTCACCTCTCTTGCAAGTGATGAAGAACTGATAACTAAAATTGCTGATAAAGTCTTTGAAAAAATTAGTGAAAAAATGGATAAGCAGATTAGCAAATGCCTTGACGAACAATTTAAAAAGTTACTCGAATCTAATAAAGTTTTAGAAGCAATAATAACCACCACGCAAGAAACTGTTACTCGTCTAGAAGACAAAGTAAGTAAACAAGATGATACAGTAAATCAGTGTGAAAGCAGTATAAGATTGTTGCAGATCGAAAACTCGAATCTAAAACAATATGTTGAAAAACTTGAACAATATTCTCGTCGTAATCTAATAAGGGTATTTGGTATTAAAGAGCAAAAGGATGAAAATGTGGATGAGATTGTTCGCGATTTAATTACAATTAAACTGCAATTATCAATAGATGTTTACAACAGTATCGAAGTCACCGGGTTGGAATTATAGCTGAGGGAAAATGCCGGCCTATAATAATTAAGTTTATATCGTATAAATGGAGAACAGAAGTATTGCGTTCGCAGAAAAAATTGGGGAAAACAGGAATATATATATAAAAGAAGACCTTACTAAACATAGATTAGAACTTTATAATACTACACGCAATCAATGCAAGAACGGTAAGGTATGGACAAGAGATGGGAATGTTATTGTTCGTTTTAATAATCTTAATTATCATATCACTTCAAAGCAGGATTTAGTAAAAATATTAAAAGAATAAATTATTTAAATTATTTAATTTTGACTAAAAAATCTTTTCTAGAAATTATTACATTTATGTATAAACCTTGGTTATAATAAAAATTTGAATTGTAAGAAATATATTAAGTTTTGTTATCTGCACCAAGCATATATCTTTTACTTATATTTTAGAGTCGTTTGGTAATATTAAGATTAAATCTTTAATCTAATACTATCCTATTGTTTTTTGTTTGATAGATCTTGATAATTTGTGTGATTAATTTTTAAATAAATTCTGTTGTTTTTTTGCTTTTATATTCTATTTCTTTTTGTTTTTGTTAATGAATCAATATATTAGGGATTACAACTTTATTCCAATTAATACTTGTGTAATTAATGAACTATTAGATGCAAATGAAAAGTTTTTTGAAAAAAATTCTCTTAATTTTAAATTATTTCACATGAATGTACGTAGTATTGCAAAAAATTTTGATGAATTAAAAATTATATTAAATCATTTCAGTGGATCATTTCACTGTATAGTACTGACAGAGACATGGCAAGTACAGGATCTAAATTATTTTGCACTTGATGGTTTTGATATTATTTATAGTCAAGGTAGTTATAATAAAAACGATGGGGTAATTGTGTTTTTAAAAAGTTCAGTTATTTATAATTATATTACGGTACAAGTTTATTGCAGTAAAATATTACAAATTAAATTAAATCTCAATAGTACTATAATTATGATAACGGCTATTTACAGGTCACCATCCTCATCTGCAGAATTATTTTTAAACGAACTACAAAATTATTTGAATTTAATAAATAGAAATTGTCTAGATTATAACATAATCGTAGGTGATATTAATATTGATATTCTTGAGGAAAGTAATCTTTCAAGTGATTATTTAACTATAACGAGTGAATTTGGTTTTAATTCTATGATAAATACGTACACTCGGATTCAAGGAAACTAAATCTTGTATCGATCATATCTTTTTGAAAACTAATAAGGATATTAATAACACTTTACCAGCCGTTTTAAAAATAAATATAACTGATCACTTTCCTTTACTATTTTCATTTCCCTTTCAGCTTAGTACTTTAAATAATAATTTGGAAAATTATCCTAGTATTAATTTCTGCAAAATTGTTAACTATGATCAATTGAAAACAAATATTAAAAATGTTGATTGGACAACATACTATAAAATAAAAGATGTAGATGGATTAGCCCAATTATTAACAGATAATATTATTAATACGGTAGAATCTTGTACTATTGTTAAAAGAATTAGACATAAAGAAAGAAAAAGAAAGACATGGATAACTAATGGCTTAGTTAGAAGCATAAATAAAAGAGACACATTATATAAACAACTTCAAAAAAATCCTAACGATATTAATTTACAAACAGAATTTAGAATATATAGAAATAAACTAAATGAAATAATCAAAAATACAAAAAATAATTATTTTAAATTGAAAATTTCTGCCATTAAAAATGGTGAAAGTAAACAATTTTGGAACGTTATAAATGAAATAACCAACAGTCAAGACAAAAATAAGGTAATCCAAGAAATTAGATCAGACTCTGGAACAACTTCAAATCCGTTTGAAATTGCTAATGTTTTTAATAAATTTTTTGTTAATGTAGGGAAAACTTTAGCTGATAAGATTTCAGTTCCTTCTGTAATTCCATCCAGATCTTCGGTTTGTAGTTCCATATATTTGTTACCCACAGATAAAGAGGAAATCTTAAATACTATAACAAAACTTAAAAATAATGTTACACCTGGGTTTGATAATATTACGGCCGAAACATTAAAGATCGTTGCTCATGATATAGTTGAACCTTTAGTCTTTTTAATAAATAAAATATTAGAAAAAGGCATATGCCCAGCTAATTTTAAAGTTGCTGTGGTGAAGCCATTATTTAAAAGCGGTGATAAAACAATTGCGTCAAATTACAGGCCTATTTCAGTCATTACTAACCTGGCAAAAATCTTTGAAAAAATATTGAAAAAAAGACTAAATAATTATATTAAAAAATTTCACATCCTAGCGGATCGACAATTTGGATTCCAAGAAAATAAGTCTACCCAAGACGCAATAACATTTTTAAGTTCTATGATCAACAATTCTTTAGAAAAGGGCTTGCCTTCACTGTGTGTGTGTTTTTGGATCTGGCAAAGGCGTTTGATACTGTAAGTCATCCTCGATTACTAGACTCGCTTGAAGATATAGATATCCGAGGCACTGCACTGAAATTAATTCAAAGTTATTTAGATAACAGAAAACAATTTGTGCAGATTCAGTCTCAAAAAAGTACTGAACTTACAGTGCAGTGTGGAGTTCCTCAAGGTACTGTTTTAGGTCCTCTTCTTTTCTGTGTTTACATTAATGAATTGTTTACATGAAATACATTGGGTACTATAATAAGTTTTGCGGATGACACAGCTATATTTTATCAGGATAGTTCTTGGGTAGATCTAAAGACACACGTAGAGGAGGATTTAAGAAATGTAAAGAATTGGTTTGATTATAAACTACTGACCATAAATTTCGATAAAACCAAATATTTACCTTTTTGTTGTTACAAAAATAAGTTACCAGATTTTAATATATTAACTATTAATCAGCAAACTTCTATAACAGAATCAAATACAATCAAATATCTGGGTGTAATCATAGATAGACATCTGCGATGGGATTCTCATGTTTATAATTTAATTAAAACCTTAAGATCTATTCTATATCGTTTTCGTTCACTAAAAGATATATTAAACTATTCTGAATATAAAAAAGTGTATCAAGCGTTAATCGAATCACGATTATCGTATGGAATAATTGGATGGGGCAGTGCAGTTAATGAATATCTGAAAAAACTAGAAATTATTCAAAAAAAATTTTTACGTATAATGCTAAATAAGGACGTTACCTATCCATCTAAAAATCTATACGCGGATGCTAAATTATTACATCCACGACAAATATACTTTTTTACAATAGTTTCATATATCTATAAAAATAAACATAAAGTAGTTTCAATTGATCATTGCTATCAAACCAGACAAAAAGATTTACAAATTAGAACGCCTTTATCAATCAAATCTATTGGACAAAGAAGTTGTGGTTATCTTGCGCCTAGATTTTATAATATCCTTCCTCAAGAAATTAAGTCCTCTGTTAACCTACATCATTTTAATAAATTAGTTAAGATCTTTTTATTTGAAAATGATATACAAACCATTGAAAACTTGTTTCCTTAATTTTATCAGTATTTTTGTTAAACTTATCCTGTATTTGTCATTATATAATTGTCGTAATTCATTTTTTATTAATTTGTATTACTTGGAATAACGTATAACTCCTTATTATTTCTAATAAAATATTTATCTTGTTTTGTGAAGGCACGCCTATAACACAATAATTTTAATTTTGATTAAAATGAATATATTGTTACTTTGCCCATGTACAGTTTTAACTTTATGGGTTATCAGTTTATTTGCATATAAGTTATTAATGTAAAATACATGTAATTTAAAGGCGTTCAAATAAACATTATTATTATTACTATTATTATATTATTATCTCCTAATTACATAATATATATTACTTTATAATTCATGCCACCACAAAAGTGTAAGAATAGGCGTCGCCAGATGTCGACAATAAAGATCAGAGTACAAACTGAGTTGTAGATACATAAACTGTGTCTATAATGTCCCATGTGAGTGTGGTAGAAAATATATAGAACGAAACAACTAGACCCCTTAGGATTGGATTACAACAACACAAAAACAATGTTAAGAAAGATGAAACCAGCAACTTAAAAATTGTAGAACATGTCTGTGTCCAACACCAGTTTCTAGTCTCAAAAAGTAGCACACCGAACCATAGTAAAGAAAAGAAACCATAGTAGAGAAGTCACACATATATTACTAAACAATTGCAGAACAAGTTTAGAGAAAAAACCTATACGCATCTATTACTGCGCAAATAATGTAAATGCCTTACTGTACACCAGGTTAGTTATGGAAGTGCAATATAAATAGTACCGGGTGATTTTTTAAATTTCTGATCTAGAAAGCCATGACATAATTTTAAAACAAAAGATGCGGAAAACGTAGGGCGTAGTTTGAATCGTTCGATTTGTCACAACTGTCAGATTTCAAAAATGTTGACATAAACATAACCTACTCCAGTGTTGTTCTCGCTTTTGCCGTCTTTTGTGCTTCACTGTTTCCTCGTGTTTTGAATTCCGTTTCGCCAGTTATTATCTCGGTTATTATCAAAAATCAGTCTTTTTCAAGACTAACCTTTCGTTTGTGATTGAACGCTTAGTTTTCAACGTTATTTTGGAGTGTTTTTCATCACAACAAAATGGTGTTCACATAGGAACAAAAAACATTTATGATCGAAGCTTACTTTCGTAATGGTCATCAAGTTAATGGTCAATGGGTGTATGAAGCCGGAGCATGTCTTCGGGAGTTTCAAGAAAAATTTCCAGATCTTGCGGTGATAGTGCTTATTAGAGTGTTCGAGAATATGAAGCGCCGAGTTAATTTGTGTATAGATGCTGAAGGTCAACATTTCCAACAGTTGTTGTAAATTTTGAATAAATATTGTGTTAACAATGTAAATTGTTATAATTGTGAATAAATCTTGCTATTTCTTAAATCCAAGGAATAAAAATTGAAGCGAGTTGTAACCATAACCTAAACTTCTCAAGTCAATAATCACATCGAAATTGCACTTAAACTCGCAATAAAATGCACACTTTGGTAAAAGCATGTTTCGCAAATGATCACTGTTTAAATATTTATCAATTTGTTTAATAAATGTAAAAGTAAGTAGTCAATTTGTCACATAAATGACATTTGGAATAGCAGTGTGATCAACGCTACGCCCTACGTTTCGGTGACCTTCGATACGGCGTAAAAATCACGACTTACTAGATCAGAAATTTAAAAAATCACCCGGTATATGAAAATCAACAAATCCTGTGACATACTCAAATAGCGATTATTATACCCGCTTCGAGTGTCAGTGAAGGCAAAGTCAAATAAAAAACAGCTTCAAGGCGAAAAGAATAGCTACCGAAACTTTGAGAAATAAAATAACAACAGCGGAGTATCCTAAAAGCCCCACCAACATTTTGAATTAAACATTATTAAAATAATTGTTTAAACATTTTATAAGAAAAAAGTTTTTAAGCTTTTTCGATGTAGTCCTTAATTTGATTCTTACAGAAAAAAGTGAGAAAACTTTGAAACAATCTTTGTTAAGAAGCTGCATTGAAAGAATATTGAAACGCATCGTATAATTGTGGGTAACCACTTTACTGAAAATAAATTCGAATGAGTTGAATTAGAATCTCCAACTTTCCCGACCATAACCTGACCTAGTTAAATAAGATATAGAACAGACATAGAAAAATGGTATTGTTATGTAGATTGATGCGCCAGTGATGCATGTTTCTAGGTAAATGAATAAATTCTTATGTATTCTCCAATAGCCTAGTACAGTATTTACTAATATCGCCAAATTTAACAGTAGGTACATCAATATGAGATTAGAATGGAAAAAATGAAAATAGAAAAAGACAAAATTATTAAAATTCCATGCTAACTATAAAAATGGTTGATAAGTTTACATTCCAATTTGCAAATCTCTAGCCATTAAAAAATCTAAAATTCATGAAATTGGTTTATCCAAACCTACACATCGTAGTAGCTACTCCGAAGTCACCGTGTTCGAATACTAGGTACGTCCACTAGCAGAGTATTGATGAATGAAACTGAAATGAAAGAGATGAAGTTGAAAAATTGCTGAAAGCAATCTTGTGGGATTGAAAGCAGTTGAAAATTTCTTATAAATAAAGTACTGTTTTTTTCTAAGATTAAGGGCACATTAAGTTGCAGTAAATCTAGATATTTATTCCGGTATTCTTAAATTATAAGGAGTTATTTTTTAATTAGAGAAAGTAACCTTCAAATGATGAACCCCTAAATGAAAAGTAAAATGGAAAACAAAAAGAGTCAAAACGTATATACATATAAGGCCAGTAAGGTTTTACATACTGAATCATCGACGTGCACGACTGCTACGTATTGTCGACTTAATTGTGACCCTACATGAATCTTAGGAAACTACCGAGTTTTACAAAAACCTAACGTCCAGTCGTGTATGTTTATTTTACACCATTTTCAAACAATAATCATTAACTTTTGTAAAAAAAAGTAAGCAGCAATTTTCAAAAATTAAAAAAAAATCGCCGACAACTTAATATTCGGAGACCATTTTTTAAACACAATTTACTATCATCTTCCTTTGCTTTATTAGTCGCCTGAATTATGACTTCTAACTTGGGGATTACAATATTCTGAATAATTTGAAATTCTCCGCGGGATTGCTCTTTGAGGGCTGCTTTTCAGGTGTTGCTTCAGCTTCTGTCACAAGGATTCGATAACACTAAGATGCGGATGGTTTGAGGGCAAAACTCTGAAATTATGATTTTCAATCCATTTTTTAGTCGTTTTTGATGTGTGACAGAAGCAGCAACCTGTTGAAAAATGAAATTGCTGTCAAGTTAGAGGTTTTTAACGAATGGCAAAAAGTTCGCGTTAAGAACTTGCTGATACCTTTGACTTCATTGATTTGACTAATTTCAGAATTGACTCTATCGTTTATGAACTCAAATCTTTCTATTCTTTCAGATGACATACATCCCTAAAGCATAATAAGCCTTGAGGAAACGTAACGGTGCATTTTAAGCGGTCTTTATAAAGTCTCATGTATAGCTCTGATCACTATTTTGTGAAAGTAACCAACTAATCACTGAAAATGGCCTTATTCCAGTCATTGTCTGTCCGGGTCAACTTAGATTTAGCCCAGGTCAATCGTCATTGTTCTGGTTTCTCTGTTAGACGCGGTTTTTCTTTGACTGAATACAAAAAACGCTTTTGTTACAAAAATAGTTAAGCAACACTCAAGTTTATTTGCAATCAAGGTTTAAAGATAACTAACTACCGTATAAAAAAATAAGGACAGATTTGTGTGAACTTCTTACAGCATTTTTGCGACAGCCCCAAATTTGTTTTTTCATTTCAAAGGGCCATAATCTATCTTAAAGTAGCGGCGCGAGAACTTTTACAAATTTCCGATAACATTCTTTAACGTCGATTAAACACTAATCTTAGACGATGAGAAGTTTCTCCAACAACTTCAATATTTCCAGTTTCACCACGGTGAAACTGGAACAAAACTGTTTGAAACGTACAGTTAAGTTTCAGCAAGAGGTAATGATTTGGGCTGAGTAACATACCTAGAGGATTTAAAGCTTAAAGGTAGAAGTTACTTATTATTAATTTGTGTTTATAAAATGCTGTCCAAATATTAAGTTGTCAACGATTTTTGTTGAATTTTTGGAAATTGTTTTCTACAGATTTTTGCAGTTTTTTACAAAAGTGAATGATTATTGTTTGAAAATGGTATAATTTGGAATACTAGTTGGAAACATAAACATAGAATTCAAAAAAGTGCTAACAGATTGGAAGGACTGATTTTTTTCAATTGCAACTTTCCAAATATTTAGTTGTTCACTGAGAAAAGCATTTAGTTGGACCAATTAAATTTATTTAATTCCACTAAATATTTAGTTAAATCAAATAAAATTTAGTTTATTTAACTAAATATTTAGTTGAATTAAATAAATTTAATTGGTCCTACTAAATGCTTTTCTCAGTAAAGGGCTTGTATTGTATGTATTTCAGGGTAATTCAAAGTATCACTCACCATTTAAAGTTCCAATGATAGAGAAAAATCCAAGAATGTGTCCACTTACATTAGTTTACAGAATTACATGAGCTCTTCTGAACTCAATATCAGCATACATGTGTATTTAATCATTCCATTAAATGAAAATACGTGTTCGTCAGATTTGGAAGATAGCAGAAAATCAGATGTCATGGTAGAGTAGTCTGGATTTGCAATCCATGAGTTATTCAATAACGTAATGAGTATAATTCTTAAGCAATCAAAGCGTCTAAGTAGTTACTAGTATAACGACATATCGAGAAGTAAATTTTGAAATCTTCATTGTGAAATCGTGCTTAGTAGTATGTGTGAATATTATTCATCCATCATTAGCTTATATATATTACAATATTAGTTAAATTATCATTAAGATTTTAAAGCGTTATACAGTTGAAGAAATTTACTTAACGACACATAAAACGACGTGTTCCAATATTGAAATATCTTCGTGACTGAATTAATAAATTTTAAATAGCTGTAATAATTACATACAACTAAAGCAAATTCGCGAAAATAATAAACCGATTGTAACTGCGTAATTTGCTCAAGGAACAAGCGTCTATCAATTACCTATAGACATTTAATTTTTATTCTTAGTTTTACTGTCTCCACAGATTTATCTAAAAAACCGACGGCCATTCCGGAACAAATTAAACCTTACCTAAAGCCTTTTTGTCAATTCGAAGATTAATGGGTGCACTTATCTCTGTGAACGAACACACTAGTTCTAGATTCCAGGAGACATTGCTCTTAGTTTAAAAGAGGAAATTGGCAAAGTAGGCTCTATTTCTAAAATCTAAAAAGTCGATGATGACAATTTCGGTGTTTTTAAATCTACTTTAAGAAACTCAATTATGTTTATATTGCAGATAGTTATTCTGAAGGTTACTATCAGAATTCTTTTTTGATTTTCCAAATAATTTATTTAATATAGAATTACTTTAAAATTATAACTTACAATTAAGAAAATAAGTAGCATTACGCATGTTAACTGTATATGTTAACTGTCAATTATATACGAGGGTCGTTGATAAGTATGGTAAAAAAGCAAGTTTTTAAGTTTTAAAGTACATCTTCTTTGAAAGAAATCGATGTTATTTCTCAACATAATCTCCATCGAGAGAAGACACTTGGGTCAGCAAGTTTCCAATTTTTTGAATCCCGTCGGTAAAGTAGGTTTTTTCAAAGACTGCAAAATACACATTGATGGCAGCGATGACATCCTCGTTCGGCGAGAATTACTGTCCAGCAAGCCAGATTTTCAAGTTTGGGAACAGGAAGAGGTCACAAGGGGCCAAGTCCAGAAAGAGGAATTAATTCAAGGGTGTGTGAAGTTCTCCACAAATTCCTTTATAAGTAGCGAAAAGTTTTAATTTTTAATTGTGTGACATATCATTGTTTTCATAAAATTTTGTTCGATATGTTGATAATTAAAATTTAAACATTTAATTCCATTCATTTAAATAATTTAAACATTTAATTTAATTTTAAAATACTTTAGATAGAGTAAACAAACACACGTTTACATCGGCTCTGTTGGTTTTATTAAGTTGTGGTGCATTCCTTGGCGGCGCATGCAAATAATTTTACTTGATACGTTGATAATTGAAATCTTAAACATTTAATTAAAACAGTCTAAGCAAGTTTAACAATTTAACAGAATCTAAGCATTTAAAATTAAACCATTTTAGTTAGTATACCATCTGTATTTAGTCCTACGTATATTATGATATAAATTATCAAACATTTGTGTCATAGTGGTGAGCACATGTGGTTCTTGCCAGCAATCGATAAACATTCCATCTGAACCAAGTACTCAATGTCACGCCATTGTCGAAAATACTTCCATTTGCAATATGTAAAATCAGTTGACACTGGAGTGACCTGGATTTGTAAATAATGCTCAAGCCAGGATTCCACTTCCAAGGATTCCAGTCAAGTTAGCTGTTAACTTATTGGTATCAATAGACAAAATTTAGTCGGATTTAAGTGAATTAAAGCACAACGATGTAAACTTACCAAATCGATTCGGTTTTACAAAGATAAAATTGATGATATTAATAAAGAAATCAAAGGTATTCAAGAA
The DNA here is from genome assembly GCA_929113105.1 of Agrypnus murinus. Lineage (NCBI taxonomy): Eukaryota > Metazoa > Arthropoda > Insecta > Coleoptera > Elateridae > Agrypnus > Agrypnus murinus. The sequence goes on along the minus strand of OV816024.1, from coordinate 184,141,407 downwards.
CTTAGCCGTATGACACAGACACAAGATATTAGGGAGATTAAAGAAGAATGTGCTTCTCTTCGTGAGGAAGTTGAAATTTTGCAACAATAAAACAGGATAAATACTGTGGAAATCTAGACAGCGTAGAAATTATAAAATATATCGTTAATAAATATTAAATTTTAATTTGAAGATACTCATAATATCCGTATTGAAATGCACATGGTGTTATGAAAATTTCTAGTCCAAATAATAGATCTCCAAAAAACATTATTGTAAGGTTTGCAACTACAAAACGCAACAGTAGAACAGCATAGTCATGGAAGCTGTAAGACATACCAGCAATGAAAAATTACAACTATCCAATAATGAAAATTGGAAACATCTTTTGCCGTTTATTGCAGGGTTAAAGATACAAATATTTTTGTTAAGAATCAGATACTGATAGAGCTGTTTAATGAAAATTTTTTGAACAAACTGATGGCATAGTAAAAATACTTTTTGCACGTCCTATATATAAGGCTCTAGTTTAGTCCCCCAAAAGAGGGAGTAAAATAGCACTTTTACTTAGAGTCACTGCATCTAGTCACCTAGGCCAGCTGGTCGATCAGAGTACCGCAAACCGCCGCCCATATTGGGACAGAGAAGGGTGATTTTTAATATTGGGCAAATTAAAACCACGTTTTACGTGTTTGAAATTTAGAAGTTTGATCTTTCAGAATAAGAAAAACCTTTTAAAGTAAACGTGGAATTGATTAAATTTAATACAGAACAAATAATGAACAATTTCGTGCTTTGTTTGCCCCAATATGGCAGCGGCTTGCGGTGCTCTGGACGACCAGCTGACCTAGGTAACTAGATGCAGTGACTCTACTTTTACTCCCTGAGGGAGTAAAGTGTTTCCATGACAACAACAAGTAAACAAAAAAAAGTAATCGCGGTACATGTTAGGATTTATTATCCTGAAACTATGTGATTTTGGCGTTTGCATAGTTCAACTGTCAGAATGACGTAAGGAAATTTTCGGAAAAAATTTTCGAAATTTTGAATTTTTGCGATTAAATTCTTTAGGACATGCAAAAAATAGCGTATATACCACTGGACTAAAGTACATCTTTTAATCCTGAATGTGTTTATTTTCCTCGCTAACGCTCGGAAAATAAACACACATTCAGGATTAAAAGATGCACTTTAGTCCATGGGTATATAATATACTATTATCCAACACCTCTTTATAAATATCACGTTTACTGTGGCCATTTTAAATAAGGAAAGTGATTGTTTACTATTTTGTTACACTATAACCCACGTTGTCCCTAGCAACGTGAGTTATTTTTAAAAACTCACTTAACTATTATCCAACACCTAATAATAATTACGCTATTAATATGGTGATTTTGCCTAAGTAATGTGAAATATTATTCACTAGTGAGAGAATATTCAAAAAGTCACTAATTCCATACATTCCATGACCTTCCAATGCAATTATAATGATTTTTGACAAATAATAATAGTAATATTAATAATTGCTACAACCCATAGCCTGGAAACCAGGCCGCAGAAACTATAAGCTTGTGCGAGAGGGAGGGGCGATTATTATTATTATGTAGGCCCTAAGTGCGGCTAAATACACAAATTAATTTGTCAAATGAATTGTCAAATTAAAATAGTTATTTATGGTACAAGTGAGTTAAGTAAGATATTATCCACGAATGAAAAATTTACCTATTATTAAAATTTATTATTATTAAATTAGGGTTAATTTTTCTGAGTGGATAATATCCTTAACTCACGTGTGCCATCCAAAATTTTCTCCAACACCTCTTTATTTAAGTTTAAATATCGAATTTGCAATTTAATGTTAGTCTGTAGTTTTTGACAGTAATAAATTTAATACTCGAGCGCGATGACTGGATTTTAATAATATTATGCAATGTAAGCTGGTGATTGGTTGCTACCTATAATAGCTGCCAATCACCATTCTAATGTAAGTACAACAATGTTTTTCTACCCACAAGTGAGTAAACATCAACTTTAATTGCTTGCAAACATCAAGTTTTAGCCCTCTTTATTTAGAGGTGTTGGATAAAGATTATTATTCGAATAAAAAGTCATTAAGACAAGGTGTTGTATAAAACGTTGTATTGCACACGTGTGTAATTGCACGTTAGTCACTAAAGAAAATTAGCCACTCAACCTGACGGTTTTGTGGCTAAACCTTTCTTGCGCTTTAAAAAAATGTACATTATTACACACTAGTACAATAAATAACTAATACCTGCTTCAATATTAGCGTAGTTTCGTCGTTCATCATGCAACTCGTGCAATTCATGGCCTTTAGTATTTATTACCAAATTGCAACGGGGTTAATACCGAAACTGACAAATTTCAAAACCTGCCGGCTCCTGTGAATATGCACAGAGAGAAATACTTCATAAGAGCTTTGCACAATATTGTTCAAAACGGTGTTGGAGAAATTTATATTATAATTGTAGAATCGTATTGTCCAGCGTTGTGTAGGTTTTCGTTACTGAATTGTCTAACAGAAACGTACGACAATTATTTAACACAGTCAGATTTAGTTCTGCATTCTTTGGAACAATGTTGTAGAGGATAAGCTAGCATATTATGTTGAAGTATAATTGTAAAAAATGTTTAGAAAAATACAATATTTTGTTTGAATGAAATCATAATCCAGTGTTCAAACTGCTTGCTACTAATTATTGTGTTTCGCAAAGTTTATGGATGACATCCTATAGATGTCACCACTTGTAATTATCGCTATTAATGTAAATTCGAGATTTATACATAAACAGGCGACGGCAAAAGGAAATTTTAGTGTTATACGTGTATATATTACACGTTGTATAGTATGTAAATACTATACATTGTATAGCTATATACATATTAGTTACATATATTTTAATATATGTAAAAATATATATTTTATTTGTGATACCTAACCTTCTGTATACAATATTTGTGCCAGAGTATTGCACAATTTGTATAAATGTGAACAAGTAATTGTGTTAAATATTATTAAGTAAATGTGGCACAACTAGCGCATCAATTGTACAATTTTGTATAAAATTGTATGCAATAACATTACACATTCTGTTTTAATAAGTAACACAATTTGTTATGGAAACTCGCTAACGCTCGGAAAATAAACACACATTCAGGATTAAAAGATGCACTTTAGTCCATGGGTATATAATATACTATTATCCAACACCTCTTTATAAATATCACGTTTACTGTGGCCATTTTAAATAAGGAAAGTGATTGTTTACTATTTTGTTACACTATAACCCACGTTGTCCCTAGCAACGTGAGTTATTTTTAAAAACTCACTTAACTATTATCCAACACCTAATAATAATTACGCTATTAATATGGTGATTTTGCCTAAGTAATGTGAAATATTATTCACTAGTGAGAGAATATTCAAAAAGTCACTAATTCCATACATTCCATGACCTTCCAATGCAATTATAATGATTTTTGACAAATAATAATAGTAATATTAATAATTGCTACAACCCATAGCCTGGAAACCAGGCCGCAGAAACTATAAGCTTGTGCGAGAGGGAGGGGCGATTATTATTATTATGTAGGCCCTAAGTGCGGCTAAATACACAAATTAATTTGTCAAATGAATTGTCAAATTAAAATAGTTATTTATGGTACAAGTGAGTTAAGTAAGATATTATCCACGAATGAAAAATTTACCTATTATTAAAATTTATTATTATTAAATTAGGGTTAATTTTTCTGAGTGGATAATATCCTTAACTCACGTGTGCCATCCAAAATTTTCTCCAACACCTCTTTATTTAAGTTTAAATATCGAATTTGCAATTTAATGTTAGTCTGTAGTTTTTGACAGTAATAAATTTAATACTCGAGCGCGATGACTGGATTTTAATAATATTATGCAATGTAAGCTGGTGATTGGTTGCTACCTATAATAGCTGCCAATCACCATTCTAATGTAAGTACAACAATGTTTTTCTACCCACAAGTGAGTAAACATCAACTTTAATTGCTTGCAAACATCAAGTTTTAGCCCTCTTTATTTAGAGGTGTTGGATAAAGATTATTATTCGAATAAAAAGTCATTAAGACAAGGTGTTGTATAAAACGTTGTATTGCACACGTGTGTAATTGCACGTTAGTCACTAAAGAAAATTAGCCACTCAACCTGACGGTTTTGTGGCTAAACCTTTCTTGCGCTTTAAAAAAATGTACATTATTACACACTAGTACAATAAATAACTAATACCTGCTTCAATATTAGCGTAGTTTCGTCGTTCATCATGCAACTCGTGCAATTCATGGCCTTTAGTATTTATTACCAAATTGCAACGGGGTTAATACCGAAACTGACAAATTTCAAAACCTGCCGGCTCCTGTGAATATGCACAGAGAGAAATACTTCATAAGAGCTTTGCACAATATTGTTCAAAACGGTGTTGGAGAAATTTATATTATAATTGTAGAATCGTATTGTCCAGCGTTGTGTAGGTTTTCGTTACTGAATTGTCTAACAGAAACGTACGACAATTATTTAACACAGTCAGATTTAGTTCTGCATTCTTTGGAACAATGTTGTAGAGGATAAGCTAGCATATTATGTTGAAGTATAATTGTAAAAAATGTTTAGAAAAATACAATATTTTGTTTGAATGAAATCATAATCCAGTGTTCAAACTGCTTGCTACTAATTATTGTGTTTCGCAAAGTTTATGGATGACATCCTATAGATGTCACCACTTGTAATTATCGCTATTAATGTAAATTCGAGATTTATACATAAACAGGCGACGGCAAAAGGAAATTTTAGTGTTATACGTGTATATATTACACGTTGTATAGTATGTAAATACTATACATTGTATAGCTATATACATATTAGTTACATATATTTTAATATATGTAAAAATATATATTTTATTTGTGATACCTAACCTTCTGTATACAATATTTGTGCCAGAGTATTGCACAATTTGTATAAATGTGAACAAGTAATTGTGTTAAATATTATTAAGTAAATGTGGCACAACTAGCGCATCAATTGTACAATTTTGTATAAAATTGTATGCAATAACATTACACATTCTGTTTTAATAAGTAACACAATTTGTTATGGAAACTTATAGACAACTATTCATTTGATTCTACAAAATTACTATTGACTTCCACAAAATCTTGACAAACTAAATGACACAATCTTGTTTTATAATTGTACACAAATTGTCCCTGTCACTTTTTTAAGACCAATTTGTTTTACAATACCACACAATTGTTGATGAAATTTAAATACATTTCTCTCTGTGTGATATCATTTGTATAACGGGGTCATAGATTCAAGATAGAATTTCTAGTCCGGGGTTATTCATTTCTACTTATGAAGAGTATGGTCGAGATCGTGAGAATGTGGAGATGAGTGGTTAGTAACTGATGGTAAGAAATTGCATATATCTTGTATATGTCCCGCCATATGCTTTTCTCTGAATACTTATATAGTAGTTTTCTCTAAAGTGTATAACTGTAGATGATATTAGACTTGTTGAAAACTTGGACTTATAGAAAGATCCATGACCAGACGCAATATTTATTATATTATGTATTAAAGATTATATCGTTCCACTTGTAGACCCTCTGTATAACATAATTATTTATTTATTTTTTGCTTAGCTTCTGGTCAACTTCTGGTAAATTTCCAAAACATTGAAAAATTGCACAGATCGTAACTATATTTAAATCAAATTAAAAATGATGAGAATGTTAGAATCTAATATAGTGTCTAAAAATCTATTTTTCAAATGAAAGCTTCTACAAAATCCTTTTCAACATGTCTTCTATGGAAGCAGGTCCAAAGTTACTACTCTTGTGCCATTCCCAATCTGTGCTGTGTACGCTGATTTTTCAAAAGCTGTCCAAGTTCATCACTTATCGATTAATTTAAGAAATTTCAATTACTCGAATTCCTTGTTAAATATTTAAGCGATAGATTCAGTACCTAGCGAAAAATGATTCAGAATCAGAGACATTATCAGTAACATCTGGAGTACCGCAAGGGTTTTATTTGGGACCTTTGTTTTTCAATACATTCTTGAATGACTTTAAACGGATATTTCAAAAATACTAATATTGCACTTTATGGGTCGTCCTTAAATTATATAACACATATTCAGAAGAAACTTGGTACTGTAATGATATTCATCATAAAATCAGTCATTACATCCATATTACGTCAAGAAGGCATTGCATGCTAAGTGATTTCCAAGACAACAGTAATCAACAACAAGAATATAAATAAATATCTCATAGAAGTAAACATGTCTTTTATTGTTTTCTACGAGAGATAACATATAAGTAGTGTACAAGACCACACACAAGCAACCTGTATTACTACATTAATCTTCAAAACACTACAGTACTGTCCCATCCCCTTGTAATACCACGTAACGCTACTCTGAACCCCCCTCGATAATTACGTAACGCTACTATCACCCCTCCCCAATAATTTTAAAAGGCATGTAAACTCCGAAATTTTATGACGTCGACGAATATAGACGTCTCGAATGCCGCAGAATATGAAATATTATGTTATGAAATGATGAGTCAACAGCAATAATATAACGTAGAAAAATACTTAATTTGTTAAAATGATATCCATACTATAGTTTTAAAACAACATTTAATTTAAAACATTTTTCTTGAAGATTTTAAAGTTACATAAAACGCTAAGCTTAATACCCCCTTGTTACTCTTTGTAACACTGCGTAGCGCTATCAAAAAACATCTCTTCCCCTTCAAGCGTTACATAATTTAACAACAATCCCTTACACAAATGACTTAAAAAATATAACTTCTTATAATTACAGCAAATTAATTAATTAATTATGTAATATACTAATGATAGCATATCAATGCTATAATTAGTATATTAGATAACGAGCATGAAAAGTGACATATATCACACGAGACTGTTCGCAGTCTCGTGTGATATATGTCACTTTTCAGACAGTTTCTAGCGAGTTGTGTACGCTACTTCTCTGACGACACCAAAAATACAATATATTTCCTTCATGATTTTATCTCGATTTTTAACTTAAATTACAACTAAGTGAATTTATTATAGAGTAACAATTTTCAAAGTAATTTTTAATTTTTTCTCATTTATAATATTTATGGTAATGGTTTGTTAATAAATACATGATATAGAATTTCTTTTATATTCTAATATTACATTTATTACTGGTTAAATACAATGACTTACGTACAGCTCTTGTATATCTCTGACCCCAAAGCATTTGCAGTCCTTAGCTGCCTGCTCTCCTCGCTTTGCGGGCTCTAATGTTTAGTAATAAAAGTTCTAATATTAATCTTAACAATAGCTATAGATCAGAGAATTAACGTCTTAACGCCCGTCAAACAATTGACCAGATCGGAACGGGTTCTAATGTTTAGTAATAAAAGTTCTAATATTAATCGTAACAATAGCTATAGATCAGAGAATTAACGTTTTAACGTCCGTCGAACAATTGACCAAATCAGAACAAGTCACAACTCCTTTAGAATGATTCAACGACTGGTATGGACATACAGTACACCTTCCATAACGATACCGTGGATTTTTACAAAGATATGCGACGTGGCGACTTCAGCTGGGCGTCCGGAGTGCGTTTCATCTCCAGCGCCATCATCTCCAAGCAGTCTTCAACGCCGGTACAGGGTCTGCATACTCTGCATGAATTCCATTCAACTAGGCTGTAACCTACATTGCCGTCAACTTCTTTAAATAAAAATGTTCGATCACAGGACGGGACTATTTTCCCATTATTGTGATAATTCTTAAAATGTTCGCTTTAGATGTCTGTCGAACGTGGCCTGAGGTAATTAGAACAGTGACACTTGCAACCCTAACGTCACCAAATGAATTGCTCCGCGATCTTATGAAAATCTATCAAACTTATCAAACAACTCTCGTATGAATATGCTAATTAGAAGGTGCGTATAAATTGGAATTTAACTTGCTAAAACATAAATTACATACGTCAATTAAATAATAAATGTCCTTCGAATAAGATTTAAGTTACTATTATGTCTATTATAATTTGGAATCATTGTTAGAGCACTACATACGAGAATAACAGGACAAATAATGGGCTATTGACCAAAACAAGGTCCATATCAAAGGCATAACCTTTCAACTATAGTTTGAACGTAACAAGCCGTCAGCTTGTTCTGGTTTCACTTACAAAGGTGATCACACTATTGTAATAAGAAGGTCAATAAACACTATGCACACAGTTATTAGACCGCGTTTATAACTAGTTCCTGAAAACTCATTACATGGGTTTACATTACAACTCACTCATTTATTTAGAGTAGAATTTATCTACATAAGTACAAAATGTGTTCAGACCAATGCTAACCAAGCAAAGCACCAACCATTAGATAATTCCTACTTTTATTCAATAGAACTTTAATCCCATAATGTGTTTTTCAAATGCAATTGCATTTCTGTCAGATTGTAGTCGAGTGGTATATTTCAATCCAGTTTCGAGAACTGTCCATTAAATAGCGTTGATAAACGTATTCTTACACATTTTTTTGTTTTCATGAGTATAAATACCTACGTATATTTCGAATTACAATTTTAAAATCAAACAAATAATCGCATTTTACAACAAATACACTTTTGTTTTTGCTGTAATTTATAATGTGTAGTGACTCTAGCGCATATACTTTTGTTGGATACAATACAAAATTAATTTTCTTTTTGGAAATCACTCTCAAGAAGTAACGCAAGCTATTGAAAGCAGGGCCGGCGTAAGCTTTTGCGAGGCCGGGTTCAAAAATACGCTTGGCTTAAAAACTTCTAAATTAATTATTTATTAATACATTATTACATATTACAATAGAATTATAGAGTATCATTATAGTTATTTAGGAAGTACGCGAGATCTTTATTAGCGTATGAGCGCATGTTTTGAAGCACGAGCGACAAAAAGCGAGTGATTCATTTGCACGAATGCTTCAAAGATGACTTCATCGAGTTTTGAACAAGATTTTTTGAAACTAATTTAGATAATTAACCAAAATCTGTAATATTGTTTCGAATTCAAAGTAAACATAAAACCAAGGCAGTAGCATTCTCTTGTTACCAATAGATGGCGCTCGCACATGTGTTACAGTTATACAGCATGTCTTCGATATGCTGCAATTGATGACGTAGTTTTAAGCGATTGTTTTTACTGTGCTGTATTTTAATGGTGATTGTGATTTTGACAAAGTAAATTTAATATTCGTGTTAATATCTATGTTAATTTTAAGTAGAATATTTAGATTGTATAATTTTTAAAAAGTCAGTAAAATAGAATTGTCATTCATAGATTCTTCTCAATAATATGTTCACTGAACTGGTGATTATACATGTTGCAACAGAACTACCGCTGAATTTATTTTAACAACTTCCCGCGAGAGTGCAGATCAATCTTTGGCGTCCCAATAGAGACCCTTCAATTAGAGTCTGGCCTAGGCAGACATTTTATATCACAACACGTAGCACCTTGAAAAGTGCAGAAATGGTTACACGGGAAAATATTGGCACGCATGTGGATGCTATTTGACTCAATTAAGAAACACGTAATGATGGAATGAGTATATAAAACATTATTTAGCAGTAAAATGTCAAAATCCATGTCACTGACCCTATTGTGTAATAAAATGGTGGGCGCCGTGGCAACTCATTGGCCAGACTCTAATTGAAGGGTCTCTATGCTAGCGATTACTAATCTTTCTTTTGTGATTTATAATACTCTAATGGGGAAAAAGGGCATTTTCTAAATTAAGCTTTAGATATAATTAAAGAATTCCCCCACCAAACATTTTTTTATTGGAATTGGTGTCATTTTATAGGAAATTTTATGCTGGTTCTGAATATGTAAATCATTTTTAGGGCGAACACCCCAAAGGCCCCAAATTTGGAAATCGAAAGTATAAAAATGCTTACTCTCAACAACATAACAATTAATAATAATTATATTGGGTTTCTATGATCGCCAAATTGTGTAATTTACAATTACACAATTTAGTTAGGTTAGGTTGGGTTAGTTTGGGTTTAGATTAGGTTAGGTTAAATCAGGTTTAGGTTAGGTTGAAAAAAATCGAATTTTAAAAATCAAACTCGCCTCGCGCCGACCCTGATTGAAACTTACAACTGACTGTTCGAATAATAGCAGTCTGTCAATGTGAGGATAATAGCAGATAATCAACATCTGCTGAATTAATACATTCTAGTATTACTATTGACTATAGTTGATTTCAAAAAATCGAGTACAGCTTAAGAATTAAGAACTCTTTTTTAAAGCAAGAGCAATTTCTCAAACATGTAAAAGTTCCTTATCTTTCTTAAATAGGTTATCGTGTGACAATAGAAATGCCATTGGTTGGTATAGCAATGAGGTTTCTAACTTACCAAAGTGACAGTAAACACAACGATATTTAAAACATAGGGAATTAAATGTGTACATATATACTCAATATACTCAAGTCGAGTGTATGCTGAAACCAAATAAAACAGACACAAAAAGAAATTTGATGATACTGTATTGAAAACTGTACAATTATGTTTTAGTTATGAAGAGTATTGTTTTACTTTCAGCGTTATAAACCACTATTCGTCAAATAATCTAAAATAGACTACGAAATTCTACTTTTCTTACCAATAAATATCTACTGGTTGCAATTGTTTTGAAGACACTCACCTGAAACAAAGAAAAAAACAAATTTTTACAATACAATTTAAAAAAATGATTCAAAAAATTGATTTTCTTATCAAAACCATTTACTATTAAAAAATCTTGAAAGTTCAATAAAACTTCCGATATAGAAGATTGTATATTGCAAATAAAAAGATAGATATAAGGATTACGCAATCTTCGTGTTGTGGTCACCATCAGTTTGCTAGAGTACACTTTTAATATTTTCTTTTGCAAATTGAAGTTATTAGAGACGGTTACATTGTAGTACTACGTACATGATGAATCTACCTGACAGATAATACAAATGATTAACAGTAGTTGTCACATAAGATTGTAACTCAAAAGCTATGTCTATTCTCGTAGGCAATGTTTAATGTGGTAACTAGATTTCTTAATTGTTTTTAAAGAACAATTGAAATAATCCAAGTTTAGATTATTATATCGTTCTTGGCCCACATATGATATACAGGGTGTACAAATTTACAAACAAAATTTATTAATACATAAATACCCTAAACTTACAAATAAATGAACTACAAGCATTTAAATATACCAGTTCAAGTTGAAATGAATATCATGTAGACAGTGAATGGCTGATTATTGGAAAGTAAAAGAATAGTAGATTATTCTACAAGTAAAGAAAAGTGGTCGTTTTAATAAATTTTGTTTAAAATTAAATTATCGTTTAAAATGTGCAAAAATTTACAGGGTATTCCATTTAAGAAAATGTTTTTTTTTAATATCTCGAAAACGCGAAGTTCAATTGTTTTTAAAATTTTATCATCGTAATCGGAAGAAAAAACGCTACTACTTTGGTAATTTAACCAACATCGTACTTTAGTAGTAACAAAGTTGGCAATAGTGTCGACTTCAATTTGAACAGCCTGTATACAAAGAAGGATGTTTTAATACGTTTGTTCGAGTTATAAGTAATTTAAGGAGGTTACAGCGGATCTTTGCGGGGTGAAGGGCAAGGGGATATCTCCTATGCTTTTACATAGGCTCTAACAAGAAATACCAATCGATAAAAAAATAAGTTAACATTCTTAAAACTGAACAAAATCATTTTATTATGAATGCCTATAATGCATTTATTAATTATTTGTATCTATTAAAATAATTTAAGTCGATTGGAGTGCATTTGTTTAATTGTTGAAAGTGTAAATATAAATGTAAATAGCTTAAGAATCGTGGCAACACCTCAAAGAAATCAATCGATTTTGTTGGTAGCAGCGTTAGGTTTCAGCTTTCGATTGAGTTGACATCCTAACCTCCAAATGTCAATCCCAAAATATAAGTGGAAACATGTTGAATGTTTTGTAATTTTGTATGCATTTACAGATGGGAATATTCTATTTTTAACTTTTGTATAGTCTAAAGATTACACTTTGCTAAGCAGATACAAGAAATATATAAAAAGTTGTTGAGGTTTATTAGTGTGTTTGTATTACTGATTTCGTGGATATTCTGATTGTGATAATAAATTGTATTCATCACATTGCAAAAGGTAATTTTACATTTTGCAATATTTCCGTCGAATTAACATTTGTATTCTGATATTATTAACGCAGAAGACTGAATTGTTCAACATAATTTGATTAATAAAATATATGATTATTAGTTAATACAATAAAATATAGATTATTATAACAGTCATTATATGTCATCTTTCTGTTCTGTTATTTGAATTCGCGCGCTATGAGGTGTTGTCACATCTCTGCTGTCTTTTCGCATATGTCGTGAAAAATTCTTGTTTTGTTTACTTTAAATTATTATTGTGCATTAACTAGACACAAGATTTCAAAAATATTGGGCAGCATTGTTCTTCGAATATGAGAGTATGTCATTTTAGTTTTTTATCAGATTCCCTACATTTCTTCATCATAATTTTTCGTTAAAACTGCTAAAGGTTAGATGGTCTCCATAAGAGCCCATGTTAAATTCTGGATTTTATTTTCCATTTTTCTCGGTAATGGTACACAAGAAGATTATAAAAAGTTTTCACGTCATTCTCTACATTTTTACATTTCGCTATATCCTCCTTAAATATCGTACATTACCAGATGATTGTACTTACACAAAAAAAAAATTATTTATGAATAACAGCAATTAATGAAAGAATAATAATGTTAAGTACATTTTAAGCAAAATTATTTGAGAAAAGCATTCTTGTCTAATTTTCAAAGATGTAAAATGTTGTTTATTTTTGGTGGATAAGTTCCTAATGTTTTGAACTCCAAATATTTTAGAAATTTTCGTTGACTGTATTAAATAGAATCGATACGTGTGATATATTCTGGCGGCAAAATCTCGAAAGTCTACGATATTCCAGTTTAGAGCGGAGAAGACTAGCATTCAATATTCTCAGTGTATTTGAGTCTTTGAGCGGACAAGAAAACCACGTTCTTTCAAATAATTCGCTGTCATTACTCGATATGATTAACAAAAGCTAGTTTTCCATAAAATAGTACACCAAAATTACGAAAAATAGTAAGTCTAGATTGTCTGTAATTGTATTCAGTGTCAAATTTTGGGAGAATGACATCCGGTCTGACATCTTACTGATATTAAAACCTTGAACTAGATAGATGTACCGATTGCTTAAATTTTGCACTCATATGTAAAAAAATCAACATCTAAGTCGTCGCCAAAATCGTTAATAAAAAAGCGTTGAAAAGTAATGAGTTCAAAACGAAACCGTGGTGAACTACAAAAGTTGTAAGGTATTCGAAAGATTTATCACCATACAATTGCTCGGTTTTAAAAGAAGGAAATTTGAAAAAGTTTTGAGATTAATGAGAAATCCGTGTATATAACATCGAGTTTTAGTATTTATAGCTTCCCTAATATGTCAAGCTATATAACATGCAAATTGGTGAGTGTTGATCATCCTTTAACAGAACCTTGCCGATTTAGACAATAGTACAAAAGGGTAAATATTATCATAAATTAGAATTTCGAGTACTCTCGCGAAGTTACATGAAATAGAAATGGACCAGTAATTGTTGATTATCAACCTATTATCTTTTTTGAAAACAGAACAAACTTTTGATTGCTTCCATATGAGTGAAATAGTATGTTTTGAAACACACATTAAATAAAATATGATTGCTAATCCGTAAACGGAACAGCAATTTCGTACAACATAAAACATGGGATTAAATCTGAGCCTGCTGTCATTTTTGATTCAATTAAAAAAAATGTAAACTGAATTAAAATATCAGTTAGACTATTAACTTCAATACCCTTTTGTATTTCATCATCTTAGGTACGACATTTAATTTTTTTTACTATTTTTATATCCAATTCAGTTTTGGATATAATGAACTAAATACTTATGTTCTAATTAATTTTCAACAGTAACGTTTTAAATTTATTATTTAAATATTTAAGCTCGCCAGTATTTTTATATCTTTTATGTAATTTGGATTTCTCCCTGATGTTACGAATTATTTGAGACGTAAACCATGATGGATATGTTCTCTGAGGATTTACAAGTGTAACAGACTACAAAGAAATTCATAGATTAAATTTAAAACAAAAAAAGGAAGTTCTCCACACAATTAGTTTGCATTAGCATACCATGTAGTATAGGATAATTTGCTCTCTGAAAATTGTAATTATTTTGGGGATTTAAATGCAAATAGTTTTTAGATTTCAAGGATTGATCTTAAAAAATATACAAAGTGCAGGATGGCGCAGAACCTCCGCGATAAGTTCATCTAAGGTTTTTTCAACTACACATAGTTCGATAACAGTAATAAGACAAGATCAAGAAGTTTCTGCAATTTTAAAGTTAGAAAATTGTTGGTTCAATTTTTTTGTGGCAACAGTTACATTCTGCGGTTGTGGAAGATCGCTTGTATACAACAAGTAGAGGATAGGCCCCAATACGCTTCCTTGGGGCACGCCAGCTCTAGCCTCCTTTAACTCTGAATATTCATTTTCTTGCTTAATGCGGAATAATCTGTCTGATATATAACTCGTGAGTAACTTAACGTAATGTTTTGGTAACATTCTTTTTAGTTTGTAGATCAATCCTTCGTGCCAAACTTTGTCAAAGGCTTGAGCCACATATAGGAAAATAATAATAATAATAATATGATGGTTTGGTATTAGATTTTTCTTTTCTATAATAGGTCTAAGTCTTTTTAATAAGAGCTTTTCAAAGAGCTTCGATATAATCGGTAGTAGTGATATAGGTCTGTACGATTTCCCCTCGTTAGGTGGTTTACCTGGTGTAGGTAGCATGATAACTTCTGCTGCCTTCCAGACACTAGGCACATGTTTTAATCTAAATGCTGCATTGAACAAGTACGTCAGCATAACGATGGCTTTTCTGGGAAGTTGTTTCAATATTTCACCTGTGATAAGGTCGAATCCAGGCGCTTTTTTGGGGTTAAGATTAGTTTTAATTTCTGTTGCTATTTCCTTTGGGTGACCTGTTGGATGTCTTCTTCTTCTTCCAAGATTACGTCTTCATCAGTTTCTACATTTAATTGAATTTCGTTTGGTTGAAAAGTTTCAGCAAGGTGTTCTGCGAAAGTTTCAGCCTTCTGTTTGTTACTTCTAGCCCATGTACCATCACTTTGCCTGATGGGTGGAATGTGGGTGAGGGGTTGTTTGATTTTCTTTGTGGCTTTCCACAGCGAATAATCAGTATCTTCATCTGTTGTTAGTTTTTGGAGATACCTTTCAATTGAGACTTCTTTCAACTTTTGAATTTCTCTCTTTAGTTGCTGAGTTTTATTATTAAGAATATTTTTGTCAGCCGGATCACGTATCTGTTGCCACTTTCTTCTGATTCGTCTCTTTTCCTTGACTAATTCTCTGATTTCCATAGGATAGTTAACTCCAGCAGTTTTGTGAGTGATTTTTCTAGTGTTACTCCAAGCTACTTTTTGGATAATTTTGATAAAGTTTTCAGCTTCTGATTCCAATTGTGGAACTGTTCTTAATTGCACATTGAGTCTTCTTTCATTTTCAAGTTCTATTCTGAAGCTTTCCCAATCCGTAGTTTTATTAACTAATGATGGTTTTTGTTCTTTTTTTATTATTCTCTCACTTAGAGTGAGGATTACTGATGAGTGATCGGAGTTTAAGTCAAAGTTTTCTTCTATATCAATAAGGTTTGGAGAAACTTTTCTAAATATAAAGAAATCTAAAAGATCTGGTATTTTGCTCGGGTCTGTGTGCCAATAGGTTGGTTTACCTGTGGTGTGGAAGTTACATCCTGTTTCCCTAATGGCTTGTCTTAGCTCAGTTCCTTTTGTTAATCTCGAGCCTCAATCCACATGTTTGGCATTAAGATCACCCCCGACGATGAACTTCTCCCCAAGGTGCTCTAACAAGTTTTTGCATTCCGGTTTTTTGAGATTGTACCTTGGTGGACAATATATTGCACCAACATTCAAATTTTGCTTGGTAGATTTAACGGTCACAACTGTGAGTTGAGTTTCGGCGCTTTGAACATGGCATTCTTCATAATAGTTGAAGCTATTTTTTATTAAAATAGCACTACCACCTTTTGCTTGGTTATCAGGGTGAATTACCTGATAGATCTGATAACCTTTTATCATTATGTAGGTTTGTTTAGTTGAATGTGTCTCTGAAATCAGACACACGTCTATATTTTGCTCATTCATAAATACTTCTAGTTCTAGTAGACGGTTCTGGATGCCATTAACATTCCAAGTGGCTATTCGTAAATCTTTTTGGTCCATTAATTTGTATTACGCGGTATAGCTCCAGTATTTCTAGCTTCTAATTTATCGAGTCTCTGTGAGAACTTGTTCATTAAATCCATGATACTTTGCATCATTTGTACCATGGATGTTTGTTCGCTTGTATTGGGTTGCATTTGTGATTTGTCGGTCCTAGCGGCTTGAGCATATGATACACCTTCAATGGTTTTACTAGATGTAAATGTTTTCGGTTGCGGATCATTTTTACTTTTGTTTGATTTCTCACGCCTTTTCTGTAATTCGCGCGCAATCAAACATCTTCTGTAATTGGCATGGTGTGATTCACCACAATTTGAACATATAGGTTTGTCAGCTTTAGTTCTCTTACACTCAATTGTTAAGTGTTTTCCTGCGCATTTAACGCATATAGGTTCGCGGTTGCAATATTTTTGTGTGTGTCCATATCTTTGGCATCTTTTGCATTGTGGTATTAATTTGTTACTTCGTAACGGTTCAATCTTAATTTTGAGAGTCTCAAGAGATCAAAAACTACATCACAAAATATTATTAATTGCATATTGGTTTTAACTGTAATTAAGTTAAGTTACGCGAGCGATTACCGACTAAGGGACCCGGGTTCGAACCCCGGCCAATATATCACCGGATTTTTACACATCGCTTCTCCAATGGCAAACCACCGAGGATATACTTTGCCCAGGAAATTTCCCTGATATTAATAAAATTCAAGTACTATTTAGTACTTAAGGTGGTTCGGAGTCCATCTTAAGCTGTAGGTCCCCATACTTGTGATCACTAAACACGCAGAGCATAAGTATAGAAGGGCAATGCCAACGCTTTGCAACAGAGCACGGCACGCAGAAGAAGAAAATTAGGTTAAATAACCCAATGCAGGGATGTGAGTAATATCTTAAAGCTGACAATTAAACATTGAACATTGTTTTCTACTACAACTCAACATTCAGAATTTCAAGGAGTGATATGTAAAACTTCAGAGACCGAATATCTAGAAGTAGTACTTTTTAGTTTTACGATTTACAGAGTTGGAAATATGGAAATCTGTATGGATTTCTCTTTAAATATTTCTATTTATTTACCTAATTAATGTGTAGGGGGTTAGAAATTGCACGGCTCTTAAAGTGTCTCAATTTCTATGTTTCTTCAATTTGTAGAATTTCAAATTCAGAGATTTATTTCAGAACTGTTTCAAATACTTTCTGAATTTCATAAAAAGACCAAAATTTTAAGGTTACGGAGCTTCAGAATTTTAAAAGAGGTATACAAGAATTATTAGTTTTAATATCTTAATAAACAGCAAGGAATTTAAAAGTTTAAAGATTAGTTGCAGGGATACAAATTTTATAACGGTCTGCATGGCTTTATGTAAGGAAAACTGTAAAGTACCTACTAAAGTTAAATATATTTAAAGTTTCAAAGTCAAGAGACTTAGTTTTGACGATTCAAAGGTTTCCAAATTTTTAGTCAGAAGATTTTATAGTTTTAAAAATTTAGGTTTTATAGCCACTGTAAGTTTTAAGATTTTAAAGGTTAGAATATTCAAAGTCTTCAAGATTTTGTCTTTCTAACCAGTGTTCCAAATTTATTGATGTAATTAAATGCTGTATTTTTGCAACGTATTTTTCCAGAGCACGTACTTCAGTAAGCCATTTGTAACCAAGGTACCGGGACCACTGCTTGTGGTTTGAAGTACCAAATTGTACTTTTTTGACAAAACAATCTCAAAACAATCAAAAACAATCTAATCTGTTGATAACTGGTTCCATTGATTTTAACGTTTCATTCAATGCAGACCATAGGCGTCTTTCCTGTGGAGAAAATGCCGGCCAACACCATAACAGATGTCGGAAAATGACTGCAGCTAAAAATTTTTGCAGAAGCTGATTTCTGCTGTTAATTTCTTGAGCAATTGGCGATGATTCTGACGATTGTGAGCGACCGTAAAAATCTTTTCGACAGTGAAGAGCCACGTTTTGGAGTCGTCCGCCAGCCACCAACTGAAGCATTCTACGCGACTTTTCTAACCTCTTTCTCTTTATTGCGTCTCGTTTTGGAAATGTACTCTACTCAGTTTGTAACTACGCATTCTTAGCTTCTCTGATGATATTGTGACCGCTGAACTCACTGATTCCAATCTCTTTCGCCATTTTTTGTATTGAACGCTCCGGATTACGGTGAATCTTGCATTTGACTTTGGTTGACATTGTCCGGTGTTGTCGAAGTAGAAGGACGACCACTTCTAGTGATCCCTTCTAATTAGTGGAATAGTTTGACTACATCATAGACTGTAGATTTTTTGAAAGCAGTTATTTTAACGATTTCGACGGTCTTTATTCTCGCCTTGTGCAACTCAATATTCGCGACACGTTTATTATTTCTATCTATTATAAATGACATGACAAATTCACCCAAACAAATGAAACTTAAAATCAAAACACTAGCCTACTCCAAAAAACGCACGAAACAAAAATCCGGAAACTTTTATCGCACCCTGTACACAAATATTCTAAGACCTCCTTTACGCTTACACTAATCTCATTAGAAAGTAGAAACAGTTGTTACTGAATAATCAATAGATGAATTTCTAATTTTAATTATAAGTCAACAATTGAGACAATTTTCATTGAAAGCAAATTCTAATGCAAACTCACAACCAGTTACCTTTGTATAACAGAAAAGTATAAAAAAGAATAACGGTTACGGCTCAATTTCCTGATGTCGAAATTAAATGTTAGAATTCCTACATTAATTTATGTATATTACCTGGTAGTATATTGATCATATTTTCCAGAAAACAGTTTCGTATATGCTTTTGAAGACTGCGGCAGCTATAAATAGCAAATGAGTCTTAAATAACTCTTATCCATTAATCTTCTTCATCGATTTCATTGTGGTGAAAACACGAAAATATTGCGGAACTGATTCAGAACCCCGCAGACAGAAAATAACATCACATATTTTTTAACAGTCTACATTCTAGAAATTTTATGATAGTTGATAGTAATCTTTCTAAAAATAACGTTCAAACATTTTCCCTTTTTTGTGCGAAAAATGAAGTTTACTGCATATTTGAAATCGAAAAAAAAGCTTTTTCAATTTCACTCTAGACCGAGCTTGAAATAATTAACTAACCCGCATGCAGGATACTACAAAGAATGTAATTACAAACAAAGACCAAAGAATTTTTGCAAGACGGATCAATATGTCAGGTGGATAAATGACCGCAACCGGCTTATTTCCGACTCGTTGGTCGTATTTGAAACAGCGAACTTTCAAATGAGCAAGTTTGGATCAATAGCATATAGCACCTATGTTATATACACTGCATCGAGCATAGAAGAGACACGTACCTTTAATAGAACATCGACTGGTGACTATTGGGAAAATATTTTATTTTTCGTTGATAACAACGACAACACCAATTTCGTTAAAAGCTAATCAGTGTCGGGGAATTATTTTTGTCAGCACCCTATATTTTTATGGTATACCAAAATGAGTTTTACGTGAGAAACTATGTTGTCGTGGCTGGAATTTCAAAACGTGCACCGAAGGTAAACGAATCTTTTCGTATGTACTGCTTAGGTTGAATATAACAGTGGTTAAAGAAGCATTAAGGTAAATTGGAGAAATGGTACTTGATTATAATTCTTTTACTTTCAATGTACCCAAAAACTGTATTCATTAGTATATTATTGCGGAGCTTCTCTTGACCCAGGCTAGTTTGCTCGTTGATAATAAATTAATGTTTTCTATAACTTAACAAGGCCTTACTTAAACTGAAAAGATAGTAGGTGAGCGATGTGAGCAACAATAACATAGTAACAATAAATCGCTGCCGTTACGATCCTTTCTTATAAGATGGAAAAGAAACTCGAACATAATATTCATAGGTAAAAGAAATGATTTATTCTGAACCATAAAATACAAAGAAATCAAATTGATAAGCAATTTAGGATAAGTTATAAAGTAGTATATATGTTGATGTTAAACAACTAATAAAAATAGTAAAAGCAGGAATGAGATATAAATACATAATTCAAACAGACAAATGTTAAATTTTTAAATCATAAATCAATAAATACAATATTAGGCTTAGACTGAAATTATAACATTTCTGTACTCTAAGTTTACTCTTGAGCTAATAGTGATATAAATTGACTTAGTTAGTAATTTGTTTTCTTTAGACATTGTTTTATAAATAAAAAATATAATTACGAGGAATTTGACTTTTATAGTTGAAAAGATAACAAGAATGGAAAGAATTTTTCGTTATAAATATTTTAATCAAATTCATTCCTGATGTTAAATTTCACTTTTGAATTTTCAGACATCGCTGAACTGGAACTGCAAGAGCTAAAAACTAATTGCTAGATTAGCTATTCGACTATATCTCGTTATTATAAATTCTTGTATTTGAGCAGAATGTAGTTCTAAATTTTGATTAGGAACATACGTATAGTATGGTATGTACGCATACGTAAATGTAGTTCTTAAGTGGAATTTCAAACCGTGCTACAAATCATGTCGCAAAGGAACTTGTTGTCTACTTAGTGTCACATGCAGCATGCAGCTAAATTAATAAATATAAATTCCAGTCAATTATGGTAATCTTTAATAAATAAGATAATTTTAAAACGACTTGGGAAGAAAATGTTTTTAAAATCTTAATGAATATAAAAAGTTAAAAATAAATATTTGAAGGATAAGGCTCAAGAGAATGCTTCAAAGAACTGAGGAATGCATGAACTATACAGTCTGTATGCAGTCTTTGAAGAAGTCACACGTACGGGACTAAATGATGATATTCGGAGTGTAGAGATGGATATTGACCAAATGGAAAGCAAGGCTTATACCAGGGGTTCCCAAAGTTTTGCCTAGGTGGGCCAAATTGTAAATTCCTAAATATTTGGCGAGCCAAAAAAAGTTTTGTGAAAAATACGTTCAAATCGATAAAAAGTTAGACACAACTGTGGGACATTTATTTGCTGTATGATAATTTAGCATATTTAGAGATGAATTAATAGTAAATGATAATAGGTAATGTCTTAAATAAGTTCAGTTTTAAATTCTTTATGGGAACCTATAATGTATTTACGAAATATGACCAAATGTGTACTCATAAATTAGTCACCCTTCTGACCCTACATCTGGTCTTAATGGTTTTTGTCACACCCTCCGATGCTAGAGAAAACACATATTCAAAACTTTACAAGACTTATGGTTTTTAGGGAATCAGTCGGTGATATTATGCGAGGACGGAGAGTTGCCTTATGGTAGTGTTGGGCGAATAGTCGGGCGGCTTCGAACGTACAAAGGGCCTTTAGCGGTTTCGAGTGTAGTGCGTGTATTCTATATTGAGACTACAAAAGTAGAGATGCGTAATGCTAATATTTACTGTCAACAATATAAATAAAAAAGACTTAATTTCTCACAAAGATTTATTCTTTATTAAAGGATACTGGTTTCGGGCAGATGTAACTGTCCTTTATCAATCCAATATCAAATCCTCTGGATTGATAAAGGACAGTTACATCTGCCCAAAACCGGTATCCTTTAATAAAGAATAAATCCTTGTGAGAAATTAAGTCTTTTTTATTTATATTGTTGAATCATTTACTCACATTATGGGTACACTAGAAAATTTAATATTTACTGTGTTTGTGGTACGGCACTTAGAAGTGCTGGTACCTGTTTTGTTGTTATCATTTGGCAACGTGAGTTGTTGCTTGAACTGTAATTGTTGGCCAATGTGTGATATTGGCTTTATGTTGATGTTAGTAATTGGTGGAATTGCTGTTGTTTTTGATGCTATGTGAATTGAGCTCTGTAAAGTTAACCGCTCAGTATGCTGATTGCTTGGAGACGGAGAGATGGGCGCATCTTGAAGTTAACCTCAACCTGGGTAATTAATTAGAATTACACCAGTGGCCCCAGCTGATCACTGGGCAGTAATGGTGTGCTTATTCCCCTACGTTCCTGTATTGCAATCCCAACGAGGGGCGGACTCGGAGGGAGATGAATACATTGACAGTACCTACGTGTACCTGGTCCTGTTAGCGTTCGGCTAAAGGGCGCCCGATGCGGCAAGCATCTGTTTCAGGTCATCATGATCGTGGTAGTACGCTGAAGTTCTTCACTCCCGAAGGCTCCAATTATCCAGAACCAACGTGAGACGGCACGGGGGATCCCCAATCCCCCCGTAAGTACTGCTAATTCTATTTAAATGTTAAGCGACTAATGTGTTGTAATTATCTTTTCATGTGTGCCTTAATTCGGACCTGTAGTATTTTGCGTTTTGGTCTCAATACTGCACGCATATGCATTGTTGCTAGTGAAGCGAATCCGACCGTTCCCGCCCACTCAGGAACAAGCAGTCACACGACCCGTACGGACCTGTCAAATGTAACATTCAGAACTGGGGATTAACTTTGATTTGTGAAAATTAGAATTCTTTAAAATAAATGTATCAAAAGAATGTTTAACAAATTTAAACCATTATTGAATTACGACCTCGGCCTACAGAACGGAAGGATTTACACTAATTTTTTTATGACAATAATTACATTTTATTAAAAAATGTTTATTAACACATTTCAAATTAAACAAAAATAACTAAATTTTAAATAAAAAAAAATAAATAAATTCCTCAGTCGGAAGTGCAATTATTTTCTTTCAATAATATCATTGAGTCTTGGTTCTAAGGCGATTGAATGTATTCTTAACAACGCTTGTAAATGTTCATCAGTTAAATTTGATCTCAATTTAGACTTATTAATACTCATCAGCTAACCAGCTGAGAATTAAATGAATAACTCATAGTCTTTATTACGAGTCTTTATTATTAGTTTTTATTAGTCTCCATCATTATTACTAATAAAGGTGGAAAAGACTATGAGTTTTTAATTTAATTTTCAATTTAACTCCACTAAGAGACATATGGAACAACATCAAGGTTTAATCAGCTGAGGGCGACCGTTAAGACAATAAAATATATACAATCTATATAATAACAAAATATATTACATATAAAATTTAGTATTTGTTAACTGCGCAATTTTTAATTATAATATTTTAAAATTTATTTATTTTTTAAATTATCTTTATGAATTCTAAATCGCGGATGATCTGACATCGGGGACCGCATTTTTAGGATTTGAGGGCCGCATTTGACCCGCGGGCCGCACTTTGGGAACCCCTGGCCTATACTATAATTGACCCAACATTGCGAAGGATGGGAAACAAATGAAACACAGCCAAAGATATAGATCTTGGAAGGAAGAAAATATACGAGTACTATCCTTCAATTAACCATTTTAAGAAAAATTATAAATTTGTTCAGGTTGAAGTCAGGAGCTAAAGGAGCTAAGTATGTCAATATCTTTCGTTTACTTTTGCAAGAGAATTAGATTTTGCAACAAATTATTTCAAGTTATAGTAGTACAGGCTCCTCTATACTTAACTTAGAAAAAATATTTTGTATTCGAAATTTAAATAATTGTGTGTAGCGTGCTATTTCGAATGTGTAATTCCGCCTTTAAACGTCAAATTTTGGTTGAAATCAGTATCAACCCTTAGCGAAATCAACGGAATAACGTATATTCTTTATAAACAAAACTATTACTACAAGTTAAGTTTTTTCCATGGAAAGCTTTAAAACAATCTGAACGCAAATCTAGATTACATGTTGTTCACTATTTATAGACGTTTTGACTTCAACACAAACGACATCTTCTCGTTGAATATCCCTCGTTTTTTGGAAAGAAACGAGGAACTTCTTTGGATGATGTGTCCAATACCATCAAACCCACTTCGGCGATAGTGTCATACTCGCTTCATAATTTGACATTTAGGGACTGTTGAAATGTTTGTCTTTGTGCGAATCCCGGTTTCCGATGCTAAAAGATTTTTTCCAATATGAGAGCGGAATTACAAATGAGGCATGATATATCTCCAGGCATTTACTAATTGATTTAATTGATTGATTAAATGTACTAACTTTGTGAAGAAGGGTTATAGGGTGATTTGTTACATCAATATCGCATGATAACGTAAGTGAATACAGCGTTATCCTTCCCTGTTAAATCGTTTGACTTTCAGTAGCGATTTCACTGTATCAATATTTGTCGCAAACTTGACGATAAAATTATATTCAGAAATAATTCCGAAAACTGCGACATAAGTTTCTCTTTCTTTTTTCTGTAATTCGTTTGAAGATGATTGAAGTACGATTGAAGATGATCGAAGTACACTATGATGTTCTAGGTATGAATAACAGATACTACACATCAGACTTATCACTCACATAACGTTTAAATTTGTGTAAATGGCTAAGACAATGCTAAACGCTATACATAGTCCTATCAATACCTCCTTATCAATATCTGCCTTTTTTGATAAATGTAGATATTTTCTAATTTCTTCGAATACTCGTATACGTATTCATTGACATTATTTGTTTAAAGAAAACTCGTAGTATCGTATATCATACCCGGTTGGGGTATGTGATGTAGTTATCATATATCATATTCTTATATATTTTTTAAATCTGTGACGTTAAATTAAAATTTTCGATAATTATGCTGGCTGGTGGGCGTAAATTATAGAATAATCAATAACTTTCTGAAGCATTACATTATATTATCAGAAAATAATAAAAAAAATCGTATTGATATAAATATTTGTTGTTATGTCAAGAATATGTTCCTCTTTAACTGTAGTTAGCTGATTTCCATTCGGTTACCTCTGTTATCTTACTGTTAGCTTCTTGTTTGTTGCAGGCCGTTCATTTGCATTTGCTCCTTGTAGTAGTTACTTCACATATGTTACATCACTGGCAACAGTAGAAAAATGCAATAGTAGAGGCATTACTAGCGCGTGTTAAAGTCACACATATGCAAGTAGTTCGCTCTCTAACAGAATGTAGATGGTTAGTGTAGATGTGCGCTTCACTTATTAATAGCACCAAGCTGGCAAGAGATAAGAAATATGTACGCAGCCTTGTCATTTATGCTAGTTGAAAATGATGAAAAAATAATGAATAATTCAGTTTTAAATTATTTCGTCTGTTACGGTATTTACTTTTTGAGTAAAGCATTTGCATTGAAATGCAAATGCTATCTTACTCTTGATTAATTAATTGATCGACATCATTTTATGTTGTACTGTTCTACGTGTTTAACTGATCTTTCACTTTTACAATCCGAACATTTCTACAGAAATGAAACTTATTGATATCGATTAACAAGTTAATCAATATCAATAAATGTAAAAATCTATTTACAGGAATATTTACAGAAAACTTAGACGAATTACGTTAATTAATTATTTATTTATTTTTATTGAACGTAAAACACATCATTTACTAACAACTAAACACCGCAACGCGTTGTGACGCAAGAATAGAAATTTTATTTATACTCATATTCAAGCATTCTTTTAGTTTATTATATACTTACATGAAAAATGGCGTGAATTTCAAAAGACCAATTTGAAACAAAGAAAACTTAATCGAACCAAATTACATTTTCCTAGCGAATTTGACAGACTAATACTATCCTTTTTTTTCTAGAGTCCTCTGACTTTGAAAGCGTATTGCTCGTAAAGTACCGAATCAAATTAAATATTTTAAAAAGAAGCATAAAATTATTTCTATATACAACAGCAAAATATTATATTTCTAAATTGTATACTTTTGTTTTTATCGGACGATATGTAATAAAAGGTATACATTTTTAGAGACAATTCCATTAAAAGTAAGTTAAATATTTTTTTTCTCAGAATGTATATGCGATATATTTATGAGATTTTTGGATGGGTTAGAAAGAAACCTTATGGTTGTTATGCTATTAATTTTCAGACAAAAAAGTGTTTTATTTAAGATTTATATAAAAAAATAGCGAACTCTGTTTTCTTGTTTATTAATACAGATTATAATAGAGATTAATTTAGGGCCGGCGGTGGACGAGTGGTGTTAGTGCATCACTCGTGTTCCAAAGGTCGTGGGATCGAATCTCACTTGGGGCAGCGGGATTTTTCTAATTTGAAAATTCCGTCACCTCAACTATGGATGTGTGTATTCGTGTTGCATGTTAGATGGGGGACAGATGACCTTAGATGTTGGTTCTCCCGTAGTGTAGGCGTCAAATAAAAAAAATAGAGATTAATAGAGAGAACTCTAGAAAAAAAATGGATAGTAAGTTCTATTTACATGCTGCATATCAATGATACAAGTATTACACAAGCTTCAAACCGGGTGAAATGTAATCTAAAACCTACCGGTGACGTTGAAAGTAAAGTAAGTTATTGATTTATATCAGGCGTTTAAAAGAAAGAGATTTCCAATACAAATAGAAAAATTCCTCTCGAAGAATTATCAACGTAAATAATAATATAATCTTAACATCAGGGCCGTAGCCAGAAATTTATTTCCGGGGGGGTTCTGGGGGAATCTGTTTTTGGGGGGAAGCTGAATAGAAAAATAATTTTATTTTGTTGTCATTTTATTAGTATTAAGTTTAGTTTCGGGGGGGGGGTTCAGACTCCCTAAACCCGCCTTTGAATACGGCCATGCTCAACATATTATGGTATTATTACATTAATAACATAAAATGCAAAGAGAGATTAATCTATCAACTAAGTAGTAAATTCTAAAGAGTAATCCAATTTAGCAATTAGTAAAATGTGTGTAATGTAATGTAATTCTTGTATCATTGCTTCTTGTCATGTTATAGTTTTAGTCACCTTTCCTTTAACCACTTCAGATAGTATTAAAACTATGTATACATAGTGTATGTATCGCAGATTAATATACGAGTTTAACTGAATTTAAAAATTACATTATCGGTTGATTTTGACAGGAAAAAGCGGAGGACATTGACCCATATAAACGTGAACTTAGCAATTATTTTACTTTGAAGTCTAATCAACTTCAATTTGCACAACTTAAAAAATCAAGAAGTAAAAAAAGATATGTTTGATTCAGTTAATTCAATAAATCAGATTCTGAATCTAATTCTACTCTTAAATCAGTAACTTTAATATAAAATCGCTGCAGATTACTAATGACTTCAATTAAATAACTATAGTTATTAGTATTCTATCTATATATTTAAAACACAAGGCTTATTTTTGTTCCAGTTCGTTTGAGAGATCCACCAGGCCGATTTACGCGTTTGCGTCGAAGCAGCCGTCCACTTCCATCATTAATAAGCGTAGACAAAATCCGATAGTTAAAAATTATGAACAAACGAATTATACAAATAGTAGCTGATGGCAATTGCTTATTCAGAGTAGTTTCATATTGTTTGTATAAAAGGCAGGAAACTTGCCAACACTATGTTTATGTCATGTTTTTGAAATATGTACTAAGAGACGTTTTCAAGAATGTTTTAAACAAGATCGATTTTTGATTTTATTCTTATCATTTCGTAAGGTAGAATTTCCGTATGTATGTATTTATGTAGAATAAATCGGCTGGTAGGAGTAAGCCAAAGAGAAATATATGTCGAAAGAGAGGAGGGTAAGCTGGGAGAGGGGAGGGTAAGCTGGGAGAGAGGAGTGCTAGAATTTTCAACTTGTTATGTTTGGTTGCGTTTATTTAAATAATCACCTATGAAAATCCAAAGGATTGTAATCACATATCGAATGTTTAGGGAAATCCTTCAATGCTTTTGACCGTCATGTCTTGATGAGGTTTCCATAGTAACTATTAAATATTATTAGTTTTTTTGTAGGGTATATATAGTTGCGGATTCAGTCAACATTGCTTATACGCAATATATATTTTATTTGTACTTAATTAATTTCAACTTACAAAGTTTTTGTATCTTTATTTCGTTGTTATAAATCTCGAAATAATATAAAGATATATAAAAAAATTATAAAAACGCCCAACAATATTGTTAGGCTGGAGAGACCAGAAGATTATGTTTTTTCTGGATTATCTACAGTTTCGTAAAGTTAGGGAAGTATTTACATAAAAATAACAGACGATGGATTGAAATAAATATGAAACATAATCAAATTAAAAGATTAATGCAAAGTTTCATTAGTTTTATTAGTTTATCTTAACCTGACAATATTATTTCGACATTAAAATGTCATTATCAAAGGTAGATAAGATTGATAAACAAACACGTTGCTAAGGATAAATACATACAGAAAATAGGTAACTAGATACAATACAGACAAAAACTAAATATCTAACACTTCTAATAAAGGAGAATTACTAAGTTAAGTTTGTTCATTCATTAAAGGTACTGTGCGTTTATGTTTGTATATTTCAAAAGCTTCTAAAATGTCTAATTTGTGTTTGTTGTTGCAAAAATGTAAGAATTTAATGTTGTTTTGAGGTGTCATTGGGTGGTTCTGTTCCAAAATGTGTTTGGCATAATTCGATTTTTCTGGATGTTTAAGTCTATAAGAGTATACGTGTTCTTTGTATCTAATGTCGAAATTTCACAATACACACAATTCGAAAATATTGTCAGGTTAAGATAAACTAATAAAACTTGTGAAACTTTGAATATTAATCTTTTAATTTGATTATATTTCATGATTATGGAGTTACACACAATAAGGCTGGAGACAGTAAACGCTAAAATAAATATAATCTGTGATAAACTAGACTACAACTGGTTTTCAGCACAGTTATTTAACTAATAAAAATCTAAGAAACTAAGGTAATATAGTACTATAAACTACAGGTCTGAAGGCAAAATACGCCCTTTTTGTGCCTCCTCCTCCAAATAAAAATAAAATATTAATATTTTTATGGATTGTACAAAATATACTTTATTATTAAAAAAATAATCAGTATAATTCAAATTAAGTATAATTAAAATAATTATATAATTTCTTTCAAATTGTAAAAACTGATTCAAAATTTTTCATGTATTTAATATCTATTGTTGAATTATTTGATTATACAATCAAACCAACTATTATCATTAGATTAATAATGATGAAAAAGCATAATTATCAATAAAAACAAAACATTACACAAAGTAAGACTAATACTCTGATATCCCCTGTATATTAAAAATTATGAAATAATAAAAAAAAACAATGTTGGGCGCCAGCTAAGCTTATCTTAGCACGAGACTGATACTCACAGGGTCTTTTAAAATTATCAAGGTTCAAAAATACGCAACTCTGCAACACCTCAAAATTCAGAAATAAATTTTCATCAAATAACAAATGAAACAAAGAAATTCGTATACAGTACAGTTTTGTGTTACAATATATCTGCCTTGCCTTTACACGAATTTTAATGGAGTAAGTATTATAATAAAATAATTATCTATTGTTACTGTTTATTGCAGATTAATCTATGTTCAAATTTTGATTGCAAATGTTCACAATTTATTTCTTACCGCCACCAAAACGCTGAACTGATATCGGCTTCCTCCCATGCGATAGCAGTTGAATGGTGCCAGATGACGGACCGCTTTTCCCCGGGTGTCGAGACGCACGCCAAAGATGTTGAACGAGAAGCTAATAATCCAATAGTAAGTGTACTTGGATAAACTGTTTTTATAAAACTGTGTTTTTATTATTTTATAAATAATTCTTTTCTTTTGTTTCAGGTAGGAACAATAATTACTTCTCAGGATTTTTATATTTCTTGGTGTAAATAATGCACTACTGATAGAACCAAATTAACATTTATTATACACACATTTGTAAATGACCTTTTTACAACTTTTAAAAGCAATAAATTTCTTAAATCAGTGTGATTTTTCTTAACTTGAGCATACAAAAAAAAGAAACTGTTGATGTCCAACATAATCAGTTTTTGATTATTTTCAAAAAAATATCCCCGGAACCTTTTCCTTTTAACAAAAAAAACAACTCCGCACTTTATCTTTCTTCAAAACACTTTCGTTTAAACAATACACTGAATACCCTTCTTGCTATCTTAACTAATAATTTTCCTTTTTAATCAACTATTTTTAATACAATAATCTTCTTTACATACTTTTAAATCATAATTAACACTTTTGCATTCATTTCTAACAACAATAAAATAATACATTTGATTTTGCGTGTCTACACTCAACGTGCACCTGCTTGGCTTTCAAAAAACATACTCTCGCCACGACTGGCTCAAAACCACTCACTAACAATTTTATTCCTTACTAGGTAAAGGCACACTTTAAAATTTTGAAGAATTTTCAACACATTTCCTTAACAAAATTATCATCAAATCCACTCTTATACGATTTACTCATTAAATTCTAGTATAAATTAAAATTAAAATAAAAATGTTCTGCAGAGCCTAGTATTTTCTTAATCATCAAAGTGATAATATTTTAAACAAAAATAAAAGTTTCTTGCTTAAAATAGCTTAGCCTGATTTTACCTTTAAATTCGAAACATGTATTTAAATAAATTTATGCAAGATACGAGGACCGTTCAATAAATAATTGGCACTCAAAATATTTTCTTACTTTATGTAGCTAGAAACGAAATTACTCGCTGCAATTAATTTAAAATAAAGCAATATGATACAGTTTGATTATATAATGTTTATTAATTTTGACTAAATTCCATTTACGACAAAATAATACAACACTATATACAGAACTATTTATATATAATTCGGATCTCTATTTTCTCGGTTGTAATAGTTGGATTATTCATAATTTTAATTTAATTAAATTAAACAATAATTTCTTATATTTGAGAGCCTTCTAGGGAGAGAGTGCCTATAACATACCAAGCTTCCTTAAGCCCAACACTCATAGTCCCGTTAGCTAATATGTAAAGCCAGCCCAGATAAAGTAATTCATGCTTTACGGAACCGGAGCCGGACATTTGGGCGCGCCGTTTCGACGCGGGCCACTTCGGCGCGAGGACACTTCGGCGCAGGGACATTTCGGCGCGGGGACACTTCGGCGCGTGAAATTGTCTAGTATTATTGTAATGAACAAAATCTATAGGTACTTACAGATAATAAATACAGTATGATCGACGAAATACAGTATTAGATAAATACGGTATGATGAGGAAAAAACTCAATATTTGCCAATCACAAAAGCTCGTATGTACTGCCAGATTTAAGAAAGAGTTTCTAAGCTGCTAAAGCATTAAAATTAAGATTCTTCTGCAAATCTCTGCATAAGAAAATAATTTGTAATAAGAACTTAATCTGTTTATTATAAATCCCTTATTATTTATAAGAATATCATGTTTGATAATCATGTTATTATAAATTTTAAAAAATCAAAAATTTTATAAAATCAATTAAATCAAATAGGAAAATTTACATTAACATTAAATATCGTACCACTGATAAATACGTGTCTCACTTCACGAATTTTGTCTCAGTAGGTAACACTTATAAAAGTGTGTCCTCTGCTTAAAAACAAAAAGCACTGGAATAACGTTATTTAACCAATCCAAGCGAAATTCTGGAATTAAGAAGGTATATGTAGTGTGCCTGCGACGAACTGTCTGGTGCCAAACTGTCCTCGCGCCGAAAAGGGCGCGCCTAAATGTCCTAGACCGTTACGGAACATTAGTAGCAATCAAATAAGATAAAACAGTATACAGTTTATCCGAACAGGAAATTATTTATTTTTATTTATCAGGAAAGATGCTAAAGGTTTACATTATTAAATAAAATGGAGTGTTAACTGTAGCAGTTTGAAACGCGGAAATGCAAATGTGTATGTTATGTATATAGTTGTATATTTGTAAAATATCGACCCATGCCTTATCAAAAGTTTATTGTTTAATTAGCTTTAATTAGTGTAATTAGCTATTTCTACATTCTACAGTTTGGCTACTTATATCCCTACTGAGGTAAAATCTTTTAATATAAAAGCCAGAATCATACCACACTTATACTCTACTAGGGTAGTAGGTTAAGGACAGTAATAAACACCAATTGACAATATGCAATGGCCTAAGCTCTTTTAATAACTAGATAATAATGAGAGAAGAAATACAATAATTCTATAATAATGAAACGGATATATAAACGGATAGGAAAAATTAATTACAGCCAATTAGAATACTTAATAGACCGTTTAATAGGTATATTCAATATTAATCTAGATGAAACAATTGATTATGGTATAAAATAGGTCGTTTTGAAATGAAGTGCACGTACGTACAAGTGAAATGTATACTAAACAGACAACAATTATATTATCAATTATTAAAATCGAAAGAAAGTGTTTGTTTTTGGCCTTGATAGCACGTGCCAAGGGAAATACTCTACAAACCGACAAGTTTTATGGATGTTATCGCTGTGAATATTTTATAATGAAAAGTGTAACATAATCACCCTTAAATTAGGAAACATAGACTTTCCAATGAGACTTCTATTTTTGGTATTAGTGAATCGTGTTTTTGTTTAGTTTTACTTTTTTATTCTTAAAGTGCTAGTATTTAGTTTTTGTTTGATCCATTCATGTAATTAACTAGTATAATTTAGTTCTGTTTAGGAATTATTTATATAAAACTGTTTTGTTTTTTATGTAGTTTTAGTTACTAAATTCTATAGTCAGAAAATTTTTTTTCAGAAGTATTTACAGTTGTATCCCCACGATCTTAAACACTTGGAAAATTTTACATTGCAGTATGGATAACATGGCGATGCAACTCACGTATAACTGCTTTTTTGATATCCTTATTTTAAGCGCTGCAACCTCTATGGCCGACGTCAGGCTTTTTGCCGTACCGGGCAAAACAAATTTTGCACCCCTATATACAGACTGTCTTATAAATAACCCAAGATAACCGTGTTATTAACAATCCAATTTCTATAATTAATAAACACCAAATAACATAGGTCACTAAAGATTACAAAACAAGCTCATTCTAAATATTTTTTGGTATGACATTTCTGACAAATGACATTCACCTTTTTTTTGCAAATAGCATTACATATTATCATGGTATGGGGTATGTATAAAAATAATAATAATAAATAACAGACAGACAAAAGATGATTTGCATATAAGAACGACGCAAAGCATACAACTTACAACTTGGAACTTGCTTACCTTATAAATAATGCACCGGCTAAATGTATTGCAGCATTGAAAAGCTTTTTTTTCTACAGAATTGAGACTCTCAGGCACTTCTAAATTCTTATATTTTTATGGACAGAAAAATAGAAAAACACATACACAAACAAATTTCCAAAATAATAATAACACAATTTTATTTTTATTAACAAAAAAGTAAACAAAAAATTATTTGATACCAGAAAAATAAATTTTCTATTATGTGATTTAAAAAGATGGAAATATCTTTCATTTATTGAATCTTTTTAAATTAAATTACAAAAGAAAAAATGGCTACAAAATCCTCTTTTTAATTCTCTAATTAAATTTAATCAATCCCAAAATAGTTTAGTTTCCTTTATTTGCAGATTAATATTTTTTTTAAACAAATACTTAATTTTTATTAACTATCATTAATTATAATTTATTTTGATATCATAAGTACCTTTAGCTAAAAATAAAATTTAACCAATATTAAAAATGTACGTCTTTATTTTATGTATTAAAATCCCTATAATTATTTCCCTTCTAAAAAATTGGCGCCAAAAGATTACCAGCTTTATTTTCCAAATCTATCATTAACGTTTGACATTGAAATGAAAAACATGTATCTTTGATGCTTTGATAATTAAATCCATAAAAAGGTTTTGCAAATTGGAATTCCTATTCCAGAAAATTCTTATACTCGTATATCAATGGTAAGTATTTTTTTTTCACATCCATTTCCAATATTTCCATAAATCTTTCGTTGTCAACAATATATCAATCGAAGAATTAATTAAACACTTTTTTAACTTTTGGCACTTCATAAAATAAACACTTTTATTTATTAATTTTACATTACAACAGTTTGACGTTTCTCATAAATAATTCAAATACTTCAAATACTTAACACTTGTTTACATTTTCAAACATAACTTTAGTTTTTCTTATGCTCATCAAGATGTGTGCTCTTCTTGAATGATGAAAAAAGAGAATTTTATGAAAAAATGACCGTCCTTTTATATGATTTGGCCGAAACAAATAAATTCTTTAAAAAAAATTACAAAACAAAAGAATCTTGACGTCTTAACCCTATTATTGTTTATAATTCTTCGTTAATGCAAAAACTAATTAAACAGTCTTGTAGAAAATTATATTCCGAATTCAACAATATACGACACTTAGGTCAAAACTAGAATTATTCATACAATTTAATGTCGATGAGATGACTATTTGGCGTAATTATCTAATAACACCTTTTTACATAATTTCTTATTCACAAAACTATACATTACAACATTAATAACATTATTTGAATATTTCTAGATGCCAAAAACTTTGACCTACAAGCCAATTTACATAAATCGTTTTTAAGTGATATCATCAACAAGATCCAGCATTTACATTATAAAGTGTTTCAATTCTGCGATGAAAATGCTACTCCACAAATTTCCACAAAAACTACCTTACAAATTACCAAAAACTACCAAATCAAGATAGCTTGTTAATTTGAAAACAATGTTTTAACTAAAATAAAAGGTAAGTTGCTATACAATTGCATACCTACACTCCCAATACAACACACATTGTCTGTTCCAGATGATTTCTATATTTGAAATTGAAATAAACTCTATCAAGTTGAGAAAAGTATCAAAACGAGACTTAATCGTCAAGTTAAAAACAAAATTATCTGTATGGTATAGAAAATAAAAATTTCTATACATCCTTTGTCTGCTTAAAGAGTTCTAGTGTTCATGGTAAAGTTAATTAACTAAATTATATTTAATAAAAGAGTTTTTTCCGAATTTATTTATTATAGTACAAATGATTTCTCTTTTATGTATGATCAAATATCAGCTCATATCAATAGTCAGACTTAAGCCTGCTTATTTTAAATAAATTAATTTTTTCATTCGTATTCTCTCTTCGTTCCAGCAAGAAAAACCTGCACGACGAAGAAATACATGCGCCGGCTAATACAGTTTTCATTAAGATTAGTTGAATTGTATCATCTTAGAGTTATGTTTAATTATTGTTGATTATTAGGATTAGTTAAATTCTCTAGTCTTAAAGTTATGTTTACTTATTATTAATTAATTATATTGTTTAAGGTAATTTAAGTACCCTTGTACAAACTCATTGAAAACAAACATCAATCCACCCTGAAGTTTTTTGTAGCTAGAATTTATTATACATCCATATGTAAGGACAGTAATAGATTCTATCTGCGTTGAATGCCATTCTAAGTTATTCTGCATGGCCGTTTAAGATGTGTTTCAGCCTTTTTTTTTACAGGAAGTGTTAATGTAGTGATCTGGCTGTAGGTACTTATTGTTCACCGTGTACATCACTATATTCCCAACTTTCATCGGGAAGGCATTGAAGCATGTAGATTGCCATAACAACATAATAAATAAACAGTAATAAATATGTAAAAATTCAATAAGTAAATACGTTTTTTTATTGAGCTTGAGCTGTTCTTACAAGAAATCTTAAAATAACGTATTAACTGGTAAACAAATACCACCATACGTTATAGTACTAAGCTACTAAGACTGATTTTAAAAAATACTCGTATTCCGCGGTTCCGAACATAAAAGTGCTTCGAGCACTAAGTACAGTGATTTCGGACAGTCAAATCTGATTCCGTAACTGAACTCTTCGAGGTTGGTTTACTGTTACCATTGTCATTTGACTACTTCCTTCTTTCACTCGAAAGTTAATATGGACACATGCCTATAAGCGTTGCGTATATTTTGTAGTATATTACATACATACATATAACGTCTAAACACCATTAACAAGAAATCTTAGATCAACTACAGCAGCGACTTGCATTTATTTCATCAGGTTTGTTTAGTAACTTAGATTAAAGTTGATTTTAACTGTAAGCTATTTTGGCAAAGCGGACTTAATTAATTGAAAACAATCATCGGAAACAAACTCTACAGTTATTCGGCATTACTCAAAAGGAATTGATTGTGCAAACTAGTTTAAATTAATCGTTTGTATGTAAAGAGATACCCTCAATGTTTATTAAACACTTTTTCACAAGCGTTTACAGTTAATTGAACCCCTGCAAGCTTTATGTCTTCCTATTTTAAACTCGATACTAAAAGCTTCATATAAACAAGCAACTCTTTTTATTAAAAACTGAACAAACACATTTTAATTGATCGTACTTTCGAATTACTTCAAAATAGCTCTTAACCTCTTTTTCATCTTGACACATTATGCAAAGCAGTAAATAGCAGTTTGATATACAGTTTTTTAGTATCAAAAACTTGTGTGGGACCTTGAAAAATGCAATCTGAATTTCAATTCCATTTGATTGGGGTAAGATTTTATTAGCATGCTTTTAACTGATGCTGTATATTTTAAAAAATATACTAATGACATATGCATATTCAAAAAGTTAATAAAAAAATCTAGATTTCACATTTCTAAACCACGAGATTTTGCAATTCAAATCTGCTATAAAAGCAAGAATCGCCCCTTTTTCGATTGAGATTATGCTGGATTTATTTTGAGTTTTATTTATTGCCTGTGTTTCCCTACTTTACTTGGACAGGTTCTAATTTAAAATATATTTTTCTTAATGCATACGTTTATTTATAGAGGTCTAAATTTCACATTTCGTTGTTGTCCTTGGAATCTGAAATGAAATGCTTTTGCCGTGGGAAATAGAAGAAAAAACTTTTTTACGATACAGTACAAGATACATGAATACAGTAATGTCGTTACTAAAACCTAATTACTTTACATAATCGTTACGTTGGGATTATTAATCCCAGAGCTATTTTTATCTTTTGTTATTTTATTCATTAATTATTAAGTTTCAGGTGATTGTCCCACGGCATAGAAGTATGGGAGCTTTAATTGTTGGTCTCCAATTAACAAGTAATTATTGTAGTCGATTTTCTCATTTAAATTAAAATATTTAATATGTTTACCTTGATGGTACCTACTACACATACTCAATTTAGCATTATCTAATCAAAAATCCCAGTTGTTTTGTTGTCCGTTCCTTCTTTCTTGTAGAGCAGAATATTAATTATAAAGTGCCTGTAGCTGGTACCGGTAACTACTTTTTTACCGTTAATTATTTCCTATTTATTTTGGACGGAACTATCGGCAACCGAATTTATAACCAGTAATAAAAAACTGCATAGAGTGATAGTCGATAACAGTAAAAACAAAATTAAAGGTCTACGATACCGCGCTGCTGTACCGAGCACTAAGCACTCCAAGAAATGCTTTAGTTTTACGAGCACTAAGTACTCTTAATAACAAAATGCTCGCGATTACTGAACACTTTGAGAAAGTAATTTAAAATCGCGAGGACTAAGTACTAAACACTTTCCAAAAATAAATTAAACAAAAACAGTAGCATATCCAGGGAGGGGCTTATGTAGCTGAACTTCCCTCAAGTTCAAATTATTGGTTTATGACAAATAACATGATGTTACGTTCCATTATTAGGTGCTACTCAATTTATGTTATTTTCGTTTATTTTTATTCATGCGCAGGGTCTAATAATACGACGAAGTTTGATAACTCTTTTATTACATTTTTATTTATATAGGATGTTCGGGTATTTCTGGTGGAATCAAACGAGTTTTTTAAATGTTATATTTTTAAATTTAAATATAACACCTTTGTATGTTATTATATTTTTGAATTATCATTGGTAAGCTTATTTCAGTAACCTAGCACATTGAGTATCTAAAGTGATAAGTGTGATAGCTACAGGCATTTGAAAATGGCAATTTTTAAATTTTCATTGACTGTAGTGTCAGGATGTTTGAGAACTAAACAATAGTACTTAACATCCCTATCTTAACTTTTCAAATATTTTCCGATTACAAGAACTAACTATTTATACAAAGTGGTCAAAATATTACAATTTTTAAATTAAAGTTTATTAAAAAGTTAAGATAGGTTTGACGTTCCTGCCAGTTAAAATTTTAAAAAGATTTCTGTCGCTCCCACACTATGCGTTTTAGGCACTAAGTGTGATATGACATTGAAATCTGAGAATTAACTATCGAAAGAATTATATTGTTGTATATATTATTTATCTTTAATGTATTGTAGTTGATACGTACACTAGAAGACTAGAAACACTAGAAGAAGAAGAGAATCCAAACTGCAATAAAATACAAAAGCTCCATTTAACAAACATAACTTTTATTATCAAAATTTGAAAAACCGAACCGTCTAGGCAATGTAGATAATAAGTATAAAAACAATAGAATAAGTTTGTGAATACATGCCCTATACACATGAAGAACGGAGTTTTTATGTCTTGGCGGGTAAAAATTTGTGTTGCCGGGTTTTTAAACACTTAAACATGTTTACAGCACATGTGATATTTCAAGCTATAACATGCTCAAATTCCCAATATTATAATAATGCAACTTTAAATGCATTAATAGCAAATAATCTTAGTTCGTCCCTGCTTATTTCAATACATTTTAATTGAGTTAAAAAACCAAAAGCCCAAAAAATTTTAACCAAATGGTGTTCTTTTAAATATCAGGGGTTACCCTAAAATAATTTCATACAGATGATATTCCATCTGGAATAAAATTACAGATAATATTGCTTCTAAAATCAACATGTTGACGTCTTTGTAAATGTGAACGCTCAGTTCAAGGCATTCTCACGGTTGCAAACTGCGTCTCGTAGCGAAATTACATATGAAAAATTAAGTTTAAAAATACAGGAATAATATCGTTTTCTCCTAACAAAGAAACTTAATGTCAGAAAAGACATTTAGTTTAAAGTTTATTACTGCCTACGCGTACTTATCGGCAAATTTGTATAAACAAGTCTCCTCGAATGCTGACGAATAACAAAATATTGAAGCCACATGTAAACTTGTTGTGAAGTTCCCGGAATATTCTCGAAGTTTTTCTACGCGGTCTTTTTCCTGGTAGGTTGGAAGAAATATTAACTTCCTTTGGATTAGTTGGTTTCAGTTTCGCTCGTTTTAAATTCAAGACTAGCATAAGGTTGCTTCCTTAGTTTAAAGTCAGTAGTCAAGAATTCAGTACAGAGTCTGGTAGAATAAAAAGGGTACAAGTGACGAGCTGACCTGGGGGCTTTCTCTTTGGAGAGCCTCCGGTAAAATTATATGTTAGTTGGTGTTCCTAAAATAAGTGTTATGTATGGAACAAAGTTACAGTTTGAAAATTATGAATTAGTTGTGTAATTACCGTTTTGTGTAGTTCGTTCTAGTACAGGAAGCTTACTTGCTTCACTTTATCGTTTAATTTTCAATAATTAATTCAAATAATTCAATAATTTAATTTCGTTAATAAATTAACACAAATAATTCAGTAACGTCCTTTGAAAATTTGTGAAGAAAATTCAATTCGTATTGAATTTTAATGTTTGTCACGTTGGTTAACTAATTTATGAATAATTTAAAGTGTTGTTAGTTACCAATTTATGAAGGGAAGTTTTAGCATTCAGAATTTTAATGTTAATAATCTTTATTTTTGGGATTTCCATTTTAATCGTAAATAGTGGACTTGCAGAATTTGGTTAGCTCTAGTAAATCATTACGTTAAAACAATATAACCTTCTAATAATGAAAATTAGTCAAAAGGAACTAAAAATATTAGAATTATTGCAGTTTAAGAGTTTTAGCATTGCGGATTAGTGCCGAATCAATACTGAAATTATTTTCGTGAGAACGTTAAGTTCGTTGTTGCAGCATCTTTACCACAATCCAGAGTTCTACCTGTTTTACAGCTATGATCATGTGAAGTGTTTTGTATTTTGTGATTAAGTGAAACCAGGGCATCCCTATCTGAGCATTTCCCTTTGAAAGTTCAAAGATTTACAACATTTGAACAATGTATCAAGGACTAACGGATAACTTGTTTGATTAGAATAATAAGTTTACATAAAACTACCTGTACCATTTTTCTCTTTAATGTTTATCACTTGTAAATGTATGTTTTTTTCCTTTAATAAGAATTCTTATTGGGGCATTTTTTTAACAAAACTATTATTATTGTCATGGGAGACAAAAGACTATTTTATTTACAAATACTCTAACATTTGAATCAAACCATACTGTGATGAAGTGAGACCATTTACCTGTAAAAGTTGATGAATGAAATTCGTAATCCTGCCTAACAATAATTTAACTAATAATGATTAGTTATTGAATTCTATCTATACATTCAGCATTTCTTTGGTTGAGAAGGTTGAGAATGCTGAGGTTATAATTAACGACTTGCGACCAAATGGCGCCCAAATCCTTTCATTGTGTCTATAGCACCCTTGTTCCTCTTTATAATTAGTAAGTTGTGAAAATCAGACCTACGCCCGAACTATAGTTTGTAATTAAGATATTCTCAGCCGGAACATTAGAAAGTAACGTAAGTATCGTTTTTATGAGTTTTATACTAGTAAGTATTGACTAATTTGAATTTTATAGTTTTCATTGACGTCCATTGCGCGGCGTATATTTTTTTGTGTGTACAGAAATTTTAAGTTTCATTGACGCCTGATCGTGGGGCTTTTGTGTTTAATAATTCTTTCTACGTTTCAAAGCGGTTAAGAGCGCTGTTCAAGATTATTAAGTACTCTGCCTTTTCGTATGCTCTAAACGCTCAACACCGATTTTAAAAAGTGCTCATAAGGATTGTGTTCTAGATCACAAAAGCGCTTCAGTGCTTAGACGAGCATAGTGTTAATTACACTGGTTTATTTAAAAAATAATAAGTAATGCCGAATTCTGTGAAATTACAAATATACAATTATAAAAATATAAACAATAAAGTTAATGGCATTTTAAATTTTCTAAAGTAAAAATTGAATCACACGCGACAATTTATTTAGCACGTCTACTAATACAATGAATGCATAGTTTCTTATGGATTGCACGATCTGCACACCGATTTGCGGCTGGCATATTGACAGACATACATTATTATCCTTTTCAAATGTATTTAATTTATTTACCTTAGCCTTTATCTACGTTTTTTGCAAAAAAGAAAAACTTTTAATCTTATAACTACTGAAAAGTATTGCTTCTTAGTATTTTCATAAATAACTACTAACAATACAAATACGGCATATGGTATTACTACTATCTATATATGACAATGAAAATTGTTCAGGAGTAAAGTAAGATACAAAGCAGTTTTTGCATTCTGATTTTGAAATGTGAAAAAAGTAAATTCCTTAGAATTTATAACGAGGGACGCTTACTTGTCGAAACTGAAAATATGCGTGACAACATCAGCCGCGTTATTATTATGGCGTAGTAGTTGCTGTTCACATTCGTGTCCAGCAAAACGAGAGTCTTTTAATAGGATAACATTAGAAAACAAAGTGACATTTTCATTTTAATTTTTGATAAAAAGGTTATATTTCAATATTAAAATACAAAAATAATACTATCACTTAAGAAAATACACAATAATAACGTTCCATAATGCACAATAAATAGCAACAATATAAATAAAATTATAGTTTTATTAAAAATTAACAAAATACCACAAGAAATAAGTAATGAAAAAGAATAGTCATGAGTTTTCACGGAGAAGCGGAGAATGGAATAGGAAGGAGTCTTGTAATACTGCACTCGCTTTAGAAGGATGCATCCCCTTGTCAACATTGCTGTAATGTTTGCTTTCTATCTTTATCTTATTATTAACGTTTATTTTTCCCAATTACCTATATTTGTCTTATTTGTTGTGATCTATATACACACTGAGTCATAGAGTCATGGAGTCATTTTTAATTACACAAAAATGAGTTTGAAAAGCAGCGTAAATAACGGTACATTTTCAGATATAATAATGTGAAACTTGATAAACTTGTTAACTTTAAAAATTAAAGTGTTAAAAATACATTAAAATAAATTATCGACTCTTTATGATATTAACATGCTATGTTCAAGAAGTACTTCATAATTTTCGTTTGGATTTCCAGTTTTTTGTAATCTGCATTCAAAGTACGGCTCAACACATTTTAAAAGGATAATAGGTTCATACAATTAATTGTTAATCGATTACAGGGTTGAGATAGATTATAAAACTGTCTTTATAAAGGCAAAACAAGTGGCATTAAGATATACTATAAAGAAATTGTAGGAAATTGCTTGGTACATCCAGCGAGTCTTCCTCTTACTTTTACAAGTTCATGATTGCTAAATAAACCAACACATGCAGACATGCAATGTACAGAATTCTCTACTTAAATTAATGTACAAACGAGAAATAAAGCTGGAAATACTTCAGGAATAACACAATTTCATGTCGTTTTTCCTGGAAATTTAACAGATATAAAACAATTAGTTCAAAAACCTTATTTGGTAAACCATATCAAATTTCTATCGCCATCGTGTGAAGCTCTACAAGTCTTTATTAACACCTAACTATACATTATCATCGCAATTTCTAAATTATAGATTTCTTTCTATGTTACTAAACAATGCAGGAAGTGATAAAATCTTCCCTTATATTATACATTCTTATAAGTTGGATATTCCAAAATTCCATTTTATATTATCCTAAACCACACTTACCACATCATTTATTATGTTAACGTTAACTAAACCATTTTAACTAGGTAAATACTTTATAACAACCACTTTGTTAGTTGAGATAAAATATTACCTTTATTCGTTCTGAAGGATAAACTGCATCTAGAAAATCCTTTAACAATTTAAGTAGGGTAAGTAGTAACCTCAAACTAATAAACCGTAAACTGTACAACGCAAAATAATTACAATAAACTCTTCTAAATACTTATTCATAGAAGTCTTACTTCGAAGGTGTTAAAGATTTTAACAATCATATATAGGACTAGGAGCAGACGTGTTAATTGCATATGAGATGAACTTCGCTATGTATTGGAAACCGATAGTCTTACAAGAATTTAAGATTTAATTTTAATCAAATTTAATTAAATGTAAGAATTTAAGTCTTGGCAATATATGTACGTATGCGTAAATCTTAAAATAAATTAGAACAGCATTAATAGAGGAATATCCAAATGAGAAATAAAATAAAAATGATAATTAAAGGTTTCACAAGGTTTATTAAATTATAACCTGACAATTGTTTCAACATTAAAAATGTCATTATCAAAGCCAGATAATATTGATAAACAAACACGTTGCTAAGGATACATACAGAAAATAGGTAACTAGATACAATACATACAGAAACTAAATATCTAACACTTCTAATACAGGGGAATTACTAAGCTCAATTTGTTCATTCCTTAAACGCACCGTGCGTTTGTGTTTGTATATTTCAAATGCTTCTAAAATGTAAATATCTAATTTGTGTTCTCTGATACAAAAATGTGAGAATTTGATGTTGTTTTGAGGTGTCATTAGATGGTTCTGTTTGGCGTAATTAAATTTTTCTGTGATCTGATTCTGAATCTCATATCGAAATTTTGAAATATTTTTCATATAAACCGGATTGCAAAAAGAACAATTCAAACAAAAAAATGCCGGATTTCATGATATCGTGTGTTCTGTCTTTAGCATTAAATAAAAATGGGAATTCTTTTTGCACATGTATTAAGTTACCCGGTTCTCGGTCACGTATTAAGAACACTTTGTTTATTGTAATATTTAACAGAATTATTATAAACGAAGATTATTCCCTTGTAGTACATTAACAAATTTTTCGTATAAGAAATATACCAGAATTTATGGCATAATTTTATGCAAATAGTGTGTTTATCTTAAGGCAATCCTTTTTAGATATCAAATATTT
Organism: Agrypnus murinus; assembly: GCA_929113105.1. Lineage (NCBI taxonomy): Eukaryota > Metazoa > Arthropoda > Insecta > Coleoptera > Elateridae > Agrypnus > Agrypnus murinus. The sequence continues at coordinate 184,097,170 of OV816024.1, read as the reverse complement.
ACAAAACAATATATCGTCTACGAAGCCATATTTTATATTTTACGAGGCATAATTACACTAAGATTGGTTCCAGTTGGATAAATTCATTTTTTCACACGTATTCTGCACCTGTCTGCGTTTTTCGAGAAAATATGAAAAGTAGTTTGGTGCAATTTTTATTATTGAACTCAATGATGTCAGGCCTAACTTGTGGTTAGATGGTACCGTTTGAAATATAATCACTTCTCTTTAAATTTTTAAGATACACGATTCACTCCGTTACGGGTCTAAGAGTGAGGCAAAGAAGCCGCGTAGCTCTCCACCAGTACAGACTTACGTTGTCCGGGAAGAGTGTTTTTAAAAAGGAAAATTTGGAAATCTTAATCTTTCCGATCCATTATGTAACCTAATCGTATCGTAGTGCTTTAGTTAGTAACTTTATCGTGCTGTTGACCTAATGGCCTAAACCTTTAAATGGAAATTAAACATTTCTGTATTGAGTCTGAAAATTGTATGTCAATTAATTTGGTTAATTTAATGCCCATGCGGCAAGCAGTTTTAGAATTAGTGATGAAATTTGGCTCTTTGAATTGCGAAAGATTCTTAAATCCATTGTGTATGGAATTGTCCGACTCTGGATATTCTCCTGATAATATTCAATGAACCTGGGTGTTATTTGTGGAAGCTCTGGGTGAAGAATTTATAATGAAAATTTAATTTTAATAATGTTCAACACTCCAGGAAGTAAACAAACATTATTTTTCTTTTCTAGAATCAAACTGAATCCAATACTACTAAAGTTGATTTGTATGTGTGTCCGAGATTTTTTTATTTAATTTTTTAAAGTAGGTCATGTTAGAGATGGGTTGGGCTCATTCGACTCCAATATTAATAAAGTTGATTTGTATGTATGTCCGAGCCCCATTCTCGAAATTCTATAAGGGCTGGAGAGATGGGCTTGGGCTCATTCGACGCGTAAATTTTTTAAATTAGGTTATGTTTTAAAATTTTTTAAATTAGGTTATGTTTTAAAAAATCGATAAATGCTGATTCTATCGTACTATTTAGTGCTATTGAGTGTTATTTGGTACTAATATGTGCTCTATCGATAGAGAATCGATTGGAGATTTATGTAGGTCATGTAAATACTGACCTACTTTAAAAAAAATCGATAAATGCTATTTCTATCATACTTAAGTGCTTAGGCCCGTAGGGCCCATTATCCTAGTTATTACTAAAATACTCACTCAATCGATCAAGTTATAAAAAAACATTATTAATAATTTAAAAAGTGGAAATGATTGTAAAGCTTAAACATTAATTTATTTCATGAAGAAAAATGTTGCACCAACATGGTTCAGAGTTTCAATTGTCGTTGTTTCTTCAGGTTGCTATATTAATGTGTGAAAGTTTGTAGCGATGTCCAGAAAAGGGCAATTAAGTGTACAGATGTTGCGTCGGATAATTTTAGATGTAAAAACAGATGTACTGTAAGGTATTTTGTGAACTGATTATTAAAAAACATTGACGTCTTGGTGCATGTTCACTAGTAAAGTGGTAATCTAATTCTTCTTTTTTCAATTTGGTGTTTATATAAAAAACAAGTAAATTTACCGCATTTCTACTTCTTTTCCTTTATTTTTAATTACTTAAGGTCAATTAACTTGATTAATTTATTAATAAATAATTTATTAGAAACAACTTATAATATACTGTGACGTTACTTTTGTATCGTGCAAATTGTTAGTTATTTTTATATATTTCAGATCTCAGGGTCGAATTATTTGATGTTCAATCGTAAAAATTACCTATAAAATTACTTTATTCTATACCTTCATATGAGACTCCTATTATAACCTTTCAATATGGGATTCTGTTATTGAAAGGTTAAACATTATCAACAAATATTTAATTTTTTTTTACACTTATGCAGTGGTTAATAATTTTCAATAGTAAAGTTTGGTTATGAATAATAACCATTGACACATATATCTAAAATGTCAAACCTGACAGTTATCAATAAAAATATTTCTCAAGAAGGAATAAGTACGTATAGCATATATTGTTTATTAGCTCTTTATTGTTATAAACCTTTATTTTAGGATTCAAAATTGGAAAGAAATCTTACCCTTGTCAACTTACATGTAAAATTTTCTTTAGGTAAGTCTTCCTTGTATGGCCATCTAATAGTTTCTTAAAATTTTGACATATGTATTTTTTCTCCTCTTCCAATCACCTCCACTTTCACAACCTATAATTTCCACAATCTACACTTTCTGCCAAGAACCGTGATCACCGCCGTAGATTCAGCAGACCTCACACCACCGGACTACTGGACTGCCTCATAAACTGCTTTCATGGTTTTCTTCTTATCTAGGACCCGAATGATGACTGCCAGCTCCCCAACACCTCAGTAAGTATCTTCTAATCTCTTTCTTATGATTAAATTACCTTAATAATTATTTTCTTTTTCAGGAATATGATGACGACTTCAAATCTTCCACACCTTGATGATTAACAAACCCAGCTCAAAGACTGGGATTTTTTTCTATCCATCACAACTACTGTCTCATAATAACCTTTAATTTTGTTTTCAGTATTTAATGCTCTTACTCTTCCTTTATTCAATAAAACACCGGACTTTCCTTTTATATGTTTTAATTTAACTAATTTTCTTCTTGGACTCAGTTTACATTTACTAGATACACACTTATTTTATTTTTCTATTATATAATCAAATTTCTTCTTTTAGAAAATTTTATTTATTTTTCATACTTAACTAAAAAAAAACCCTTTTTATTATTATTATCATCTCCCCGAGATACCTCTTTTTTTAACTATTTTATCTGTTTTTTTTCCTTTTATTAAAATACTCCCTATCTTTGGTAATTCTTTCAGTTTTCTTATAAACAATGTCTATAACCATAGAAGTGAATGAGACCTTATTATTGAAGTACAGGGAGAATTTTAAATGTGCAATACAAAATCAATATACCTTTAAACTATTACATGATTTTTAATTTTCAGGTTGACTTATGGCTAGGATATCCTTTCCTTTTATTATCCTTGTTAGTTTTAATATTGTATCAAAATACCATAATAAATATATGCTATTACATTCTATTTCATTATTTTACAATTATATACTAAATTTTTGTATTCTTGGGATATCATTATGACTTTGTATGTAAGTTTATATGTTTATATTTATTTATTTATTGATCCTTAATAACCACATCTGTGCAATAATGATTTTCAAAAATTATCTATTCTTATGTATATGCTCATATTAAATTTTCTAACACACATAAACGTGAACATCGCAATACTTATACCTGTTATAGATTCGTAAAAAATTGGTTGTAATTACTTTTTCAAAACCACAAACAAACCGAACTTCTTTTTCCAAACTGCAGATTCTCGTCGCAATTTCTTTCAACAATAATAACAAACAATTTGGCTGGTGCCCTCTATAATGATGTTCGTTTATTCCTGTGTTTACTCGGAAATTAATAAGTCTTTGTGATTAACACCCACGACACCTGCAAGTAATTTGAATAGCAGTAGACTAATCTTTTGAGCTTTATTGATTATATTTAGTTATAACCAGTTATTACTAATCATAAGTATATTTGACTGTTTTATTTTATTATCGATTAATGAATCGCAACTGAAAGGATATAAAATAGATATGTAAAGCAATAATATATAGTACTTTAATAATTTCTTTCATCGATTATCGTATTAGAAATTCTATCCTATATTTTAAAAGTTCTAGTCATTAGCAATCTTAGTTCGAATTATAGTAATTTTTAGTTTTAGTTAAGCTAATCTCGGTTTGATTAGATGAAGTTTATCAATCCACATCTGCATTTTATAATGAATTTCAGAATACAGATTCAAAATATGCTCCAAATCTCATTTAAATACTAATGAAGTCTACTTTGCTTTTCACAGCTTCTAATCAACTTACAGTCTTATAACATTCACAAAAAGAACATTTATGTATGGTTCAAACAAGTTCGTCTGAAACATATGTATATGCCACACACTACCGCCTAGAAATACTAACTCTGCATTTGCGGCAGCGAAAATTACTTTCAGCTAGGTAAAATTCATAATGTAAGAGTGCAATGAACCACAATGGCCGAACTGTGGAAAATGCAGGGAATTTTCACTGACTGGAGATCTTATAATAAAATGGAAAGATGGTAAGCGCAATAGGTAGCTTAATTTATTTAATTTTAAGTAACGTATTGTTGCGTTAGAGAGTTTTTCTTGTATTGGAAAAGTTTTAATGCTTTTCCCAAAACAAATTCGAAAGTTAAGTGTCAAATAAGTATTTTCTCGTGTTTCTACCTAACCAAGCGTTATAATAGAATTATTAAGTTGCGTCTTTGTACACATTCCGATTAGTAACATGCGATATACCCTTGGCTGCACTAGTATTTGAAGAAAAATGAATTCAGGAGAAACATATTTAATTTAACGGTACACGCTCGCGCAAAATCGATTAAGCTTTTTGAAAGAGTAAAAATTGCACAAAGCTTCTACCAACACGCTTAGTGATTTATTTACTTTAGTAATCTTTTTCTTGGGAAATCTTTTCTTTTTAATTCCTGCGCAATTTATCTCTTATAAATTTGATCGTGAATGTTTATCATAAATATTTTTAATGAAGCAGCAGGCACGTAGCTAAGGAGACCTTTACAAATATTTATTTTGTGGCTCCCCTCTGAATGGCTAAGCTAAGTTAAATATTTTTACCTTTTATAGATGCTAAGTATTTTTCTGTTGTAGGCACCAGTAATTCTAAATTCCGCCCTCTCTTTTGCAATCTACCGATGCAAAGCATTTTCAAAAGTTTTTATTTAATTTTGCCATACAAAAATCAAAGCTTTAACATTTCGCAGCGCTTTTTCCAGGTAAATATAAATTGCAGTTTACCTTTTAATGCAAAATGGTGGTTTTGTTTATAGAAGTCGTTAAACAGCACCGCCAAGGAACGGATACCACTTAAACTTCCGAAAACCATTAATCTTGCTTTAACTAAAAATCAATTATTCAGTGTGAGACACTGAAGTGCTTCACCAAAAACGAAGCGCGATTAAATTTTTAATATTATTCACGTAACGAAGTCACATAGATTTCTTAGTTTTCAGGTCATAGAAAAAACCTTGACTTACTAAAAACAAAATTATTTATTTTTTAAGTGAAAAACATTGAAGATCCTTTAGACCTTACTCAAAACTAGTTTTTCCAACTCGGTCTTTTCTGTTCTTCCTAGGCATGCGTCCGGTTGAATTAGACTACTGACATTAATGAATAGATAGACGACCCAACAGATACTAAGTTGAAATTAGTGAAATTAATCACTTTACAGCGCGCAGTATTAGAATAACATTTTGATATTGATTGTTAGGAAAATTTGACCTTCAACGGATTAATTGAGTAAAATGTCCTGCGTGGAGAATAAATATATATGTGTACCCATTTTAATTAAAAGTAAATATACTTAAAATCGAGTGAAAATTTAATGTATATAATAAGTTCGAGCGATTATTAAATTTTGTTCTATTGGAAATTGAAGTCAAATATGACGTCATAATTAAAAGGGCGTTGCACCCATTCGTAGTAATTATAGATATAGATCGTATAAAAGGCCTGTGTGTTAGCCACATTAAGTTATATATATTTTTCACACGCCAAGAGATTTTGTCGATACTTAAGTGAAATGATTTTAGCTGGTATAATTGCCAGGTTTATTAAAAAAAACTAGGCCAAAAAGACAAGTAGTTTAGCATACATCTAATTCTGAATGAACAAAGAACTGTTACTTCTATACTTTCTTAACTTATTAAAACTTTTTTTGGTTACTGATGAGTTTTCTTTTGCTTAGCAGATAAAGATCATAACTTCTTGTGTTATCTAGATACGGATACAACTTTTTGTTCACAAATGCGAGTGGCGTTTATGTTGTTTTCAGAATCTTTGCATTTTTTAAATTTGATTTCTTATTGTTTATTGTTTCCAGCCTTACTTTGTGGAACTCCATAATCATGAAATAAATAAAGATTAGTAAAAAGTTTCACAGCATAGATTAAAATATAACCTGAAAATATTGTTTCAACAGCTAAGCTGTCATTATCAAAGGTAATATAAACAAACACGTCACTAAGGTAGATACAAAAATAGATAACTAGGTAAAAAGATAAAAATAATAATAATCAGAATTAAATATCTAACACTTCCAGTAACGGAGAATTACTGAGCTCAAGTTGTTCATTCATTAAAGGTACCCTGAGTTTGTGTTTGTATACCTCAAAAGCTTCTAAAATGTCTAATTTGCGTTTGTTATTACAAAAATGTAGGAATTTAATATTATTTTGAGGAGTCATTGTGTGATTTTGTTGTAAAACGTGTTTGGCATAATTAGATTCTTCAGGATGTTTATTTTTGTAATGACGTACGTGTTCTTTATATCTTATGTCAAAATTTCGAAGTGTTTTCCCAGTATATACCGAACTACAAAAAGAACAATTTAAACGGTAAATGCCCGATTTCATGATATCATGTGTTCTGTCTTTAGCATTAAAAAAAATGAAAAAGTGTTAGTGTTGGTTTTAAATGTTATTTTATAATTGTTGGTTTTTCTTAGTATATGTGCAATTTTTTCTGATATTTTGCCAAAATATGGTATAGATATGTAATTTGTGTCTTCTGTTTGATTGTCAATGGGATATATTCTTTTGATAGCTAACTTCTAATCTTTTTGTTTAATTAAACTGTCAATCATGTTCAGATTGTAATGATTTGCATGTGCTAGTTGTTTAATGGTTGATATCTCTTTGTTAAAATCTGGCTTTGTTAGTCGAATAGTTAAAGCTCTCTGTACTAATGATCTGTAGGCTGCTATTTTATGTGCTTTATGGTAACAAGTTTTATTTGGTATTGTTATGTCCGTTTGTGTTGGTTTTCTATATATGAAAAATTCAAATAGATTGTGTGCGTTGTTGAGTTGACTTATCTTGAAAGTTAAGTCTAGGAAGTTTATAGCCCTGTTTTGTTGTGTTTCTAGTGTAAAATTTATGTTTTGGTGGATACTATTAATAAGAATTAAAAATTCATTGATAACCTCAAACGAACTGCCAAAACAAGCTAAAATGTCATCAACATAACGAAACTAGAAAATAATGTGTTTAGAGAGGTTTAATTCAAATATTTGATCTTCTAACTTGTCCATAAATATGTTAGCTAATAGAGGACTTAGAGAGTTACCCATAGGTAAACCATCGTTTTGTAAATAAATTATGTTATTTAAAGTGAAATAATTGTGACTTATATTTTTATCTTTTTATCTAGTTACCTATTTTTGTATCTACCTTAGTGACGTGTTTGTTTATATTTATATTACCTTTGATAATGACAGCTTAGCTGTCGAAACAATATTGTCAGGTTATATTTTAATAAATACTGTGAAACTTTTTACTAATTTTTATTTATTTCTCGATTTCTTATGTTTGAAAGTTGAAGTTTACAGTAAATATCTAAAAAACCATTACTTAGAGATCACAAATTAATGTATTTTCAGTCATATAAAACTGTTTACTTGATATTCATCAAGCTTTTGTCATTTTCTGTTTTTTATATTCCATGACTGCTCTTCAGCGCTATATGTTTCTCTGTTCAGAAAAGTAAACGTATTAAATCCAGTTTAAATTTGCAATGATTTAAATAGATTAATCTATATATATAAAAGGGAAAGATTGTCTGTCTGTCTGTATATATGTATATATGTATGTATGTATGTATGCGATTTTCTCCGCAACCACTGGACCGATTTGGATGAAATTGGTATCATTGGAAAGGTATTGGTATCATCATTGGCCCAGAATAGAAAATAAGACCAAATTGGACTCTGATCGGCCATCGTGGTCCGAAATAACAGCGAAAAACCCATATATGGAAGTTAAAAATGGGTACTGAGATTGATGTGACAAGAAAATATATATAGATATGTTGTCAATTGTCAAATTTGGTAATTTTTGAAATTTTTGAAAAGCGCAGCAAAGCGCGCCGGGTATTTGCTAGTTTATAATAAATAGCAATATTCACTCAAACTCAATATTTCACCTTTAAAATCCACGAGTAACTTATTATAAGTGGATCTTAATCATTATGCTACAATTTGAAGCACCTGCCTTCAATAAGCCCCATGCATCCTTGTAACGAATTCTTTAAACGTTAACGAAAGAAAACAATAAACTTACGGCTGGTTGTCAAAAGTGTAACAATTTGTATTATACGATAAACAAATTAACTGCCCAACCTGTGACTTCTCCAAAAGTAAGCATAAGTTACAAGCTTAACAAATCTCCATTAAATTTTTATTTATTGGGTTGTTTAAAGTACTGAATATATTTAATTAAATTAACTGTGGTTCTAACATATATTTAATATAAAACAAAAAAACGATTTACTAATTCGTTTGAACCTTGCTTAAGCACAATGGCTTACTCGTGGTTAACAAAATTTAGAAAACCGTTAATTAACACATTTCTACATGCCACATAAATAAATCCAAACACAGGAGAATTATCTAAGGCAAAAAATAATGTCGAGTAATTTTAAGCGTTATATTGATATCAGTACGATTTTTTTTGTATTTGGAGAGTGAATGCTACAGAGTCTGTCTTAGACTCTTAGATGATTTTTAAAGCTTGTTAATGATTCATTAAAAATATCAACATCAGTTTTGGCTAACAGATCATTTAGTTCTACTGAAAAACGTGAAATTGGGGAATTAGAAGCAGAGTTTGTTCTATTAAATCGCATTGACAATAATTGAGTGTTTCTGGTGTTTTAATTTGATTGTTAATTATTTTAAAAGCCATGAGCAAATCAAGTGTAATACGCCTTTTAACAAGGGGAACTAAATTAAAGTTTTGGTTTGGAAATTTGAAACGTAAGTGATTTAGGAATTTATTTTGAACTTTTTGTATACGTCATATTGGGGAGACCTAATGACTGATGGGTATTCTAAATTACTATGAACCAAAGAGTTATACAATGTTTTGTACGTCTTCGGCTGTTTAAAGTCTCTAGAGTTACGCAGAATGAAGCCTAAGTTTTTATTAGCTTTCCGTACTGCTGTATCAATATGAAAATCAAAAATGAGTTTTGTATCAAATATGACTCCTAAATCTTTAATTTGAGTCTTTCTAGTAAGGAATTGTTTATTTGATATGGGAAATTTTGTACATAACGTATTCTAGAGAAATTTATTACGTAACATTTATCTTCATTTAAGAATAATCTATTTTGTTTACAGTACTTTTCAAATCTACATAAATCTTCTTGGAATCGTATACAGTCTAGGTGATCAGCGATTGTCATGTATATCTTACAATCATCTGCATATAAGAGAAAATTTGCATATTTAAAACAGGATGTGATGTCATTTAAGAATATATTAAAGAGCAATGGTCCAAGATGTGATTTCTGCGGCACTCCCGAGGGTGTATCGTAGGGTTCAGAGATAAATCCCTTGATAACCACCCGTTGTGTCCTTCTACATAGGTATGACACGAACCACTTCAAAAGACTACCCGATACACCCAGCATTTGTAATTTATTAATAAAAATTAGATGGTCTATCTTGTCAAAAGCTTTGCTGAAGTCCGTATAAACAGCATCAGCCTGTTGCCTCTCATTCATTGCCATTACTAAATATTCTGTATAAGTTACCAAATTCGTGTTAACAGATATACCTTTAAAAAATCCATGTTGATGAGGGATAATGACGTTTTTTATAGAATTAAAAACAAATTCGTGTATTATTAGTTCTAACATTTTACTTACTATGGGAAGCTTTGAAATGCGTCTGTAATTTTCTATGTTACTTCTGTCACCTGATTTAAAGATAGGGGAGACATATGCAGTCTTCCAGATCTGAGGGAAAGTTCCTTCGAATATAGATTTATTGTAAAGCAATCTAAGTGGCAAAGTTATAGAAGCAGCTGAGTGTTTTATAAAGACTGCAGGTAAATTGTCTGAGCCAGATCCCTTGCTAGGGTCAAGAGCTTTTGCTATTTTACTGATCTGTTCTGTACACTGTAAAAAATGAGGTAAAATTACCTTGGGAAAGAGGTAACTTTTCGCTATTATTTGCGGTATTTTTACCCTAAAATTAATTTTACCTATACATTTAGTAGTTTTACTATTTGTGGTAAAATGCCCTGTAATTATGTAAAATTATACAAATATAAGTAATTCTACTACATTGAACTGGTTAAAATCACTATCCATAATATAAATTTACATAACTCAGACAATTTTTTCCTTACAAATGTATAATTGCTCAATAACTTAATTCATTTTTAGTGTAATATTAAAGATAAGATGAACTTGAACAAGAATAGTGTAATTTTACCCTTAATAAATATTTCGCTGATCGCACTTGTTTGTGACCTTCGTTTCGTGAAAGAATTCAGGAATCCATTATGAACAGTCCAAATAGGCTTTTTGGGGAATGGTCGGAATGGTGTGTACCATTCTTTTATGATTTCGGCGAGGCGTACTCTATCGATATCGAACGAAGTGTTCATTCTGTTGCTCATTAATATTTTGTTTTTCGTTGTAGTGTAGTGCGCATTTATTAAAGGCAAATATTTACACGTATGACCGAAGATGGGAAGAATTTTATTTTATAGTAGAAGTTAAAAAATAATAATCGGTAAGTACCTATATGTTAAAATTACAAATTTAAACCAATAAAATAAAAATATTGAATTTAATGTTTTTCTAGGATGAATCAAAAATTGAAGAATTCGAAATAAACTAGCATAACTGTAATTGAGAAAGGTACTCGTGTATAATTGTTTATATAATTTATAATTTTTTAATTTTCTAGGTGGAATCGAAACTTTATCTGAATGTCTTTGAGAGACCAAATATTTCCGAAAGCCCCTGAAAAGAAGTTCTGTTAATGTCTTATATTTTATATAAGTACATACGTTCAATAAAAATTACTTTGATTTTATTTTGTTTCATACAATTCCCAGAGGAACGATTGAATTTGCAAGTACTTTCGCAAGTCATCGTTACATTCAAGAAGTATTTTCACATTTGTATTTTAACCCTGAAAAGTACTATTGCCATGAAATATTAACTTTGCCATGTAACTTTACACAGGTGTTTTAATGTTAAAATGTAAAATTACATTGAGATTGTAATTTTAATCTGTAAATTTACTTAAAAAGGAAACATTACAATGCAAATTTAACCTAATGTTGAAATTTCCCCACTTCCTATGAAAATTACACTTTGAAGTAAATTTACCCCAAAAAATGGAGGTAACATAGTTGCCTCCAATTTTTAGGGTATAATTCACCGGTAATTTTTTAGAGTGTATAGTGATTAATATTAGTTAAAATATACACATTTTTATTTTCTAATTTTTTAACAGCGTGGAATAGATTATTTATTAGTTACTATTAAAGACTAATACTACCGAGTCAACGTATACTGTGATTATAAATACCTAGATTACATTCTACGTATTTACGTTAATTCTTAATAATCTTATTAGTTGTTTGAAAGAATAATAATGATATTTAGTAAAGAATACGTTAAAAATATAAAATTGGTCTTTTTGGTAATTTTAGAGTAAAAGTACTAGATTTGTTAATGTTAAATTCACGGTTTCTTTTGATTACATAAATCTTCTTAGTTAATTTTTTAATAAATGTATTTGAAAATTATGCATTTGCAATCAAAATGTGGTTTTGTGAAAGTGATTTAAGAAAGTTAATATCTAAATATTTAAAAAATGGCTTAATTTGCTTAATATGTAATTAAAAACAGATATTAAAGATTAACCTAATGTTACGATGATATAGTTAGTTACATAAGAGGATTGTAACATTTACAGTATCACGCATGAGGGAGCTTACATAGTAAGTGATTGCATAGATTTTACATAAATTGGTGCATATAAACAGAACAAACTATTTCTAAAATTACGACAGTTTTGTCATTAATATAACTTTTACAGCAGTCTTTGCAATAAATAAGAATTTGCTTTCATTTATAGCTATATGCTGAAAGTTAATGCAGTGAAACATTAAACAGTGATATTTACACAAAAACACAAAATGATCATTCTTGGAAGTTATTTCCGCAATGAGGTACAAGACAGCTGTAAAGAAAATACAATATTTATTCTTCTCTCAGAACACTACACTTATTAGTAAAATGTTAATATTTATCGAACTTATTTTAATTTGTCTAATGCTGCATAACACAAAAACGCTCATGTGATATCAGTACGTGAAATATAAAGCTTACACTGTGCTGATAACGAAATGGTAAACCATACACGTACATTACACGGCTCGATCTATTTTTTTCTGCACTTTAATTGCATTGAGCCTGGTGCAATCTTCTTCATATATGCCCCTAAGTAAGAATGTAGTTTAGCTTTGTTAATTATAAGTACACTTAATCAGTAAACTCATTATGTTTCAAGTTTAAGGCCTTCCATATTCTCTATGTAGCTCCATATATTTCACTAACATTTATTTATCTCTCTTCGTCTCCTTATACTATGTAAAATGTTTTTGTAAGAGGGTTACGACTAGGACATGCACGATCCGAAGTTCAAAGTTAGGAAATGGTTTAAAGTTGTGGGATTATGCAGTACAATAAATTGGAGACCGTTACATTCACTAATGCGCCAGAAGTCCAGTCAACATTCATTTACAGAATTAGGAAACATGTGCAGTTTGGATTAAGTAACTATGCATGTGTAGTACTGTGGTATAGATACTTAATATAAATTAAATAAATAGTGTACTACTATTAAAGTATTGAGGTTTAAAGTGGAGTTGGAAGTCACGTTCGATTGTTGTGTAGCATCTGAGTTAGTAAATAGGGATTCAAAGAACTTTGCAAACAGGTTCAAGATCTCTTTCCCGTTAGTGGCAGTTTGATTGCCAAACTTCATTAAGTTAGGTATGTCATTATGACCCTTTCTAGATATATATTTCCAAAACTGCTTAGGGTTAGATGTAATCTGTTGCTCAGCACCGTCTACGTACTTTACATATGCTTGTTTTATGAGCTCCTTTACTCTGGACCTTAGCAAGGAAAATTGTCTATAGTAGATTAGTGATTTAGTTATTTTATATTTCTTATGCATGTAGTGCTTTTTAGATAGAACTTTTATTATGCTAATATCGAACCATGGTGGATAATGCCTTTTTCTACTTTTTCTGTTAGGTACATATGTATTAATGATTTTGAATATTTCATAATAAAAGACATCAACTTCCTGATCCGTATTACAGTTTAAAAATTTTGTATGCCAATTGATTTGATCGATAGCGTGGTTTATCGAGTTGTAATTTGCGGCGTTGTAGTTAAATACCCTTCTCTCATTGGTAGCACTCAAAGAGGCAGACATTTTAAGATTGACGTTAATCTCAAGCGCGAGGTGATGGGTGTCTAACCTGGACGGGGTGTGGAGCATTCACTCACCAAAACATTGTCAAAGTTGGTTAAAACTAGATCTAATAAGCGGTTGTTAGTATTTTCAATTCTATTAAATTGCATAAGGCCCAGTAGTGACATGGTATCAATAAAGCCATTACAAGTATTGTCGTTTGTTTTAAGTGGAATTAAGTTATTGATGCCAGGTTGCTGTAACCAATTAAGCAAAGGCAGGTTGAAGTCTCCGCAAATGACAAAAAGATCATTGCAATATACCTATTTATTTTTATGATAGTCCAATGTAGTAATTATATTTATATGCGCACTAAAACAAAAAAATATTATGTATTTATATCCTTTGAGTTTTGCTGCATCTCTTAATTTTTTATAAAGAATTTTGTTTGCGGGAGAAAGATGTTCATTTGCATAAACTTTTCCGTTGGTATTAATAAATCCCAGCTGATATTAACATTTATTCCTCGCAATTGTTTTGCATGATTAAGAAATTTTTCTTTCAATTGACTGCACACAAATTTAACAATAATATTTTTTAGATTTTTATTATCGTTATTAATGTGTGCAACACGATGAGCAACGTCTACATCTTCGGCTTTTATCGGACAGTTGATTACTTCCCCCATTTTAATAATAAGGTTTGTAACATTTTCACCATTTGATTCGGGATAATTGGAGATTTCTAAATTATTCATGCGTGTGTATTGTTCAAAATCAAAAATTTTATTTTTTAAGGCCATTAACTTCGCTTTTTAAATATTCGTTTTCCTTTTTTAACTTATTCATATCTTTATTATTATTATTATTTTATTATTCAACCAATAAATTCAATACCCTACAAATAAGTGAAATGTGTGCAATTCACAAGCGATATTCCAGGACAGCTGTTTGAAAAACCGTGGTCGGTAAATCCCCGATTTCTTTCGTCGCAAGATGGACTACGTCTTCCGAATGTATTGATTTTATGTTAACAAAATACAGAAACTGTTACATGCGTTAGCAAAATAGACCTAAGACTTGAGTAAGATTATAAAGAAATATCAAGATTAAAGAAATAAAATACAAAACACAAAATACAAATTCTGACATGTGACAAAGCGAGCGCTGTAAGTGAACAATCGGTCTCGAGCGTATAAAAATGCATCGATTACAAATAACACCTTTAAAAATATAAATAAATAAAAAATCACAAAACTAAAAAGAGCTGGCAAATCGTAAAGCCTAACAAAAAGCCTTCTGTTTTAAATAGGTATAAAGTCTTTAAAATTTACGCTTTTAAAAATCTAAGGACTAAAGGAAATATAATGTTAAAGACTAGAAAGAAGGGTTAACAAATCGGTCTTGTAAAATTCCTAAAGGATAACGGCATTCAAGGGTTTGTCTATAATATTGGAACCATTCTAACATTAAACATTCGATGATGGATGATAGAAGGCTAGACTCTACCCTTAGAGTCTAGCCTTCTGCAGCTGCCAACATGCGCTATGATAATTTCGGTGGTTAAAATCGCTGCATGGGTCTATCGTTAAAATCGGCAGTCAAATAATCCATTATTGTACGTTGTTATGCATATTCATGATGTAGTTAATTGTGTTTCAAAGGGATGGGAAACATAGCAAAACCTTTGTTTCAAACATTAATATATTTTCTTTTAATAAATTTGTCGAATACTTAGTTATAGTATGGCTTTTAGATTCTCGTATGTTCTTTATAAATTTAAATACAATTCGTTTTCTTGTTAAAATTCTCGCCCTCGTAACTACTGCTTAACAAGCCGAAGGAGCAAACGTAACGTGCAGTTTAATATCTGAATAAGTCTGTTATAATAAATTATGATAGGTCTTGTTAGAACAAGTCTATTATATATTACAAAAACTTTGATCACAATATGTCGATAAAAAAGCACGTTGGTAAGAAGCCCTATTTTAGAACGCTTAAAGGAAAATTTACAAAAACTTCGCTTCATGTCAGCATGTTTAAAAAAGGTTTATTATAGCAATTTGCGAAGAACCTCAGATAAAACAAAATTCATGAAATCCATATGTCTCCTAATCACTCGTAAACTTTGTTAGATTTAATGAATCGATTTTTGAATAAAATGATTTAATTTAAATTTAACAAAGATTAACCTTCCTTTATATGGATATACCATAGGTATCATTAAAAAGTTTTAAAACTGGTAACAAACATAATACCTATTTATTTTTATGATAGTCCAATGTAGTATATGTTGAAATCAGATACTTAGAAACTTGGCAATTGTTTTGTGAACTAAGGTTCAAGTTTCGTTTAATTAATTAATGCCTGGCAATCGATTCAATAAATTTAGTAAAAGTTTTCCAAACCAAACATCTAACTCATCAGGAATTCCGTTTCCACAGACCATAAATTAATACTTTATTACAGTTTTATAACAATTCTATTACTCATTTTCAGCACAATAGATGGTTAAGCTGCAGCTGGTATCACAAACTTTATTACTACATCCTGAAATTAACCGCTTCTACTAGAATAACTGAGGTTTAAAGCTGTTATTTTGGATATTGAAATAAAAGAAAAAGCACTCAAAATTATTGTCAAATTAAAAATCAAGATTTTATTGAAATTTAATTGTACTTCTTATTAAGACCTTTCTTATTCTAAAATCATAATCAGCAATATTAAGTAAGGCCAAATATGTTAAAAAGTTTTTATATAATTCAATAGGAAAACTTTTCTTTGTTGTAAAATCAAGGAGAAAAGGAAAGGTGTAAGAAAAAGTTATGTGCACAACTCTTAGAATGACAACTAAGTAGACTTCTTTGAATGTGTTTGAACATGTTCTTAAAGGAAGTCGTTTGTGCAGGGAAAATAAAGAAAATACTTCACTTAAAATACCTAGGACTGTTCATTCACATGAAAATTATTATTCATTTATATTTTAGTTTCCCAAAAATATATGTTATATTTTATAAATTTAAACGAACAAAGAAATGTATTTCAGTATGAAAAATGCACATAATGTTTCAGTTGTACTTTCGGCTTCACCGCAATACAAACTAGCAACATATCTTACAATAAACAAAAATGAATTTTTCAATTTTACTTTCATAAGCAATAGAAACGCTTTTCTATTATATATTTTATTTATTTGCTACTTATACTCTACTTATAAATTACGCCTGTGGAGAATTCTGAAAATAAAGTTGGAGAAACTGTACCTACACAGTCGTAAATTGTGGGATCACTTATACAAGAATCTCAACAAATTCGTTTAGAGTGACTTTCAGTCTTGAAAGTTTTTATATTTTCATTGTTTTGAATTTCTTCAGCTTCTTTATTTTATCAAGTTTTTATTTCATTCGATTCTAATTTTATTTGAAAATAAAAGTGTTCTGTTGATACAATTATAGTTTGTTTATAGATATTAAAAAATGCAATAAAGAAGTCTTTATAGCTGTAAACAACTTTCAATAATAATACTTAACGCCGCGTAAATCTTTCTGCAATAAACCAGTTATTGGACGTTTTTATATACAAAATCTTTTCAAATGCGATTTAAGTATTTTTGAATACAGTGTGTCCTCAGATGAGCTACAAAGCCAATTTTTATAAAAATGTCTGCTTATTAAAAATACGTTTAAAAAATCCAAGAAAAAAAACGACGCGAAATTGAATAAATCGCTTTCTAACTAAACAAACAAAAATTAATAATTTAAAAAACTATTAGAATTTGTTTAGAAAAATATTAGTAGAGCTATTCTATAACCTTTAATTTACTCAGTCCAGATTTTAATTCACAATGGAATTAAAAGCGATAAAATACTTAATTTTATGGATATTAAAAGTATAAGATGTGATAATTACCTAAAATTCGTTTTCACAGAAAACATATGTGCACGGATACATTTATACATGCCTGTGTTTGTCAGCATATGAACATAGAATTATCAAGTTTTTATAGTTTAATTCACCATTTAGAAACCGTTTCCAATAGATGAAGAAGAATATTTTAGAATTAGATATTATTAACCAGATAGCCGAAACAACGACTCTAGAGTTATAATTTAATTGACAACGTGATTTAAAAAAAACAAAAGTATATAATCAGAATGTATAAATATGTAAACTACACTCCCCCTCAGATTAGTGATTCGATTTTAAACAGATTTTTGCTAACAAAATAAATAGTACAAGTAAATTATTAGTTAGTAATAAAGATAATGCAGAAAAGATTGAGAAATCTGGCATATAATATATCCTTTATTGTAAGGACTATAAAGCCGTATATATTGGTCAAAGTGAATGAAACAAAGAGTCGCTTCACGGAGCACGAAACTGACATTCTATATATCGTCCGGAATGGCCTGCTACTTCATTCACAATAACCAGTTCATAACTATTAATAAAATAGCTTTAATGTTTAATGAAAAAAATAAAGAGGTTATGCCTTCTCGGACAACTACAAACTAAAACATCCATTAGTAGTTATCCATCATTGTAAATGGCAAAACACGTTTTAGGAGAACCTCAACAGTAGATCTAATTTTTAAAGATAACAAAACAGATATACAAAACCGATTTACATAATAAACACTAAAAATGATTTTTACACTACAGTTTGCCTTTAGTATGCTCTTAAGAAAGGCATAACAAGCGAAAATATGTACTATTTAATAAAATGTTTCAGAAAGAGCTGCCGCGATTTCCATTTCACTTAAACAAAAATAATTTGATTTGTTAAGCTAAGCTAGCAAAATGTTTAGCGCCTACAAAATAACTAAAAAAGTGAGTTGGATGCAACTAAACCTGACTTTGTAACTGTAGAAAAATAATTTGGGTATGCGTCGTATCGCAGTAGTTGTTTTAGTACCTTAAATGAAGAACAGGCTATGTGTCAAAACTCATTAATTAAATTGAAACGTCAACATCGTTTATACATTTCTAAAAGTATTTTGAAGTATAAATCTAATGAAAAATATTTAATAGTCGTGGACAAAGTATAGTATTCTACTTGAATATGGCTATTATTCACTAGGACGATAAAATTCATCCTTGTGAGTAATAGCCATCATTATATATGCTCGTTGAATAATATTCTATTATTTCTATAAAATTTATAAAAATTTAAATGTAGGTAACAGATTTGTGTTGCAACAGTTTATTAATTTGTTTATATAATCTTCTATTTCGCAATGGTTTGATATTAAGGTATTATCGTTAAAAATAATTTTAGGTCATCTGCAAATATTAGACAGTAGAGTACCGGTTGGAAATGCATGGGCTTGGTCTAGGTACACAAAAACGTTCATAAAAATAGGGAAACGGTGCGATAAAGAAGAGGAATATGATATTATAATATAATATTATATCATAATATTATATTAAATAATATTCCTCTTCTTTATTGTATTGTTTCGATATTTTTATGAATGCTTTTATATCCATATACCAAGCTCACGCGTTTCCAACCGGTATACAAGTTTATTTGGAATATCTTACAAAACGTTTAAAAAGTAAGGATGCTAACGTAGTTGCGTGTTAACGTTATATAGCAGATGAAGGTAATACACATTGAAATGAGGCATAAAAATTGAAAACATTCATATTTTCAATGTGCATTTTCCTCCCATATCATTACAGGGTTTCTCCTAGAATTAGCTTAAAATAAGACTTAAAATTAGGGAGTGGGGGAAATTTGGAGATTATGAAGAGAAAATTAGGCAAACTACCAAAAATAGTGAGTTTAAATCACCAATGTCATCTGGTAGAAACAACCAGAAAATATAGTAATGTGAACTTGAATCGATGGGTAAAATCAACTAAGCAGAATGGTATTTTAGTTATATGCAATGGTCATGACTGCTATCACATGTAGCTGATTCCGCCTTAGAAAGATGCTGAATTAACTTGACATATAGGTATTTTTACTATCCAATATTATTACATCAGCCAGAAAAGCCAAGCTAATGCAACTACATCGTGAGTTACTTTTACTAGTCTACTAGGTTGATTTAACTATATGAGCTTCATTTCTAACTGTTTCATTTCGTATATCTAACTATACTATTAAGACTATTTTAACTATATGCAAGGCTGAAACAACCTAACACGGTATGGTAAATTTAACTATTTACCGGTTGCTTCTACCATATGGGAGTGTGATTGATTTAACCTTATTGGGTAAATTTAACCAAACACATTTTACTAAAATCGTATAGTTCGTGTTACCCATAAGTATTGTTGTCACTTTTTGTACCATATTTTCGGGTTGCTGCAACTCATTTTTGGTTAATTTAACCTGAATATTTTTTTCATATATATCAATGTTGTAAAACATGTACTCTGCTGTGAAATCAGTATACTCCTGTGTTTTTTTCCAATTTGGTGTACAATTCCTTGTTGAGATTGACCTCTAGATTTTATGGTAGAGAGACTATCTATACTTCTCTTATCAACTGTTTGATATAATTGATTGTCGGCACACCCCGAAAATGATGTTCCATGTTTTTCGACATAGATCGGTGCATTATCTTTAATTTTCAAATTTCCAATATAACCTCCACACTTCGCAGAACAAGATTTTATATGGTTATTTTTTCGTAGGACGCTTCCCTATTCCAGAAGTAATCCAGAAAACTTCTCAGGTCAACGCTCCTTATCGCGACTCCTACGGTCTATCCCGTTAGGGTATGACTATTTAGCCCGAAAATTAATGCGAAATGTTATCATTTATTGATTTTTAGATATTAAATAAAGAACTGAGTTGAATTGAATAAAGTCAACAATAGGTTTATAGTTTTATTAAAATCATTCCTCATATACTGCTCAACTAGTATACGTACGAAATTAACAACCCTGGACGTTAGCTGGTTGAGTTCAGGCGTGGTAAATATTTGAATTTAGCGCTCATTTCTGCACATTTAATTTAAAGGGCCTAGCGTTAATTAGAACATTAAAGACGCCGCGCAAAGTTTCCGTCTTATAATAACCTACTCTTTGCAAATATTGAAAGCCGCCGTGTGTGACTTTGTATTCTCTGGCTGTTAACCGGCTACGGACAAAGAGTTATGATGCGATGTGTTCATTAGTACACTTAATATCAACATGCAATAACGATGATTACCGAGTAACTATCGCTAGCTGATCGTGGTTTATCACTGTAGAGAAGGATATTCGAAGAACATTACAAAATATTATATTTCACACGTGTTGGTCTCGAGTCCACGTTGCTCTGAGATTTGCCTGTCAAATTACTGCACGAATCAGAAAGAAGCTAATAGGTCATAAATTTTAAGTAGGAAAGATCTCCGATTTAGCCTTACCCCTTCGGATTTGTGTTAGCTATATATCGAGAAGATTATTATTAGTTATCGTTTTGGAAATTAATGGATTATGTTGAGTGCTAATTATTAAATCTTCGTTTCATATTGGAATACTATTATAAAGTGGGTCAAGTAATTATAGCGCACCCATGAAAACAAAATCTAAACTGTCGTTAACTTTAACATGATCATCCAAATGGCACTAAATTTCAGATTTGGGTACACAAAATGTTAAAAATTATATTTGTGACAAGAATTTCGTATACTCTTCTTTTAATGAAAGTGTCACACAAGAATCGTTAAACAATACAATAAAATGTTTTAAAAAAAAGTGCCAAACAATTACAACCCACTTCAATAAAAAAGTCTAAATTCACTTGAACCAACAATAATTTAAAAGAAGAGAATCACTAAACAAATAGTCAATTTTATTGTCGTGGTTTTAAATCACTTAAAAAATTTGATTTGGCATTCTTCTAATAAGCTTACGAACCGATTCAGACTCATTGGAACGGTGTACACGGAGAATGGTTTCTTTTAGGTCGGCCACTGAGACGAGTTGGTGCCTATTTTCGTAAATTCGACGATGATTCCCCAAGAATCATCGATGGGACGAAGTAAGCGATTGTAGATAAACTTAATGGATTGGAGTATTGTCGTGTTGGAAGACACCCGGTAGTCAATTAGGTTCAAAATTCTCTGCAAGCATAGTTTGGTAATCCTCGCTATTCATTTTGGAACTAACAAACGCTACAGCACCAGACAATTCAATGGCTTCCCATACCATTACATTACCACCAACAAAATTGCGCTTTGAAAAGCAACGTTTGTTCCCATGCAAATCATGTCAATAATAGCGATAACCATCTGGTCCGTCCAAATTAAATTTCTTCTCGTCCGAAAAAACTACCTAAAGTAGTTTACTAAAGAAAAACACTTATAGTTGCAAAGCACAAAGAAAAAAGCGAAAAGAAAATTACGCTATCCCATTCATTTTTCCAAGGCATGTGTTCCCGAGTGAATTTAAGCCGAGTGAATTATGACTTTGTCATTAGTAAGACTGGATTGAATATGCATTTTCATCCGTTTATTCGTAGGGTCGCTTTCAACAACTTGATGAATGATTTCATACTTCAATCCCTAACTCCTCCTCAAGGCACTAGTATCCACTGTAGAATTAGAAGCAGCATTGGTAAATCTCCTTTTAATGCGATCACTAAGCAAGGAAGGATGATCAGTGGATTTTGTAGGGCTATTTAATTGCCCTGATATTTCAAAACATTTCTTTGTTCGTATTCTCACTATTCTTTTGGGCTTGGATTCGACCCTTTTCAAAATCTGTAATAACCTCGGCATGATGTTGATAAATAAATTACATAAGAAAACTAAATTAGTTGACATAAAAACATCCACAATTGCATAATTGTGAATGTGCGCTATAATTGTTTGACATTTTTTTGAAACATTTTATTTTGTCGTTCACTTGTGTGACACTTCCGTTGCAAGAAGAATACACAAAATTCTTGTCACAAATGTAATTCAGAACATTCTATCTACCTAAATACGAAATTTAGTGCCATTTAGGTGATCATGGTAAAATTAACGGGAGTTTAAATTTCGTTTTCATAGGTGCGCTATAATTACTTGACACACTGTACTTTGCATAATATGTTAATTATGCCACGGAAGTCATATTATTGATAATAATGCGACT
Organism: Agrypnus murinus; assembly: GCA_929113105.1. Classification (NCBI taxonomy): domain Eukaryota; kingdom Metazoa; phylum Arthropoda; class Insecta; order Coleoptera; family Elateridae; genus Agrypnus; species Agrypnus murinus. Next base: position 184,074,667 of record OV816024.1, on the reverse strand, counting down.
TTGTATTTGAACTCATAATTATTAATATTATTAAATAAAAAGAATTGTTTTGCTTTGTTCTAACCGTACCACTATTTATTACATACTGATAATAATAAATAAATAAATTGATCTCGGTGTTCCCACATTTATCATTTTCTTGCATTTGATTCCAACATAACTACTTTAAAAATGTGTATGAGCACTCAGTATCATATGTACGTTACATTGTTGAAAAGTACTTTTTAAGAACAAATTGGACAATATGCAGGCTGTTGTACTCATTTAAAATATTAAAGTTGAGAGCAAATGGATAACATGGTGAATTTGGCAACAACGCCGACATTATTTTCGTTAGAATTTGCCAACCCAAAATCTGCAATTCAAGTACAGGATTTTTCAGAAAATGAATGTGTTTATTATATGGATACGTTATTTACTTAGCAAGTTACTTAGCATCGTCCATTCTTTCCGCCGCTATTATGAATAACAATACGTGAATAAAAGAAATATTCAGTTAGTCCGGTTATTTACTTTAGGCATAAATATCTTCTGTTCGGGTTTCTGATGCTCGAAAAAAACCTCAACTATTTTCTTTTGTTTTAATCACTTTATTTTTTTGTTTCAAACAATATATTAAAAATCGAGAGTGAGATCGCGCCTGCGTTAAGAAGTATTAAAGGTTAAAGGTCAAAAAAATCGTTTCTTTGCGAATATCTCACTTCCTACGGCTCGTAGGTCAATTAAGGTACATTCTTTGCTGTAGATCTCACAAACGGTTCGTTGTAAGTAAAAAATGAATATAACTATTTTTGTCCGAAATTTATTTATCTTTCATTTTTATAAACCTCAATTGACCACCATACGAAGTGAGATTCTCAACCGAAATGTTGACCTTTGACCTTTAATATCTTTTAATATCCTTAACCCTAAAGTAACTGAACTAGTACTAAAAATTGCATTCAGTAAAAACTGATGTAAGAATTCAAATCTTTTTTGATAACCTTAATTCGGATACATCGATAATTTTAAAAATAATATAAACAGGTTATTATTACAGGTTATATCCGTATTTTATTTTGTTTCGAACTCCTGAAAAGTTCCGTTTTGATATTTATAAAAAACCAAGTGGTTGTAACTCGTGTCGCTAATATTTTCATACCTACATGAAAAGTCAATGCACAATCCCTAATATGAAATTCGCCAAATAAGAAAATTCTTTGTCTGAGATTTAGATTCATATATCCGTATACCACGTTTTAAAAATATCTTTCGAGTTTAAAGGTATTTTATAATAGCAGACATGAATATTTTAAGGTTTTCTTATTTGATGTCTGCTTGCATTTTATGGCAACATGAAATTAGAGACTTAAATGTTACTTCAAAGGGAAATATTTATGTTAGATAATGCATGTGTTAGAAAATGAAGGAAAAAGACTGCAATACTTCATCAGATTAAGTTTTGAAGTAGCTGTGATAGAAAGGAGATGCCAAGAAAATTTAAGTTGTTTCAAAACAGATTTATGGTGTTTTTATTGCACTTTTACTAACTACCATTTTCTTAATAAAGAATATAATAGTTCTGATTTTTTTAACAGATTCGCAACAGTCAACATACCTTCGAGTTTTAGAATAATTATAAGTTCTGTAAAGGGTTTAAATCTTTCTTTTCTAATGTCCAGTGGTGTCGTATTGGTATATAAAATTCATAAATTTACCTCATACTTCTCCAGGTCATTCTTTGTCTAAATAGAAAAGGGTACCAAGCTTCTGGGCCCCTTATTCTAATTAACCTAATTAGTAGGGCTTGTCTAATTTGTACTAAATAAGTGATTTGGCTTGCTTAATTGTGATAAGACCTAGAAAAGAAAGGAATGACACACGGGCGTGCGCGCGCACCAGACACACCCGCACCCGCGCAAAGGCGCGCGCGCCCACATACACACACACATAGTCTACACGATAATGTAAATGCATATAATTGGGAATATTCAATAAATAATAATAAAAAGTAGCTCAAGATTTTAACCTTAAATGTTCAAAGGAAGTACAAGATCTTACAACTAATCATGACCCTTTTATTTTACAAAAAGAAAGAAGCTTGAAAGGAAAAAACGGAATGTGCTCAATTGGACACCTTGCTGAGCAATTACACAATGGTAAGTTAAACCAAAATTTAACCTAGCCGTTACACTACAATAAATACTAATTGCAACATCAATAAATAGAATAAATTTTGTTCTAATTTAACTAGGCTTTAAAGTTTCAGGAAAAACTAAAACCACCTTTCTAAAATATCTAAAACTCAATTAACCTCTTGCAGCAGATATGTCTCTATGGACGTCGCCGTTGCTTCATTGTGATTTTTAATAATAACTAGAACTTTGTAGTAATTTTGGTACAAAACAAGTAGTTAATTTTCATCTGATTCTCGGAAGTATTTTTATTTTCTTTAAGGTTCCGTTACTTTAAGATCAGGGTATTGTAGACAAGGAAGGGCTACTAAAAGAAAGGGGCAAAACGAAGAAATAAACAATGTATTTATTACTAGTCATTCCTACAAATGCTTCATTTAAAGCTAAACAAACAATACTAATCCAAGATGGAAATATCTCTTAATGTAATAAATGGAAGATATAAAAGGAAATATCAAACATACGTTTTCTAAATTATTAATGATAAAATTATAGATCACCTGTTTATAGAATTCATGGATCTTATAAACATTTATATTCATCTGGTCAACAACATTGTATTTAATTGCTTTGTTTCAAAGAATAATTTACTACGGAATATATCTTAAGCAATTCATTGTGTTACTCAATGACAAATAAATATTATTTCTTTCTTTATCTTACCTGTTGATTTTTAGCGGTCTTTCTTTTCTTACAATACGCCGCCATTAAAAGTGAAGTAAAAGCCTCAGATAGGTAGCACGAACTTTTAGTAGACCTAATTGTTTTTTTTTTTGTTTAGAACCGCAAGTGATTATCCTGAATGTACAAATGTCCTACAACTTTAAATCTTTTATTTTCTCTAATCCAAGACTTTTATATTATGACAACGCAAGCGCATGTTCAATAGATCTGTTGGTACATTTATCCTCTTTCTACTTATTTAAGTTGAAAAGGTGAAAGCATACAGATAAAACATTTTAAGACTACTGGTTTGTGTAATGCTAAACCCACGGTTTATAAAATCGCGTTTACCGACCAAATAAACACTAAAAGTTGTTGCATACAATACACATGTATGTGCATTGTGCACGTACATAGTATGCATATTTAGTTTGCATTTAACAACTTTTATTGAACATTTAATATTAAACTAATAATTTCTAATTTAAAGTAATTCAGGTTTCTCAATGATACATCTTTTCCTCTTAAAAAGTAATTTTTCTTAATTCAGCAATTTTATTTCTACTATAACGCATTTCACGTTAATAAATAAATAAATTTCTTCTTATATACTATAAATGATATATATTTTTTATATATTTATATACTATTAATGACTGAATGTTCGATTGATAAACAATACGGATAGTAATTTTAATTCTATTTACTTTTAAGCAAGAATTAGTATATCTCTAAACCCTAAAAATATACTTATTGTTTTTTGAGAAACAAATTGGAGAAAATGACACAAAGTAGATGAACAAAATAAGTTACAAAGCATAAAAAAAGATTACATAGATTCGAATGAAAATATGTGCTTACGTTAAGCTGTCGTGCATAGCTTAAAATGTCGTCAATCTGTGGTGCAGTGATGTAGACTCCTTAACTTCAATCTATAGACAACGGTCGTGTCTGAATTAAAACCGTATATTAAAGCGATTAATCCTTTATGGTTCCAAATTAAAAAACGAACTTTACTACTTTAAAGTTTAAAAAATTTAAAGTAACTATGAGCAAGTTACAACGACAATCATAATGCCACTTTGAAGTAACAGCAACTTTAAAGTTAGTATGTATACTAGTGGTAATACCCAACACTGCCATAGCTACTTAGAAGTATTAGAACTACATAGTTCTATTAGTATAGAAACAACTACATAATTATTAAGATATTCCAAATTGAAGTAATTAAACCTATAAAGTTACATTTTAGACGTAGTTACATACGTAACAACTACCTAAAGTTCGGATGTCACTGCTATTTCGATGCTCATTGAGTTAGGTGACACCAAATAATTAACGTGCTATCGTCAAAATTGAACGAACTGAAAGCTCTTGTGAAGCAGAAGTAAATGCTGTTAACCTCTTTTAAAACGTAAACCTCAGCGACCTCTATAGAAGGTCAGTAACACAAAAACAAACGATGTGGACCAGTAGTTCATCGAACAAAAGCAAATAGTACAACATCTATCAGACATATGTACATTGTACGTAGTGCGAAAGGCCCCCAGAGTTACCCAGACTTCAGTAAGTAAATTTGCACTTCCAGTGTATCCTATAATCTATGGATACGTGGTAGACCGTTATACTTCAGTAATACTTTTCAGTGGGTCAAAAGGCTGTGAGGGCTCTATGTAAGTTTGATACGTTCAGTTAGTTATATTTGCTTTTACCGATGACAATATAGGTCTTTGGTTACCTACAAGTCATTTGATATTAATCGTATAAATGAGATTAACTTATTCTTTTGCGTCACTAGAGCTTTCGATTGATACCCCACTCGTACTATTTCGGCGACTACAGTAAGCTGACCTTAGACGGACCTAGGAGTCATAGGAACCTTTCAATGACAACGCGTCTGAACAGAAGTTATAAATCCCACCAAAATTCAGCCAGTTACGAGATTATTATTAGGATAGCGCCCATATGCATTTAATTTTAAATTAAGTAGTATCCTAACTTCTCATTCCATTTCAAGTTGAAGGATTTAATAAGTAAAGGAGTTCAATCGTATATATTTTCTTTAGTGGCTAGGTTTCATTCTTAGTAATAATTTATTATTCATGCGACATGCAATTCAAATTTTTTAATCAATATTAAAATGAAAAACTTAAAATTATGCATTTAATCGCAACTAAAGAAAATAATAAATGACTTTTTATAATCCATCTACTGCTTATAGTAGGTACATTAGTTTTGATACAAAGGGCACGTTCGTTCTCAGCTCCCCTTCATCTCTGTTTCATACATAATTCATAACTGTTTTTCCGGGTGTATAAAAGAAAAACAAAATTGTTTTTAGATACAGACACTTTAGTAAAATATAACCGAGAATCGATTTGTAAATGTAAACGAGTTATATTTCATGGGTATAATTACTTAAAACAGGTATGTTCATAAAATAGAAGCACTCCGGTTTTGTTTTAGACAACATGCAAAATTAATTTATTTAGTAAAGCCTAAATTCTGATTTCGGTATGGTTGACTGGAATATTTTGTGGTTGATTAAATTTTAAACGTCGAAGTTTAACGCTAGCTAATCCATAAAGCTTTACATTAGTTCTAGGTTACTTTCCTGTTATCTTGTACCACCGAGTACGTCTTAAATTTATTAAATACAGTTCGTAAGCGTATTTAGGTATGAAATAAATTAGTCAAAATTAGGTAGGCGCACACTTGTAAATGTTTAGATCTCGAAGCCTTAACGCTTAAATCAATTAAGTTTAATTTAGTATACTAAGCTTTAATAAGTTAAATTATTTTGTATCATTCCGTGATATTTTACGAGGGCATGTACCTAGCTTGCATGTTCTATTTCAATATCAATACTGTATTTATGATTGTTTTTTTCTATCGTGCATTTGTTACGAGATCGCGGGTTAATTATTTACAAGGGGATTCAAAAACAAAATAAAAACAGTTCATTGAATAAATGTAAACATACTAATATATATATATTGGAAAAAAATGATAATGAAAACAAATGCAAAAGTAACACAAACAAACTGTAAACGATAATATTATAAACTTACATAAAAATTAAAAAAATAAAATAAAATGATTTATAATTTAAAATCGGCGGTCAGGATAGACGTGCGGATTGGCCTGTCTCTGGAACAAAGGAGAAATTGCGTGAGACTTCAATCTCAGTAAGTACGCACAAAATGGTTAATAGTTCTACGACGCGTCATGTACATTGTGATCGAGAGTATTCATCAATTGCCCCTTCGGCAACATATTGCAAACAAAGAAAACGAGAGTCTATAATAATCATATATTCATCAAAGTTAGCTTGTCCAAGGGAGCCAGGGTGGTAGCCCGTATAACCAAAGTGCACTTCGGCATACACAAACAACAAAATAGGCAGTCGCTAAAACACGCAGTTTAACGAGAACCAGTAGCGCACTCAGTCTACTAGTTATGCTGCCACAAAAACAACGGGGCTCCTCCTGGGTCCCAGCATTTAGCGATCAACTAAATGTAAGAGAGGCGCTACCCTCACGGACATCAACAAATAGTATTTCTCTTAATAGATGAATACTCCCGTGAAAGTAATTAAAGGAAAACATGCCATTATGTTATAAATAAAACATTAGCGTGCGGTACTTACAATATTTTATATCCAACACTTAAAACTTCAATTTTAAATAAACACTTAAATAATGTTATTCAAACTAAAAATTAATAAGATGGGTTCGACTGCTACATTCACGCACCCCACTTTACTAATGAATGTTTTAAAAACAACGAAAGAATGTTACCCAGCACCACAAAGGACATCTGTAGTAGGCTATCGGTGCGGGGTAGTGCTCGAAGCGTGAAATTGGGATTAGTTAAGCTTGTATTGGTTTCTTTTTTTGTAATATGTCTATGATTATTAGGGTGACTACAAAATAGGAAATGTGAATACAACAGTCGGCCATCCTACAAATAAGAACGTCCCCGTTCTGGATGTTTACCTGATATTAGATCATTGGGCCGTCTACTGGGCCTTCTTGTTCGTCTTCTTCAGAGGAACTCAGATCGGCTGGGTTTCCCACTGGTTTCATGTGGTCTACCGATTCCACACTAAGAAAATTTCTTCGTCTGTTTCTTCTTGAACCTTCTATTTCTTTGATCACATATCTGTCATTTGATAGCTTCTTCTCTACACGAAATGGCCCTTTATAGTTGGGCATTAACTTTTTACTACCTTCTCCAATTTTTGGTCTTTTCAAAACTATTAGATCTCCAGGTTGATAAGTTCTTGGAGCTTTTCTTTTCTTATCAAATCGAACTTTGCTAGACTCTTGTTGTCTAGTAATTTTTTCACTAGCTTCTTGCCTTATTTCTTCCAAGTCAACAGTTGGAGGTTCAGACTGCACGAGATTTGATAACACTGCATCCGCAGGAGCTTTGGGTTTGTATCCCATCAACATTTCACTTGGCGTCTTCCCTGTCGAGGCGCTCCAGGTATTGTTCATAGCAAATTGAACTTGACCCAGTTTGCCTTCCCACTGGGAATCTTTTGCTATACTTGTGGCCAAAGCAGATATTATTGTGGAATTATATCTTTCCACTTGCCCGTTAGCCCTTGGGGTGTTGGTGGCGTTTAAAATGTGTTTTATACCTTTGGATCGGCAAAAGTCTTCAAACTTTTTGGACGTAAAACTTGTCCCTCTGTCAGTGATGATGCGTGTCGGGATCCCGTATAAATTCACTACATTCTGAAGAAAACGTAAAACTGGAGCGGTCTTAGTGTCTTTAGTGGCACATAATAAAATAAATTTTGTAAAGGCATCTATAAGCGCAAGTACATACTTCTTCCCTCCAGAGCTGGGTAAAGGACCAAGATGATCTAAATGTATTGTGTGAAATGGAATCGCAACTTTCTTTATAGGATGCAGAAAGCCTTCCTGCTTTCCCTTTGGAATCTTGTGCATAATGCAGGGCATGCAACAAGCTATGTACCGTTCAACATATGCGCGCATCCCTGGGAACCAGTACTGTTCAGAGATCTTTCGCATCGTTTTATCGATTCCAAAGTGTCCTAAATCGTCATGAGTCGCTTTTACAATAGTGCGCCTCATGCCTTTGGGTACAACCCATAAGTGCTTTCCGTTTATTTTTATATAAATCTTGTTACCATCTAACTTATACCTTTGGAAAATCTCTTTCTCGTATCCATCTGATGGAACTTTTTTTTCGAGAATGTTTTGTATGGCCTTCAATTTAGCATCGGTCAACTGAGCTGCGTGCAGAACGTCTACAGAATCGATTTTAAATATTTGCAGCTTTTCTAGTGTAGTAACTTCTTCCCTAATGGGATTTCTGCTTAGAGCGTCGATATGAGCCATTTGTGTTCCGGCTCGATGAACCACATCGAAGCTAAATTCTTGTAGATGGATCCACCACCTAGCTATCTTAGGCACTAGATCTCGTTTAAGGGCTGAACTTTTTATGGCACTACAATCTGTCACGACTTTAAAATGTATTCCAAGAAGGTATACTCTATATCTCTTTAATGTTTCGACGACAGCCAGGGTCTCCAGCTCGTAGGCGTGCCATTTGCTTTCTGTGTCTGTCGTTGTGCGACTAAAATACGCAACTGGATGTAAGGCTTCGTTGTCATCTTTTTGTAGAAGAATTCCTGCAATACCGATTGAACTTGCATCAGTATGAACTTCTGTTTCTGCCTTAGGATTATATATGGATAGAACAGGTCTGGTTATGAGAACATCCTTCAGCGTGTCAAAAGATTTCTGCTGTTCATCGGACCAAGACCACTTCTTATCTTTCTTTAGTAAAGTAGTTAGAGGTTTTGCAATGATCGAATAGTTTCTAACAAAGCGCCGAAAAAAACCAGTCAGTCCCAAAAATTGTCTGACGTTGTGAATAGTTTTTGGGACGGGAAATTCTTTGATTGCTTCAATCTTTTTCATCCCGGGTTTTATTCCATCACTGTTCAACTCAAACCCAAGATAATTAACATTTCTTTGAAAGAATTTACATTTTTCCGGATTTAGTGTCAAATTGTTTTCTATGAGTGTATTAAACAAAGTTTCTAAATGTTGCATACCTTCCTCAAATGTTTTAGAAGGTACCAACACATCATCGAGATAAGCCACTGCTATACTGTCTTTAAGACTGCCCAAGATTTTGTTAACAAAGCGTTGAAATACACTAGGGGCATTTGTTAGTCCAAAGGGCATTCTCTTAAATTCATATTGCCCATCACTTGTTACAAATGCTGTCTTTGACCTTGATGCTTCGTCTATGGGAACTTGATAATATCCAGAAAACATGTCAAGAATAGAAAAGAAATTATAACCCCTGAGCTGATCAATTTGGTCGTCTATTAGTGGCAAAGGATGTCTATCTTTTCTTGTTATAGCATTCAACTTGCGATAGTCGATGCAAAGACGCTTATCCCCGTTAGGTTTGGCCACTAATAAAATCGGTGATGCGAATTCAGAATCGGATTCCTGAATGATCCCTGCTTCAATCATCTCTTTAATCATTTCCTTGACTTTCTCTCTTTCTACAAAGGACATTCGGTAGGGTCTATATTTTACGATCTTGTTTGAAGTCAAGTCGATAGTCATCGCTGTGTTCTTTGTGCAGCCTATCTCTTTCAAGGAAGTGGCAAAACACTTTCTGTGCTTGTTGATTAGTTCAACAACGGCTTGTGTTTGTTCTGCAGTTAAACTTTCATCAATGTGAAGGTGTTCTGCTTTTAAAGGCAAGAGTGGTTCGGCATTCGTGACTTCGCATACATCATTCAATGGCTGACACTCTTCTCCTCTCGCTACTACACTGGATTTTTGTATAACTAGATCAGTTTTACACAAGTTTGTAACTGGTACCCTACATTCTCCATGTTCAATACGTAGGACACATCTAGGAACACAACATTCTTGACCTTCTTTTAATCTTAAACTCTCTTCGACATATACCTCGCCAGAGTCACTTGACGTACATTTAACATAGCCGACATAATTGGGTGGAATGACTACGTCTTCAGCGGCACGCAAAACACGTTTAAATTGGGATATTTCGTTTTGAGGGAGTTTATTTTTGTCTTTAAATAAAATCTGCCTACTGTCTTTTATAACTATGATGTTAGGTAATTCGGTAAAGGGATGCCCTATGATTATTGGAACTTCTTGGACATGTGTGGGGACTACATGAAATTTTAAGTTTGCTTTGCAATTTTGTATCTTACAATATACACTTTCTGATAATCCCATAGTCTTGACAACACTACCACCATATCCCAATATTTTCTGTACAATTGTATCATGCTTTATGTTCAGCTTATCTGCGGTTATCTTATTTATAGTATTTACAGTTGATCCAAAATCAATATATGCCAGAGATTTCTTAAAATTTAATCTAACATGCATTAAGTATATAGAATTAGTCACCTTGTTGATATTGTTGTCCTTCGCTTTTGACTGACCTTGAGCTGCTGCGGGTGGATAGCGACAGTAGTTGGCCCTATGGCCTAATCGGTTGCACTTAAAGCATCTAACATCGAGAGATGTTTGGGGCTTCATATATGGTACTCTTACGGCGGTGGGTTTTGTTTTCGTTGCTCTAGTGGCAATGGGACTGGTGTCTGGCAGTGATTTCAGAAAAAGTAGCAAACTATCTGGAGTCTGGTGACGTCCAGCTTTTGCAGCGGGTTGGACATGAGGGTCTTTCAATCCTCCAATGATCAAATTTACAGCCTTTGCGCCCGTCATCTCGCAAGCATTTATAAGCGCCAGTTTCTCGTAATAGTATTGCAGCATTGGCTCGTTTGGCTGCCTCGTTCGGTCTAACATTTTCCTCAATTGAGCTTCAAAGTCTTGCTCTTCCGGGAAGTTGGTTCTCAACAACCCCTTCCATTCTTCCCATGACAAATTTAGATTTTTGAGACTTGCATACCAAGTTGAAGCAAGGCCTTTCAGATTCGATGTGGCAGCATTAATCATGGCCACTTCGTCCCAACCACACAAAGTTCCAATTTGTTCGATATTATTAATATATTTGTCAACATTGGACATATGGTCCGCTGGATCAAACGGTGGCACATTCATTGTAGTGTGTCCTCTTTGACTAGCACCCGTTTGTAGACGCGAAACGGTTTCCGTAAGATTAAGGAGTAACTGCGACGCTTGAAGCAAATTATCTGTAGTGTCAAGGTTGCTTGTGCCTGGAATTGGCTCCGCAACAGTACTGTTTGCAATTGGAGCAGGTCTTCGACATCTGCGGCTCATTTTAGTACAGGACAGTTGTTTCGGAAATAGATGTTACTGTGTCCAGAGACAGACCTCACCGGGAGTTGGTAATCCCACTTCTGAAAAATTGTTACGAGATCGCGGGTTAATTATTTACAAGGGGATTCAAAAACAAAATAAAAACAGTTCATTGAATAAATGTAAACATACTAATATATATATATTGGAAAAAAATGATAATGAAAACAAATGCAAAAGTAACACAAACAAACTGTAAACGATAATATTATAAACTTACATAAAAATTAAAAAAATAAAATAAAATGATTTATAATTTAAAATCGGCGGTCAGGATAGACGTGCGGATTGGCCTGTCTCTGGAACAAAGGAGAAATTGCGTGAGACTTCAATCTCAGTAAGTACGCACAAAATGGTTAATAGTTCTACGACGCGTCATGTACATTGTGATCGAGAGTATTCATCAATTGCCCCTTCGGCAACATATTGCAAACAAAGAAAACGAGAGTCTATAATAATCATATATTCATCAAAGTTAGCTTGTCCAAGGGAGCCAGGGTGGTAGCCCGTATAACCAAAGTGCACTTCGGCATACACAAACAACAAAATAGGCAGTCGCTAAAACACGCAGTTTAACGAGAACCAGTAGCGCACTCAGTCTACTAGTTATGCTGCCACAAAAACAACGGGGCTCCTCCTGGGTCCCAGCATTTAGCGATCAACTAAATGTAAGAGAGGCGCTACCCTCACGGACATCAACAAATAGTATTTCTCTTAATAGATGAATACTCCCGTGAAAGTAATTAAAGGAAAACATGCCATTATGTTATAAATAAAACATTAGCGTGCGGTACTTACAATATTTTATATCCAACACTTAAAACTTCAATTTTAAATAAACACTTAAATAATGTTATTCAAACTAAAAATTAATAAGATGGGTTCGACTGCTACATTCACGCACCCCACTTTACTAATGAATGTTTTAAAAACAACGAAAGAATGTTACCCAGCACCACAAAGGACATCTGTAGTAGGCTATCGGTGCGGGGTAGTGCTCGAAGCGTGAAATTGGGATTAGTTAAGCTTGTATTGGTTTCTTTTTTTGTAATATGTCTATGATTATTAGGGTGACTACAAAATAGGAAATGTGAATACAACACATTAATTTTGCAACAGTTTCCATTGTTTGAAATATTCATTTTAATTTTATTTTAGAAGAATGTCGATAAGTTTCGTGGAAACCAAAGGGTTTCGTGTAACTCCTACGCTTTAGTAATATTTAATACATAATCGTTTGGAATTTTTTACTTTTGAAAATACGCATGTACAGTGGCGAGCATGGAAAACGGTTCATGTTTTGAAGCTAAAATGTCCAAGATATTGCTGAATATGGGATTATTTTCAATGTGATGTGGCAGTGGTTAACGAAGTGATCGAACACTTATTTACTTCGGCTATCAAAGCAGTTGAGGTAACACACTTTCCTGGTTCGGTTCATAAAATAGGTTTATTGAATTTGGCTGCTGTTCAGAAATAGTTATTTTCATTACAGTAAGTGCACTGTAACGTCAATTTTTAGGTTTGAGGCCGAGATGTAATTCACGACGCGTTAGCGGAGTATTCGTTTACATAAAACTGTAAAACGCATTAATTTATTGTAAATCTTGAGGTTAACTTTGACAGATGTCAAATTAGGTACTATTGGTTTCATAATGATCTAATAATAAGACACCACGGATAATAAGTAATAAACTATCCAAAAATGAATAGGGAATTCCACGAATTTTGGCGAAACCAAAATAATTGCGCTAATCTTCCCACGTATTCGTAAATATAAGGTAAATTTAAAATGTTACAAGCACTTGAGACAACATGCTTGGTAAAAATCATCTTATTATTGATTAAAATCAAAAGGCGTTTTTTGCTATTATTTATTGTTATTATCGCGATAATAAAATTTTATTCAGTTGAATCATTTTTGACATATTCTGTCAACTCATAGCGTTTTTCGTAATGCCAAGGCATCATTTGAATAAAGAAACTCTTGATTTGTTGCCGATATTGCATCGAAATGGCCATTCTGGTGCAGAAATTTCTGCTATTTTTAATGTGTCTCCAAGTGTTGTCAGCAGAGCTTTAACCAGGTTCCGTCAGTTGGGGTCTGCAAGAAGAAGGCCAGGTAGTGGCTCAAAACGAAAAACCAACCAGAGGGAAGACCGTTATTTGCGAATTCAAGCTAGACGAAATCCATTTATCAGTGCTCCATCCTTACAAAGAGAGTTACAGAATGCCACTGGAACAGGGGTTTCTGACCAAACTGTAAGAAATCGTTTGAGAGAAGTGGGGCTGTTTAATCGTAGGCCCATCAGGCGTCCAAAGTTAACGGTTGTCAATAGAATGGCCAGAATAACTTGGGTTAATCAACGACTAGAAGATAACTTTCAGTGGCAACATGGATTATACACTGATGAATCCAGATTCTGTTTATTTAGTGATAGTCGCAGAATAAGAGTCTGGAGAACACGAGGAGACCGCTACAGGCCCGAATACAAAAAAGATCTAGTCTCGTTTGGGGGTGGTGGTATTATGGTTTGGGCAGGTATTACGTTTAATGGCCGCACTAACCTTCACCTCTTTGATAATAATGTCACCGGTCAGATATACCGAGATGGCATTATTCAGCAATACGTGGTTGATTTTCGAGAAGCTGTGGGGGAAAATCAACTGTATCTATTGATGATAATGCGCGGCCACATCGAGCACAAATTGTAATGCGAGCCATTGATGACCTTGGTATTAATCATTTGGCTTTACCACCATATTCTCCTGATCTAAATCCAATAGAGCATATTTGGGATAGACTTCAGGAACAGCTTGATAGGCACAATCCACCTTCTGTGAACATACAGCACCTCAGGGAAATTTTACCTAGGTGCTGGGCAAGAGTGTCACATAAACAATTGCATAATGAGCATGCCTCAAAGGTGTACAGCCATAAGAGATGCCCGGGGTTACTATACTCGATATTAAAATTTAATTTTAATGTTTAATTTTCACGGTTTCATTTTTTAATTAATATTGCATTTTTTACTTTGCAACATTTCTTGTTAATAAAAGATCCTACGTATGAAAAATTTAGTCGAAATCTTGAATAAGTGTATGTACGTATATTTGTAATACATTTCATTACAAATTTAAAACTAGAATTTCAAAAAAATACAAAAAAGAAAAAATTCTCTATTCATTTTTGGATAGTTTATGATGCTAGTATTTGTTACATTAAAACCGCCAAAAAATAGCATCACATTAGCCTTGCTGTCCTAGGTCGTTATGAAACCAATACTTCATAAGCGAAGAAGTTTATATATTAAGTTATATACACTTTGCCGGTTATGTATCTGACAAAATGAATACAAAGAAATTATTAACTAATCGGTGTAAAGAAGGGCGTTTTGAACTTGCTCATGAGTTTACCGCCACAGGCCAGGATTCACATTATTTTTACCGATGAAAAGTTTTTCCAATCTACTCTAACAAAATTAGAGTTTACAGGCGCAGAAACGCTTGATACCAAAAAAGATCTTTAAACCAAACCAACAAACATTTTTCTGTAAATATGTGGGATGGACTTCTAGACATTGAAGTTAGTGCTTTATGTCATACGTAGGACTTATTTAATAGTGCTGAATATCTGAATACATTGCAAGATGTTATGCTTACCATTATGTCATCTGCCAAACCTTCTCAGGTTAGGAAATTATAGGTAATCCATATTTTGCGCTTTGTGCTCCAGATTTTGTGTTTTTATTCCTGTCACATGTCAAACTAATTATTTTGAGTAGTCCCCTAGTTCCATCAATATAAATGCTAAGGTCGCAAGTCAAATCTGATTCCAGAGTTGAAACCTCGAAGATCAATTCCTGCTGTCCCCGTTGCCATTTGACCATTTCCTTGCCTCAATAAAAAATGGCAATTCGTATATATACTTTGTATAAAACACATTATCTAGGGCTGGACCATTTTTGTGGGGTGGTAAAGATCTTCAATGCTATTCCATGCTTTGAAGTTTAAGTTAATGATCGTAATAAACCCATGTTTTATCAATTGTAACAAAGCGATTCAGAAAACGTCTTGGATATGATTAAATAAAGCCAGTTGGTTTTGAAAAGGTAACTCTCTCCCTCTCGTTTTTGCACTACAGTCAAAATTTGAGGTAACCATTTTGCTGATACCTTATGAAGCCCGAAATAGTCATTGATTATGGTTACAATTGTACTATTTAAAATGCCTGTTACCTCTGCTAATCGTCTAGTAATTAACCGATACATCAATCTTCTTTGATCAAGTCACATACACCTAAAAGTTTTCCGGAGTGCACGCGGTTTTCAATTGACCAGCAACAAGTCTAGTTCATGTTAGAGCTCGGACTACTCTTGCAATAGACTCTTGCTTTGTTATTACAAACTGCAGTTCCAAATTTATTTTTGTGAAATTAAAAGAAATAAGATGTAAAAATTGCTTTTTAGTGGAAGTTAGTCCACTTATGTAAATATAAAAAGTGCAGTATATCAGAAACACCATTAGACAATTAAAAACATTGTACCTCTCATATTCCTGTGTTGAAGTGAGATTAAGAAAGAGTTTTTACAAACACATTCTCTCCAGCTACGAATATGTATGCCAGAAAACCGATTCCCGATATTCTGTTGCCAGTGATGTTGATTTGCATATTTCATAAAGTCTCCATTACCAATTACAAATTTTATTTGTCGTTTGGCGAAGTCAATCGTCAAAATTATTTTTGATATTTATGGTCGCGATGACTTGATACTCATCAAGTACTCTTCTCCTTTTCCCACTTCAACCACTTTGTAACTGTAGATTGCAGAAAGTCTCTTAGTGTAGTAGTAGCAGTCTCTTACTTGTTGTTGTTTTTTCACGCACTTATAATTTCAGTTAGCTCAAAAGGTCGTTGCGGCTTTGGAGAAACCGTTAGCGGTACCTACTTCCCACCACCATAATTAATTCGCCAAACATGTTCGAACCTTAGACATACTGTCCCAAAAATCCTTATTTATTGTTGACATTTCCAGATCTCCATACTTTCTCTCACACCATAGCTTTCTAATACTGCTTATTGAAATTGAGCAGTATCAATTACGCTTCAAGACCAGCGACAGGCAGTGCCGGCCTTTGGGGGGTGCGAGGTCGGGCGCTGCCCGAGGGCGCTAGGCTGTTTGGCCGCCGAAATTAGTAAAATTATTAAAATCATTCGATAACAGTAACTTTTTAAAGTTAATAAGGGCGCTCTGAAGAAGACCGGAATTGGCGACGGTCTACTTTCAACAGTTATCGTTATTAACCGCCCGCTTGTTTAACACCAGTTATTATCCGCTCTGTCTATTTCTCAGGGAAAGTCGACATATTTATTAACTCTTCTAGCTCACCTGCTTTAACATAACACCTGGGATCATTTTTGACCACAACGCGAAATTGGGTAGTGCACTTTAAAAACCAATTTCTAATATTTCAAGATATTTATTATATTAGCTAGAAATGTTTGTATAACGGTGTGTACGTTGTGTGTACCTAATTGTTGTGTTCTATTTACTTGTCACAAGTGAGTTGGTACTGATATATCTTGTTCCCCCTTGCCTCAACTGAGTCTGTGCTTGTTATTTAGCTTACTTCAAAGCATGAAGTAAAACAGTTCTTTTGAGATTATTATGTCATAGGTAAACAAATGTTTGATTATAGAAAGTATATGTAAATACGTAGTTTATTGAAAATGAATTTAAACTACAGCAATTATCATTGTATATTGCTGGAAAGTAATATAAAATAATCATCCTTGTGAAAAACACAAACGATTACAAATTTGTGGTTATGTTGTGTGTTTCTGCTTGTTTACATAAACATGTTTCTATGTTCTTTTTACTTTTCAATGGCCTTAGTTAATCTCACTTCGTCTTAGCTTAGTATATCTTAGTACTAAGACGATCTGTGGTAAAAAGAATACACCTATTGTAGTTCTATAAATTGGATTGATGTACTTTCTAGACCAAAATTATTTCAGTTCTTTCCTACGACCTCTTTGTACACCGTAAAGCAAGCTTAGAACCAAGAATGCCAGAAACTCAGTACTTAGCAGTTCCTTCCATTTTTTTAGGCTTGTCTTCTTATCCTTTTGTTCAATTGCCCGTTAATTGGTATGTAAGTAAATTTTGGCTATCACCGAGAAAAGCATTTAGTTGTACCAATTAAATTTATTTAATTCAACTAAATATTCAGTTAAATCTAATAAAATTTAGTTTGTGTGCAAACTTCATAACTTCAAAATTGGCCCTAAGCGCATATTTTGTGGTACAAATATTTTTTACAAGTTAATCACAAAAAATAGTATGATCATCTTTTATCAAATTAGATAGAAACATATTTAGGGGTTCGAGGCAATAGACTCATAATAATAATAAAAAATATATTTTAAAGCACGTGGAGTCAAAAAAGAGCGCAAGTGGGCTAGGAGGGTTAATCTGAAGTACTGAATGAATGAGTATGTGTATCGACTATTTTTAATAACATCAACACCACTTGTAGATCAAAACGTTTATTCTAGCAAGCTATAACACTCATTACTCAAATTATAATCAGTCTACGGCTTAACATAACTAGATAATAATTATTAATTGTAATTAAAACTTTTAGAAATAAATATAAGCAAAGACCATCTTCAAGATTAAAGCTGCTTACTGATGTCGTGCTTTCAATTACAAAAACGAAACCACAATAAAAACTTTTACATGAGATTATTACCAACATTATAAAACGAAATACACCTTTAAAGCTTTAAAAAAACATCTCCAAGCGACTTTTGGGGCGACTATCGAACTGCTGTCTTTAGATTTAAAGATAAACATGCAAGCTACTAGACTGATTAATGCGACTGGCCAGTAAAAAAATAATTTTATTAAAATTAAAACTTATTTTAAACAGTTAACCAACAAATACATACTATCAACTTCTAACGAAAAAATTATCATAGATCTTTATTATTTTTTTTAATGGCCTTTTCTAAAGTTCGGTGTAAATTTGTCAATTTCCTAAACAATGTTGATTTTTCGATAAAAACTGGTGTTTGGTGAGTGCTTTCAACTTTATTCTGTACTGTTTGCTATAACAGACCACGACCTGTTTAAATAGATTAATACAAACATTAAACATCGCCTGTGGTAAACAGTAAATTATTCTGTTTCCATTATTACCCTTTCTGATATTCCTGAATGTTGTTTTTCTGATAGTAATTTCTCCTGAATTACAAAAACGTGAATAAAGTATGTCCACCATTTTCAAGATAATTTCAATTAGAAACGTTCGAAATTAAATTAACACGATTAAAATTACAGTACTTAATTATTTAAGAAAACAAGAATATTCATCAGCATTAAGGTCCAAAGAGTGGGAGGGAATTCCCCAAAAAAGCTCAATTAAAGGCAAAACATTTTATTATAACTTTTAACGATGTCTGAGTTTAAACAAAAAATTGACTTATTTCACTTCATTATCAGACTTCAAGCAGGATAATTCTACAACATTTCCTTCTTTGTACCCATGAAATTAAAGTTGTCTTTTGGTTAACATATTAATCCTTCTAAAAGACTATATTCGCTTTCTAGTCACGTACGAAAAACATTTTCTGTGTCTTACATTATACAAAAGGCACAAAATAAAAACGAATTCATTTAACACTCATTTAACTAACACTTCATTTAATAAATTTAGTTTTGTCTAAAATACATAGCAATCTAGGCAAACATATGCTAGTTTGAGACAAATTTCCTTAATAATAAATATTCACACAAATAAACAACTTGATTTTAATATAATACACATAATTCATGTTTTGCGAGTCATTTTTATAGCTTTGTAATGGGGTTGGATTGTGATAAGCTTGTTCAGATTTTTAATTTAATGGTTTAAATTGAAAAATTCGTTTAAATTGATTATTGGCAGTTATAAATTTATTTCTTGCTTTGCTAGAAAAGTTTCTGAGGGATTAACTTAGTTGGGTTTGTTGTTAATTGAGTTTTTACCGTTTCCGTACCGTACCGTGGGATTAGTGCTTAATCCTTTTTGTAAAAGTAAATGGATAATTTGCAATTGGTTTTCCGTTTGATAAGTGAAGTAATTTAACTAACGTGGCAAGAAGAAGAAGAAAGTAAAATTGTCTTTTATGAGAATTGTCGCAATTATTTCATAATATTAGTGTTGAACGTTATTCCTTTCAGTAAGGCAAATTATCGTCCATATTTCCTTTAGAAGAATGGCTAGTAAAGTGCATGTTAAATCAGTTTAGATAACAGTTCTGATTATTGTTTTGATAGAAATTAAAGTAATACAACGAAATTAATACAGTAAAATTAATAATAATGAAATCATCCATAAAATTATTGCAACGTCCAAAAATTCAAAATTTGGTAATGGGTTCAGAGTTCAATGCAGCCGTTAGCTTCCGACAACTTTATATGGACAGATTTATTTATGTTTATTTTAATTTATAATAATTAGTTTATTTATTGTGATTATAAGTCTTTATCTGTGTAGAGCCAAAGGGATTAAAGTTTAAACAAATACAATTGGATACAAGGATTACCTACAAACACACTTTCTGTAAGTTATTTGTAATTAGATTTTCTGAAATTGCATTCACCATAGCAAGAATTCTGATTGTAGCTTGACACAACAAATTGTTTGTGGTAATTTTAACCAAAATAAACTTGACACAATAAAATCTAAAGAACTTAACGTAACTTAAATTGAAATATTTTCCCAAATTATAGATTTCATCGTTGCTTTTAACTTATTGACATCAGAGAGATTTTGGTGGCGCCCTCTATCTCATTCATTTATTCCATATTTTTTATCTCAAAATAAGAAGCCTTTGTGAATAACATACACAACACCTGAACATAATTCGAATAAGTAAGAAGTACCGGAAAATATGTTTAATGCAAATATTAAATGATTTGGATATTACTTTGGGTGTTACCAAATAGCTAACCCAGTCAATGGGACTTTTATTTATTTTTATATTGGAGAATCTTGTAGGTTACATAGTGTGCATATGGAGATATTTGGGGACCCTTTGCCGAATTGTGTTTGTAGAGTATAAGAAAATGACGCCAGTTCTCGTTCTGATAATATCAAGCACTCCAAAGTCTTTCATCTGTAGAAAATGCGGTGCATAGTTGTAATAGTTTACTAATTTATAAAGAACTACTAGTTGCTGCATAACCGAAGTACCTTAACTTCTAATATCTATTACTACCTACAGAATTGTTTATTTTATAATCGCAACATCTTAAGAACTATTTTGTACTTTTTCAATTTCAAGATTTAAATATGTAAACAGGCGGTTTGTAATCGTTGCACCGTAGTAACTAGTCTAGTTTTGATCTAACAAACAAATTATATACAAATACAAATTAAGTACATACTGTCTTATATGAATAAGGCAATAAGTTTTGCTTTTAATTTGTGTTTGACATTGTATATCGCATCCTAAATTAAAGTGATTTATTGTTGCTTACATCATGCATAATCAAAAACTTAATCGTTTAATCACTGATAATGATTTGTTGAATGATAAATATTAATTACAGAAACATACAGTTATCCAATTCATGTGAGACAGGGCTCGTAGTAATGTAAACGTGTTTATTTCATACCGTGTCACATTTGTCAGTTTTACGTCAAACTTTTCAGCCCAGAAAATGCGATTTAACAGTCTAGTATGACTGTAAAAAATTTTATTTCCCCCTTCTATGTAAATGACACTTTACAGGCCTATATGTAACTAAGTAAATGAGTAATTACAGCCACAGCTCTGTAAAACTTTACGGGCTCCTAAAAGAGACCTGTAAAATTTTACAATGCTCATGGCAACTAATGTGTGTTAACCACAACACAATGGCAACGCCTAGCTATAAATTGTGCTACCGCCTTTGAGGATTGCTCCTTCGTCGCTCTCCCCACAAACTTTCCAGCTCGCCCGTAAAGATTAATTTACAAAGCTTGGCACGTAAATAACTATTACAGTCGAGTATGACTGTAAAAAATTTTATCGGACGCAAATACAATCAATCAACTGGACAATGTTTTAGTACGTAATCAGTTACTATGGACACTCGTTCTTCATAGATGTCCATATTTTACATTCGGAAATTTATTTTATATATATATTTTTTTAAATTAAACCAATATTCCAATAATTACAGTATGAAATAAAACGCATTACGTCATACGTCCTGGAAATGGTCTTGCAGTCTCGTTTCGATGTTCCGGACTCGGCTCCTTCGTCGCCTTGACCACCCTCGACTGTAAAATTCCATTTCCAAGACTTATAACGTAAATCACTATTATTAAACTCTCTATACGAACATAAAAACATAAAGACGCTGTAAATGTAACGCTCCATCCATATAAACATCTGTTCACTTAACTGTCAGCGAATTTGTTATGTTATTATATGTTACGGCATTGCGGTTATGGCCGTAAGTCACATACTGACATTTATTTATATTACAAAACAATTTCTTATTATTGAATCATTCAAAGACCTTGTTCAAATCGTCGTTCACACGGCTATTGTGACATACATTTTAAAATCATCGTCAAAACTTACAAGATGTTTGAATATAACTATCAATGTCGTTGATGAATATTACAGTCACACCTGGTCCTAGTACGGTCCCCTCCAGGCACTCCGAAGCATCAGTAAAGACTTTTGAGACGTGCAGAGAAAGAGTTTACTAGAAATGTATCAAAACTCAAAATATTGCTGTTGCCCAAAATCCAAAAGCATAAAACTGCTAACTATTGTTTAAAGATAGAACTAAGTTACTATATGAAATATATAGAATTGCATTCAAATGCATCCAAATAGAAATTTTTACAAAATTCATAAAATTAACACTGTTATCATCGCTAAGTCTTCTACAGTCTGTCGTACATATGATCAATTAAAATAAATCTTGTTTTGGACGTTAAATCTCCTTGGTCCTATCCTATTTCTGTTATACACGAGTAATATATTAAAACTGGATGGAACCACAGCAGCAACATTCGCAGACGACACTGCAATCCTTGCAGTAGAGAGGGAGCAAGATATATCCATTGAGAAATTACAAGCACCTAGCAACAGAAAACTTGATTGGACCAAACAATGGAAGATTAAGCTGAATGAAATCAAATCCACGCATGTTAGCTTCACAAACAAAAGGTTGGTAAACCCTCTGCCCTTAGAGATCAATGCTAGCATTGTGCCCTATGAGAACAACGGCAAATACGTAGGTATGACTCTAGACACCAAGCTCCGGTGGAAAGATCATGTAAAAAATAAAAGAACTTGAACTCAAATACACACAGCTTTATTAGAAAAAATTAATGGTTGGTCTTATAGAGCAGTTTTAATAGACAGGAACCACAGGTGTATGAAAAATGAAATCATGCACCCCGTATCTCAAAAGAAGATGTAATAGACCAAGAGCTGGCGACCAAAAAGTGTAAGAGTTTTGTAAAGGCTAATATTTTAATATTAGCTTATATTTAGGGTGTAAATAAATATCCTACACAAAAGAAACTTGGATGTGGGGACAGTCGGCGTCAGCACAGCTTGAAAGTTGTAACAAGAAGAAGTGTCATTTAAGTGTTTTCTAAAAGCTGAAAATTGATCACTAAGCAGTTTATGTAATAAAAAACTGGAAAGGAGTCGTTAGACAGCGTAATGAACGAACGCGTAGAGCATCAGCACCGATGCGGTGGTCGCATGTCAGCAGTCGCTAGAAGCAGTCGTTACTTCTAGGGACTGCTGACCAGCTCGGTTCTATCAAAATGAAGTATGACTGTTTTTTTGAGAAACTATATTCAATAAATTAACACTATACCAAATTTCAGTTTTTTCAAATCACTTCTTTACATTGACCTCATTTTGAAGACATGCGACCACTGCATCGGTGCTGATGCAACGCGTTCGATCATTACGCTGTCTAACGACTGCTTTCCAGTTTTTTATTACATAAACTGCTTAGTGATCAATTTTCAGCTTTTAGAAAACACTTAAATGACACTTCTTCTTGTTACAACTTTCAAACTGCGCTGACGGCGAGTGTCTCCATATCCGAGGTTCTTTTGTGTAGGATATTTATTTACACCCTAAATATAAGCTAATATTAAAATATTAGCCTTTACAAAACTCTTACACTTTTTGGTCGCCAGCTCTTGGGCTATAAGTAGTATGAAACTTTGCACAAATATTCTTATGTAGGTTCCATTTATGCAGTAATAATGTCTACTTGTTTTTTCCACACTTGTTTTTGTAGTACATCAAAGTTAATGAAAATAACACGGCTTATCTCACATTTTCACAATTTTACATGAGATTAAGTGATTAAGTGAGATGGTGAGTTAAATAAGTCTATATTTATTATTAAGAATATATTATACATATATTAAGAAAAAGAATCTCGACAATGAAACGATAAATCAAAGAAACAAAAAATTAGGGTCTTATTTTTTGGTAAATTTAATAAATAAGGCTAAACTTAAGGATTAATACGGATAAATACGAACGCATTCACTCGTTATCTGATATTTAAAAGAACAGTAAAATCATTTTTGTAATAAATTATAAACACTTTCCTGGCCCATTTTTATAATGTAATCGGATTCAGCTTTCTAATAACACTCTACTCTATGTTTGGTAGTATGAGTTTCGAAAAACTATCAGAATTTCTACTTTTGTTTAAAAGAAAATCCCATAGGATATTTTCTCAACATTTACTGGGTCTCGTTTCCGCTTAAATGGAACAAGCCATTTAAGTTAGAAAAGCTTGTTTTGATAAAATAAGTTGTGACAACATTAGTTAAAAAAACATACCAAAAATAAGTTTTAATGTTAAGGCTAACAGATTAAAAACAAAAGTTTTTGTTTTCTGTCCTAATTTTCCATTGTTCACAGAAATAGTCACTCTGGAAAATTAAAAGGGTTCATAAAAAGCTCTATTCAGAATGGTATGTTTTATAAAATCTTCCAGCTAACAATAAGAATTTCTAGTTTGGAACAGACCTTGCAATTTCTTTCTATACTATGTTTTATGTATTCTTCATTTTATGAATATTTTTTCATTTAATCTTAATATTATAACGTTGGCGTTTTAAGTAACTGTAAGTCAGCTGGGTTATGCTTAGTAGCAAAGACTGCATCGATCCTTGCAGGTCACGCAAGCTTAGGTTACTGTTGGTTTGTTTCAGGCGTTTCAGCATACAGGATACACGCACCCAAGCCCAACCTCGACCAGGCGCAAATAATTTTATAAAATGCCTCGATTTTGACCCATTTAGAGGTTTGTTAGCATTTCCTGAAATTAATTGCATCATTATAATTTGTTGAATTAAATATAAGCTATTTTTAAGTGTTTCGTTATAGCTTATGGGTCTCTAGACGAAAAACTTCTAACGGCTGATAAATTTGGAAAGTTCTAATTTAAGCGTAGAGAAGTTCCTTACAGTTAATTTTGTCCATCCATAATGTAGCTCGAATTTATTAGAGTTTGGAATGTATATTCTGGAACAGCTAAATTAATTTGCTTTTATAGCCAGTGTCAGTGGTTAGACAGTCACAGTGTGAAAGACTATTTTAGAAGGGTTAGTGGGATTTTGAGAAACAACACAATTTCCCTTTAATAAATTAATGTTATAACTTACCGTTTAATCTAGTCTATGAGGTTGTCCATCACTTGTTGTTATTCTATGAATATTTGCATTTAAAGTTAATATTTGCAAATTTGCATGCAGATACATAAAAGTATTTTAGGCTTTTTGCTGCTGCTGAAATTACCACAGCTGCACGCATAGACTATTTCAACATTAACTATTTTAATCGAGTTTAAAATTAAACTAGTACAATCGCCTTTTTAAAATTAAACGTAAGCTGCAATATTTAATTAAGTACTAGTTAACAGTTTCAACAACATTTTAAATCTAATTACTTGAAGTTTAGAAGTGCTCGGCTAGCTAATGTACAAACTCGATTTCTAAAAACAGCATTGTATATTTATTTTTCGTTTTATTTTATTGGTATAGTTGTAGAATCACAATTTACTATTACTGCTAAATACAAAAAAATTACTCCAGGTTACATAACACTTAACATTCCAATAGGTTTTAGTAATTTCATGTTTCATTTACTGGTCTAACTAACCAATTTATTTTTAGAAAGGAAAATTTTATAGTCAGTCATAGTAACATACAATTAAAACCTTATAGTCCAGTCAAAGTTGATAAGTCCTTTGATTTTTGCATAAGCCTTCTTTATAGGTTGTAAAAAGTTACCACCTGTAGGTGGCGAGCTCTAAGAGATAATGGTAAACCACGCCCCCTAACGGTTTTTGTCGTTGTCTTCGGGAACCATTAGATTTATCGAGATGAAGGAAGTTAGGTAAAATAAAGTTATTCTTGGTGTAATTCCGATGAAAATTTCGTATTGGCAAGTTAATTCTTAAAAGAGTACACTGTACTAGTAAATTTTCTTATCCAACCCAATACGTACTGGGTGTTTTGCCTTTTTTGAAATCCTATCTTCCTTTATTTATATAAGATCTTGGTATCGAGCAAATCTTTTCTTGGATGATTTTTACTGTAGAATTGAAATACACGATTTCATTCCCTACTTACGACACCACAAAGCAACCGTTTCGTTTTAAATTGTGTATTTCAATTTTACAGCAACAAAAATTCAAGATTCAAGTATTCAAGAAAAAATTTACTTGATGCCAAGATGTTATAAATAAAAGAAATTAGAATTTGAAGATAGCGAGACACCGTGTACGTATTGGGTTGGATAAAAAAAATCTACTAGTACACTCTGCTAAAAATTAACTTGCCAATACGAAATTCTCACCCGACTGCTATCAAGAATAACGATAATATTGGCAGATAGATTTTGCCAAAGAGATCACGATCGCGTTTGGTTCTCAACAAATTTTTCTTAGCTACTTCAAGACGAATATGATACCGCAAAAAGTTACGTCCAAAAGTTCCTTGAGCTAATTTACTGGTGCAAATTGCTGATACATGTATGACATCTTCTTTCTTCGATAACACCAAAAGAAGGCGAGGTAGAAAAGAACATTCGAACAATTTTGGTAGGGAATTAAATAAACTTTAATTTACCTAACCTCCTTCATCTCGATAAACCTAATAGTTTCCGAGAAAAACGACAAAAACTGTTAGGGGGCGTGGTTTACCCTCATTATCTTTTCGGGCGATGACTTTTAAGGGGTTATCTAAAAACCCACTAGGAAGGCTTATGCAAAAATCCAAGGACTTACCTCAACTTTCCGCTATTTTTTCTAATTTGACTGGACTATTAGTGCATGTCAAAAGCAGAATATGGATCTTTTGTGTAGGTATCAATTCTAGGGTATCTGTAATTCAACGTACTATTGTTGAAGAAAATTGATTATTCTAAACAATTCGTGACAAAATTCTTTCTACTCGGACATGTTCAGCAGTGTGAAGTCTCTGTTCCTTTTATCTATCTGGATCCAAAGGGGATTGTGGTTACCCATTTGATCGCACGGTATCCTACCTGAAACAAAAAACCTACTTAGTGACACATATACAAAACATTCTAAAAATATTCATCATTTTTACGTTTGCCAATAAAAACGTAAATGTATGCAAGTAAGAATTCAATATTATACACATCTATTAAACAAAAACAAAAGTAACGGATACAAGGATATTCCAAAAAATTCAAAATGACTGTGGCAATTATATACGTCAAATCTTAAAGTAAAGAATATTGTATTGCCACATTATAAGTTAACATGACCTAGGGACATACGAGGTTTGAATATAATTCTATAAATAAGTCTTTGTTATATTCATACGTGATGAAACCTGCTTTTAAACAACGTTATGCATGCATCCTCGTTGCTATGCATGGTGCTGATTCAAGGGTTGTTCCTAAAATTGAATGTTCTGTCAGCATGTTGCATTTTTCTGGAAACTTTCTTGGCTATCAGTTGTTTAGAAACGGTCAGTTGAAGAAACCCTTAGTTATTTTTAGTATTATGCCTCCATATTGAGATATCACAGTACTCGTGGTGATTCATGCCTAAAAGTTCATGGTTTATAGTTCATATTAGCTCTTCTCTGGTTTGAAACCTCATTCCACCCCAAAACCTCGGAATAAGTGCGGTTTTTGGTAGATTTTATCATTGAACATATTCTGAAAAGTCCTGATGATCTCGCCTGGTGCTACCTCTGTTACACTCCTTGAAAGGCTGAATTATTGGTTTTTCGTAGATAAATTGCCTCCGTGCCTGTTGATTCTACGACAACGAGACAAATATGCAAAAAATCAAGAAAATTACTTTCTATCGAAAAGGTCTGATCAAGTTTATTTGTATGAGCAATAGTTTTCGATTAATCGGTCATTCAAACTATAAAAAACGCATTTCGGGTATTATGGGTACTCTATTCCACACCACCCTTGAGGTTGAGTACAAGTCGCGTTTATTTAGTGCCAAATTTTATATTCGGCATAGAACTTTGAGAAACTCTTCTTGTTATAATTGTTATAATTTCTGAAATATTTTTGTTATAACGTATCTTACTGTGAAACCACTTTAAAGGCTTATTTACTAAACATTGTTATGTGTTCTCCTACCTTTTCAAAACATCTGCATGTTTGGTGCAAAAGGCAATAACATTTGAAGATAAAAGTGAAAAGTATTGAACATCTGCAAATTGGAAATTGAAATAAGTTCAGTTGTTACAATTGTTAAGAATTGTGTTTTTAAGTGTAATCTTTTGAAGCTTAAGTTTTAAATTTTTTATTATTTACTAAAATGTCAAGGGGCGTACTCTTACGGAAGTGGAAAAAGGCCAAATTAATGTACTTCATGCACAAAGCCTTAGTAATCGTCGTATCGCGGCTCATTTACATCGAAGCCTAAACGTAATTAATTGTTTCTTAAGAAATACTGATATAAGAAATAATAGGTAGAAATAAGCCACCAGGAGCAAGACCGAAACTAACTGAATATGGTAAACGCCGCATCGTGCGCGCAGCGTCAAATTCAAGAAGCTCCAACCGACAAATCATGCAAGATCTTCAGCTAAATGCCACTGCACGAACAGTAAGAAATGTTCTTACTAAATGCCCTTTTATTGTTCATGCCAAAATGAGGAAAGCACCAGAAATGACGCAGCGGCATAAAGAGAGACGTCTGCAATTTACAGCTGAAGACATGCACACTGATTGGACGAAGGTAATGATAAATTGAATCTTCTCTTTTGTTGTAATTATTAAAAAAATATTTTTAGATAATCTGGAGCGACGAGAAAAAATTTAATCTCGACGGACCTAACGGCTTTCGTGGTTATTGGCATCACTTACGAAAAGAACCATTGAGATTTCACTAGAAACTTTGGTGGTGGTGGCTTAATGGTCTGGGCAGGGTTTAATGGAATAAACAAGCTTCGAATAGCATTTCCTTCGACACGGATGGGAAGTGAAGAATATCAAGAACTGTTAGATATTGTTTTAATTCCTTATTATGAGGATCACGAGCATAAAAATTTAGGTTTTCAACAGGATGGAGCACCTGCTCACCGCAGTCGGAGCACAAGAGCATGGTTGGTGGCACGGCAAATCCCAACCATAAACTGGCCAGCATGCTCTCCGGACATTAATCCAATGGAGAATGTGTGGGGAATTATCGTTCGAAAGATTTACAGCACAAATGTTCCTTTCCACAATGTAAATGAGCTTAGGAGAGCCATTTTGCAGGCTTGGGATAATGTCACTAACGATGAGCTTAATGATCTGGTTTTAAGTATGAACAATCGTATTTTTCAAATAATTAACCGTAATGGTGCTGCTACCGATTATTAAATTAATGTTTTTTTTTGGTTTTCATAATTTAATGTTTAATAAATATTGAGTTTTAATGAGTGAACTTATTTCAATTTCCAATTTACAAACATTAAAACTTTGCACTTTTATCTTCAAATGTTATTACCTTCTGTACCAAACATGCAGAAGTTTTGAAAAGGTAGGAGAACACAGAAAAATGTTTAGTTAATAAACCTTTAAAGTGGTTTTACAGTAAGATACGTTTTAACAAAAATATTTCAAAAATTATATCAATATTCTAGGTGAACCTATATCAATTTCCAGGTGTGTACTGTAACTTAAGTACTTTTATGAAATTAATATTCTCCAAACATCTTATTATATTTTTATTGTATTAGAAAGAATCCACATATTAGAATATGAGATTTTGAAAGATTAAAAATAAATATTCTCCAAAAAAAGGATAAGAGGTGT
This sequence comes from Agrypnus murinus, assembly GCA_929113105.1. Lineage (NCBI taxonomy): Eukaryota > Metazoa > Arthropoda > Insecta > Coleoptera > Elateridae > Agrypnus > Agrypnus murinus. Next base: position 184,045,169 of record OV816024.1, on the reverse strand, counting down.
TGGCCATTGCAGCTCGCGAACAGCGTGATATCATACACTACAAAACCTACGCCAAAAATCTAATACTGGCATAACCTATAATACAGTAAAACTTCTCCATATCGGTCACCCATGGGTCCAAGAAAAATGTCCAATAAATAATAGGTGTCCGAAAGAGGGAGGTAACGGTAAAAAAGAATGAATATATTTACTAAGTATATACCTAGGTTTAGACAATTATTTATTTACACGTCATTATTATTTAGCTTTGTATACTCTAAAAACATAGTTGTACAAGATAGTTGTACAAAAAAAGATTTAAACATGTATTAAATAATTTTATTAGAAGCTCAAGACATCACAATTAAAAAACATGTTTTGTATACAAAATATTATAATAATTTTATACTAATTGCTACAACCCATAACCTGGAAACAAGGCCCCAGAAGCTATAAGCTTGTGCGGGAGGCTGGGGGCGATTATTATTATTATTATTACGTAGGCCGTGCGGCTGCAGCCGACTTATAGATGGAACATCGCAAATCCCACATTTGTGTCACAGCCAAGGAAAACTTAACCAGATCTGCCGGCACCGGGAGTCGATCTCGGGCCGCTTGGGTGAAAGTCCAGCACGCTAGGACATTACACTACCAAGGCTGTATTATATTACATTAGTTATACAATATTATGATGATTGCACAAATTATTGTATAACAAAAGATACGAATACTGAACAATTTTATTAAAAAGTAAAGTAAAAAGTAAATGACATTCCAAATTCCAAATTATTAATAAAAAACATAATTATACGAAACAAATACGTTGCATCTATGTATATGTAGTAGACATTATTTTGGATTAAAATAATCTATGATTTGGGTTTTCGTTCATGCTCTTGTTTTTACAATTTGTGATTTTATGCGCTAAGCTAACAAAAATCCTAACTAAAGTTTAATAATCACACCCTACAAACCCTCTTATGTTTTCTTCAAAAAAGCATGCAAAAGATGCAAAACTAATAATTTGAGTGGGAAGTGAAAAAAAAATAAAATCGTTGTGGGATCAAGGGAATTCCAGTAATTTATGTAAGAAGCTCTAAAACTTTTATCTTAAAAAGATATTTGTAAGCCTTCTGCCTTCAAACAACATCTGTCGTTTCTTTTGTACGAAATCATAAATACAATAAATAATAAGTAAGTAAAGAATTTTAAATAGAAAGCCCTTTAATATTTTAAAAGGATAAAGTTGCTACCTGCGAACAACATCGATAGTGTCCGATATAGTGTTAAATCTAACGCAAATTTAATAGGCCAAGTCTAATTTGTAGTGAACGAATATTGCATTCATGGGAGGTTCCGGTAATGAGAGTTTAGTTTTATACAAAATACATATAGACTGAGTTGGGACTTTCATAACACAGTGCGACAAATTTCAACTTTTGGTTCATGACATGGGATTTCTCTTCAGGAATGGAAAGATTAGGTGCCAAATAGCAATTCCCCAGCGGCATTTTAATAGGTTAGTTAAAATAAGAGAGTTTTTTAATTTTAAAGTTTGAGAACTATCAGGGTATCGGAGTGGCTTGAAAAATTCGGAAAATTACCTAAAAATATAGTTTTCGAGGTGTTTTTGGGCTTGTTTGAAAGGAAATTGAAAGTAGATACAAAAACGAACATATGTGAAATCCTTGAAAAACCAGGGGTCGTTTTAAAATGCATTTAAAGCGCTAATTTGAAAGGGGAATGGGGTAGCAAGGTGGCAGAGGGCGTTCCTTTTTCATAAAAGATTTTCTCCAATTGTCCCCTATTATACCCTATTATAGAAAAATGAGTTTTTGAATTAAATTCAGAAGTATGAATCCATGTTCTTTATTTTGTTTTAATTTTGTTCAACAAATACAATGTTAACTTTACCTCTACTGATCTATTTACTTCCTTTTGGGAGGTGGTTTCTCATTTTCGCTCTCCTCCCTGATTTGTATGTCTGAGCTGGATGCGTGGATATCATCTTCGCTGTCACTGTTTTCATTCTTGTCTTCGTTCCTTTCTTCTTCGCTATCCTCAGCGTCTCTCTTTAGCCACCAACAGAAATCCCCTAACATGGCATTCAATTTTTTGCCTCTGTACCGAATTTCCATAGGCATTGCAACCTAATGGAATCGCTCTCCATGTTCATCAGACTCTGAAGCTAACTGCTTCTCAAAGTAGCCAAGGTGACTATTAAGGAAATGTATTTTGAGAGACATTGATATCTTCAATTTCTCAAATGCCTGTAACATATCAGCTATCAAGTCACGGTAATTTTCTGCCCGATGCTTCCCCAAGAAATGAAGAATCACGGCCTTAATGGCATTCCAAACAATCGACTGGTCCTCATTCAGATATTTGTCAAAATCCGAATTTTTCATAAGCTTGCGAATATCACGAAACTTGCATCTTTATAAGTATAAATTTATGCATTTTGAAACTGTAAGGTGAGTAATATCTTTCCGTGCACCACTGTAAAATGTCGAATTCAAAACAGTGAAATTGATAGCTTCTTGTGACATCATCATTTCTTGCACCGTTATCAAGAAATTGGGATTGGACAGTCAGTTTTATGCACCCTTTCATTTTAGCTAATAGTAGCGTAATGATTGTGTTGGGCAACCAGACGTTTATAATGCTTCGTACTTTTATCTTGTACATTTTTCACCATTTTTGACTTTCATATTGTGTTCATACTGTACATTACACAGACATGTTTGAGCTGCAATATAAAAAATAAAAAAACGTTGAAGATAAAACATGAATGCTGAAAATCTAAATAATAATTTTTTTGTTGTTAAGAGAAATTAAAACAAATGAAAAAATGAATTTATTCCCCTTCAATTCAAAAAATCATTTTGCTAAAGAAGAAATATTGCTATCACGCTGAAATTTTGCACTATAATAGAAAACACTAAAAAAAGTTTCTGTGAACTAAAACGCCTTCTGCCCCTCTCTACCCCATGCCCTTTTCAAATTAGCGCTTTAAATGCTTTTTAAAACGACCCCTGGTGATGCAAGAATTTCACTTATGTTTGTTTTTGTCTATCTTTTTTATATTCAAACAAGCCCAAAAACACCTCGAAATAGTTATTTATGTATTAAGGGCATAAAGAAGCTTTTATGGCCAGAAGCGTTATTTCTAGCCCGAGGCGTCAGCCGAGGGCTAGGAAAAGGCTGTAGGGGCATAAAAGCAAGTTATGCCCGAAATGCATACACTATTTTATGCACAGATTGTTTTTATCTCAAATCTATTATTGTGTAAAAAATATAATTAAATGAGTACGTAGGTTACATCAAGCCGCTGTACGTATACTTATGTGCATATATACGAAGTACGTTACTATAGTTACTATCTAAAATACTTAATTTCAGCTTATTTTCATTGGTGATAAGTTTACAAATTATATTAAGAACCAATCAAGTTCTACAAATAGAGCTCTGACATTTAATTGACGTTTCATTATTGCCCGTTGGATCATAAAGAGGCCCTTGGGGCATAAAGAGACAGTTATGTTTAGATAGATCTATCAATAATAGTCTAATTATAATGCATCTGTGCATAAACTATATTTTTAGGTAATTTTCCAAATTTTTCAAGCCAATCCGATACCCTGATAGTTCTCAATCTTTAGAATTGAAAAACTCTCTTATTTTAACTAACCTAGCAAAATGCCGATGGGGAATTGCTATTTGGCACCTAATCTTGCCATTCCTGAAGAGAAATCCCATGTCAAGAAAAGTGTGTCGCACAGTGTAATCGACCGATATCAAAAGGTGCCCGAAAGCAAAACAACATTTAGCTGCTCTTCCACTTAACCTTATTCTTACACTAATGCACGTCTAATCCAAAGAAAATACGTAGTATTTCCGGTCGACGATTTGGTGGTATCGCTTTGAAGGAGGTAAGATTCACCAATACCAAAAACCCTACTTTCTTATGAAACCTTACAAAACGTACCGTGCATTATATTTACAATACTTAGAGTCGCTACAATTTATAATTTACTTTAGATTGCATAGTTTTAGCCTTCGTGTTTGATTCCTAGTTAACAACTTGTAGGAGTAACTAATATATAGTTCAAAAATAGAAATAAGAGTCACAATCGGCATTAAATCATATATTTTGTACTGTAACAACTAAAAACCAAAAAGTATAACTATGTTCTGTATACATATAATGTTTGTCTTACTTTGGCTGAGAAAGGTTATTTTTGCGACTGACTATAGGCGTCAGTCGGCTCTTCTGCCTGTAGAGAAAATAATTGTTGCTTAGGGAAACTCATAACTTTTCATAACCACAACCATCTTCTATCTTATATTATATTCTGAAGTATAGTATCATTTGAGCTACTCTGTATCAATAACCTACATATATTCATAAGATTTGCACTGAAAAATTAATGATCTTTAAAACTATAACTATACTGTGGTGAATAGCCTATTTTATAGACAAACTATAATTCACCATTCTTTTAGAATGAAATTCTATAATGTTTGTTTTATCAAATAAGTGATGATAATATTTTACCCGTAATATTGTTTTTACAGATACTTTAGCCTCTTGTTTAATATTGCATGTGATTTTAAATAAATAACTTTAATGTCTTTGTTGATTCCTTTATGGCACTAGCTCTTATTAATTTAAATTCAATGAATGAAGTTTGGAATTTCTTGAAGAAGGCCGGGGTTCTGTTCCTTCTAAAATTATTTTAAATTTTACTTTTAACAATAAAGGTCAAGAGATCAGAAACGCTCTTTACTATTTATAACTTACTTAATTTGTCAGGTAAGTTCTGCAAATTTTAATATTGTTTCTTTATGAATTAATGTCTTCTAAATTATATTTTTAGGAAATGCATTGCTCATTGAACATATTTGCGATTCGCTGATCAAACGTTGAATTATCTAATTATAACTACACAGGGTTATATAGGTAGTTAAGTAATTTCTGCTCCTTCTGGGTATTTTATTATAACAGTTGCACTCTCACTTTGCTCTGCTTTTAAAAGATAACTACACTTATTTTCGGGTGAATAAATTGGATCTTGAATCTTCCTGTAGCCTGGATTCTGCCAGCCCTAAATATGAGTTGTTGATAAGTTTCTTAAACAAGATATTTGTTATTCTTTCTCCAAATAATAATAATTAAGACACTTTTAATAGTAAGTTTGTATTAATAGTTTCTTTCCATCATACACTATATTTGCATTTCTTTGTAACACGTAATACTATTTTATAGGTACTTAATTTAAGGTTTTCTTTAACAACAAATTTTCTTTAACAAGTTTTTTTATCTCTTTTGTTTTTTATGAGGAATTTCTTATTATTTACTATTTAATACCTTTCGAGACTACCTTTAAGTCAGAGTTAGTTGAGAAAATTAGTTAATACTTTGTTACCTTTTACGGTATCATTATTAAACGACGGTAAGTAAATTTGATATATTCTTTTTTATTTAAATTAAGAGATTTATCTTTTATTCAGATAATCTGAAAATTATCATTACAATACATAAATGTAATATTTGAAAACTTCACTCGAAGACGCTAAATATCACTGACCTACAGTTTTCACTAATTTTTACTAATGGAAACGCTTTTCAACATCGAAAACACTCTTTCAACCCAAACCTAAATATGGAGATTTTATAACACGCTAGAAATATTTTGTAATTTAATTGATAATTGATTTAATAGATGTAACAAGATTGATCATCATGCTCGAGTACTTTATTATTTTCGTTTTCTTCAAATTGTAGAACAGATTGTAAAAATCAGTACATAAGGGGTGAACAATACTAATTGTCCTAGCATATTATCTGACGCTGGATCAAAATGTCAAAATCCACCTTGTCGCTTTAGAAAAATATGATAATAACTAATTTGAATAATTTATTCGCTAGAAATATAATATAAATATAAATTTAATGATCACTATGACTCACTATGTCATTTTTCAACCAAATGCTTCACTGACAACAACAGATGAATAATCTAGATTTCCTCTAGAATAAAACATCTGTCATTTTATACAGATCCAAGCAATCTCTCAAAATGTTTGCTAGGTATAATGCCGACCAAAAGGCTTTTTCCAAAAGTATTTAGTGATAGAGTATCTATTCAGAATTTCTCAATATTCAAATGTTTCGTGAATCTTTTCCTTTGTAGCTGTAAAAGATTGAAGTAGGTCTATTGAGTGTCAGCTTCTTTAAATTGAAAATAGTTCCCAGAATACTTGCCCCTACTAAAATATAAGTTTTTGAATCACTACATTATGTTTGCTTATGAGTCATGTTATATTGCCTTTAGAACATTATTTAATTGTTAAAACCTTAATAACTCGAATTGCTTTTGCGAACACATAAACAAAAATTTGTAAAGAACTTAATACGTATTAATAATACAATTCCTTTTGAAATAAACTTTTTAAAATTAGCACAAACTAACTAATAATCTATAGTATCACAATTTTACATTTACATAATTTTAGTGTTTTACACAGCTTATACTTAATAAATATCCAAGACATTAATTATATTTTATACTATTTTTTTAATACATTTTCACGGTTCTTTTAAGATACTGCCGTGTCAACAAAACTATTCACATAAAAGAGAATATTTGAACGGTTCAGAAAAACCTCTTTTTATTGCTTCTGAACTATTTGTAAGCTCACAGATTTCGTAAACAAAGGCCGTCAGTGTAGTGTACTTGTAATCTTTTATATCACTCGGTACATGATTTTAAGCCAGAATGAACACTGAGAAATAAAATGGAGCGCAAAATAAAGCTTTCAAAGCTCGAGTACTTTGGTGCTAGTATACAGAAGGGGAAACGAGCAAATATGATTGTGTCAAAATATCTCACCCACGTCCACCGTGTTTTTCTTTGATGAAAAGCTTGCAAGTGCTACCTGCTGCTTTTACTGCCGGAAAAATCTGATTCTACTCCCCGTTTATTTTATTCTAAGGGTAAGCTTAATTTATTCATGGTCCGCAATGCGTTATGGAAATTTTAAAACCTGAGTACTGAATGAAATTTGAAGAAAACGTATAATATTACGTTTTTTTCTGTGGACTGACATAATTTACTTTGTACAAAAGTATATGAGGTTACAAACGTGTTAATATCGCTGTGAGACGGTTGAAATCTGAGCCTGTAACGTGAAAAATGATATATCCTAAGGGTTTCTCCACTATTTTGACAACAGGCTGCCTGTGATTAAGAGCACACTTGACGTTAGGCCAGTATACAAGTTTGTAATTGGAAACTTGACGGTTATAAAATTAGAGATTGTAAGGACTGCTGTTATGACGGAGAGGTTTGATTAATTTCTCATTTTAAAAACAAAAATTTTTTCGGAGAAAAGAAGTTTGAGCTGTAAAAAGGGTTATTTTTAGAACGATGCCCATTCAAATGGTGATTCGTGATTCGGAGAGGCTTTATACCTTCTTATTTTGAAGTATTGCTACAATAAAAGTCAATAAAAAGGAAAGTAACGGTGGCTTCCTATCAAAAAATATATACTATAAACCGAAGTGTAGAGGTATAAAAGATAAGCTTTGCTGAAGTTTTGTTTTTGAGGTTGTTGAATATCGATTTTAAAATAAAAACAGGAATTAACCTATTTTAGAACAGTTTTAAGTAGAAACAAATTGATTGATTCTGTGTGTATATTAATATAATTTGTTCATGATGACGATCACTTCTCATTACCAGAATAGTGCATTTTTTATATTTTAGTTTTAATGATAATTCTTATTATTGGAAGATATAAGTATCATCTATTCACAATCAAGTCTATGTTACCATTAATATAACATATCGTGTTCCAAGGGTCGTGGGTTCGAATCCCACTTAGGCGACGGGATTTTTCTAATTGGAAAATTCCGCCACCTCAACTATGGATGTGTGTATTCGTGTTGCATATTAGACGGGAGACAGATGACCTTAGCTGTTGGTTCCCCCTTAGTGTAGGCGTGAAATAAAAAGAAATATATAACATATAATACTATAAAACAGCTATATATGTATTATTATATAACAATTATATAGCAACTATATAACAACACGTGTTACAACTTATTTTCTAAAACAATATTTTCGTAATATTAAGTTTTCGTAATAACGTTTGAATTATTTTATTCAATCAGTTCAATAAATTCGTTAACAGAATTACTTTTCTTTGTAGAAGTCAAAAGTTAGTATGTCTGGTAGCAACCTCTGTTGTCTTGCAGTGAATCGCGATCACAACTATTATCGGGTGGACTTCTCCAGTTCACCATGCTAAATACAATTGCAGAAAATTTTTTGATTTAAATACGACTCTTACGTTCATTGTGGTAAGCAGACCTTCTTCTTCCTTTTTTTGAGGTAGTTAATTTTAGGTTTGAAATTGCAATTCGAAAGAGATGTTTCAAGCTTCAATAATTGGTACACCTTGATATTGCTGCAGGTAATTCAAATAAAGAACAATAACGACTCTCACTTTATGGTAGGTGGGTATTAATCTAGTTAAAACATCGAAGAATTGTGTAACATACTAATGTAACGAGAACGGCTCAATGTGAAAACTCGAAAAGTAATTACTGTTTGAAAAGAATTCTAGTTCTTATATCATCAAATTCCAGTTTTATTCAAGAGTATCTGGAAATAGTCAATTATTTATACTGAAACTATGTATAAATAGCAGAAAAAATGCAAAAACAAGCTATGTCAAAGAGCAAAATACTTGGGCTTGGTAGCTAGTCTTACAAGAATAAGGTTAGCATGCACCCAATCATATCTTAAGGGAATGTAAGAGGTATCAGAGTGTTAAAATCTTGTTCTACTAATAAGTTGGGTATCAACATGATTGTTAATAAATTGCTATCTGATTTGTGGCTTTTAGTCTCATATGAGCCTTGAATGCAGCTTCTGTTTTCTACGTGCATAGTTGCGGATGCACATGACATGAAGATGCCTATGTAACGTTAGCTTTACCGACCTTTAAAAAACTCGTATTTGGTAGAGGCTATTCCGACTTAAGAGGACAATAACTAGTTGGTATACAGATTGACTTGTTTTAAAGATTAGACTCTGAGTCTATAGATTGCGACAAAAATAAAAATCTTATCTCCAACTGTACGACCATTCGCCATTTTTAATAGCATCCCCATTTAATAATATTTTGGCATTACTTAAGGTTCGTGTTCCTCAGCGACTCATACACTCTACAGGATTTGTCTGAATGAAGAGGTTTATGTTGTCAAGCAGTTGCACTGTTGCTAATTTTACTCAAAGCCGCAGCAACATAATTTTATGTCTGGTACAATAAATTTTTTTGGCGTGTCACACCAGCAGCACACTGTTCCGAGATTCCCGGGGAGTTCAAAAATTCGTGTCAATTATTTTTTTGCTACTATTAGGAAAATAATCGCTTTTATGGCTCTGTCGAGACAGCAAAGTTAGTTGTTACCGGATTAGTGCGGTAAATACTTCATATGATTAGTTCGGCAGAGACTTTACCTGACTAGTACGGTAATGACTTATTTCTTTATCTCGACAGTCATGAAAGTGATCACCTTGGAAACACCATATAATGGAAATACCATAAAGATATGTTAATACGATTTTGTCTTAAATATTCTGTTGACTTTTCAACAATAGTTTATTACGTTTTTCATCTTTGTTGTTTATTAAAATAGTTGCAGAAAGAATATAGATGCTACTCGACAGGAAGCGTCTTTACAGAATTCGCAGACTTACCTGCCAAATCGTCCCGTAAAGTACCACTTGCTATATTGAATTATATATAGACATTTACCAAATTAAACAAATAATAGCAATTGATGAAGAATTTTACAAGTTTACTTTAATCTACATCTACGTACCTGACAGTTGCTTCGACAGTAACTTCTTTTAATTTAATGCTAACGATGTAATACACAATATTATGAAGTCTGGCGTTTAAATTGTTCGGTATATATTGGACAAAACATAAAATTTTGGCATAAGATATAAATAGTACGTGTGCTGTTACAGCAATAAACACTCAGATAAATCTTATTAGACCAAACACCTTTCAGAATAGAACTACACGATATGATGATACGCAATGATATAGCAAAATAACATCAAGTTCCTACACTTTTGTAACAAAAGACATAAATAGACATCTTACAGGCTTTTGGGATATACAAACACAGGGTACATTTAATGAGCGAACATATTGAACTTGAAAATTCTTCATTAGTGCAACTGTTATGCTAAATATAATTTTTATTAATTCATTAAAATAGTTATCTATTTAGTGTATTTACCATAGTGTTCTGTTTGTTTATATTTCTATAACATTTGTTACCGATATCTTAGCTGTCAGGTAGATTAAAACAAACTTCTCATTATTTGGTTTTATTTATTTCATGGTTGTGAAGTTTCACCAAGTCCGGTTAGAAAATATTACGCTCGATTTATTAAAGTTTATAAAGGCTAGCTCAAAATAGCCCAACATGAGATCAGCTGGGCGATAAATTCGTGGTACGGAGTTCATCAAATTTAAAATACTTCAGGCCTTATCTGCAAATAGGTTTTTACACGTTTGAATAATTATTCAGTGTTGTTTTGCAGAATAAATAAAGTCACTGAATGCCATATACACATTTATTATCGTGTTCATGTCTCTAAATATGTACAAGTCTGTGTCAATTAGATTTAAATTAAATTATGTTACCCTTAAGTACTTCGATACCTCATACACCACACGCACTTTACTTTTACTTTTTACTTTGCGCGTGTGTCATCACATGCGTTTATATTTATTTTTAATTTTAACAATAACAACGTACAGCATGAAAATAAGAAAATGGTAGGCACGATAAAGAAGTTTAACCTCGATTTATTTAACCCCTTATTGATTTGCATATATCACCAAACTAATTACTACTTACAATTGACTAACTAATCAGATCAATTTCAGTATCAATAATAAAATTAAATAAATTATCGTACATACATGTAGAAGTATGCAAAAGATTCCACAAAAACCTGATTGCTCCCTTGCCTATAATTTCCATCAAATGCTGTACCCAAAATAAAAACAATTCTTCTAACTTGATATAAGAGGGTAAATCAAATATAAACGGTAATTTTTTTCATCATTTATTGAATAACGTTATACACAAATCATTGTTTTAACATGTTTCAATATAGTCTCCTGCGTGATCTACACACTTTTGCCACCGATTTGGAAGTTTCAGTATTCCCTGGTTATAGAAAGTTTGAGGGCGAGTTGTAAGCCAATTGCGCACGTGTTCTTCGACTTCTTCATTGCTTCCAAATCGTTTTCCTCCCAGTGATTCCTTCATAGGCGCGAACAAAAAATAGTCACAGGGGGACAAGTCAGGGCTATAAGGAGGGTGCTCGAGGGTTTCCCAGCCCATTCCTTCCAGTGTATTCCTTGTCCAGGTCGCGGTGTGAGGCCTGGCGTTGTCATGGAGGAGAATGACATCTCTGATGGGCATGCCTCGTCTTTTGTTTCGATAGGCGGGTATTGCCGACCGTAACAACTGGCAGTACTAAGCCGCATTCACTGAACGTTGATCGTGTAGAAAATCGATCAATAAAATTCCCCTAGAGTCAAAAAAATTGTTGCAAGGACTTTTCCAGCTGAGTGCCGAGTTTTGGCCTTCACTGGGCAACCTTCATTCTTTCTTCGCCACTCCTTACTTGCCATTTTAGATTCGGAGATGTAGTGATGTACCCCCGTTTCATCACATGTCACGATGCGCTGCAAAAAGGCCTCCCTTTTTCGCTGAAATCGATTCAGAAGCCTTTCAGCGATCTTCGACCTAACATGTTTTTGGTTTCCAGTCAACAACCTCGGAACCCATCGAGCACTAATTTTTCGAAAACCAAGTTGATCAGTTATAATGGATTGAACACTTCCATAGCTGATACCCACTTCTGATGAAATTTCTTCCACGGTTAACCGGCGATCACGTTCAATAAGCTCTCGAACAGTACGGATATTGTCATCTGTAAGGCTTGTCCTTGGGCGTCGATCATGACTTTCATTTTCAACACGTCCTCGTCCGCCTTTAAATTCTCTCGCCCACGTATACACACGATTCTGAGACAGTGTACTGTCCCCAAACTGTGCCTTCAAACGAGTTAAGATTTCTGACGGTTTAACGCCTTCATTGGTTAAAAACTTTATGATAATCCGTTGCGCAACAGACGAATGTACCTCTTGCTCGATCATGGCTGTACTGTCGACAAAGCCAAGGATGTGCGCGAACCCGGCCGGCTCCCCACTCCTCATAAACCAAACATCTACTCCACACAACATCAGCTACCTCGGAACTGCATTCTAAGCGGAATAGCAAAATTACCGTTTATATTTGATTTACCCTCGTATTTTGAGGGAGGTATCAGGCGGACCCTCTGCCAGAAGATACAAAATCACAAGAGCAGGACTGACTCAAACACTTATAAAACTTGAATCCAGCAAGAAAAAGAAAAACCTTAAAACATAGAAGGTTGAGATTAATTTCGGGACAATTCCAAAAAATCCACTTACCTCTAACGAGGATTTGCTTACAAACGATTCTTTTTAGTTACCTCTTTCAACGAAGTTCACAATAGTTGGTGAATTTTATTAAACAATGAATGAATTAGAATTAAACAATTAAACAGAATGCACTTACACTCACAGTGAACATACGTTCGGACCACATGTATTGAAATCCTCTTAGCAAGAGAAGAAAATATTCCCAACCTTTCCAGAAACGATTTCTTCAGAAGAAATACTACAACGAGATATTTTCTATTGATTCCACCACAAAAAAATTCATCACTAAAATGGTGGAGCAAAATCCAGAAAAATATGGAGGGTCGTATGGGACGTTACGCCTGAAGAGAAGGAATCGCTTTCCTTTTCGATTTTCCAAGCAAATTCAAAAGAAGGAAAGTGCTTCGCGCAAATGGAAATTGAGTTGATATATGGAAAATCTTCAATACCGACGCCTACATCAAACCAAATGATCGTTGGGGTGTAAACAATACGTTTTGGTAAAAATCCCAAACAGGATTATTTTCTTACAAATTTATAAATTTTAGTTGATGAAACAATTATCTCTAAGCTATCAAACTATCAAGCCATATAATTGACATAATAGTTACGTATGATAAGTAGTAGTTGCTATTTATCGCTTGTTTACTTTTAGAATAAGTATAAAAGATGATCTATAAGTATAAAATACAATTGTATGAAATACAAGGCGCGCCTTCATCATTCAACCGACTAACTATTCTTACAGAAAGACATAATACGAATTAAGGTAGGTACGAAATAGCTTTTAAATAAGAGCATAACCCCTTTTCTTTATTTCAGGTCAGAACCTTCGGACTCGAACTTAACGACGGTATCTCAAGCTTTAATTAAACTGTATCTCTTATCCTTTTAATAAATAGGTAATCATTGTTATGTGCTTATCATTACTAAAGTGAAATTTTGAACTGTTTGAATTGAACAAGTCGAACAATTTTTAAGGAATACATTCCCATAAAATCAATTAACAGTACGAATATTGAAAATTCCTTTATTCTAGTATGCACTCAGTACTGTTAAAAAAACGTATAGATACAATAAAGTATATGGTTGCCTTGAACATGAACTATGATGTAAAATATAAGGTGTGTCTACTATTTATAGTACATAGCTCCAAAATTAATACACACGGCAAAAATAAGGTCAAAACAAATTACATGTATATTTATTATTTGGCGTTTAATTAAATTAAGTACGTACCTTTCTTGGTGTGTTTGTTTTTATAAATTAACCTATTTTATTTTCCAGATATACGGAGAAAGTGCAATGACGAAAAAAATAATTATTTGGTTTTTGGGCTTTGATATCATTTTTTTAATATTGGCTACAGCAAGGTCATTATTTATCGAAGCTTTTGGTTGTTTCAAAATCTATAGTCATTATAACGCGAAATCACTTATTATTGCAGTCGGCTTAATAATGAAAAATAAGTCTCTGAATCCGCCCCTGATATAATATACACCTATAAAAGTGTAATCTTTAAACAACGCATTATTAAATTGAGGTAAGAATATGCTTGTAGTAACTTTATCATTATTAAAGTTTGTGCCAGGTTTGCTCTACGATGTCGCACTATTCCATAGATATATATTATATTAATATGATTGTTTTTACAGAATATGATTGTCCATTATCAAATGAATGTTAAATTAGGAATAGTTTTGTGTATGACTATTATTAAACCTAAGATTTATGGTGAAACTGAATGTCAAATCTAGTAACTATCAATGTCGCCAACATCGTTCCGGTGCTTTTGCGCCAGCGATGAAGTCAATCGTTGTCGCTACTATTTGAAAATAAAGGGGCTATATAGGCGACATTTTTGAAGCGCCATCTTTGCAGATGGGTGTGCAACTCATAAATGATTTTTCGGTGAGAAATCTGCAGCTAATTAAAATATAACACTATTTGTCATAGGTAGTGGTTTAGTTATTACTTGTATGCTAGCTTACATCTACCCTTACAACTTATCTAAATGATTCGATCTTTCATTACAAGGACTATTTTTTAATTACCTTCCAAATATTTTAGAAATGTCACGTTTAGTGAACAAAGAAGAAACGCTATTAAATTTTGTCTTCCACTTTTCAAAATAAATTTCCGGTATTAATAATATTAAAGTATTTGGCTATAATAAATAAAACACAACTGATGTGGGATTGTCAATGACTTTGGAAATCTTGTTCTTGAAATGATTGCAGTACTTGAAATGTTTATATTCGCCTTCAATTCAAAAGTTTTGTTAATATGAATAGACTCGTTTCAGCAATATGTGACTGTAAGAGGACTGATGGAGTTGAAGCAATCAGCTGCCACAAAACTAATTTTAAGCACTGGCTATAAATACGTCCGTCGTGTATCAACGTATATGCACGTCCGACGTGTATCAACATACATTCACGTCCGATGGGAACCAACTTATATTTACGTCCGACGTGCACCAATTTGTATCCACGTTCAATGTTCTTATTAGCACGTCTACTTACGTAAAAATAAATTCGAACATAAACCTATGAGCAACTAAGTATTGAACTAACCTTGATGAGCAGACACATCGGAACTTGAATATTGAACATGTGAGCAGGTTATTGTTAACAAATAGGCCAGAAAAAAGGTAAAATACTAAACGCTCGATCCTTTCGTACTAAAACGTAAAAATTTACTAAAGATAGAAACCAACATTCCACCTTCCCTACCAAAGAAATCACCTACCTACGTCTTTATGTAGTAATCATGATGATATTTGGTATAGGCATTATGCATTACAGTAAAATATGCAAAAGAAAACTATATTTAAACTTTGTTATTGTATAAGATAAGGTAGTAAGTAGTACATATTATTTCCATTATTTTATGAGGCTTATTAAATTACTTGATTTTCAACTTTTCAAGATGACATTCTGGAATTTCGGGTGCATTCTTCTCTTGAAGCAACAACTCCATGGATTTGCTTTTGATGACGGGAAATGTTAGATTTATTAACAAATTGTTGACCACGTATATCGCAGACTTCTCTAACGGTTTTTGGTGCAAGGGGATATTTTTCTTAGATGACCGTAGGGATTTTTTTTAATAAATTATGCAAATAAAAGTTTACTTTTAAACATGGATAGATTAGGTATAGCGATACGCTCGTTAATTTAAGAAACCAACACTGTTGTTGAAAAAAAAATTATGCTAGCCATAATATTTTTCTTTTAAATAAAGCGGATGCTACTGTAAATATTCATACAAGGTTCGACCACACATATATACACTTCGTAATTTGTGTTTTCCTATTAGCAGGGATGCTAATAAATAATAATATTAGGTTTAACTAGGTATTTTAATATTTATGTAAATGTAATTATTGTTTTTGCCTTTTGAATAGATTTATTTATTCAAATTCAGTAAAAGGGGAATGGATTATGTATGTATGTATGTATTTTTACTATGTATTTAACATATTCTGTTTGTTTAAACATATTTTCGCCCTGTAGGAAAAAAGTTGTGATAAATGTTTCCGTAAGCAGTTGTTAATTTATAGCCATAAAACAGATCGGCAAGTGAATTTTAAAATTGGCGCCATAATTTTGTGTTCGACCTTGGCAGCAGCCAAGATGAGATGGGGCGTGAGACGCTTGTGTCACTTTGCAATCACGTGGTAAAATGGACCAATAAAAATAGTGGACGTGAATATACATTGGTGCACGTCGGACGTATTTCTAGCCACGTCGAAAATTTTAACTGTTATTGAACATTACAAATATAATAAGATTAATAAGTAAAAGATTTTGAAAAGTTCGTTTTAAACTATTATTATTTTTTAAGCAGTTGCAAATGTTTTCGAAAATAGGTTATAACCTTCGTTTCAAACAATATAACTTTAAAGTCTAATAAAACTTGGTTTGAAATGGTACTACTATATTTTTGGGTCTATTCAACAAGATGGAAATGCATTGGATACTACGATCACTTTAAATAAAATTTGTTCAAGAGATACATGACATGACTAGCTAAAAAATTCGGTTCATAAAAACCGAGATTTCTTATTTCAGGTTTTTGTTGCCCTTGTGCTATCCTTATCCTGACTTTGATACAGCGTGTTCTTGCAACAATAAAAAACGAATACATTCAAGACTGATAATATAATCTAAAAAAACTCTACCTATGTTTTATTTAAATCACCATATAATATAATTTTTCTGTTCTTAGTATTTAGAGGAAATGAATTCCGTTAATGCTGTAATTTTCATGAAAAAGTGTATTTTTTTAGAAACATTAAATTCAAACCTGTAGCTCAAATCGTTCAAATGTTTGACCTAAATTTTAAAATCAGGATTAAAACCATTAAACCGTAAACCCACACCTTGAAAGTCCTAAGTAGTAAGGAAGATAAGTGATGTAGAGGGTTAAAACTAACAAAGAACGGAAGTGATGCGCTTTATTTGCATTCAAAGCGTCTGTAAGCATCTTTTGGATCCTATAGGAATATGGCGGGTAAATATAGACGATACACATTGGAAAGTTTATCCCGTGTCTATCAAATTCAGAGTTTCGAGTGCCACTGAGGGACTCGTTGAGAGATCAGGAAGGTATTGTGGAAGTTTCGCCAAATCCGCGTTCTCAACCAGCTTAATTAACTTCCAGACAGAAGTTCTCGAGAGATTTGTAGTAAAACAACGAAATTATAAAACAATAGTACATATATTAAATAATACGACAAAATATTAGATATATTTTAATGTTTGAAATGTACTTTTCTAATTACGACGTACTGCGTCTCTCCTAACGTCTTCTTATAGCGTTGTTCTCTCCGGGAACGAAGAATAAATCTATGTAAATGTTTATTTTCATAAAATAATTTAAGTATTTAAAAAGATACTTAAACTATTTTTTATGGGACTGTTTATTTGCTGTATATTTCTCAACGTTTTCCCAACCTATTTCTAGAATTTAAACATTTCTTGGACAATAAAAATTATATAAACCAAAGTACAGTTTGTAAAAGAGAACCACCCAATGACACCTCAAAATAACATCAAATTCTTACATTTTTGAAACAACAAAAACAAATTAGGCATTTTAGAAACTTTTGAAATATACAAACATAAACGCACAGTACCTTTAATGAACGAACAAACGGATCTTAGTAATTCTCCTTTATTAGAAGTGTGAGATATTTAGTTTTTGTATGTATTGTATCTAGTTACCTATTTTCTGTATTTATCCTTCGCAAAGTGTTCGTTTATCAATCTTATCTACCTTTGATGATGGCATTTATTGTGGAAACAATTGTAAGGTTACGTTTTCAATAATTTCTATCTTCTTAGTGCGATATATGCGTGCTATTTTATATTATATTATTTTCATATACACATTTAGCCACTTGATAGCCACGACAAAACAACTTGAGAAGCTAAATATCCCTAGATTTATCTAACATCGAGCAAATCCTAAATGTACATATTGTACATATGTATGTACATATGTAAATTTATGTAAACTTCAAACCGATTTACTCTTCACTGCATTAAGGTCTATAATTCATTCAAAGAGCCATTTATAGAACGTGCATCTTAAACTATTGCGGACTCTTGCTATAAAGCTTATTCATATTCCGGTTATGTCTATCTCTTTTTAAAACTAGACATCAAAAGATAGTAAAATCAATTTCTTCCTGAGGGTAATGCAATGATGAAATTCTCTTTTTTACCTGTAGATTTGTCAATAAATATTTCCTCGTAAGTTTTGATTTCAACGAACGATTGATACTTATAATAGTAATTAAATATTAAGTAAGTTTAAAAAGCATTTTAACATATTAGGTTCGCTGGATTCGCTGGGAATTTATTTCAGTAAAAACGTTTAAAATGAAAAGAATGGTTACCGCTACATTTTTACTGTGCTTATTGTTACCAGTAACGGAAAGAATGGCAACCAAAGTGTACTAATTATTATCGTTGTAAAAGCGATGCAGAAAATGGGATTCCTACAAACATTTGTGTAAATAATCTGACGTGTAAATAACGGAAAAAGTTGAGACTAAATTTCTGTACAATTAAAATAAAGACAGACGCAGTAACTACAAAGTTGAGCCAATTGGTTTTTGTATGGGAGGATTCGCTTTGAACGCCTATTCCTTAGAGTAGTAACTTGGATTTTACTCCCTTATTTTCTATAGCAGTACACCGAGGAAATGTTTTTCATGCTGTTTCTTCGAGTAGTAAATTTTCTACGAAATTATTTTTTTATTTTAAATATATATAACTTGCTGCTTGCTTAATTAGAGATACAATCTCTCATTGATATGGGTTTTCAACCCAAATCTCAACCGTTTGACCGCTAACTGGATATATACACTATGAAATATCAAAAGATGAACAATCAACATACGATATATTTTACCAAAATGTCCAATGCGGTGTAAATTTTTAATATTTATAGTTAAGAATAAGGAAGTGACTTTGGTGAGTTTCATGATAACTATCGCTCGATTAGAAGACCAACTGTCAGCCGTTATTGTAGGTAAAAAACGTCTGAATTTCGAAGCTAAAGGAAATAGAAGATAAAATTCCAGAAGAACTTCATAAATCACCGGGAAACATTTTACTATTCACTAGTTTGGTTTTTAAACTTGTTCAAAATGTCATTTGACAATATTAAAAAAGTTGAGGTTGTGAATCAACGAATATAGAATTTAGAGAAAGGTTTTACACATTCATTTTATGTCAATGTTTTGCCATGATATGGGTGGTTTAAAAAATAATAATTACAATAACAGACACAGACAAAAGGTGATTTTGCATACAAGAATGACACACAGCATACAATTTACAACTTGCTTACCTTACTATAATTAAGTAATGTTCCGGTTAAATAATTTTTCAAAATCCTATTCCATTTATTATTAAATAGAATTTCCATAAACTTTACTTGTTAACACTAATCTATCGAATATCCAATTAAAAACTCGTTTGAGTTTTGTCATTTGCTAATTAAACACTTTCTTTTGTAAACTTCGTATTAATTCACTTTGACGTTTCTCAAAAATAACTCTAACCTCAATTATTTGACATTTGTTTACATTTCTAAACATAATCTTAATTTTCTTAAGCTCAACAAAATATTTGCTCCGTTTGAATGACGGAAAAGAAGAGAATTTATTGAAAAAATGGCCGTTCTTTTATATAATTTGACCAAAATAAATAAATTCTTTGAGAGAAAATTACAAAACAAAAAAATTTTGACGTATCAAGAATTTCTTCATCCTATTATTATTTATATTTTTTATTAATACAAAAACTAATTACATAAATTTATAGAAATAAAATTCTAAATTTAATGATATACAATTAACACTTGGGTCAATAAATAAAATTAACCTTTCAAATTAATGTGGATGAGATGACAATCTCTTAATTCTAATTAATGGTTTAATTATCTAATAACGCCTTTTTACATAATCCTTTCTTTACAAAACTAAACATTACATCATTAACAACATTATTTGAATGTTTTTAGATGCCAAAAACTTTGACTTACAAGCCATTCTAGAATTTCAATTGAACGTTAGAAAAACGCAGCCCAACAATATGTGTCAATCTCAACATCATGTGCTACTATCAACAAAATTCAGCCTTTACATAAAAAAGTGTATCAATTATGTGGATATAATGTTACTCTGCAAATTCCCACAAAAATAAGCTAGCAAACAGCTTTAAAATTATAAATAAATTATAAGTTATAAAATTCACAACTGCAATCTCAAGATATATCGTTAATATGAAAACAGTTTCAAATTCAAGTTTAGTTCAGTTTAGTTTCAACTCAAGTTCCACAGGTAAATTGTTACATATTTGCATACATTCCTAATACAATACATTTTGTCTGTTCCTGATGAATTATTTCTTTGAGATATAATCAAACTTTATTAAACTGAAATTGAAACTAAATCGTCAAGTTATCAAAAATATGTGAAAAACTAGATTTCCTAAGATCCTTCATTTGTATAAAGAATTTTAGTGTGCATGTTAAAGTTAATTAACTAATTTATATTTTATAAAAGAAACTTTTATCAAAATCCATTAATAAGAAAGTGCGATTATGCAACCATTCAATAAGATAAAGTAATAATTGCATATATTGCTTATTAAATATTTTTGTGTGGGTGAATTCTAAGAAAATCAAATATCATGACAATATGTAGAAGCTTATTTGTAAATTTTAACTGATCTACTTCACCTACTACGCGCAAAACGTCAGATGACTACACATCCTATCTTACTTAAATAATAATAATACGTACTACTAACCATAACCTGGACACCAAGTCTCAGAAGCTATGACGCTTGTGCGGGAGGGAGGAGCGTTTATTATTATTATTATGTGAGCCCACCGTGCGGTTGCAGCCGACTTAACATATGGTATAGCACAAATTCCAGATTTGTGTTACAGCTTAGGAAAACTGCATAAAACCTTAATTAGATTTGCCGACACCGGAAGTCAATCTCGGGCTTCTTGGGTGGGAGACTAGCACGCTAACTGCTACACTAGCAAGTCTATATAATCTATATCCGTCTCTATCTTACAGCTTTTTCACGTTGTTTTACAGCTTTTAAAAAGTGCCAGTTCCATGGAATGATATATATTTATTTTTATTAAATGATTTACTTATGGCATTAATTATAAAAACTAAATTTAATTATTCATAGGAAGGAATTATTTTGGTTTATATACAGGGTGTCTCATAGCTCCTGCACCAGACTTTACCAGTGCATTTCTGATGGGATTTGGAACAAAAAAACTTAATAAAGTTTTTTGATTAGAGAATGTTCAAATTGTTCGTTCAAACGCACGGATATTGATATTGATATCATGAATAAAAAATAAAGTTTATAATTGCAAGCTTTGAAATTCTCAAGCCGGACATACACTATCTACACCTATCTACTCCAAACCCATGATTTTTAAGGGCCCATTTGTGTTACGTTGGACTATTTCAGATTAAATTGCTTCGCTTGGTTGACAAAGTGGTTTTTACTTTACTAAAATACACGTCTCAAATGATGACTAATTGTAATTCATACAACACGTATAAATAAACAAAGTTGTGTATTTAATTTTTACAAGCCATCGGTTTCTAACGGGAAGTTATTTAATTTCATTTAAACGTGACCTTACATATTTATCTGGTACTGTAAAATTCTACATTTGGCAATTTAGTTAATTAATTTTTCGATAAAGAGTAAAACGATCCTTATCGCATTAATATCAATTTTATTATATGCATGCATGCAGTTTTAGAGAAGTGCGTATTTACCATTAATAGAATAAATGAGCCATCACAATTCACGTGATCAAGACGGACATAACATAGATACACGAAACGACTTGTCTAGGCCGAAACACGCGCTGTGAGCAGTCAAGCAAGGGTAGTGCAGCATTCAGTTCTCGATTCCCTTTTATGCAATTTTATGGAGCGCAACTTTCCTAGATAATTTGTATGTGTCACTAATATTTTTTACGACGCACCATAACAAACTAAACAGTTATTAATGCATTCTTGTTATTAAAAAAAAACGTTGGAGTACGCAATGACATTGAAAAGAAACGAAAAGTAAGTCATCTGGTTAATTGACCTCATAAAATTGTACTATAAACAGAATCATGTTGCAGGAACGTAACATAACAAAACATAAAACGTGAAATAAATTCAAGGACTATTAACAGAATATCTTACCTGATTTTTTAGATAACATTTGATTTCCTAATCACGTAAATTAATTAGATTAAAGGGAATTTTTATTAGTGTGTGGGACTTTGAATTTAATTTAAAAACAAAAAACATTCGACTTTTTAAGAAAAGTACATTAACGAATTCTAATATCTGCCATGCGATGTGGGAATTCCCCGAATCACATGATGCTTTGTTTTGAATACACTAATTAAACATTTTAATAATGAGAACACCAGGTTTTTAATATACGGTGAATTTTACAAAGACTCGACCTACACCAATATCTTTTTCTTAATTATCGGCGTTCTGGGAATTATCATTTGACTGACTGACCTCATAAAATTGTATTGTAAAAGGATCAGGTTGCAACGTAAACATAACAAACCATAAAACATCTTGTTTGAAGAACAACAAACTCTACTGTATGTGCTAAAAACATTATACCCCTCTTTATTTGCATTTTTTCCAAAAACTACGCTTCTGGGAAAAACATGTTATAGGAATTTTTTGTTTGTCTTATCGATGTCTATACAGTGTGTTATAGAAGTTGGGGCATTAATTTTTACTTTTAGTTACCTGTGATGAGTATAATCGATTACCCAAATATTAAAGCCGTTGAACAAAAATCAAAAACTGACCTACCCCAATCGGTCCACGCTATTTTGTTTGACGACCACTGCTTATTATACCTCCATAAACAAATGAAGGAACTAGGTCATTCGTTATCAACACGTCTTGGACATAAAAGATAAGATTAGATTGCAAGCAAGCTCTTGTTAGCTTAGCTGTTAAAAATTTACAAGGTCAGTTTTTGTTTGTCATTGATGAACACATTGCTCCCTAACAACGGGATAAAATAATAACATTTATTTTACATGCATACAAAATTTCATTATGTTCATATAACATTAGTTGGGGGTTTGAATTTTGAACATTTTGTGTCTAATTAATACAAAAAAGGCTAATTGCATAAACACTTACCTCTTAGCTAATTAAAACATTATTATAATAAAAAATTGACAAGGAAAGATTAATAACTTATAAACACTTACCTCTTAGCTAATTAAAACATTATTATAATAAATATTATAATAAATGTTCAAAATGTTGTCCATGATTATTTGCACAAAACTGCACACGTCGTATCCAATTGTTGGTGATCACCGGAAAATTTTCTCTAATCTCATCTGCAACAGTATTTATGCGTTGGCGCAAGTCCTCAATAGTGTCAATTTCGGACACATAAACTCGTTGTTTCATATGCCACCACAAGAAGAAATCTAAAGGATTCAAATCTGGGCTGCGAGGTGGCCACGATACAACACCTCGACGACCTATCCAACTACCAGGAAATGTCACGTTCAGATGATCCCGTACAACACGACTAAAATGCGGTGGAGCACCATCATGTCGGAACCAAAGTTGTGGACGGATGTCCAATGGCACTTCTTCTAAAAGCCCAGGAAGAGTATTCCTTAGAAATTCATAATAAATTGCCCCATTAACACGCTCTGACAATTCGTACGGCCCAACCAGCATATTGTTGACAATTCCAGCTCATAAATTAATTGTAAACCGCCGTTGAAAGTGGGAACGCCGGACAGCATGCGGATTTTCTATTGCCCATTCATGTGTATTGTGGAAATTGAATATCCCATTGCGTGTAAATGAACATTCATCCGTGCACAATATGGTGCGAGGGAAATCTGGATCTTCCTGATGACGTTGTAGTAGCCAGTTACAAAACTGTTGCCGAAGAGGATAATCGGCTGCACTTAGCGCCTACACCCTTTGGACATGATAGGGATACATTTGGTTTTCCCTTAATGTACCCCAGACTACACGATGCGATACTGGTAGGTCACGTGCAATTTCACGGGTGCTTAACGTTGGGTTTTCTTCTATCCTGTCTAAAATTGCTTCTTCTACATCAATTACACGTTGCGGGCGTTGACCATCTCCTCCTCGACCACGTTGATCCCACAATGACCTGGTAGTACGGCCTCGCTGAACCACTGCAACAAATCTCCTTGGAGCTGGAGCTACTCTTCCTGGAAATCGTTGTGCATACAGTCGGACCGTTCTCGCTACATTTTGATCAGCTGCACCATAACATAACACCATGCGCATTAATTCCTCGTTAGTATACCTGTGGGGCATGTTTATGTACGAAACGGCACTTGTTCTTTATTGTTTAGGTGTAATTTACACGAGAGAACTACCGTAATTTCCCTAATATTAAATTTAAATTCAATAAGTCAATAACACTACAAAAGTTAGTCACAAATTAATCACTCACTTAAGCACTGTTTAATTTCGCACATAGTATTATGAAAACTAAATTAACTACAATTGCAAGAAGACTGTATGAATTTAATAATTAAATTAATTAATAATTTTATTAATTAAATTAATAATAAATTAATTTCTAAATACGTTTGTTTCGTTAGTCGTATTATTATAAAGTAACCCCTTTACAGTCAGTCTGTGTTTTAAAAGCAATTAGGTCAGCAACCTTTTTTAAAGAAGCAAAAACGTGCTTCAAACGTAAACATTTAGCTTAAACTAAAATTAATGGCAAAGATACGTACGGTAATTCCCCGAGATGTTTACTTTTAACCTGTACCTACCATAATTCCAGTGACACCCAACCAGTTTTTGTAAATTAAAAGAAAAGCCTTTTGCACGTTTTTTATTCATTTTTTCCCTTACTTGTATAATGAAAGTTGCTTATTTTTCTATGTACCATGTGCCATTTCAATTAATGCCATAAGTGCCATAACACACTGTATACCTGCCGCGTTTGATGTCCTTGTTACGAGGCACCCTGTATAACTCAATATTTATTCTGTATATTTAAACCTATTGCTAATTAGCAACAAAAACAACCCATTTGTTCACCTAGCTATGTAAAAATAACCATCGAAGTGATTCCATTTTTAAATTGAAAACCAAAGGTAATGTTTAGTAACTAAAAGTATGTAGTACGAAGTTTCTAGCAATTGGTTTTGCTGAGTACATATACTTAGTACAAGTTATACAACATTAGTGTTAATGAAAAGTACTATTACTGGAAATAATACTTTTAAGCTTCGAGGTAATTTCTCTGCTTGAAAGTCATATCGAATTAAAAACCATCTCATTTTTTAAATGTATTTTCTTTATTCAAACAAGCATTGATCTTTTACGAATTTTGTTTTTATACATTTACTAACCAAAAAGGAGAACTTGCAAAGCATGTTTATCCTGCACTTTCATTTAATTGCCTTTTGGGCTAGTTACTCGCGACCACAAAGGTTTTTTGTTTGCAGCATATTTACAGACCACCAGTAACAACATATAAAAGTGCCCATATACGTCATAATACCTCACGTACCTCATGGTAGCTCACGTCATAATGCAAGATATAATGCGAAAAAACTAATTCACCCAATTACTATATTAAAAAAAATAGACATCTTGAAACAGCAAAGGTATAACTTCTTTCTTCCAGACGTAATGTTATAAAACAAAACAATTAACCTTGTGTAAAAGCTTTTTATAATAATAATAACAAAGACAAACTGTCAGATTGAAAATCACAGGAAATTAAACGCGTTTAATAAAATTTACGATTTCGCTGAAAAAAAAACAAAATACTAGAAATTAATTAATACTATATTATGTTACTTCAGACAAAACTGACATTTTTACTACAAATTAAATTTGTAGAACAAAAATAGCTGTTTGTGCAACAAGATGAGAAAAGTGGATTTTTTCCATTTGATATTTTCAAAACTCGACGTGAATGGAAAAAATACAATTTCCTATTGAGCTGCACGCAAGATTTTGTAAAATTGAGTGTAAAAGTCCCTATATCCTTATACTTTAACTATAATAAATATTGTTTGGACATGAAATATTAAGTATAATCAGGTTGCTTGAGTTCAAATACTATAGTCAAGTTTGCATCACATTACTGTTCAAATTTTTGAAGTTGACATTTTTATATAAAATAGTTATTTGTCCAACTAGAGTGGAAAGCAGTTCTTTTCACTCGAGCTCGAGGTGTGCCTTTCGAGCGTCAGCGAATGTGGCAATTGAGCGAGAGTGAAAAGTGTTGTTATCTTGAGTTCGACACAACATTTTTTCCATGATATGTTTTAAAAATCTCCAAACTATAAAATTTTCTTATTTTCAACTTTAAAAACAAACTTTATTCTACAAATATACATATAATTGCAATACAAATTGAATTACGAAAATCTGCTTGTCGATAGATTTACTTCGGAGAACTTGCAACTTGTAACGTTACGTTTTTGTTGATTTTCAAATAATGCAATTTAGTATGCATGTTTAACAAAAAAACTCTAAGTGCAGTCCTGCGCATTCATATATTTTCCTTCAATGTAAAATCACCATTGGTATACTGTATAAAATAAACCCCATAAAATATTAAAGGTCATCTCAAAAAAGCATTCCAAACTAATAAAATTGTTTTTATAAGAATTTACGGATTCTATTTCAAATAAAGGCATTGTTTCCACACGTGTTAGCATCTACCATTTGATATTGTTCCTGGGAAAAAGAATACTTTCGAATAGACTAGTCTTTTAAAATCTAAATTGTCAGCAATTTCCGTCGATGTGAACGAGTATTTGCGAATATTCCCATCTAAATCAGTTGAGCTTCTACGAAAAATATGCTAATAAAACCCATTTGGTTTAAATTTACGATTTCCGTGTACGTGCTTGTTAACCAATTCTAGACAAACAAATTTTTGTTTACCGAACGTCTGGTTTTTGTATATGGTGCAGGATTCAGCTAAGAGTCGAATTTTCGAATTTTCGAGTGTTCTTTGTGCAAAATAATCAAATTTCATTGGCTTAATCAATCCACGCTACCTTGTTATTGGTATATTTAAAAATGTACCCTTCCTTCCTTTTAAATTTAATTGCCGAGGGCATTTTCAAAATACTTTTGCGGCGTTTTAGTTAATGTTAACGTACAGTAAATACAGTGATTGTGTAGAATCAATTCTTACCGAAATCTAAAGTTTAATACCGTACAGTTTCCCGATAAAAATAATAGATTGTAATCAGTATTTTGGTGGTCGCAATTTAGTTTTGCAAAATCGTCGCCTAGTTAAATTCTCAATGAATTAAGTTTTTATAAAATCTTGTCCGGATATAATTTGAAATTGGATAATGTTAAAAAAACTAAATAAAACTTAAATCGTATGTTTTAGCGGACGTGACTGTTAATAATGGCAGTCCTTTCTTCCTACAAACTTATTTAAATAAGTAATTTCATTTGAGTTGTATGGTTGTATCGGTTATTTGATAGAGTGAATTCTATTAATGAATACCTCTCTGTAGTACAGTATTGTGAATTTTAATTCCCGCAGTTTTGGGTTATTAGTGATTGCAGAATTTTACGAAGTTTTCTAGTTTCTACAGTTTAGTGACAATTGTTTATACCTGTGTTGGTAAAGGGCAATATTGTGTAAGTTTGTTTTGATCCAGTTTTGTAAATTAAACGATTTCAACAAGGTATTGTGAATTGTTGACTCTTTGAATGTTGTGAATATTGCGTAAGTTGCTTATTGTTATGTACCGATTATTTTTGTTATTTTGTTGTATGAAAACGTTCCCATTTGCTAAGAGCTCTTATGCAGGGTATTGTGACTTTACTTAATGATTTTTATGACTAGTTGTTATCTTTTATAATGTTTTGGTTCATGAATAAACATAATTTTTAAACTTAATTAGACTGAATAATATTGACCCATATAATTATGAAAGTCGTTATTTATATTTTATACAACCTAACTTTAACATCACCGAATATGACTAACAAGTTGAATTAAATTTATCAGATCTGACTCCAGTTTCTGGTTAATGGTATCAGGTAATTATCAACTTTCATAATCAGATGGCGCCCAAATATATGTATTTTCTTGTGTTTTTTGAAACCTTTATTCATCCCTTTGATAATTTGAAGCTATTGGAAACAATACCTACGACCTGAAATTTAAATTTGTAAAGCTTTACCGTAACGTAAGTATAATATTTTGAAAATTTTAAATGTATAATTTAGTCTGAGAAAATAACGTTTGTTTCACTGCCGCCCAATTGCGGGGCTTTGTTTTTGTGTCGGGTAAAAAGCTTTGTTTCACAGGCGGTCCAACGTGGGCCTAGGTTTTAGTTTGTTTCAAATTCCAATATTTTCCTCTCTAGTTAGAGAAAATTAATCTCTATCGCTATTTTGCACTTTTCCTCGCTAGAGAGGAAAAATGAATTTTCCTCGCTATTTTACAAGAGGAAAATCGAAGTTTCTGGACATGGAGTGGAAACATTAAATTGGGACGCCATTTATTCTTTTATTTTGCTTTTCCTTTCTAGTTAGAAAAGGTTGCACTTTTTCTGGCTCAAATGAGTACCGAAAAGTTAAACAGTGGCTTACTGAATTTAAAAAAAACATGATGCCTGGCACAAACTGCCCGCACTGCTTAACTACAACAATGAATGCAGGTGAGGACAAGTATAAAAATTCACTGACCTTGCATCAGGTCTGCTATGTAAAATCAGAAAGAAATGGTGGTGGAATCAACCGAATCAGTAATAATCAACCAGCCACGCAAGTCCAGGTGTCCAAGTGGCAGTGAACGAAATGGGTTCTTTGTGCACATCCTACATTTATGTACTTTTATCTTAAAACAGTCTAACTTTATGAGGTAGAGATATGTACCACTGCCATATATTGCAAGTAAAGTTTATAGTAGTATAATAAGATAAACTCATACATTAAATTCCCAATTCTTATTTATTGTAATTGATTACTCGCAAAAGAAATTCTTCAGAATAGATACAAAAACAAACAAAAACTTCAAATATTTAACTAAATGAATTAGAAGACGTAATTGATTTTACTTAGCTAGAATTATATTACGTCACAAACCGTTTAGGCAGAAGATGCCAAGTCGCGAATTAAGAAAATCGATCATTTGAAAATGGAACCAAATAGCAACTTGAACAAAACTAATGGTTTTATAACAGTAGAATTTGGAGAATTTCCAAAAAGATAACCACAAACATTTTTACATACGTAAACAGAAAGCTAAGAAAAGTTTATAAAATCTACTGGCCGATCTTATAAGTATTGTAAAAGAGACAAAGAAGCCAACAAACGGTATAACGGATTGAAGCTAGTGAAATTACAAATAGAGAAATACTTCAGAAAAGGTATAATTCTTCAGTTTCGTAAGTCTCATCCTCATATATGTTATAAGCGGGCGAGTAAGGTTCTACGGTTCTCCCATACCTTGTTCCGGGAAATTTTGGACTACGTAATATCATTCACAAACGAGTAAAAGGGGAAATTAAGGAAATAAGTCAATTACGGTAACTAGCTGTACCTTCTGAAATCTGAGTGACAGTAGAATTTCTAAGAATAAATCTTGTAGAAATTGGTATTTGTCTTGAAGTAAATCGTCTTTTGTAACTTCTTTCCGCAATTCTCCTAAAAGTAAATTAGTGTTCTCCTAAATTGAGTGTGTTCCTATTGTTCCTAATAATTTTGTCAACTGAAAAAGTAAAATTATCAAGTTTAATATTTTGCTATATTTTATCTTGTTCAATTAAATGTTTGAAGTAGAATATAAAATCGCTTTACTGTTCGAAAAAAATGGATCAAAGAAATAGATAATAGCTTCAAGGAAAACCAGACCTTTAATTAAATGAATGATTATAGACATTCTCCAAAGTTTCTACAAAAACATCGTTCCAACTTCAATCTAACTATCGATTTTTCTAAGATACTCCTTAAAGTAGACCATCTATAAATTAAAGTCTCAAAAATAAATCAAAATAACTACAGAGCTGTTATATATAGAACTACACACCTTGAAATAACTACCTTGACCTGCCTACGAAGCGGGTTCTAGTTTTCAAATTGTAACTTGTACTACTCCTATATATACTTCCAATAAAACTAATTTTTTTAATAAAGCTAAAGCTAATTAGCTAATTACACATACTCAAAATTATTTTAACAAAATTAGCAACAGTAATGCAAACTAACTTCGCATAAGGCGTAAGCGAAACCTCGACATTGCGCTTTACTGCAACAAGCCAAGAATCATTGATCCGGAATTTCAGCCAACACCGTTGGCGACAGACCGACTCGTTTGCCGTTTGAAAATATTTATTTGACTTTATTAATACACAATTTGCTTTTTGAACACGACTTGGATGCCTTTGTAAGCAATTTTCACTAAAATTGATCGCTTCAAAATGTAATAATTTTTAAAAAATGAAACATTTTAACCGCTTGTTTATTTCCTGCTAGCATGGAAAGTATGCAAAAATATTACAAAAGTTTTTTCTACGTTATAAAAAATTTCCCCCAGAGAGTCATTTAAAAGTAAATAAAATTTTAAACAAGGAAAGTCAACAAATATTTTTAAAATATAACTTTTAAAACACGTCCGTGAAACCCCTTTTGAAATGTTAAGGGGTTAATTCTAATCTACAGAACATGCTTCCTGTTACTATAGCGGTTAGTTAATACTTAATCATGAGTTGTAAGTAATAAAACTGTTGAAATTTACAAACCAGGATCCCTGTTGGAGAAGTGAAGAATAAAATAAAGAGATATAAAAGATTTCATGGTGGAGGAGTTACATTATGACAAAGAAAAAGTTATTGCTCTTCTTTAGATTACTTTTTTTTCTAAATTTTTCCCCAAGAATACATTAATAAATATGAAAATGTTTGTACCTAGATCTTTTGTACAAATTTTTGAGTACATAAGTAGCTTTTCTCATAAACCCATTAATAGGGCAACAGAAAAATTGGATTCTGTATTTTACACAATCTGGTAAATACAAGAAAAGTTGACTTCTCTCTGGCTGTGAAGGTGGTGTATTTTTTTATACAATTCTTGCATTTTTTTATAAGATTTACAGTACATCATAAACTAAATTATTTAATATAATAAAAATTTCAATTTCTTTAATGTTTCACTTGCATATTATTTGTTGTTTATACCTGTGATACGAACCATATAAATATGTCCATAACAACCAGGGCATTATAAGCGGCCATTATGGTTTATAACGCCCACCCAAGTTTACTTGAAATTTGAGTCGGCGTTACAGTTAATAGTAATTTTGATCATTAGGCCAGAAACTATCTGTTTGCGTAAGAGTGTGTTACAAGAGTAGTTTCTGGGCTCGTGATCCACAAATTCTTTTGTGCCGACTTCTGCGGAAATCTTTTAGATAAATTTAACTTATTCCTTAGATGACATGTTTTATTAGGATTTTTTTTGTTTTCATGTTGGTAACGACCAACAACAAAAACATTTGAATTTAAAATTTCATATCTCTAGCCGAGTCCGGTAATTACATCTAACTAATCTGATTGCTCGAGTAACAAGTCGAGTCTTAATAATGCTTGCTATAGTTACTCGAGCAATCAGATAAGTTTGATGCGATTGCCGAACTCAATTTGACTTTTTTGCAAATTTAGTAAAAGTTGTTACCATTTGAAAACATAAAAAATCATAATTTTATAAACATAAACAATGTCCTTGGCAACGTCAAAAATTTTAAATTAAAATTAATTTTCTACTTGTACAAATTCTCGTGAAAAATAAAATCTTGTATGCACTACGAGCGTTACTACATGATAATGCCCTTTAGGCCCTCGGGCTGCAACATCGTCACCCTCCTTGTCATTATCATCCTTTTAATGCCCTTGGTACATAAATAACTATTCGTTTCTAGTATCTGTTCTATCTAGTTTTTTTAATTATTAGAATATCCAGTTCAACATTTAACAATGTTATTCATAGCTTTGGTAATATTACATTCAAATATCTCAGAATAGGGTAATTGTATGATTGTCATGAAGGATGCTGGTTGCTCGAATCATTTTGTTAGTTCACTTAATGTCACTGTTGTTTTTGTCTGAGCTTCCGAAAAGATTGTGTAGGAATTGTCGTTTAAGACGCACGTGAATGTTCTTAC
Source organism: Agrypnus murinus (assembly GCA_929113105.1). NCBI lineage: Eukaryota > Metazoa > Arthropoda > Insecta > Coleoptera > Elateridae > Agrypnus > Agrypnus murinus. Next base: position 184,012,842 of record OV816024.1, on the reverse strand, counting down.
GACCTAGTTCATGTAGATTGTTTCCAGCCTTATTTTGTGGAACTCCATGATCATGAAATAAATAAAGATTATTAAAAGTTTCACAGTTTTATTAAAATATACCTGACAATATTGTTTCGACAGCTATGCTGTCATTATCAAAGGTAATATAATTATAAACAAACACGTCGCTAAGGTAGATACAAAATAGGTAACTAGATAAAATAATAATAATAATAATAAAAATTAATAAAAATCATAATTAAACATCTAATCCTTCCAGTAACGGAGAATTACTGAGCTCAAGTTGTTCATTCATTAAAGGTACCCTGAGTTTGTGTTTGTATATCTCAAAGGCTTCTAAAATGTCTAATTTGCGTTTGTTATTACAAAAATGTAGGAATTTAATATTATTTTGAGGAGTCATTGTGTGATTTTGTTCTAAAAGGTGTTTGGCGTAATTCGATTTTTCAGGATGTTTATTTTTGTAATGACGTACGTGTTCTTTATATCTTATGTCAAAATTTCGAAGTGTTTGTCCAATATATACCGAACTACAAAAAGAACAATATTTATGGACAAGTTTGAAGATCGAATATTTGAATTAAACCTCTCTAAACACATTATCTTCTGGTTTCGTTATGTTGATCACATTTTAGCTTGTTTTGACAGTTCTTTTGAGGTTATCAATGAATTTTTAATTCTTATAAACAATATCCATCCTAATATAAAATTTACACTAGAAACAGAACAAAACAGGGCTATAAACTTTCTAGACTTAAATATCAAGATTAACGCAGACAATCTTTTTGAATTTTCCATATACAGAAAACCAACACAAACAGACATAACAATACCAAATGAATCTTGTCACCACAATACACATAAAATAGCAGCATACAGATCATTAGTACACAGAGCTTTAACTATTCCACTAACAAAATCAGATTTTAGCAAAGAGATATCAACCATTAAACAACTAGCACATGCAAATCATTATAATCCGAACATGATTGACACTTTAATTAAACAAAAAGATTATAGGTTAGCTATCAAAAGAATATATCCCATTGATAATCAAACAGAAGACACAAATTACATATCTATACCATATTTTGGCAAAATATCAGAAAAAATTGCACATATACTAAGAAAAACCAACAATTATAAAATAACATTTAAAACCAACACTAACACTTTTTCATTTTTATTTAATGCTAAAGACAGATAACATGATATCATGAAATCGGGCATTTACCGTTTAAATTGTTCTTTTTGTAGTTCGGTATATATTGGACAAACACTTCGAAATTTTGACATAAGATATAAAGAACACGTACGTCATTACAAAAATAAACATCCTGAAAAATCGAATTACGCCAAACACCTTTTAGAACAAAATCACACAATGACTCCTCAAAATAATATTAAATTCCTACATTTTTGTAATAACAAACGCAAATTAGACATTTTAGAAGCCTTTGAGATATACAAACACAAACTCAGGGTACCTTTAATGAATGAACAACTTGAGCTCAGTAATTCTCCGTTACTGGAAGTATTAGATGTTTAATTATGATTTTTATTATTATTATTATTATTTTATCTAGTTACCTATTTTGTATCTACCTTAGCGACGTGTTTGTTTATAATTATATTACCTTTGATAATGACAGCATAGCTGTCGAAACAATATTGTCAGGTATATTTTAATAAAACTGTGAAACTTTTAATAATCTTTATTTATTTCATAGTTCATGTAGAATTTACGAGTATTGTATTGTCACTGATACGTAGATTAACAAAGAATTTCTTGGTGTTTCTTTTAATAAATTGCTCAACTGTGTCGATACCAAGTTCAAAGTGTATCTGTTCGTTGCATATAAATCATGGGGCGTTAACGGCTATATGGAGAACCGTGTTCTGAAAGTATATATTAGATTTTGATGTGTTGCACCATACCATACAAGCATAGGTAAATATTGGTCGAATGAGCGCCTTGTACATTCATGTCGCAGTTATAATTTCCTGTTTATTAGCGTATAAAGGAGCTTTAACCCACACTGTAAAAAATGAGGTAAAATTACCTTGGGAAAGAGGTAACTTTTCGCTATTATTTGCGGTATTTTTACCCTAAAATTAATTTTACCTATACATTTAGTAGTTTTACTATTTGTGGTAAAATGCCCTGTAATTATGTAAAATTATACAAATATAAGTAATTCTACTACATTGAACTGGTTAAAATCACTATCCATAATATAAATTTACATAACTCAGACAATTTTTTCCTTACAAATGTATAATTGCTCAATAACTTAATTCATTTTTAGTGTAATATTAAAGATAAGATGAACTTGAACAAGAATAGTGTAATTTTACCCTTAATATTTACCCTTAATTAATATTTCGCTGATCGCACTTGTTTGTGACCTTCGTTTCGTGAAAGAATTCAGGAATCCATTATGAACAGTCCAAATAGGCTTTTTGGGGAATGGTCGGAATGGTGTGTACCATTCTTTTATGATTTCGGCGAGGCGTACTCTATCGATATCGAACGAAGTGTTCATTCTGTTGCTCATTAATATTTTGTTTTTCGTTGTAGTGTAGTGCGCATTTATTAAAGGCAAATATTTACACGTATGACCGAAGATGGGAAGAATTTTATTTTATAGTAGAAGTTAAAAAATAATAATCGGTAAGTACCTATATGTTAAAATTACAAATTTAAACCAATAAAATAAAAATATTTAATTTAATGTTTTTCTAGGATGAATCAAAAATTGAAGAATTCGAAATAAACTAGCATAACTGTAATTGAGAAAGGTACTCGTGTATAATTGTTTATATAATTTATAATTTTTTAATTTTCTAGGTGGAATCGAAACTTTATCTGAATGTCTTTGAGAGACCAAATATTTCCGAAAGCCCCTGAAAAGAAGTTCTGTTAATGTCTTATATTTTATATAAGTACATACGTTCAATAAAAATTACTTTGATTTTATTTTGTTTCATACAATTCCTTTACCTATGTAAGTAATATTCAGAGGAACGATTGAATTTGCAAGTACTTTCGCAAGTCATCGTTACATTCAAGAAGTGTTTTCACATTTGTATTTTAACCCTGAAAAGTACTATTGCCATGAAATATTAACTTTGCCATGTAACTTTACACAGGTGTTTTAATGTTAAAATGTAAAATTACATTGAGATTGTAATTTTAATCTGTAAATTTACTTAAAAAGGAAACATTACAATGCAAATTTAACCTAATGTTGAAATTTCCCCACTTCCTATGAAAATTACACTTTGAAGTAAATTTACCCCAAAAAATGGAGGTAACATAGTTGCCTCCATTTTTTAGGGTATAATTCACCGGTAATTTTTTAGAGTGTAGCATACCCTTGGTCGAGTTTGCTGTTTATATGAAAGCTCCAGGTGAATCGAGTATCCCAAGGTATTTAATTGTTACTTTTTACGAATTCCATGTGATTTCAGTCCCATTAATATTGATATTTAAGTGTTCCATCATCATCACGGTATGTGTGTATCATCAACAAACAAGGCGATTTTACTCAAATTAGAAATAAAAATGTCTTGTATGATAAAATTGAAAAGTGTTGGGCCAAGTATACTGCTTTGCGGCACCCCAGCATGTATGTTCTTGGTGGTTAAAATGAAGTTATTAATGCATTCGGACGGCGAATGTTCTATTTTCCAGAAATGGGAAAATAATGGCAGCTAAATATTGATAAATATTGAACCGTGTGTGCAGTAATTTTTATTTTAGACCTTCATCCATTCTTTATCGAATGCTATGTATAAAAATGCAGCTATTGTATATTGCTTGCTTATATTCCTTGCTCTATTATTTCGGTAATCCTTTGAATTACTTTTTCAAGTACTTTAGACAATGTCGGTAGTAGAGCGTTTGGCCGAAAGCTTGCACAATCTGTTTTAGTTTTTACGTGTTTGTGAAACACGAGAATATGAGCAAACTTGCATTTATGGGGAAATAACCCATTCTCATACATCCATTAAAACAGTGGGGGTCTTTAAGAGCTATATTAGGTATTTGATTTGTGGCCTGGAGCCTTTCTTACTGATGACGCTTTAATGTATGTCTCAAGTACGGCTGGTTATGTGGGTTGATTGAATTATTTCGTTATGGGCAGGTGCGTTTCGATATAGTAGTTGTTAACCATTCTTGCAAATGCTCTATTGGTATCAGGTATCAGGTGTTAATGTATTTTCCAGCTGTTTGGCAATAATTTTGCTGTTTTTCTCGTGGGTACTATAACTGGCATTTACGTAAGCATAAACGTTGCAGAGAAAGCTCTACTAACCTCTACATTTCTACATGAGCACCAATGTAGGTGGATTCGATTCTTACCTGACTGACTGAACCTTATGAAGGAGAATTGAAGTGAGGTTTATCCCGATTGGAAGGGATAAACTCTGGCCAATGGGAAACAATGGGAGTCCTGTGACCTGAAGCAGCTCTAGAGCCATTACGCTTCAGGATTATTGAAGCGTACACATAACCTTTCATGCTCAAGACAACTTCACCCTAACGGAAACATACCGGGAATCTAGAACGTGTAGACTTATAAACAAAGCGCTGTCAAGGGCACATCAGACCTATAACTGGGAGATCGCAAAAACTATTGAAAAACTAAGTCCCGCCATCTAGTTCAAAGCTGGACGAGGGGCGATCTCCTCGGAGAAGACGCAGACGGGTGAGAACGTTTATAGCTCCGGTACTAGCCTGGAGAGCTAGTAGAGGATGGATAGTAACCTCCTCCCACCAGTGAGTAGTAGTAGCATTGCATTATCAATTCAGCGTACCTCAATTCGTGTCTTCAGACGGGAAGGCAACACCAACAAAGTTCCGACAAACAAATAAATAAATAAATCAAACTTACGTATCGACCTAGGGCTTACTATACATTTTCAGATAGTAAGCTGAAAGTAAGAATGCAACCAAACATTCAAACCAGTTACGGGGGTGTATCAAAAAATGGTAAAGAATTTTCCTTATGTCGAAATATCTTGTTTAAACTATGTATACGTACAGGGTATCTAAACATAAAATGTCATTAAAAACATTTTTTTCTTAACAAGATTCTTTCTTATTTTAAGAAATAAGGTCATTATTTGTCGATTCTTTTAAAACTACCGAATTTGACATATACCTATCAACTTTGCGTAATTAGAATATTTCAGGAAGCAGAGATGATTTACCCACAAAGTTCTTTTCCAATCAGTATATTAAAAACATTTCCCATATGCATCCAACTCCATGGCACACACTGTATATAAGTCGGTTATCTTTTAGGGGAGGCACTAGAATTCCTGTATAATAAGAATAAATGTTAAGAAGAATTTAAAACTAAGTATTATGATTATTATACAGGAACTCTGAAATCACTTGGTAGTACGCATGCGGGCCGCAGATTTCCAACCCCTGCTGTATAATATGATCCTGTTTCTTAAATAACCGCGATATTTTCACGTGTAAACTGCCTATTAAATTCGCGCAAAAGTTTGCTTTTGCTATTCATATTATACATTAAACCGCAATAGTTCACTTCAAAATATAACTTTTTAAACTGCATTTATAGCACACTTTAAATTTTTTTGCTGTATACATCAAAAGTCAAACCACTCTCATATTTCACTTTTCATTAAGATTAAGAAACGCAATTTTCCTCTTAACACTATGCGATATAGAGCTTTCCTAAAGCCTTCAGAACGGTTTCGCAACGCAATAAAGTGATTATAGCTGTCCCCATTTTCTTATGTATAATCAACATCTGAAGGATGCAGCAATAATATTCAGTTAAAATTTACATAAAATTCGTTTTGACTTCCGTATTACAACTTGTAAACAAGGTATTAAAATAGTAATAACTCATTCTATCAGAATTTACTTTTTATTCGTAAACAAGAACTAAAATAAACTGAAATATATACTTTGTATATAATTTATAGTACTACATAAGAAGAAAGTTGTTTACCTCACTATTTATTCGCAAATTCTCTTAAAAGGATCCTTACTAACCAAAAAAGCCAAGAGCGAAAGTAAAAAAGGGTTATAAAGGCTGAAAATAGCAGGGATATTGAAAGTCAGAATTTTTTTCCTAAAAGCTGAGGCTGCTTCTTTTTTAAGTTGAAGTCGTGACAATGTAATTCCAATGAAATATTGTATTTTTTATTTTGGAAGGTTGTGTATAAATGTATTCAATTTGATACATTTGTAAATAATCCACGTCAGTAACAGAATTTCTTACTTATTGATAATAATAGTTCAATAGAAAAAAATAAATAAATTAGAGAAAAAATGTTATCAACAAATACGCTCCAAGTGTCTGATATATGATTGTTTTACTAAACAAAAATACTTAAACGAAAGGTACATTTTCTTAACACAATCGTCATTCTCAACAAAACATTTTACTAAGTAATATAAAAAAATAAACGATAAATGCAAAACTCTCGCTCTATAGGTTTCGGTGCAGACGGTGCACAGTCAAATGCTAAACAGGAGATTGAGTTGATTGAGACTTCTGTTGCACAGTAAAATATATGCAATAGTATTAAATTCGTATTATTTCTATACGTTGTGATTTTTTAAATGTGCTCCGTCACCATTTAGCCTCGATTACACAGGTCTACAAAAAAAATTTTTTGAAAGATGTTTTAATTTCAACAACTAATTTTATACAATTTCGGGACCCTGATTATGAATTTCCTTTTCATTTTTATGTATCACGTAAGGTTTTTTTTACAAATTACAAAAAAAGAAAACAACATACACATAATGTACATTTATTGCACAAAATAAAAATGAATGTATATTTCCAAAACAATTACAAAAAATAAAACAACTTATACACATAATGTACATTTATTGCACTAAATAAAAATGAAGGTATATTTCCAAAACAATTACAAAAAAGAAAATAACTTATAATACACATAATGTATATTTAGTGCATAAAATAAAAAATGAAGGTATTTCCAAAAATTAAAAACATATGTGATTTTGTTTTCTGTCAAACTTAATATCTTTTACGTTTTGTATGAGAACTGCGCTTAGTAGTTTTTTTGTTGTTTTTTTCTAGATTATCGCGTTGTAACATTCAGCAATAGTCGTTCCGACTCGTCGTTGAAACAACGGAACGTCGTTCCATTTCCCGTATATCCTGGTGAAACCTTTCACCCTGTTCTTCACTCACTGCACCGAGATTTTCAGGGAACTGATCCAAATGTGAGAATAGAAAATTCTTTTAAGCTCATATTGCAGCCCGAGTGCTGAAACTTCTTCAACATGTTGTTGACAACATTCTCGTAGTCGGGGTCCTTATGATTCTCCAAAAACTTTTCAATAACCTCTTTAAACGCAATCCACGCATCTTTTTCAACAGTGTTCATACAATTGAGAGAATGTTCATCTTTACATAGCGATATTATTTGACTCCTTCTTTTAACTTTGCTTCAAATAAAGTCGGAAATTTGGTGCAAATATATTTAAAACAGTCTCCACCTTTGTCAAGATAATTGCTTCATTAAGCCTAATTTAATATGTAGAGAGGGTAAAAGGACTTTTGTAGGATCCACCAATTTAGTACGTTGTATGTTTTTTGCACCTGGGACGAGATCTTTTCGAAGAAGCCACTGTTTTACAGTCCAATGTTTGTCTCTTGCACGACTATCCCATTCACAGATAAAATAGGGGAACTTTGTAAATCCTGATTGCTGACCAAGAAGCATACAAAGCACCTTTATTAGATCTCCACAAAGCATCCAATTATGTTCCACATACTTGATTTTCTTTAAAAGAAGCTCCAAATTCTCATAGGTCTCTTTAAGGTGTACCGAATGTGCGACAGGAATGGAGCTCCACACATTACCATTATGTAGTAACACACCTTTTAGGCTTCTTTCGCTTGAATCAAGAAAAAGACGCCATTCTTCATTGTCATACGAAGCAGCTCCCAACTTTGTAACTAAAGCAGGAATGTTGTTACAATATACTAAAGATCCATCTGAACTGAAATAAGGGCTTAAGTCTTTTTCTCGACTTCTATAGAAATCTGGTTGATGTTCCAGGAACCAACAAATTTTTCTCACGAAGTCTGGATGCCTGGATTCTGACGCGTCTTTCGGAAGATGTAAATCTCTTATTAAATCACTCAGTTCATTTTGAGTAAACAGTTCTGGTTTATCACATTCTTCTGGATTAAAGTCTACGTCGTTAGTATCATATGGGTCCTCATCGGAGCCAGATGAAACTATAGCTTCAATTTCTTTTGGTGGAACAGGTACTGGTACGTCAGGTCCGTGCGGCACAGGTCTGATAGCAGAACTGACGTTGGGATATGCTATATTTCTCTTATTCTTAGCATCAAAACCTTTTATATTGCAAGAACAAAAATAACAATCATCACAATGGTCTTTTGGTTCACGCCATACCATGGGTATTCCGAAACTTAATAATCTTTTCTACCTTTGTTCCAGTTTCGCAAGGCTTCTACACAAACCCTGCCCACAATGTGTGGTGCCCACGATTTATCTTGGTCACCAAGTTTTATGCTAAAATAAGCATAATATGCTGATTTTACAAATGCAGTTATATGTTGTCTTTCTTTAGTTATCACAAAAATTCCACAAATGTAACAAAAATAGTTCGGATCATTTATACAATGCCGTCTTTCCATTATTTAAATTAACAAAACACCAACAAGCATCTACGAAAATACAAAAATCGAAAATCGATACGTACAGTAGTAAAGCCAACTGCAGACTAAAGACAAGTATGTATCGACGTGTTGTAAGATCAGTGGGAATATAATACAATGTTGCCAGTTTAACTTTTTATAATAGCATTTTGCTACAAACATCATTGTCAAATTTGGGCATGAATATTTTCCACATTTATTTTAATTCCTTGAATTAGCTGAATTTTAACAAGCACACGTTTTGTAAAAAATCTGTACGGGATGGAAAAGAAAGGATGTTATTATCGAGATCAGGAGGTCTAAATCATTCAAGAAAAGGTGTTAATTTCTAAACATCAAATTTGTTGTAGACCTGTTGTTGCGGCCAATGAATGCCATTTTAATTTCTTCGATGTGGACTGTATATATTAGTAATAATCTCGCTAATGAGAGAATATTTTGGCATTTTATTCCCGCGAGGTCACCCAGTTTCGGAGGGATTTGGGAAGCTGGTATTAAAAGTACAAAATACCATATAAAACGCGTAGTAGGTAATAAATAAATGACGTTTCAAGAATTCGGAACAATATTGACACAAATAGAATGTATTTTAAATTCCCGTCCTCTGTCTCACTTATCATCCGATCCTGAAGACTTATCGCACTTAACACCGGGGCACTTCCTGATTGGCAAGTCATTAGTAGCACTTCCCGAGAACAACATGCTGGAAATCCCCGAAGGCAGATTAAATAGGTACCAGCAATTGCAAGCTATGGTGCAGCATTATTGGGCGCGATGGCATAAGGAGTTTCTTACTGAATTACAAGTAAGAACCAAATGGAAGCAACAATCAGGACGCTTGTTAAAGATTGGATCATTGGTTTTAATAAAGGATGATAATGCTCCTTCAATGAAGTGGAAACTAGGAAGAATACCCAGGTACCGATGGTGTTCGTGTGGTGGGCATTAAGGTGTATAGTGATGTAATACAGCGTGCAGTAAATCGCGTATGTGCTTTACCTATAGAATAAACTTTTGTTTTTTTTTATCTGATTGATCAATATTTTATTAATTAAGTTTAAGTCTTACATTATGTTATTTTATAATTGTTCTTGTAGTTATGTATGTATATATTAAATTAATTTTATTTTATTGGCCGCAACACCTGTGTTATTATAATGTCGATGTTTGCCCTAAGTTTGTAGTTCAAGTCTAATATTCCTTGTGTATTATATCTTAAGACCATTAACCCATTCCTGGTAATTTTCAAACAAGTCCAATTCCAAACCAATTCCCAACCTATTTCGCATTTTGGTAACGAAATTACCTTTTTCCTCGACTTAAAACTGTTAAGTTAGATTTTTTCGTATAAATAATTGTTAACCAGAAACATACGAAAATTAACAGTCAAAATACTAGGAATCTATAATTATTTTGAAATCACACAATGTTAGCAACGTAAAATACTAGTAACACGAACCACTGTCATATTACTTTAAATATTAATGTATCCTAGAACAAATCTGTAATACTATTGCAAAAACAATTTATTAACAATCGAAGAAGCGCCAAGGTTTCTACAAGAGAAGTACCAGAAAAGTTAGAAACTAGCGATACACCTTGTTCAGTCCACAAGGAACTAAATTAAATTCTTATAATTTAGTTATGTTTTTCATTGTTATAAACAATGTTGCTATTGTTCCTATGTTCTCAAAGTGCATATACTATTTGAATTTTATTTGTTCGTGCAATATGTGCCCAGATTCAGGGTAGGTGCCGTGACTAGCAACAGAAATAGACTTCTGTCAAGATACGAGAATTTAAAAGACGGTCAGTCGACCATAGTAGAATTATTGAATTACGTCCAACAAAAAGCTAAAGATTACAGGAAAATTAAGTGTTGTGAAAGAAGATTTACACCTGAACAGCAGCAACAGCAGGTACGTCACATTTCAATGTTTTTGGGCACTTTCGACAGTCAATATAAAGTCAATACAGTCCATTATGATCGTTATTTCAAAACTATTAAATTCCGCTACACACCTGTTCATAGAATTTTAAAGAAAACAAAATTTCGTCCCTACAAACTCTAGTTAAGCCACGAAATCAATAAACACGATTTTGACAGAAGGATGGAACTTTGTGAGTAGATGATGAAAAGATGTAATATGGATAACAATTTTGCTGTTAACATTGTGTTCTCTGATGAAACCACATTTATGTTGAACGGTACTATAAATCGACATAATAGTCGGTATTGGTCGAACGCAAATCCACACTGGGCAGAGGGACACACACAATACCCGCAAAAAGTCAATGTATTTGCAGGCAATATAGGAGGACATATCATAAGACCTTGTTTCTTGAGAAACTCTTACCGCTAATGGATATCTTGAGTTGATTCAAAATCACGTCATACCCACAATTACTGATATATTTCCCGGTGAATTTGGAGGTATTGACAATAGAATTATCTTCCAACAAGACCGGGCGTCCCCGCATTTTGCAGCACATGTTATAACGCATAACGTTGTATGCGCATAACGTATACAAAGGGAGATCACGTAATTTAGATGACTTGAAAGCAAGAATAACTGCTGAAATACGCAGAATACTAGAAGACATGTTACAAAGAGCTATAGTACCGATTAGGTCATTGCCGATTAATACCCATATAATTTAATACCCATATTAAATTTTTTATTTTTACATATAGAATAGGTATTTTTTGGGTTCCATTTTATTTGTTATAGTTGACCAAAATTGATAACCAAGTCTTACTATATTAATTTTGCTACAAGCCAGTTCTCATTTTTTGTTGACTAATTTTCTCTCGTTGTTTTTTAAATATCTTTTTCTAATTTTAACTTTTTTTCTCATTATGATAAAATAGCATTACTACTATATAAAAATAAAAACTTCAAAAATACAAAGAAAACATAGGGATGTAATTTGAAGAAATGAAAAAAGTTGGTTGCTATAGCAACAAAACAAAGGAAGATACGAATAAACCAAAAACGTCACAATATAAAACGTCACAATATACATCGGGATAAACGAAAAACAGTTTTGTATGTAGCATTTGTTTAGAACTCCTCAAATTAAAAAGTTACAGCCATTATTTGATACTTTTGTTACACTCTGTATACACTTATACAGTCTGTTTGATTTAAAGCGCATTGCTTTGTAACAACTTTATTTTCGGTAAGAAATGGTATAAACCATATGTTATTAAATGGCATAGAATTCTCTATGTTTTGGTTCAGAAGTTAAGAATAATTCCTTATGATGGAAAAGATATCAAACCATAATTCTCAGAAACATTCCTTCGTGTTCGATATGATAAGATAATACTTTCTGACATGGAAAGAAATGCATCAGTAATTTCCTGTTGCGGCTCTCTATCTATTAGTGGAATTCTAAAATAAGTTTTTCAATTTATTCTATTGATTATTTATTTTTGTATTGTTTTGTTCTGCAATTTCCCTAATTCAATATTAAAGACCATCATAAAAATTTATTATTGGCATATTTAGGGAGACCGAGGCTAACGGGATGAAGCCACCCCCGAGATTTTTTTAATAGTCCAGGTTATTTATGTCAAAATCTAAGTATTTTGATTCGGAGTTTTTATAGAGTACCCTCCCCACCCGATAAAGATATGTAAATACGCCACTGGAAGAACTAAAGTTTCGTTATTTACGTAAGCTTGCTAAATAATTCTGTTTTATTAATTGGAGAACCAGAAATCAAAGCCTACTATTCGTAAATCATTTTTCGCGTTTTTCTTGAAAATTTTCTTATATAATAGTATGAATATTTATTATGGTTGAAAACATTCTATCGATTTCAGTAAGAAGTACCTATCATGTAATTTAAAAAGCTCGAAAAATACAAAATTTTACCAGAACATAAAAAATTTTCTATGGCTTATACAATTTCTGACCGAAAATAAAGTTGCTACAAAGCGGAGTGCCTTATATCAAACAGACTGTGTATGTACCTTATTAGAGATACTGTTTAGAAATACATAGCTCCTTTTGAACTGGGAAGTAGATGGTAGACCAGATTAGAGCTCAAAGCGGCTACTTTCCAAGAAAATGGGTTATCTTGAAATGAAAGATGTAGGATTGGTCCAAAATATAAGGAAAAAGCGTGTCCTACCTTGTCCCATCTCATGTAACGAAACTCAACAATCTGCTTTGAAATCAAGTATATAATTATCTTACTTGATTAACGATTTTAGTAACGATTTTGTATGAAATGGCGGAAATATTCGCAGTACGTTATTCTATAGCCAAGAATAAACAAAAAAAATTGTACGTTATCAATTTGCTGTTAAATGCATATTTTTCAAAATATCGGCGTTTAGGATCTCTAGAAATTAGTAGTCAAAGCGTCGACCGCAAAATTTTGACCGTCATCGAACGTACGGATAATTTATGGAAAATGTGGACGTAGGTAGTATAGGTAACATAAAACCTCTTATAGGCCTATACTATAAGCCAATCCTGGTACGACTGCAGTTAATGGCCTAATTAAGGTTAATTCATCAGTATCATCAGCGTCTCCCTTCCGTGATGGAATATGCTTGCTTCGTTTTTTAAATTGAAGGTTAAGCTGCTTAAACAACAATAAGTCTTCTCAGCCTGAGAAAAACTTGGTATAAATGAGCGGTAGACTGGTTTTCTTAAAACTACTACTACTGCTTAAAAACACATTTCTATCAAGTTTTGCTAAGTAAATCTTTCAAGGAGGGAGGGGTGTAGTCATATACCACAGGTGTATTGCCAAATACAAAACATTACAAGCATTTTCTGCATGTTTATGGTTACCATATGACATGAGTGGTTTTATTCTATTTTGGGGGTTGCTTTTGGCTCTAGCGCAAGATTTTGAGAGTATACGTGCTTTGCTGAGGTTGGATGCCATTTCATCATCGAAAAATACATCGGGATACCATTGTCACGTTCCCAGATCAGAACTTTTTTTTGTGGGGCTGTGTAATTAATTAATAACCCATACATGGGGCTAGGTTACTGTTCGTTTGTAGTTTTACGTTATGAGAATTGGCGACCATTAATCACATTACCCGATTTATTAGATTGCCATTAACATATACACGAATAACGAATTAAATATTTTAATCATATTTCCACAGTTCAAAGATACAAAATCTGTTAGCTTAAGTATATGACAAATGCAATTTGCGAAAACATGTCGGATTTTATTTCAGGTACGAGCAGTCGATTTGATGGAAAACAAAGTAAAGGAAAATAGACTTCCTGTGTAAGTTTTCTTCTTCCCTTAGAGAGAAGTGTAAGAATTCAAAGACTCCACATAGCTCTTTCAGACAAACAAAAGGAAATTGCAAGTATTTTGAAAGGAAAATTATTCTTGCCACTTTATTTATTTTATTGTTCGTTAGTTGTCTGACAAAAGATAAAAATATTTTACTTTTGATTAATTTATTTAAAAAGGCATTATTTAATTATTTTCAATCAAATAAAGCTTTAATCAGCTAATTAAACTTATCTTAGGGTAAAGTAACAAACTTTTGGCACCCTTACTCTAATAACAAGTGCTATATCTTATGTTACTTATAAGAAAACGAGTTGAGGAAAGTGTCTGAAATCTAATTAGCCCCCCTTTAAATAAATGAACCAGTACAATCAAATTTTCACAGAATTTCTCTTTTTTGAATTATTGCTTACACAGATTTTCATCTACTCATCTTTTGAGATGATTAGATATAAAAATTTTTGTAGGTTAGAACTTGGGAAAGTTAAACATGAAGAACCATAAAAAACATTACAACCAGAATTTCCGAGGATTCCGAGGATTTTCAATGAAATTTCCGGTTATTTCAGCAAATCCTTTACTTTTCTGAAGCGATTTTAAAGTAATGATTAGCCTCTGATCGTTGTTACAGCATCTTATACTGTAATATAGTGTCTACTTTTAAAATTTAATCACTTTAGTAACGATCCGGTACAAAATGAATTAATATTCAGTATATGCTCGATTTTCTAATTTTATTGTAAGATTTCTTTTTCTTTTGTCGGTATAAAAACAAATTGGTTTTTTAAATATTTAATATTATTTTAAAAGGATCTTGTTTTGATGTTGAGTTTGATTTTACTAAATTATACATTTAATTTCCTTCGCTTAAAATGAATATAACATATTCATTCTATCTAACTTAGTGACTAAACTTGTTATACACTTTAACAATAGGATCCATATCAATATAGTGGCAGCCCGCAACCTATAGTTCATTAAAGTTTACCGCTTGTCAGCTACAAGCTTCCAAGTGAACCTCAATTCAAAGGATGTGTGTGTTTATTCGAAAAGTCTGCTCATAAATACATCTTAAGAAAAATTTTGTTAAATATATTTTTCTCTCTTCGCTATCTTTTTGACTTGTGTTCATTTGCCGTCACTTGTCCGATCAAACGAGTTACGAGCGGAGCATCGCGAATAACAGCATTCGATATCAATCTATTTTTCTGAACTTCAAAGCGTTACATCCACTACTATCGTATCAAGGTTTTGTAATTAAGAAGAGAATTTCTAACTTCATTGGTAAAACTTTTGTTATTGTAGATAGAGACTAATGTGATGATAACAGTACAAGTTTAAATTTATTTTTAAATAAATCGTCACCGATGAAAAAAAAATTATATGTGCTGATTGTACCAGTGGACATCCTGTATAATAGGGTGTAACGAGAAAAAATCAAATCGCATGAGTGCGGTATCGCTGATGTTCTCCTTCAAAACTCTCCACCTACTTTCTTTAACTTTTGGCTTATCTTTAGTTTGCACATCGCCCCTATTCTAGAATTCGTGTTTCAAGTACTTACTTTAACGCTGAAATCATGAACTCAACAATCAATTTAAATAAACGATTGGTCTAAAATTAGTAGTAATATACTGGGCGATGCCTAAAATTTGAGACTGGACTCTTCGTTTTATAAATCAAGTATTCACTGGTTTTTTTTTGTTTTGCTATTGATAAACAGTCCAATGAATCCTCTGGGCATACGTAAAGTTTGGTTTACTTATAACAATTGTTAAGGAAATTCTTGCATTATGGTTCATACCAGTCTCATTTCGAGAGTGTACGTGTATTGTGATGATCACATTGAAAAAGGAAAAAGTTTGTTGCAGATTATTTTATGGAAGAAAGTGCATCAAAATCGATAATATATCGATACATTAAACGATGATAAGAAGAAACTCCGCCTTTTCGCAATTCAACATAATAAAATCCAACATTCGTCATTGGGAAGAACAGTTGAATAGGAAATGTGGAAAATTAAACCAGAAAATTATCGAAACAATTCAAGTGCAGCCAGTCTCATATTATCAGGACCCTTAAGAGTAAATGCCGGATGAAATACAGAAAGAAGATTGGGCTTAATAGATCTGAGCAACAACAGCAACAAAGTCGGAAAAAGTGCAGCAGCATGTTAGAGCAATTCCCAGAAAAGTATTTTATTTTGAATGAAGAAAATTACTTTACTTTCCAAAATTCTGATAAAAATGCGATTGGAGGATTTTATACCAAGGACTCTCTTGCAAACCTGATGATATTAAAATTAGATGCCTTATTCCATTCGTTCAATAAATTCATTCTGATGATAATTACGCGTATTGGGCCTATCTGGCCTCATCGCATTACGCAAAATCAGATGTATATCACTTAACAGCTGAATATTGTGTTTGTAGGCCAGGAAGATTATTCCGCCATGTTTCCCAGAACTGCGACCTATTGAGAACTTTTGGTCTACTCTAAAAGGTCTTATAATGGTGAAAGGTAGGGGAACTAAATAGAATTTTATATTGCTAAGGAAAATAGACATGAACCTCGTACCGATAATGGTGGAACGTGTGTCCAAAAAAACTATGTTCACCGTACTTGAATTAACTTTTATCATTTAAATTAATTAAAATGTAGTACATAAATACTATAACTCAATAAAATTTATTAAAATCAAAACATTCTTGTAGTTTTTATATGCATTAAAGCACAGTTTCAAATTTTAGGCATCACCCGTTATACCTACCCTATAATATTTCTTATTCTCCTGAATTTTTCTTTGTTCCAACAAATAGTGCATAGATCAATATTTCTACATTGCAATGTAGATGTAACGCAATTTTTATGTATCTCAAATATAATACAAGTTAGTTATACATATTTAGAGATACGATTAAGATTCAATACAAATCCTTTGGTTACAGAGTGTTTGAAAATTGTTTACCAGAAAATAACTACCGCAGAAGATGGAACCTTACTGAAAAACCTTTCCAATACTTTCGTGCTTTAAACACTTACTGTGTTCTTCAACACTTGTACCATTTCTAAACAATGTTGTTTCAATTTGTTTATATTTTATTTTATTCTTAATTAAAACTCTTTCTAAGCTTTTAGTTTTACTTCGTTGTAAGAAAGGTTTTTCGCACACTGCTTTAGAATAATGGATGACATTATATGTTTGATCTGAATAAACACGATGTATCACTAATTTTTGTATATAGAAATATTAGCGATGGAGAACGCACGCTTTAAATATCTCAGACACACGAGCACACACCCACGCGAGCGCGCGCGCACAGACGCACACGCACACACACAGAGATACGTACAGTGACGGCAGAAATAATAAGAACGCGGTTATTATTTTGCATATTGATGGGGAGTACTGTATGCTTTGATAAAACAAAATATCTGTTTAGCGTAGTTGACTCATTAGTACTGAGTGGGTGTATGAATGCAGATGACTTCAGTTTCAACCAGTAGTTCAGCAGGTGCACACTTCCTTCTTTAAGTGAATTTGTGAATAGACAAAAATAATAAAAACGCATTGTTTTCCGCAAGTTTAATCACAGTCGAAAATAGTATTTCGCCGTTCAATTGAACAAGTTCGTTGGATTTGCTTTGTTTCGCATTTCTCATGGTTTATTATTTTCTATATTATTGTGTTTACAGTCGGTACGCGATGAGAGAGAGAGAGAGAGAGAGAGAGAGAGAGAGAGAGAGAGAGAGAGAGAGAGAGAGAGAGAACTCTTGAAATAAGAGAACATCAACAGGAGACATAGCTTGAATGACAAAACAGTATGTGAGGAGGTCTAAAAATACTGAATATCATCCTAAATCCACCAAAAGACAGTTACATTTGAAGAATTGGTTTTCACATGAAGAAGTGTCTGTTATGTCTAAATCCAGTTGAAAATCTTTGGGGTAAAATTAAAAAGGCCATACCTAAAGTAAACACCACCAACAAAAATCAATTGTCGAAGAAAGCTTGGTACAGCATTCCAAAGATAACATGCCAGTTGTGTATTTATTTACTTCAATTACATTATGCTTTTTACACCACTTTTGCAAAAGTAGGCTTTGCACATTAAATTTGCGTAAAAGAGGACTTTGCCGCACTCGTGCAGTAACAACGGTGGTTATTTGTTAATGGGAGCATAGCTTACTGTGCAAATATTTTATTTGCCTTGATTTTTAATTAAGAAATGACATTTCCTTAAGTAAATAAATAAAAGCGCACACATTTAATCTTTAACATTGGCACGGTAGTGTTAAAAATGAATGTATTTTTGGCCAACGTCAAAATTTGCGTTGGAGTTGGAGTACAATTTATTTATGCAAATGTGCGCAAAACACTAGTTTGCGCACATTTGCATAAATAAATTTATTATATTATTCTAAAGGTGACGATCAGGGAAATTATTGACTCTAAGTTAATATGTCTTATTTTCGTGTGTAAGTTTTTGAAGGTGACCCAGATCAACTGTAAAAGTTAGAAATACATTTTTTATAAGGAATGTATGAAACCATCTTTAAACATCCTTGTTCTGCACTAACTTTAACATAAATTAAAAAGTTAAAGTGCCAAGATCTTAAAGAACTAACTATACATATTCAAACAATAAAACAGCCAAAGTTATCAATACCCTTTAATGAATTAACAATTCCTGTAATAGTTACAATCTTTGTTATATGACTTCAAAAAACTACAATACAGTGAATCCTTGAGTGTTCCAGTGGCTGTATCACATAAACTTAATATTTAAAAATGGGCCTTTCGAGTTTGGGATGAGATTACCAACAGAAAGATTTTGGGACAAACTGGAGTTTACTACGTTGAAACTATATATAGAATACGTGGAAAGATAGAAGCTTATTATTTACTACCAGTACCTTACAAAGACCTTACACAGCCGTTTGAAACAACCTGTAAAGAGAGAACCTAAAACCTGTGCTTTAATAGCATTGTGCACAATCTATAGGATTGTTTCTATACAGTTGACAGTAGCGGAATACACGGCATTGCCTAAAGGCGTGTACAATGTTAACACTGTACAAGTGTACTGTAATGATCACCTTGCCTTATGGTGCCTTGGATAATTTGGAGTATCTAAGGCAACGAAGTGAAAAGAGAGTCAGAAAATATTCACAAACCAAATAATTCAAACATTCATTCTCTCTCCATAAAAGACAAATAAAGCTTTTATTAAACACACAGTCTTTTATTCAACCTAAACGAAGAAGGTATTACATGTGGTGACCCCCGACGCACACAGGGCTGAAACCTGAATTTAGCTGGTCGAAACTTCAAAAACCATTGTTAAAATCAAAGGATTGTAACTCTAAGAAACAGTATTTTAGTAAAAAGCTTAGTGAACTCGTAACCACTTGCCGTTTACTGTTATGGCAAATAATAACCATAAAAAATCCGACAATTCCGTTAAAGTGCAGTTCAGAAGCAAACCTTCTGAAGGCGCCCATCTGATGTAGATGTATTTGTAGTTTGTTCGTTAACGTAAAAGTTTTTTTTTCATTGATTTCAATAATTTATAAAAACAGAATTAAAGTGCTAAAAATTCTTATAAAGAGGTAATTTATAAAGCGCTTTTAATATAGAAAATGGTGACTTTTACTTTTTTTATTTTGTGGTTTATAACATACACAGTATGCATGAGCTTGCGTTTGTATTTTTAACATTTTTTTGCTATAGTATAAAGAATAACATATTTAAAAATAAACATGCATAATGACTCATAAACTGAAACACAATCGAAATGAAAAGGGCTAGTTATTAAACGATTAGTAATACAATTTTTGCACGTTATTTCATTTAAATATTAAAGAAGCATTTTAAGTTGTGTAATAAAGAAGAATTTGTGTAAATGGTATTTATTTTACGTCTTTACCTTATTTTTTAATAGCATAATTATGTAAATAACTTTTTCTTTAGGAGAAGTATAAAAGTACCAAACTGATCCAGTTCTGGTGGCTCAAAAGATTTTTCTTAATTTCTTTTTTGATTATTTTATTATTTTTATACTATTCCAGACATTTGCTTTCAGTTAAGCCTATAAAATAATTTTGACCGGCTAGAATCGGATTTCAGCCCTGTGTGCGACGTGATATTCCCCCTCTTATTGTTCAGAGACTATTTCTGCTGAGGAAAAATTCTAAAAAACAGGGGGAGGGGATAAATGTAATGATCACCTTGGATAATTTGGAGTATCCAAGGCAACGAAATAAAAAGATAGTCAGAGAATCATTCAGAAACCAAATAATTCAAGCATTCATTATCTCACCATAAAAGACAAGAATAAAGCTTTTATTACACACAAACAGTCTTTTATTCAACCACTAGCGGTCCGTCCCGGCTTCGCACGGGTGGACATTTATTTTTAAACATTTTGGGATAAACGTAGAGTAAATGTATCTTTATGCAGGACTTAAGTAGTTTTTTTTCAAATTACTATTTATACTTTTCTTATTAAATTTTCTTATTATCTTTTTAAGTCGAAATACCTATTTCTAATATGTACACGCCCCTCTCCCGCACTTCGGTGCCCCCTCCCTCGCCGTGTTGGCCGGTGCTCTGCGTGGGCCACACCGGCCACGGCGCGGCGGCGTTTATTTTACTATTAGTATTTTGTTTAGATTGACATTTTTAAAGTCACAGTCTTGAATACGAAATGATTTATTTGAATAAGGATTAAAACAAAGGTATGGATAACATGGTCTGATTTTGGTCGGCATTTCTGTCAACTTTTAAAATGTAAAAAGTAGTTATAGTGACATAACTACAATAGTTGGACATACGGTATCGGGAAGTTTTTTGTAGATATTGATATGCTCCTTAATATTGTAGAACATTTTTTTGTTATATCATCAATAGTTTCCGCAGCGCATGCGATGAAAGACATTATATGGCTAATATTTGTACACCTTGGGTTACATTATTTAAGTTTTAGTAGAGATCCCCCTTTTTTCTAGTAATAAATAGCCTATGTTACTCAGGGATAATATAGCATTCTAATGGTGAAAGAATTCTTGAAATCGGTCCAGTAGTTTTTGAGTTTATTCGTTACAAACATACAAATCTTTCCTCTTTATAATATTATAGTATAATAGTATAGAAAACGAAGAAGATATTACAGCACACTACTGCATAATGTAATCATTGTATACAGCTAACCTAAAGCAAAATAAATTGTACTTGGAGTTAGCAAACAGAAAGTTTGAGTTGTTAAAAAGAAACTTATCTTAGAAAAATAGGAAATTCGAGTATAGTTCGATCAGATAATAATTAATGAATAACAAATTTCCATTTTTAGAAACATATCGTACATCTGTAAATATTAAATAAAATATTAAAAGGAGTCATCATGATCGCCAAAGATAAATAACAGTTTATTCGATTAAAAATTAAAGCAAATTATATCTGCTGTCAATCCGATAACAAACTCTTGTTATTATTATAGAATTAAATTATTAACAATTTTATCTATTAAAAATCTTGCTAGACAAGAGTTTTAAAAGGATGATCTTCGGTAGGAGAATTAAAAGAATAAATTATAGAAAGACGTCAAAATGACAACTATTTATTTTTAAAATATGGAAAGTTAGTAAAACTAATAATGCCATAGTGGCATGAAAAGTGCATAAATCTTCTGTCTAAGAATTCCTTTATGGCTTGTAATTGGTGCGTGTGATCTAATGCTTTTATTAAAGTATGTAACATATATATTTTTCAGGCGGTTTTTGTAACTGCGACTACTGCGAGTGATTGAAGTGCACGTGCAACATATTTATATATGATTAATTGTCACACAATATCATAAGTGCATTGATTCTTTCCGGGAATTTTCTAGAATGACAACGTGCTAATGCACGACACGAAATGGAGTTGCGTTGCAGAAATGACAAGAAAATAAAATTTCCAAACAAAATCGATACACGAAGGCATATTCAGTAAGAAAATCGTTCGACACGTTGTTAAGCAAAATAATCATAAATCGCTTTAGTTTTTAGACGAACATGGTTTTCAAAAAACTTTCACTTATTAATTTATTCAGGCATACGTATATACAGGGTGATACAGTTAAACCCACTTGGATTTATGGGGCAAAATATGAAAGTGAATAGACCATAAAAATGAAAAAAATAGTCTCAAACACATTTTTTTTAATAAAATTGTGGGACCTTTCAATAATTGACAGAAGTTAAGCCGGTCCTAGCAGTCTGGTTGCTTAATAATATGTACGATAGATTTTCTCACTAGATTGTTGAGGTAAAATAACACGCAACAGATGTTTACAATTTGATTAAAAGAGTTAGATTTAGAGCTAAAATTTAGAGAAACAAAATTTTAAGATTTTAGTTTTGTGTAAAACTGTAACAAAAGATAACTAATAAGTGCGAAACACGTGTAGATGGCTGTAACTCACTTTTTCTTTCTTTTCTATTGCGTGAGATATATAGCTATAGCTAAAATGATATCCCATGGTTATAACTCTTTCTTATAACATACACATACAAAAACTGTAATAGCCGTACTTATTGAAGGTCATCACATGGTATGAATGAATGGATATATTTAACGACACTAGACGGTTTACATTTAAGAAGTTTCATTACGTATCTAAATCTAAATCATGTATATGTATGTCCTAGATTACAATATCAACGTTTTTGTTGCATTTTTTGGCTCATACGCGGAATATGAATTATTTTTTTAGCAAGTTTCTGTATACTAATATTTGTTATCCTAAAGATCTCCTACACCTTAATGACTAATATTTTATAAATAATGATGTAAGTACAACATCACGATGTCTTGATAATAAAATAAAATAGGAACAACTGAATTACATAACAGTGAATGTCAAAAAATCTGATTAATTTTTAAAATAACACTTATATTATCGTATTTATTGAGTATAGCACTACAGCATAAAGTGTAAAATATCGTTAATTAGTGGATTAATAATAATTCAAAAACGATTTATAAAAATGTTACTTAAATAAAACACTATAATAAGAACTAACAATTTATTATGCGGTCTATAGGATTCTGTCAAACAAAAGATTATAAGCAATTTGGTGCTTTTCTTGGAACGATAATAATAATTATTATTTTTCATAATAACATTCTGTTCGTATAATTATGTATGCATATAATTATAATTAGGAATGGTATTTTTTTAGTTTTTACCGAGTTAAAGGTGACTTAACTGACTTAATTACTGACTTTATTTTAAACCGTAATATTATTGTGTACCATACTTCCGTTTCAATTCCAATAAGTACATATTTGTTAATATTCCAATTCTTTAAAACCAAATAGAATAGTGATTAAATAACAGATTCTAAATAATATTCCGCTGTAAATTGTAACGGTGAACTCATAAAAGTACAAACAAATAAATTTTCTTGTAGTATCATTCAACCATAAAGTAATAAAAATAAACTCCGGTTTTATTTATCTTTCAGTTGCAGACAAGTCATATCACATTTCTGTTTTCAATGGCAAGGTTACCTTCCGTAATTAAGTCAGTTAGGAATGACAGGACCAGTTCTAAAACTCAATAAAACTACCCTACTACCTTCCCTCTACCTACTATTAAACGGATATTAGTTTTATCTGAATCGTCTTGTATAAGAATTTTCAAAAAACCTGGTGGTTTCCATGGATGCCATCCAAATTTGAGCTTTTCTAGTGGCTCTCTGAAATGTCATACAACCTCGAAAGTCATTTTTCAACATCAAAATGCAGAAAGCCATATTTTTAATTTTTATTTTTAGAAAAAAGTATTTAAGACATAGTATCCAAGCTTTTTAAGGTTCTTGATCGAATAATGCGCGTCATTCAAGACGCGTCAAAAGCAATTCTTTAAAATATCCATTTAAATGCATAAGAACTAAGCAATGAGTTTTTTCGGTAGCACCAAATACACTAACTAATACTTTAGTTTATCTTATTGAAGCCACTACATATCACGACGGTTTTCACAGTATAATAGATTCATCATACTTTACATATTGGTTGAGATATACGATACATGATATGTATTTCCATTATTTTCAATCAGCAACTGCATTTTCAGAAAGTCTTCTTAAATAATTAACTTTTCTCGTATAACAGATGTGTTGTTTTAAAACGAACACCTGTATTTTAAATAAAGTAATGAATAAAATATTCATAAACTTTTGTAAATTCGAAGAGGGTCGTCCCTAATGTAGGACATACACGGTCTTCCCGACGACGTCGAGGACAAGGTCGAGATAATGAGGTAATGTTTACATTTACTGTAATTTATAGCTGGACTGAATATAATAAAATTATGAGTATCGTATTTCTTTAAAACATCAAAATGAAAGAAAGCATTATTGAGCATAATACAATGCGTACTGAATCTCTTTCTTTAAAGTATTTCGAAATAGCTTATGCAATTAACAAAACTTTTCATAAGCGAAATAATATTGATATCCATCGGTAGAATTACAAATCAACTCTTTATTAGGCAACGAAAACTCTTGTTTTTTATTTATGTCATTCTTAATTTAGTTTAAAAATGGATATAATTAACGCAGGCTTTAGGATTCTGAGTTCTGGTGCGCAAACGATGTACGATAATTTCATATAAAGGACTTTCCATAAAAGAACACTGGTAAAAATCTGCTGATTTTGGTATAGGAGAGGTCAATGGACAAATTATTATATAGCTATCAAATATCATTTTTTTCGTTGTTCATCAAGAATGTGCTGATTCTAGTAAAATAAATATTTTCTTGCATTTGTAGAGACCGTTTAATAAATTCAACCGAATTTGATGTAAACTGATTCTTAATTTTACAAATCATGTTTACAATATGGGTCATAACCTGATAACCTTGAAAGATAATTACAATCTGTACTACTAATAATTGTCACCTGAACACTTGATGCCTCTATTTTCTTATATAATAGGAAATAAGTACTGAGAATTTTATACTTTTTGAAAGATTAATTTTATTTATGTACAATATTTTATAAATGTTGAAACTACAGTAGGTATTATTCAGCCAACTTAATGTTCAACAGTTTTTCATTCGGTGAATCAGTTTATATCAAATTCGGTTCAATTTAGTAAACGGACGTATTTAATAGATGTGACAATTTATTTTACCAGAATCAGCATTATGTGAATAAAATGTAGCAAATGCTTTTACTACTATTAATAAAAGATGACAGATATGATAAAAAATCAGCAGATTTTTACCATTGTTCTTTGGTAAGTGATAATCTTCCTTTTGGTTTCGGAAAATTGTACATCGTTTGCACACTGGAACTCGGAATCCTAAATCCTGCGTTAATTAATTATATCCATTTCTGAACTAAATTAACAATGAAATAAAAAAAAGTTTTCGTTTCATAATAAAAGATTGATTTGTAATTCCACCGATGGGTGACGTCAAGGTTATTACGTTTATGAAGACTTTTGTTAATTGCATAAGCTATTTCGAAATACGTCTAAATAAAGAAAGAGATTCAGTACACATTTTATTATGAATCATTATTATCATTAATGCTTTTTTTCATTTTGATGTTTTAAAGAAATACGATACTCATAATTTTATTATATTCAGTCCAGCTATAAATTACAGTAAATGTAAACATTAGCTCATTATCTCGACCTTATCCCCGACGTCGCCGGGGAAGACCGTGTATATATGTCCTACATAACGGAATATATTGTATTATTTTACTGTCGGGAAAAGATTATAGGAGTGCATGTCTCTCAACCTTAACGGTAATTCTCGCCCTGCTTATACTGTGTTTATACGCGATATGTATGTAAATAGTCTTTTAGAAAATGCACAAGTACCTACGCACACATTTGATTTTCAATCATTTAATATTTATCAATATCGAGTGTTGTTTCTTAACTTAAAGGTTGCAGTGTCTCGGTTTAATGAATATTTGCCACAAATGCTTAACAAGTTAAATTATATATATTTTTTTTCAAATTCTGAAACCCTTTCATCTTTTCTGGTTTTCATAACATACGTATCTAAGTAATATATTAAGAAATGGAAAGCTATGTTTATTACATACAGTTGTAGCGCTATTGATTTGGATGTTTATAAGCTCACTTATCAGTTGTAAGGATTTCTTGAGTTCATTAACTTGTTTGACGTATTAAATCCCTCGACGAGTCTCAATCTCAGGCTTTTAGAATTTTCCCCCTATTTAATCTCCATTTTTCCTTTAATCTTCCTTACTTATCAGATACTAAAAGAAACACAGTGGAAATGAAATTTAAAAATATACGTAAAGAATATTCCAAATACAATTAAATTTACCTAAATATAATTTAAAACAGAATACCTACATATACTATATGTCTTCTGTTAGAGCTAGTAAAACTATTATTTACAGCATTTTTACGAGGAGCGATATCTACAACAATTATTATACATAAACTAAGATGAATCAGTCTTGTTTATTTGTCAATTTACAACTTTGTTAGATCGTGTTGGTAAATTAGGAAAAAATAAAACCTACCAAAGGTTAAAAATTCTTGGCATAATTTAAAAAGATACGGATTTTATTTGTAGCGTAATTTGCTATAAACTTTATTTTTGAAAATTGTATTATGCTTGACCCCAGTAGCATACTACGTTTAATATAATATTTGTTAAATTTATTCTAAATATTAAATATTCTTCTTTTAATATAAAAAATATTTATTAAAACTTTGTTACTTTTATTTTAAAAATTTATTTTTGATCAAATAATTTACATTTGAATCTTTATATTTCATGTTAATTTAATACATATTTACACAACTACATACAGGGTGTTCCGGATAAATATGCAATGTTTTAAGGGGGTGAAAGGTGACCATATAAAGACCCCAAAACTCATAAAATAAAAATAAAAAATTTACAAAAATTATTTTTTACAAGTCACGAGTCGACTATGGATTGTTTGTAAGATTTCGACCCTGAATTACTGATAAAGCAAAGAATGATCTCACATCTGCAACTACTAAATTAATAACTGACCTCCGCTACGTACGCATCAATTTACAGAAACAACAGAATTGAGTTTCAGCAGCGGTTGCCGAGTAGTCACTCGGCAACCGCACATTTTATTTACCTACCTTAATAAATGATGAAGTCATCAAGGTAGTGAGTCACCTTGATGACTTCATCATTTATTAAGGTCGGTAAATAAAATGTAACATACGTTCGTTGACCTAATTGTGATGGAAACATTGCCTGTTTTTCATTTTACGAATGTCATTTTAATAAAATGAGTAAAACTTACCGTTTACGAGTAAAACATTTTGTGCAAACTGGGGATTTTCCTGTTTGCGTTCCAATAGCCATTGGCAAAATTGCACTCGCGGTACGTTCATTCAGCAGGCTTGTTTGGTTCTGCCATAATTTAAACAGTAACTAAATATACTTAAATAAACTACTTATCTGTAGGGATACGAGAATGAATAAGCTCTTTATATTTCTACCATTGGTTATTTTTAATTCACGCTTACTAATGTTTGGTCTTGCCGGTTCGTTATTATGAACCTATATTGTAATATGATATTTTTCTGTAAAACATGTGAAACGTTCAGATTTTATACATAACTTTTAAAGGTCGTAAATGCTTAATGATGCTGAACGTCTGCCATGTAACGACAAGACGATTATTAAAAGAAAGGGAAGTTTTAGTTATTAGTTAACACTGGTCGAATTCGGTCAATGTATTGATACATTTTTATATTAAACAATAAAGATTGGATTATAGGCTTTTGATTTACCTGGCTAATTATCTTACATATCACTAAAACAAACACTTAACACTACCTAATGCAAGTTATTAATTTAAAACGTGTATTAATCGAAACTCAAATTTACCACCACCTAACACAAAGAAAGTTGACGACAAACTGCATACTGCAGTTACAAATCTCAAAGATCTGAGTCAGTAACAGTTATTACAGATGTTCAAAATGAGTGTTATTATATTTAGTTAAAAACGTTTTAAAAGCACGTACTGCTATTTGGTGTTGATTACTTTTCGGAGAATTTATATATTTATCCCGCTACCTGCTTGGTTTGTTTATCGTTCTTTAGTCTAGTAGACACAATTCTCTTTTTATACATTTTATCTACTATGTTGCAGTGGCGTGCCTATTATTTTTATAAGGGGGGTTGTCATTTCAAAGGGGCATTTCAGGAAATTGTTAGTAAGATGTTACTCTACACATGTTTCTCTATTGCCCTTTAACGGGAAAGGCATCTTTTTTAAAACACCCTGTATATACAAATTTGACATATGTATTAAATGTTGTAATGATGATAAAAAGATTAATTTTGAAATGCATATATTTAATAAATATTTAACATACATTTTGAAAACATAATTATATTTAGGATATATTATGTAGATTGTGTATATAGTATATAGCTCATCAATGTTTAACTTAGAATGTAAAATAATAAAACGTTTGTTGAAGTGTGAACATTTCTGAATATATTTGTTTCGTTTTTTAAAATGCTTTTAAACGTTTTATTGTGAAAATGTAATATTTTTAAACTTCAGATTGGTGTAATGTTTGTAACTACATTCGGTTGGTTTGGCAATCGGTGTTGGAACGTTGAGTTTGCACCACTCCTGTTGAAGTCATGTTAAAGTGATAACATGTAACTGTTTGCTTATTACCAGCAAATAATTTGCTAATAATTCTTGAGTAATGCAAAATCAAATAAGCTAGTGCATTTATTGTTTGTTGTCTGTAGAAATGAGCGATTTTCGATAGGAATAAAAA
This sequence comes from Agrypnus murinus, assembly GCA_929113105.1. Taxonomy (NCBI): domain Eukaryota; kingdom Metazoa; phylum Arthropoda; class Insecta; order Coleoptera; family Elateridae; genus Agrypnus; species Agrypnus murinus. Next base: position 183,984,002 of record OV816024.1, on the reverse strand, counting down.
ACAGCTAGTGGATTCATGGATATTAGTAGTATTGTAACATTCTGTTATATGTAGATTTTGTTATATTTAAATGAAAATCACCTTTATGGAACCGCCGAGATGATTTTTCTCGTCGATTAAGTCTCAGAACACTTCGCCGTGCTGTCAGATGGGCACGTTAAGCAGTTTGGTTTGTTTGGCAATGTTAAGTACAATTAACAATTAGACAATACAATATACAGTTGTCATTTGGTATGAACTCACAAAAATAAACATTGTTAGTAAAATACCGCAAAGTCCAAATCTAAATTTTGATTGCATGACGGCTTTAAGCATCTTAAATAAATATCTGCTGTCCACCAGAAACGACGAAGGTTTTGCGACAGTTACTAATAAAACTAAAAGTTTAGCTTAGGAAATTGAGGTACAACCTGAGTTTTCTAAAGTTAGAGTCTGAAAAATCAGCATCTTCAGTACAAATCAACAGACGAACAGTAAGAAAAGTTGTCAAGTTAATATTTATCTGCTTGGCATTGCCACAAACTCTGTTTTTGTTTTCAGTTGCTAGCAAAATGCTACTCTAATATATAATTACTTAGAAACGCGCCAGTCCATGAGCGTAGAATCCTGCACGGATTTATTTAGATATAATACTTACTTAATCCTAAGCCTTCTTACCATTAAGTGTAAGGCTAATATTTAGATATAATAAGTATATAAAGCTACAGGTTAACCATAACGGCAACATAAAAAAGACGTTGACAGAAATAAACTTTATAATGAAATATTCATTCATCATCTCAAGATTTCTGTCCTCTCAATCTGAAATAAGTTATTTAGAAATTTTAAATCCCTAATCATACACGGTTTGATTCCTTGTTTTCCCAATTTGGTAATTCACTAAGAATGTTCTTGACCTTCCGGTTAGTAAAATTGAAATCAATTAGACTCTAGGGACACCCCGTCAAAACATGAATCAAACCAATAAAGGCTAATTTATTGAAGGATTTCCTTATATACAACATTCGTTGTATGATTACAATTCTTCGGGCTTCCAAGCGTGATTATTTAATGTTAATATTTATTAAATAAACGCAATCGAATAAAAACGGTTGAATATACTAAGCTTACCATTTTTAGACAAACTTTTAAACGCGTTATTTAACAAAATCCCCCGACTTACCCCATCAACACCAACCCCGACTTACCCTCGTCTTACTCATTTTCCCGGCTTACCCCCCCCCCCCCCAATTTATCATCTCTTCCACGGAATTACCTCCGCTCTTTCGGCTTATACCCCCCGACTTATCTCTCTCTCTGACTTCTCCACTTCGGACTCCTCCCCTGACTTGCCCACCCATTCTTACCATAAAATTCTATATTGAAGTCATATATCATATGCTTAATATACCAACTTTCTGAACTTTGAGTGATTATTTTAACATTAATATTTATTAAATAAACGCATTAGAACAAAAACAGTTGAAGATAATAAGTTTACCATTCTTAGACGAACTTTTGAACGCGTTATTTAACAAACACCCCCCTCGTTACCTTCGCCTTAGTCTTTTTTTCGATTTGCTGCCCCAACTTAATCTCTTACTCAGATTTACCTCCCCTCTTCCGGCTTACCGTCCTTGCGAGAGCCGGTTTTCGTATGCTCTGACCGCGACTGCTGAATCTGCAGTCAAAATTTAAAAATTTCGAAAAATAACGGACACACTCGGAACAGATAGAGATATCGAATTTCATGAATATGCTCCACATACTAATTGTTGGTGGTATAGTAAGCAGGGAGGATGTTTAGTTCCAAAACGCGAAGCAACCGCGGTAAGTGGACAGTCGGCCTACTGCATCAATCACAAATAATGTTTTTAAATTAACAACATAAATAATTAAAACTTCACAATAGTTACTAAAACTCCACATACTACAAAAATAAACGGTTAATAAAATATAAAAATTAAATAAAAATAATAAGCGACTAATCTAATAAAAACTAATAAAACTAACAAAAATTGACCAATCTACAGAGTCAAAATTTTAATATAAAAACGAATAACGCAAATCGGTCTTGTAGAACTCGTAGACGAAGTGGAACAAAAATAAGCAGTGTTTTAAATATATAGATTAGTAAATAATAATTGACCTGGACAATATTCAATATTCACTATCGAAGTACATTTCTTTAAGGTAGTTATCGTAATCTAAAGCAGTGTTAACGGGAACACGATAAGATCAATCGCCAATAATGAAATCTTTATAAAAATCGCTCCAGTCATTTATAACTTTTGCAACAATTTGCAAACGTGTTTCACGATGATTTTTTTTGTTCAATCAATAAATAAAAGAGCTAAAATTAAGCAATTACCTTCAGAACATCACCTAATATTTAATATAAATTTAATATAAAGACTGCGTTGCGGACAGCAAGCACAGCATTGTTAACGGTCAGCCGGCGCAACCTGCATTCGCTTTCTTGTATTAGTAACAATACGGTTCATAATCCCAGCGGACTTAACTAGTGTACTACATAAGATAAATGTATATCTGTGTGACTATGATTATACCAGTGGCGTGCGGTCCATGGAAGCAATGCTTGCCTTGAGAATTTATTAAAAATAAAAATAATGCTAACAAAAATACTTTTGTAAAATTATAGTTATCGTTTATTTAAATTGAAATATTTATCAAATTAAAGCTCAATATCAACTCTGTACAGCAAAAAGTATAATTATTTAGAGCACTATTTTAAATTAGGCTCATTAAACTTGCACGGAAAGGTAATACCGATTCAAATGTGATACATACACTTAATATAAGCACTGATTACTAATGCTCTTCTCTTAACCTTGGCGTGAATCAGCGAGCGCGGGGTGTTATAATAGACGGATGCTGTTTGGCTGGTTAACATTGTTTGGTCGTAATTTTTATTGTGCTTCGTTCCCAAATGTTTATTTATTATAATTTGGTTATTTGTTCGATTTAGTGTTACTTAAGTAATGTAAATCTGCAAATGAGACTGTATTTCGTTGCATTTTATTATTTTAATTTATAAATTGTATTTTTTTAAAGACAAATAGTTCTATTTAGTTTGCCTGTATGCATATTTAAAATTGCATTATCGTCACGACTGCAAATTCAACTGCTTCGGTGAAAGGTTCGAGTACCTTCGATATAGCCGAATCGGGACGATTTTTTGTTCAGTTTGTAAATTATTAATGAGTTTTTCGCATACAGTTTTAGAGAGAAGTTACAAATTATTAAGAAAGGCAGATCAAAACCAGATCTTTCAAATTTAACAACAAAGATTAAAACCTGTACGGTATTTTGCTAAGAAAGACCGGAAAATTGATACGTAGTAGTAGTTTTTTTTTTAAATAAAGAATGATAGTCAACAAATTCCATAAGTATAAAGTGTAAATGTGCTTCTTTGAAAAACTTTTAAGCTTAATAATTATAACACTGTTTTTATTGTACCTAGAAGGGGCGGATCCAGAGAAGTATTTTGAGGGGGAAATATTTGGAAAAATAATTGTTTTAATAAATAATAATTAAACAAACATTATTTGTTTCTATTCTATGTAAACTTATTTCTAAATTGGGGAGGGGGATTATTCCCTCCCCGTTAATCCGCGCCTGTAGCTAGGTGATTATAATTAAAATCGTGGTTGCTTCCCTAGCCTAAATTCTCACCGCACGCCACTGGATTATACCTAGTGATTAGTATTAGTAAGTTAATTACCTATGTATTTAAATCGATTTCTTCGGGTGTGATACATATATAGTATTTTTCTTGCGGCTGTCAAAGACCCTAAAATATAATGCAACAGCTTTTTTAATTTAAGTTTTAAGGTGTGTTGGGGTAATTGGGTCATAGCTTTACAATTAGCTTGCTTTAAACTCTCATTACATACTCTTATTTAACATTTTTATCATGAAGTATAAGTTTAGGACTTTTTTTATAATAACTTTAATATATTTTCCAAAAGAAAATGTAAAAATAAAGCAGCTCTAATGCCAACTACTGTATTAAAATTATTTTTAAAAAACATGTTAGGTGGTTCCAATCACCCAATAGATTGGGGTAAATGGAACCATCGTCTATATTTTATATCCACATTACTTTATAATATGCTCTGGGTAACTGAATCGCTCTAAAGATATTAATTAAAATGTCCCCAAAAAATTAGGGCTGCAGTAGGAATAGTTCAGGAATTATAGCAGCTAAATCGGAAGTGTGTAGGGTATAATCGATAAAAATTCACATAATTCTCATAGACGTTGAACAATGGTTTTACCTTTTATTAAGCAAAGTTTCAGTTACCCCATCGCTCTAATAACCGCAACTGACCTTATTAAACATTATAACCTACAATAGAGATCAGTAATAGTTATTTATGGTACATTGAGTTAATTAAGATACTATGATAATTCTTGGAGTGGATAATATCATTAACTCACGTGTGCCACAAGTTCTAATATTGAATTTGCAATGATCCTATAGTTTAGTCTGTAGTGTTTGATGGTAATAAATTTGACACTAGCCCGATGACTGGATTTTGATAACATAATACAACGTAAGCTGATGATTGGTTGCTAGTTGTTACCTTCAATAGCACTCAATCTACCCAGTAAACATCTATTTTTTAAATTTAGGATCAAAAAGAACGCATTTTGTGTAAACAAAAATGGTATTTAAGCTATTGCATTATAATATTTTAGCGTCTTTTACGGCCGCAAGAAAAATGCTTTATGTAACACACCCGAAGAAATCGATTTAAATACATAGGTAATTAACTTACTAATACTAATCAAAGTAATCATCAAGTAATTAACTAATCACTAATCCACACAGATATACATTTACCTTATCTTATTGCGTCTGTGGAGTTTTAGTTTTATGATTTTCTAAGTATTTAAATTTTTAAGCAATATTTGTAATCGATACATTTCAATATATCCAAGGCCGATTGCTTCATTACTTTTGGTACTAAACATCCTCCCTATACCTGCTTACTACGCCACCAGCAGTTCTCAGTCGAGTTTCACGTTATTTGCTGTGGAGCATTTTCACAAAATTGGATATTTCTGCCTGTCTCTGGCGTTCGTTCTTTCAAATTTTTAAAATTTTGCAGATTGGGATATTTGATAAAACAGTAGAATAGGAATGTCTAAGAACTAATGTTTTATTTCTTAAGGAGTATGGACAAATAACCGACAAAGTTTCGAAAGCTGGTATATTAAGTATACTATACATATATGATATATGAATTCAATACAGAATTTTATGATAATCATAAGGGAGGATGAGTCCGAGTGGGTGATAAGTCGGGGAGGTAAGTTGAGGAAGAGATAATTCGGAGGGGCAAGACGGAAAAAACAGTAAGACGGAGGTAACTAAAGGAGGAAGATAGGATAAATCGTAATTGATGATGAAGGGGAAAGGGGGTGTTTGTTAAATAACGCGTTCAAAAGTTCATCTGTGAATGGTAAGCTTAGTATTCGCAACTGTTTAACAACAGAAATAATTTAATCATATTTATGAAACGAATTGTGAAAATGGCTTAATCGAAATATTTCCAGGATATAATTCAGCTATTCTCGTCATAACTATGTACTATATTGCGACCACATCGCATTAATAACTCATCAAACAATTCTGCACATAGTATCTGACTTGGTTTGTTATGAAGCGATAGAGTAATTTCCTTAGGCTAGACTTTCAACTACTAACCATTTTTCCTTACATAAACTCAATTTCTTTAACGAGTTCACATTCATGAAATAATCAATAAATCAATAACACAACACAACAAAGTGTTGTTAGGTATACTAGTTAAAGACTGGAAAGACAATGTAATAAACCAATAAACGTACTACGAATAATTCAGCCTTGACCACAATATACAAATTTAACCGCAAAGGCTATATAACGCGATACGTGACCCTGCTCCTGTACTAGCAACAATGTTTAGAGGTATGCTAGGCGCTAATCTTGCACGCAATTGCAAAACAGTTGCTGCTTCAGAACTGTTTTATTATATCTCTAAACATAAACAAAAACAAAATATTTATAAGAATTTGCATTATCATAATGTATGTATCCATCAACTATATTTAAAACAATGTCATTATGCCTACGACACTAAAATGATATTTTTATAACCAAACTAGGGCAAATGTGAATTATAAATAAGAAAAGTCAATATCATTCCCCATGAGAAATTATTTTCTCTGAATTACCCTTTTGTGTGTGTAGTTGTAAATAAAAGTTGTGTGTTTGGTTTATACCACTTTGGAATGTGGTAATATACATTTTTTGGCAATAAAGATAATTTATAAGAATTTCGATGCAATATTATGATTTCTTAACAAAATACAGTCTGGAAGATTTGTGTTATCCATTTAATAAAGAATTAAACAGAGCAATTATCCATTTCCCTTTGTTCATACAGTTATTATGAAGGACTTAACCATTAAGCTTATATGGACTCTTGTCTAATATGCGAATACATGAAATAGAGCATCCAAGGATACCCAGATTACTTGTGCATGTACCGTGGATAAACATAAACTTACCACTTTAATTCGTTAACTGTCTATTTAGAGACAGAAATTTGAGATATTTGGACGTTTCATTTATGTTTATAATATTTTTTCCGAAACTTTTAAGAAAATAAACACGTTCATAACTTTTAACAATCATAAAAGCTTTGCTTTACATGACTAGTCAGAAAAATACAACAAAACAGACAGACAGATTTGTTTGTAATTACCATATTAATGCTTCTAAAACTATCTGATGTTGACTTGATATAACTCAAATGGGTTAATAAAATTATTTTATTAACAATCATATATTATCAATATGTACGTTTCTGTTATTGTAACAACATTAGAAAGTAAGCTATTGCTATAGCAACAACAAAGTGGTTAACAATATCCCAACATCTGTAAGGCTGACCAGTAAAATCTTGGTCAACTATTTCTATGAAATTAATTAATTTCTGATATTAAAATAGTCTTAGAGTCACTGCATCTAGTCACCTAGGCCACGCTGGTCGATCAGAGTAACGCAAACCGCCGCTATATTGGTGCAGAGAAGGGTTATTGTTAATAATGGACAAATTAAAACCACGTTTTACGTGTTTGACATATTAGAGATTTGCTCTTTCGGAATAAGAAAAACCTTTTAAAGTAAACGTGGATTTGATTAAATTCAATACAGAACATATAATGAACAATTTTGTGCTTCGTTTGCCCCAATATGGCGGCGGTTTGCGGTAATCTGGTCGACCACCTTGCCTAGGTAACTAGATGCAGTGACTCTAAATAGTCTAACCATACATTGCCATCTACCGGCGAACAAGGAATCCCAACTTGAAATTTCATTTGATCGATGGATGGCGCCGATTAGAATTTTTATGACAGTTGCAACGTTAAAGCAATCTAGTCCCACGAATATAAGTTTTCACACTAAACAGGTCCGTATTTACTGTAAAATAATGCAACTAAAAATGCACCCAAACTTTCACCATAGATACTTACGTTATATAAAGCTTATTTGCCCCGGCATAGACTCGGGCGTGGGTGTTAATCACAAGAGCTTCTGATTAAGTAATAAATTCAGAAACAAATAAAAAAAATAGAGGTCGTCACCAAACTGAAAGATGTTCATTTTCAAAGAGGCGGGAAGTCCGCAGTTTGGGAAATGACCTCCCATTTAAAATTGACTTTAATAATAATCTTTAATAATAAATTTTGATTGACAGAAACATCAACAGTATGTTGAGCTGAACTATATAAATGATAGTTAAATTTGAAGTATGTGTATTGAATGAAAAAGTAGACACAATCATAAGAACATACAAATAATTTTACGTTAACTTTCCGGAACCCAAACCAGATAAACAAATTTAAAAATACCTAAACATACATAAACTAGAACATAATCCTAAATATAGTTCTCCATAGTCCAGTGTAATTTTCATAAATCTCTCGCACAAACAAAAGATTCAAAACATACTATACTAAAGCACCTTATTGGCCGTACACTTAATTTTTACTAAAAACTGCTGACTTGAAAAACCGATACTGAAATACGATACTAATTAACTTTAAACAGAACGGTACGTCAAACTCAGTAGAATGTTGCTTGAATATTTCTATTTAGAATTATTGTATAACACAATGCGTTAACTGATTGTTAATTTACTATTAATAAAATGCGTTGGTGTTAATATACAATTCACCGTTGATTAGCTTTAAACGGATTCTTTTAAGCCAATACAACGTTCAAATAAAAGAGCATTAATACTGATCTCTAATCGCATTTATATGGCATCGAAATACAATTCACTGTTCTCATACAAACGAAATTTATAATTAATTGTCTTTACTGATTAATTCTCCAACAACATAATCTGTACTGCATAATACTTAAAATGCTTCGTACTAAACTTTACATTAAATATATGATGGTAATATCAAGACGGCCGTAGCCGGGGGCTAAGCCCACCGCTCCTTGGCCCGAAGCCTGTCGTAAGACTTGTCCGACTCAACCGAGTTACGAAAAAACTATCTCAACTTTATTAAATTAAGACAGAGACTTTTTTGAAACCACCACTAATACAAAAGCTGGCGGTAATTTTATCCAATAAGAAAAAAGCAGAATTTCGTATACTAGTTTTACATTTATGAAAGGCTTATCAAGATTCACCGGATATCTATAGTCGTAAACTTGACACATAGACAAAATATTATATTGTTGACTGCCAAAGATTCTGGCAATAAAAACGTCTGACAAGATGCAAGTATTATTCGTAACTCAAAACACAAAGGAAAATGACGAAATTAAAATGCAGTCTATCCAGAATTTGTATTTTATGAATTTGAAACTTGCTTTTAACTAAAGAGAACTTGATAAACTCATAAGTCCCTGCAGAAATTTGTCTAGGGGGCAAGTCTAGAATAAACGGTATACTAGGGGGGCAAGCCTAGAATAAATGGCGTGCTAGGGGGGGGGCAAGCCTAGAATAAACGGCATGTTATACAAAATATTTCAATAAAACTTAAGTTGTTCGACTTCCAGGAGGGAGTAAGCGCTCCTCCTTCCCCCACTTTCAGGGGCCTATGAATAAACTAAATAGCTTTTAGTTTTATTACCAAGATAAGGAACTGTAGTCTGCTTTTTCAACTAAAAACTTGTCCCCAAGTATGATTTCTATCTGTGGAATTGCAATTGCTTAATTAAAATGAAACGAGAAAACATTTAATTTTTATACGAGACGAAATGTTTCCTTAATGTACAGGGCCGTAGTAGGATTACTTCTATAATTTGAACTCTCAGATTTTTTGCACGTTACACAGTTTCTAGAAAATTTATTTTAAAATTTATAATTACTTTTTATTTTGAGAAAAGAAGAAGAGAATGAATTTTTGGAGACTTTTAGAAAGAATGTTATACTTAACGCAATAACACATCAGTAAAGTGTTTTATGTAATCGTAGGGTTCTTCTCGTAGGCTCACTCATTCTAGAACCGCCTACTCATCCTGTAATTTAACACTTTCTTGACTTGTTACGTAAATAACTAGCATATGCTAGTCCAAATGACAATAATGAAATTATGGAAATGTACACGCCAAAATTACCAATTTTTAATAGATTAATAGATTTTCGAATTGTAGCTTTTCTATTAAATTAAGTTTTTGATTTACATGGATTTTTAAACGACATTCGGCGAATGAAATCTTAATTTACACCGATGCATACATTATAATCATATATAATTCTGTAAATGATAGAAAGTTTCAATAAATTACTTAGTTTTTATTGCAGAAAGATATGTATATATGTAATATATGTGCTAATATATGTAGCAGTACATCTTATGTATATAGCCCATACAGCAACCTGCTTAGTTGAATAGTATTGTATAAGTATATAGCAGGCATCTCAAGAAGTAAAGCGATAGCATTTCATTCATTACTGTATTAAACACGAACCCTATTAAATTATTTTCACTTCATGTACATCACAAGACAACGAGCTTTTGTTGCAGTAACTGTTGTTGTATTTCCAGGCCAGGCATTGCAGGGAGGCAAGTATTGCAAAGACGCCTGGCTAGAAACTACACGATTAAGAATTTCCTGTATTTTTAACTGAATGTGGAAATGAATTACATTTATTTTTTGATACATTTTCCATAATTATTATTAGAGAGTTTTATAGTATCTAATTAAGCAGTTAAGCTACAAAGCAATATTGCAGACTAAAAATGTATTATACATTAATTGCTTATTTACAATCGAACGCAGTATTCTGGAACTGGTAAGTTGATATTTCCAATGCCTCTACAATCTTCTTCTTTTAACGCAAAACAACCTTTATTGGCAGTCAATTTGCTTGTTATGGGAAATTACTTTATTTTAGGACTCTATTTTATTTCTAAACAATTTATTTTACAATAGAAAATTAACGTTTTTAAGGAGATTATAGGAATAAACAGAAAACACTTTTCAGCCGCAAACAGGTGCGGGGGAAAATGTTTAGTTGTCCGTAGACGCTTGTGAATATAAAGTAGCCCTTTCGTTTGGAATACTTCTTACCAGTTGCGTTATTAAAACGCATTATAAAAAACTGTGTGTGTATATATAGGGTGTGTGTGTGTTGTTTAACATTTTTTAGAAATATGTACTCTAGGCAACGTAGGTAGTAAATCATTCTGATGTAACAGTTTTAGTTCTACGTATTAGTTCGAATGTTTTACTCTTAACGTTAACATATTTACCCTTATTGTTTCTATTTTATCTGAAACATTAAAATTTGTTAATTCTATTTAAAAAAAACAGAAGCTAAAACTTTTAGGAATTAGCTATAGAGGCGCCTAGTAAAACAGTGGCCTAGCTGACAAAACTGGAGTTTCATGTTTTATACCTCACCGCATTCTAAATACTTGAAATAATGTTGTGTAACAACGGCCCAATTGAGATTTGGTCGTAGATATTAGGGCAACAGTGGCAAAAACACGGATAAACATTTTGTCAGTTTAGCCACTGTTGTACTATGCGCCTCAATATAATAAAAGCTATTTGTGCACCAAGAGGGGAAATATAGTTTTGTCTGATTTTTATGTCGGCAAAGCAACGAATATTTGCAGCATTAAATATTCAATTAGAAATAAAAAATAAACACTTTTTCTTCCTAGGGAGATAAAGGGAATACTTTTCCTCCCTAGGACTACAAAGTTCTACTTTGCACTCTGGTCTCAAGAAAAAAAATAAAACTTTCTGTTAAGGTAGTAGAAAAGATTTATTTCAAATATAGCTGTTAGATAATAACACACCTTAGTTATTTTAATTAGTCCTAGTTTGCTGTTGAATTTGAGTTAAATGTTTTGGTTCGTCAAAAATTAGTTAAAGATGAAGAAACAGCCAAGACAGGAATTAAACGGACCAAGTGAAGAGGAGAGCTTAAAAAATTAAGCTATAGAAGAAATTAAAAGACAAGCTGGACCAATGGAGTATTCTTTATATTTAAAAGGACATCGATTCGTTCTAAGCAAATACTCTCCGATGTCACCATCCCATTAGCTTGCTACACAATAACTTCCTACTAGTATGGCAACGTTTTTTTAAGATAGAACTGTAACTTGTAATAAAGGAAAAAAGAAACCGATTTAAAGGTCAAAGCACATAGTCCCTTCGAAGATATTTCTGATTATTTGACTTCGTGGTCAAACAACTTAGACGACTGAATAAGGCAAGTAAGTAATTGTGAAGAAAACTCCAGTACAAGATTTGCATGATGAGTTTCCCAAGCAAATAGCAGAAAACTTTGACAATTTTTACAAGCGATCCTGTGTGCCAATTAGGTGATTACATTATTGTAGCTGTTTCACTCCTTAAAAATATGACATTGTGTATTGTTGTTGTTGCAAATCATTTTCATTTGAGGGACAGATTTTACCATGTACCGTCTTGCATGATCGAAAAGATAACACGTCAAAACTATTAAAATCTTTGAAGGAAATAACTTTACGTCTAATTGCAAGACAAGTTATGATGCTTTAGAGATACTTAGAGATACTGAAAGAGAAGATAGGATATCTCTTGAAAACGGCAGTGACACATTCCTCTAGCAACACACACACACACACACACAAGATTTGTCTTTTAAAACTAGCGAAAAAGTGACAATTTTGCTTGATCCTCAGAAAATGTCAACGTTCAATTCTCTAATACTAAGTGAAAAATCGTACTTTCAAATTCTGAGCAGAAAAGAATACTTTCGTGAAAAGTATTAAGTTCTCGAACTTGAACGTTTACTGATTTATTTACTGATCCAAGATAATAAGTTTTGTTTTAAAATGTAATGAATACTTAGTGATAAATCACAATCATTGTCTTATGATTATAATAGTTTTTTTTTTCAGATAGAAAGTCGTATATACAGTATGGTGATAGAGTATGGAATAAATTAATTTTCTACACGGCTATGTTATAATGTACTCATTATAGTTGTGTTTCTTCAATTATAATTATATATATTGTTGATTAAAATATCATTATTCACTACTACTAGATTTCAATTTATTCTTAAAATTCTATCGAGTAGGCCGCTATGTGTCAAAACAATGCCTCATCGTTTATCATTTCATTTCTTCATCGTCAACATCGTTTATGCATTTCTAAAGTTGTTTTAAAGTATAAATCTAATCAAAAATATTTAATAGTCGTGGACAAAAAATAGTATTCTACTTGCATATTAACTAAAACGTACAGTGGTAAGCAGTTGAAAGTTAACGCTTCGAAGGCTATTTTACTTTCTATTATAAAACAGAATTTTTGATAATCCGAGTTTTTTACTTATGTTTTTGTTTCACATTTGTTGCATCACATCTGTCACTTACTACAATGTTAATAGCCTGAGAGGTCTGATTTATACGTTGTTATTTAAGCGAAATGTTATATAAAGAATTGTCAACTTGCAACTACTCACTACTGTACAGGATGCTGAAAAAATGGTTAAAAAGCAAAATTCACCATCACTTTTGTAAATTACTGATACAAGCTATTTCCTAAAAGACGCCGCAAGCCATAACTCCATTGTTTATGTTCCGATTTCGATAATCCAAAAATCAGATAAAATGGTTCTATAAGTACTACTACAAAACAGTTAAAGTTTATTTTTTTACAACTTCGGTCAACTTTTTTTTTTTAATAGAGACATATTTTTTTATTTAGTCTGGTAGACATCATTGCTCTAAATTAAGTTATGTGTTATGTGTAAGTTATAATTGCTGTAATATCGCTGTATATGTATATTCGCGAAAGTAAGTGCCATGGAAAACAATAATAACTGTACAGTTTGTATTACAATAAAGAAATTATTTTGTTAATTAAACAAAAGAACGCTTGCAACAGAAGATTTTTAACAAAACTAAAAATTATTTAGAAAAGTGTTTAAGTTGACTATCGCTGACATTAAAGTTGACGTAGAAAAAATTACACTTAGACTATTTTGTTGTAACATAAATAATAGAGTTATGGCTTGCAGTGTTTTTTAGGAAACAGCCTATATAGTTAAAAGCGAATATCGTGCTTTTTCGTTTTTCCTCACCAAATTGTGATATTTATTTCAAAGAAATTAATAATGAAACTGCCAAGATATATGTCAATTTATATTATTTTGGCCCGCCCTGCCCTGTACATTTTAATTAATTGGAAATTGGTACAGTTAGATAGAGAATTAAAACACTCATGTTTCCGCTTAAGAAGATGGATGGCGTCACAATTTTGACACAGTTTATAGTAACGATAAATTTCACAGATATGTCAAAAACTGCGTATCTAAAAAAGAAGGACCTGTCTGAGGATTTTGCGTAAAAACTGCCTGTTTAGGAAATAATTGATTCCTTCCATACTTTGTCACCATACTATATGTATTAGTTTATATACGTACAGTGTACATTTGTACACGTATGACTTTTCTTTTTATTAGTTAGTACTATTTTTATTTTCTCTGTTTAGGTTAATGATTTATATTTATAATTACAATACAATTGAATTATTGTTATTAAATCATCCATTTTTATTGAAGAAAAGTTTCATAGGGATTAGATATAGATTGAATTATGTCCAGTAAAATCACTCGCCTGATCCACTAAAAGTAGAGTTAACAGTTCTTAATAAACTAAATTATTTGGTCAATAAACAAGGCAGAATTGCTTTACTTATACTCTAAATTTGACAGTTAAACAAACTGAAACTTTTAAAATATATAACTATACAATTTACAAAAGAAACATAATGTATTATACTTATTGTATCTTGTAAAATTATTAAACAAAACTTGTTCCCAAGCAGCATTTTTAGTCGCCGCTACGTATCAGCAATTACCGGTAGAACTATTAAGTTTTTGCCACTAGTCACCAGCACGTAATTGCTACGGTTTCATTACGTGCCTGGAACTAAAATGGGGGCAATTTTTAGGTAGCAGATACGTACGTTGTAGTAACCTCTCTGGAACTTCTCCAGTTACGTAGCGGGAACGTGGCGGCGTAGTAATTGCTACTTTCGTGGAACTTCTTTTTTCTTTGACACATCGTGTCGCGTGGTTGCTCTCTCTTACTCTTGCAACTTAGCAAATATTTTATCATTTTATATACTATTGCTGCGATCGTGTCACAAAATGGATTACTATTTTATTTGTAATACGTACTTGTAATAATACAAACAGCGATGAAATGTTTAATTATTTTGTCATTCCAGTATACCAAAATTATAAACCATTGCAACTTCTCTGTTAAATGTGATGATGATAGATCGAAAAATAACAACATGCTTTCTTTAAATATATTTTTTAATAAAAAATGTCTTTAATAAAATATGACAAAAATATTTATAAGTTGATACACATAATAGAAGCCGTTTTTATATTATTCCTAAGGCACAATTTGTTATTTTTATTGAAGGTTATCTAGTAAAACATCTATTTACAACCATAACAAATTTCAAATTGATTAATGGCCTCCATCATTCTACAAGTAAATATGGATATGGAGTAGTTTATTAGAAATCACTTTAACGTGATTCTCCTGGGTAGCAAAAACGTAAATTCTACTTTCAATACTACTGTAAGGTTCCGGACTTTAAAGGGCTAAGCAATGGTTTCAGACTGGTGGCAGAAACTTTCAGTACAACTTTAATGTAATTATATACTAACAATGGCACCTTACATCTGAGGTGTCGCTGATTTCAAAAATTCCTTTTTTAAATAAAAGCAGTTCAAAAGTAGAATAAAAAGGAACTACGTGTTTCTGTATTTAATCTAATGCGGCTTATTGAAAAAATAACAAATTAACACAAACAAGACGCAACGTATTTACGTGTAATAAAAATGTTACTTGCAACAGACAAGGTAGCCGCGTGAGATCGTAATTGTAACTCTCTCTAATTATTATACGGAAAAGAACAAGAACCAATGAATAATATATAGTTAAAGAGTTACCATAAATTTAATAAAATGATTTATTTATATAGATTCGAATATTTGGCCTAACGTTTACTATTTATTTCATTTTAAATTATTCCTGAAAAATTAATCAAAAACTATAAAACTGCGAATTTACATTTTGAAATCGGCGATACGTCTCCTTGTAAGTGGCAATACCGTTCCACATACTTTAAAAGTTACTCAGAAGTAATGGAACTACATGGTTCCAATAAATAGTAGAAACAACAAACAATAGTAGAAACTACATAATTACTAAAATAATCCGAACTGAAGTAATTAAACCTATAAAATCATAAATTTAGTTATAGTTACGTAACAACTATTCGATCAAAGTTTCATAAACAAGAATAGAATTTGTCTTGTTATTTTAATGTTTAAAAAACTGTTCAGAAGTTTGGCTTACTGAACAGTTGTTCATTCTATGGCGACTTTATTATTACAAAAGGGGAAATGAAAAATTTAAAGTAAACTAGGGCGGCGTCGCTGGCTTCGGGGCAATCTAATGTATAATTCGATCAAGCATTCGGTATAATCAGAAGTGAACATGAATATCTCAAGGATGTCCAAAGTTCGAACAGAAAAATGTCTGTGCATTCTACTAAGTACGTTTTGCGGAATATCTAGAAAGTTAGTCGCGATATCGAAATGATATAGTTATTATTATAATTCTGCAATAAACTGTGAAAGTCTCAAATTTTATGTTAATTACAAAACCGTTTAATTTTGTACTGCAGTTTAAAGTCTCCCGTTTAAAAATACTTTAATAGCACAATTTCTTGCACCCTATATAATTCAATGCAAAGAGTGAAAACTTACTATGTAATTTGCAAAACCAGTTAGGTATAAATAAATACATCAAATTGTTCATTTTCATTACTTTATCCTGTCTTTTCTTATTCAAAGTTTATATGTAAATATAACAATTTAGTCAAGACAACTTGTTTAATAAGCACTCAATTTCAGCTTTTTCAAAAGATAACAAATATACAAACAACCTTGAAATGAAAGACAATTTATTTTCTTTTATTTGGATAGCGTTATAAATTTTACGACATTAGTGAACTTGTAAAAACAAGGTTAGGACAAGATGAAAAAAGTATTTTTATACAAATATGACAACTTCTTACATGTAGTATATCCCTTATAGAAGTGGAAAGAAAAGCTTTGCGGAAAGAACAACAGTCAAGCATACTTTAGTAAATTTGTATATCAGGCAGCACTAGACGTGCGAAAAATACGAATTGCTGAAATATTTCAGAACAATATATGTGTTACCGAACTATACGAGTCCAATAACATCGAAGTTCAAGATTTTTATGCTAGGTAATGCAATAAAATCAATGTCAATTTATCAAACTAGATTACAAAGGTCTGCATTTATAAATCGTGTAACTCATAGACAGTTCTATAAACTGCAAACTGCAATATTTATTTAATTTATATTAAGTATCTATACCACAGTACTACACATGCATAGTTACTTAATTCAAACTGCACATGTTTCCTAATTCTGTAAATGAATGTTGACTGGACTTCTGGCGCATTAGTGAATGTAACGGTCTCCAATTTATTGTACTGCATAATCCCACAACTTTAAACCATTTCCTAACTTTGAACTTCGGATCGTGCATGTCCTAGTCGTAACCATCTTACAAAAACATTTTACATAGTATAAGAAGACGAAGAGAGATAAATAAATGTTAGTGAAATATATGGAGCTACATAGAGAATATGGAAGGCCTTAAACTTGAAACATAATGAGTTTACTGATTAAGTGTACTTATAATTAACAAAACTAAACTACATTCTTACTTAGGGGCATATATGAAGAAGATTGCACCAGGCTCAATGCAATTAAAGTGCAGAAAAAAATAGATCGAGCCGTGTAATGTACGTGTATGGTTTACCATTTCGTTATCAGCACAGTGTAAGCTTTATATTTCACGTACTGATATCACATGAGCGTTTTTGTGTTATGCAGCATTAGACAAATTAAAATAAGTTCGATAAATATCAACATTTTACTAAGAAGTGTAGTGTTCTGAGAGAAGAATAAATATTGTATTTTCTTTACAGCTGTCTTGTACCTCATTGCGGAAATAACTTCCAAGAATGATCATTTTGTGTTTTTGTGTAAATATCACTGTTTAATGTTTCACTGCATTAACTTTCAGCATATAGCTATAAATGAAAGCAAATTCTTATTTATTGCAAAGACTGCTGTAAAAGTTACATTAATGACAAAACTGTCGTAATTTTAGAAATAATTTGTTCTGTTTATATGCACCAATTTATGTAAAATCTATGCAATCACTTACTATGTAAGCTCCCTCATGCGTGATACTGTAAATGTTACAATCCTCTTATGTAACTAACTATATCATCGTAACATTAGGTTAATCTTTAATATCTGTTTTTAATTACATATTAAGCAAATTAAGCCATTTTTTAAATATTTAGATATTAACTTTCTTAATCACTTTCACAAAACCACATTTTGATTGCAAATGCATAATTTTCAAATACATTTATTAAAAAATTAACAGAAGATTTATGTAATCAAAAGAAAACATGAATTTAACATTAACAAATCTTGTACTTGTACTCTAAAATTACCAAAAACACCAATTTTATATTTTTAACGTATTATTTACTAAATATCATTATTATTCTTTCAAACAACTAATAAGATTATTAAGAATTAACGTAAATACGTAGAATGTAATCTAGGTATTTATAATGACAGTATACATTGACTCGGTAGTATTAGTCTTTAATAGTAATTAATAAATAATCTTACTTATGCTGAAAATTTAAAATCTATTCCACGCTGTTAAAAAATTAGAAAATGAAAATGTGTATATGTATATGAAAATCAAGAGCGAAAATTTACTAATAAATGAGACAAGTTGAGTTGAAGAAAACAAAGTACATAGGTATACCACAAATCACAACTAATCTGTAATTAAGCCATTAACTTCATGGTATTTTTCATTCAAATCGGCTTTTTATTTATCTCATGAGCTTTGTACCATATTTAGACAAACGCTGCCAAATTTAGGTAGCAATGCATGAGAATTAAAAAAAATAAGAATACTAAATACAATGTAAATTTGGCTTTATGGATTTTGATCATAAACTCAATCAAAAATAGAGTATAAAATACAATAGAAATTATAAGGCAGAAAGAAAGTTAAAAATCACATCGTCATAAACCTCAACGATTTCTGCATTGCATCAAAAACATACAGTAGCGGATTAAATTAGTGGGAGGCTAAAAGTACAAAATACTGTAGAATTTTCAGAATTTATTGATAAACACTTTAGTACTTTTATTAATTAGAAATTTAGTGCTAAATAAAAGTAGGGAAATAACCAGTGCTGGACTAATGCATAAGCAGACTAAGCACGTGCTTAGGACCCCAACTGTTGAAAACTTTTTTCTTGCTCTTTAATTTATTTTTATCAATTTTCAGTTATACAATATATTTTTTGCAGCAAGATAAGAAATATATCGCAGACCGAGTGTTATTCCCAGGGCTAGACTTGCTCTAAGCACTGACGACTGTGTAATCCCCCCCCCCCCACCCCGCCAGAAGAAAACTGTTTTTAATCTATATTTTCAGAATTACATTCACCTATATTTTATATACAACGCGGCTCTAGGGCAAAAAAGTATGGATTTTTGCCCTAGACCTGGCGTTTTTTGCCCTAGGGCTAAAAAGTAGTTCTTTAGATCCGCTCCGCGGGCATCAAAAGCGCCAATTGTTATAGATGAATATTGAAATCGTTTAATCACATCAAGTTCTGTAAGTTATTGCCTAAGAAACAAACTAGGCGTTGCTTATTATGTGATAGTTTTTCTCTTACATAACTCCAGTTCCGAAGACATTCTGTGGATCTGTAACATTTTCTATTCAGATTATTGAAATATTATGTGATGATAATGACATCCTCCTCTCCTGAGAAACTGACAGCTATAGACGTCTCAAAATATTATTTCTTGCATTAGACTACATATAAAAACTAGAAAATAGTATATTGTACAACTAGCTATATATATGTATATGTATAGTTTTGTATTTCTTTAAAAATTCACCTATCGGTAGGTGAATTATTTTTAAATAATTTTTCACCTACCGCTTTACCGATTTGTTATAAGACTTTTTGAAAAATTGTTTAAAAAAATAACTTAAATTGTTCAAAAGCTGTGCAATTCTGAACTATACTACTGAGAGGTTTTTGTCGTTTAACTATCCATATAAAGCTTAAAGGAATTGTACTGACTAATATAAAAAACAAAAACATGTTTTTTTCTCAAAAATATGGAAATATATTTTTTATATTTGCGTGTCTTAATGGCTTCATTAGGACACGCATTTTGCGTGTCTTAATGAAATTTTTTAAAATACTGGAAACAGTAACATTTTATTTTTTAAAGTTGATATCACTGTTAGACAGCTGTTCTTAGAATGTCAAACTTATATTATTTACGCAGTGAACTCTTATAACTGGAATGCAACGCTTGCAAAACTAGTATTGTAGGCTACATAAATGCGCCGAATAATAATTAGTCTTAATAAGGGCGTAACAGTTTTTACTTTATTATTAACCAAATTGTAAATTTTGATACTGACATCGTACGGATGCATTGTGTTGTGTATTAATAGCTCACGATAAACTTAACGCAATAAAATTAAATTTTATAAAATTATACATAATATCTTTACCTTATAAGTTATAACATCCAAAAGATCCAATGAATAATTATTTTGGTTAACAAAATTCATTCTTTGCTGAAAATACTATTGTATTTATACCTCAGTAATTTCTTTAACAAACAAGGTATTTATCCAACACCTCTATATAAATACCATGTTTACTATGGTCATTTTAAATAAGGAAAGTGACTGTTTACTCTTATGTTACATTATAACCTACGTTGCCCCTAGCAACGTGGGTTATTTTTAAAAAACTCACTCCTTCAACGAACCAATCACCAGCTTACGTTACTTAATATTATTAAAATCCAGTCATCGTGCTAGAGTATTAAATTTATTACTGTCAAAACTACAGACTAACTATAAATTGCAAATTCGATGTTTAAACTTAAATAAAGAGGTGTTGGATAAAATTTTGTATGGCACGCGTGAGTTAAGGATCAGAAAAATTAACCCTCGTTCGTGGATAATATCTTACTTAACTCACTTGTACCATAAATAACTATTATTCTATCAAATTAAATATAATTATTCTTATTTCATCCAAGTTTTTAATTCATTAAGTAGCAATTATTTATGCCACAAATATATTGGCATACATTCTACTTTGAATTTATAATAATTTTCAACAGTACGTATAATACACCTGGCAAATTTGAACGAGGTCCTGCTGCTTAGCGGGCGTTGTGTGTATGAGATAAGATTGGGAATTTCTACGTCGCGCGGATTACCTAAAGTTAAGCAAGGTTATGTAAAAAACAAAATTGCATAATTTCTAGTGTTGCCAACTGCTATGCTACTTACCAAAATATCCCTAACAAATTTTATTAAAACTAAGTAATTTTTTTAATTATTTAATACCGAACTAACGCAAATAGAAAAAATAGTATAAAGTATTCGTTTCATAACACGTTTTAGCGCACTTGTCCTAATTAGAAAACTCCCCGCTACGCGGGTCGTTTTCTAAACTCGGACGCGTGCGCTAAAAACGTGTCTTATGAAACTAATACTTTAATATACTATTGTATACTGTACCTATTACAAAAATAATATATTATCGAAATATTTTATAGTATAACCAAAATAAACGACTGTTATAAGATTACCAGACGTCCCGCTTTTGGCGGGACAGTCTCGCTTTTGTTTCACCTGTTCCGGTGCCCACAAAATCTTCAAAATGTGCCTCTTTTCATGGATAGTCATGATTTGACGAATATAGACAGCAAAACAGCTACATTACGTTTATTGGTTGAAACAATAAACGTAAATGTAAACTTTTTAATTAATTTTTTAAACTGCAGTAAACTCAGGGACGAACCTAGAAGAGTTTTTTTGGAGGGGGTAACCTTAAAATGCCAACTTATTACGATGAAAATAGCAACTACTAGTAAGAAAAAAACTTTATTTGTACCTAACATTATACAAAGCCAAATTAGTATTTTACACAAATCTTATTTTATTTAAAACTCTTCAACGTGTATGCATGGCAATTAGATTAAATTTTAAAAAATAAATTGTTTTGGACACATTTTCTTATCTTCTCATTTTTCTCAAATTGTGAAATTGCCAACTGTCGCTCAAAATTATCAACTTTGAGGGTGGAGCTTCCCCTCCCATCCCCCCCATGGGTTCGTCCCTGAGTAAACTATATTTAATATTGGTATCGAACGGATTTATATTTCTTTTCAAAAACTAGATATCATTTATCTTTAATTTGACCGTGCCAATTATATAAATACATATCGCACACTTTATTTGGGTTTAAATACAAACGCTGAGTTAACATTAATTACAAGAAATAACCGTAGTTGCATCTATATAATGCCAATCACACTTATTATCAAACAAAATTAAAATCTATAAAATAGGGGAAGCCCATTTAACTAACAACAGCTGTTCTTGGCAATGACGAAGACATGAAAAAGATGTAATTTTTATGTATTAATCTTAACGCGCCAAAGATATACCGAGAGGCACGTAACTATTACATTCCATTAAGCATCACTTTGGAATATTAATTGTGGCATGCAAAAAGTATTAGAGGCACTAATTTCCATATGAATTTCTATTCCAGCGCTACTTGGCCAAAAGCATCTGGCTACCGATAATCATAAACTATATGTAAATGTTGCTGCCTCTTCTTCTAAGTTACAAGATTTTTCGGTAAAACTAATTTCGGAAAAGAAAAGCAGTTAACGTTAGCTGAAGGACTGTTTGAATTTTATACTATTGATAAAAATCGGAGTTTTCGGTCAATAGATTGCACATCTAAAAATCATTCAAAAATTGTTCGAAAAGCTTGCTTAATAAATTATTTATGAGGGAGGGCATTCCTAATGTACCGCCTTATCGATTCTGCAGAAATCGGGCCACCTTAGACCACTTTATTAGCATTTACAATTAACATATAACCATTTTTTTGAATAAAGCCTGATAACAACACATGTTAAAAGAAACAAAGTAAGCAACTGTTACATTTTACTGATTTTGTCTGCCAAATTTTACTGCATTCTAGTTTTGAAATGAGCATGTATAATTTGATTAATTTAAAAATATGTCAAAATAACCCATGTATGTAGTTACGTTACAAAAATGTATTCGTGATTAGGTTTTGTTGTTGAATTAGGTTAAGTTTTGGTAGGTGAAAAATTATTTAAAAAGAATTCACCTACCGATAGGTGAATTTTTAAAGAAATACAAAACGCCTACCGGTAGGAACAATTTTTTTCAGAAATTCGTTACCTACCGGTAGGAACATAATACACTCCCTTATATATTAGCATCTGGTATTTTGACCATGATATATTGTCGTGTGATATTATGACTGTGATATTTAGACATGTAACCAATTTAGTATATTAACTATTGATCAGAAAACTATCCTACATTGTTTTCGTTCACTAAAAGACATATTAAACTCTTCGGATAATAAAGAAGTGTATCATAACCGAATCACGCATAGCATGAAAAAATTGGATGGGGTAGTGCAGTAAATAAATATTTGAAAATAAATAAAAATTATTCAAAAATAATTTTTTAACGTATCATGTTAATAATAATATACATCTAATAATAATATATTATTTTTTTGCAATGGTTTCATATATAAATAAAAAAATAAACTATACTATCAAATGCAGAATTTTTGAGCTCTGAGTTTGAATGAGCATAGTAAAAAGACTAAAAGGTCAAAAATAAAAGTAGAATATGTTTTTGACAGACAATTGCAGGCTCAATTACGTACTAAAAAATGAAATTTATCAATTAGACTATTTAAAAGCTATAATTTAGAACACTGAAAAAATGCAGCTTTTAAGGCTGTCCACAAGAATACTTAATTTAAAATATTAATAACCCTTTTATCGTTGAAGTAATATACTTAAGATTTATAACACTTACATATCAATGGTTAAGCTTTCATTTGACGTAATTAAAATGGAGTTTTGGTTAATTACTTTTCCTAGAAAAAAATATGATATGAAGTTATAGCAATTTAGATATGACTCATTATAATAAAATTCTGTTTGCTTTAAAATATACGTAAATATCTGTAAAACAATAACATTAAAGAATATTCTTAATATATATATTACTGTTTTGTAGTTTTATTACGTTAGTATGCTAGAGAGAGAACAAAGTATTAGAAATACGTGCGACAGAAGTTATGTTTGCGATGGAGCGGAAACTTCAACTTTACGCATAACCGCCACGAGTCCGTTATAAATATGCTAAATAAGTAAATAAGATGGTATTTTCGTATTGAACTGGTATGCAAAGTATACACAATAATGTAAAACAAAATCAACAATGTTTATTAACATAATCATTCAGTCCTGTTCCTATAACACCCTTCTGCAATAAATAAATTATTGAAAATATGAATAGAATTTAGCGTTTAGTGTCTCCAACCTTACTTTGTGGAACACCATAATCATACAAGACACCTCAAAACAACATTAAATTCTTACATTTTTGCAACAACAAACACAAATTAGACATTTTAGAAGCTTTTGAAATATACAAACATAAACGCACAGTACCTTTAATGAATGAACAAACTGAGCTTAATAATTCTCCTTTATTAGAAGTGTTATATTTAGTTTTTGTCTGTATTGTATCTAGTTACCTATTTTCTGTATGTATTTATCCTTAGCAACGTGTTTGTTTATCAATCTTATCTACCTTTGATAATGACATTTTAATATGGAAACAATATTGTCAGGTTAAGATAAACTAATAAAACTTGTGAAACTTTGAATTAATCTTTTAATTTGATTATATTTCATGAATAGAATTTAATTTGTAGAGATCGATATACTTAAAATATTTATGTTTAAACAAAGTATAACTTCAACATTAAACAGACTTACAACAAACAAAATAAAACATTTAAGATATTCGCGACATAGTACAAACAACATCAAGAATCGAGAATTTTGGCGCTTGCTTTAAATAAACCTTTACTACTACTCCTACCGCACCCCATCGCACATTTTTAACATTTGCATTGGAGACGTTGAATATTCTTTAAAGAATGATTTACTAATAAATTCGTAAATATTTTTAAAATCTTTTGACGTATTTGTTATTTTATTTAAAAATACCATTTTTTGTAAAAAAACCGATATTGATTAAGACACCAGAACACCGAAATACATTACACTCTATTTCATAGAATCATTTAAGAAGTAATTCATATATCAAATTACAAAAATTACCACATGCATAAAACACAATTACTACATTCAATTCTGTAAAGTAATTATTGAAATAAGAGTATTAATTATTAAAAACACGCTTTACGTCCAAACTCGCAAAAAATAGGTTTTTTTGTAACATATATAATTCGCGAAAATTAAAAAACCATAAATGAGATAGTTTTACAAATTTACTATTTTATACAAAAATAAGTTTTCTATCTAACTGTTTTTGTTTGAATTAATTTGAGCTGTTAGTTTTTGTATTATGGCCATTTAAACTCAGAGCTCAATACTTCTGCATTTGATACTGTTTTCGATTGAGCTATTGCTATCAAACGCAACAAAAAGAATTGCAATTTAGGAATTACATTTTATCAATAAAATTTTTGGGCAAAGAAGTTGTGATTATCTTGCCGCCAGAAATTAAATCTTCTGTTAACCTATCGTCGCCCGAGAATCAAACTATGTTATTCTATATCCATTTTTTTTAACTGAGAAAATTGTACCGGGTTATTCTATGTCCAAATACCTTTAGGTCTTGCTATTCTATGTGAACATAGTCACATTAACTTCACCGATATCCAATGGCGTCTTTATTCTATGTCCAATCACCTTGTTAAGATTCCGAACCAGAATATTCTGTCCAATTAACAAATCACGTTTCACTATTTACCGTCACATGGGGACATAGAATAAGGTGGCTCAAATTGTTTCGCGCGTAGATGTTTGACAGTTGAGTAGATTGTGCTTAACAAAAGTCACATTATTATTATTATAAAAACATGAGAGATTGTGGTGAATCGGACGTCTCTGAACCATTTCAAGAGTCCAGTTCTGAATATCAACCTTCTTTGAGTGGTTGCGAGTCTACAGAAAAAGGGTAAATAAAAAATTTTTTTATGAGGTTATGTTTGGGTACTTTACCGCTTTATTTAAATTGCAGATTACATTCAGATGAATGTGTCGCTGATTGCGAGATTGGAGATCTGGAAATAGGAGACACGGAAATTGACAGTGAAGCAAAACAACGCCACGGAAAAGTATGTTATTAAATTTAGCAGTAACGTAGTATTAATTTAGGATAAAAAAATATTATTTACAAATATTTTTAGTGGTGGTCTGCAGACTTCTACACAAAAAACAAAAAAACGAAAATCCTATTCAACATTATCGAAGGAAAATAAACGATGATTTAAAACAGAGATATGAAAGACACATAATGGGAAAAAATGAAGTCAGAGCAGAGAAAGAAAGTGATATAAACCAAATCAAAGAAGACGAAACTACGACAATAATTTGTTTTGATATGCAGAGCGTACTGACCTGTCCGCAAACGCAAATTGCGAAGGCCTACTATAAAAAAAAATTGCAGTCTTCAACCCAACTGGTTGTGATGTAACAAAAAAGCAAGGTTACTGCATGATATGGACAGAGCTTTTAGGTGGTAGAAAAGATGAAGACATTGCAAGTGCATTATTTGTTTTATTAGAAAAGCTCGTTACTGACAGACCACAAATATCTAATTTGATATTATGGTCTGATGCCTGTGTACCCCAAAACAAAAATTCCCACTTAACATCGGCTCTTGTATATTTCTTAAAAATGCATCCGAATATAAAATCCATTTACTCAAAAGTATCACCAGCCTGGACATAGTTGCGTGCAAGAAGTTGATGCAATGCACAGTGTCTTAGACAGACACTTAAACAAACTGGAGTTACATAGCCCACTTCCACTGTTCAAAGCTATACTGCAGACAAGATCAAAAAACCATATAAAGTTGTACAACTCCAAAAGGAACACTTTAAAGGATTTAAAACAATGTCGCAAGTTATGGATTTGTCTAACATTCCATATAAATCTGTAACTGAGATTTCTTATGAAAACAATTCTAACTGGGTTTCGTACAGGAAGTCGTACACAACGCCTGAAGAAAGGAAAGTGTATATTCTAAAAGGCACTCGTCAAAGCAGCTTAAAAGATCTTTTACAAGACATATCACCACCCACTACCTCCTCCGCTACCTCAGGATAAAATTAAACACATTAAAAGTTTAGCAAATAATTATTCAAAGGTTGATTTGGGTTATTGGAAATTTCTTATAAAAAACTTTTAAGGTCACATTAAATGTAATAATATGCTATGGTAGGTAGTATGTTAATATCATTTTTTTCCAATAAACTATTATTATTATTATTATTATTATGTTATAAACATCATTTTATGGGTCATTTGATCAAAACTTTCATGACTGTCAAGAAAAAAAAGTTTTTTAGGATATAGATACATAATTGTTGCAAACATTCAACTTGCTCTCCTGAAAAATTTTAGAAAATTGACATAGAATAGTTTGGTTCTCAGGCGACGCTATATTGGTTTGATAAATTAGTTAAAAATATTGTTATTTGAAAATGATATACAAACCATTATAAACTGTTTCCTTAATTTAATAATAATTTTCGTAAACTTTATTCTGTAATAATTGCCATTTTGTATTAATCCGTATTAGGACTTAGAGTAACCTTTCAATTATTCTTATTTATATATGCCTATTAGTTACTCTTGACGAATTTTTTTTTTTCAAAATTAGATCCACGCGATCCCTGCATTCTATTCTACTTACTGAAAAGTTAATTTTCTCCAAATTTGGAGTCCATCGGACAATGGGAAGACGTGCCACAACGGCTTTATTTATGAAAAAAGTTGAACTTTGCCTAAAATATTTTTTTCCATTTTTTCCAATTCCATTGATTATTAAATATTATTCTAATGTAATATTCTAATTGTTATAGGAAAAAGGAAATTATTTATAAGGAAAAAACAAAAAATAAAATTGATCAATGTTTTGTGTATCAACTATTTAGTTGTTTAGGGTATTTACTAATGCATATAAACTTACAAATTACAACTAAGCTTATTAAAATATATAAAAAATCTGTATATTATAAATACATATGTACAAATTCGGAAAATAAGAAACAATAATAATACAGTGAAACTTCCGTAAGCGGAAGTTTCCACACTTTTCCACAGGTACCACACTTTTTGTCCGTTTGTTGGAGACGTCCGCATAAAAAAACGACTATGTCCGGTTATAGGAAGTGTCCACTTAAGAGAGAACTACGACTCAACCAATACATCGGCATCGGCGACCATTGTTCAAAAATTTAAACATCGGCAAAATGTACGCCGAAGGTTCCGATTTATTTACTCTGCGTAAAAAAGACATTCAAACATTATCTTGAAGTAAAAATCAGTGTTCGCTGACAGTGCATTAAGTTCGACAGAATTAATCATTCCGTTTCGCTTTTGCACGTAATGCATGAAGTTGCATGCCGCATATTTCCCTTGTAATTTTTAGGGTAATAACAGCAAAAAGCAACCAGTATGTCTTATATCATTTTTTTTAACAATGCACGAAAACAATGAAATCGTCGAAGAGAAGATCTACTCGTTATTAACTCGTTTGGATCATATCCTAAACCTATCATATCTAAAACTCTGCTGTTGTCATAATAATACAAACAGCATCGCGATCACTAATTTTGCATGCATCTAAATAAAGCGCCAATGAGTTTTGAAGAGAAAACTTGTTATTTTCCTTTTCTCAGCTTTGGATTGCTAGGCCGAGGTATGTCCGAAACACCTTTAACTTTCGAGGCACCGGAGACCTGCAACTTGTCACAGGAACGTTCTCAATGCTGGAAGATTCAAGTAATAGACATGGGCTTCGACGTCCTTCATCGTTGGATGACGTAGATTGCAACTGTAACTGTTTTTGTAATTCCAAAGAATATTTACTAAATTTATTTCCAATAAGTTAGAAATATATTTAAAATAATTAAATTCCTAAAAATATTTTCAGTAATTTAATTTTTGAGCCCTTTTGTTGCAGCATCTCTCTTAGTTCTGCTCAAAGAGTTTTTCGCTTCTCTTTTTCTGATAAAGTGTAATCACTAGTACCTATTACTTTAATTCGCCCTTCTTTCCCCTGCTTCGACAGAAATATTTTGTCTTCTTCGTTGTTCATCATGTTCAAAGCACTTGCATGACTGATATCAAATCAATCGTCCAACCATTCTTTCAATTCTTGGTCGTATATGAATCGCAGTTCGTCGATTCGAAGTCTTATTTTGTGTTCTCCACTTCTGATAAAGCGATTCTAACTTGTTACTACTATCTGATGTTTTCTTAACTGGAATTCGTGTATTTTGCCAAAAAGTTTCAACTTCTTTTAGAACTAGAGCCGCACTAGTGCAAAGATTCAAGCCCACTTTAGGCAAATTATAAAAAAGCGCTCGTAAAACCTGACCGATACTCTGCAATTTTGTACCAATATGTGTTGTTCGAAATAGTCTAATAAAGACAATTTATTACTTATTCTTGTCTCCATTTTTGCTCACTGTGACACAAGTTGTACTAAAGGACAAACAAGCGAGTATGAAATAGGATGTGAAAGAAGAAGAACAGTCCGTTGGTTCAAGCAGGAAAATTTCTATGGCTAGAGCCGTGCCCTCGTCTAGGCGGGGTATCTCGCTGTAGTTCTGCTCCATATTGTAAAAATCTGAAGTCTCGAATAAAT
The DNA here is from genome assembly GCA_929113105.1 of Agrypnus murinus. Classification (NCBI taxonomy): domain Eukaryota; kingdom Metazoa; phylum Arthropoda; class Insecta; order Coleoptera; family Elateridae; genus Agrypnus; species Agrypnus murinus. The sequence continues at coordinate 183,954,499 of OV816024.1, read as the reverse complement.
TGTTTAAACTTTTATTAAAGGATGATATTTTTATATCATAACAATAACTTTCATATTTAAAAAGTTAAATTAGAGTTATACGTAGAATTAGAGTAAAATTATTGAAATCTTCAAATTTCAAATCGATTGTGGCACCTCTTCCCATTGTCCAATTGAGTTTTCCTTCTGCAAGACTTATTTTTTTCCTGACTAGAACAAATCTAGAGGGTCGCGTGCAAAATATTCGATGGTCGAAAAATAAGGTCCACCCTAATGCCTATGTCTCAGTAATTTTTATTTTAATTAAAATAATTATATTATTAATTTTTCAATGTTTACTTCCTACTTTATGTGTTTAAAGTTATTTGTGTATAAGTAAAAAAAAGAAATTATATGTTTGTAATTTAAGGCGTTCGAATAAACATTATTATTATTATTAGTATTAAAGCTGCTATATAGAAAGATTAATCAAAATCAGTATTTTCCTAATTTTACGCAATTTTAAATAATCAGAATTTAATAGAAGGTTCAAGGTATAATAATAATTTTAATAAAAACACACTGCCTATATTGTTACGCCAATTTTCATCCCCAATGTATTTAAAAATACAATAGTAAAATACGCATACATGCACAGTATTTATACATATAATCTAGCTCAGAATACATTTATTTATAATAATAATAATTTGAATGAATGAATAATAATAATGATTTGAAGCCGAATAATTACCCTTTAGATAAGATAATGAAGCTGTGATATATTGTATTAGTATGCAGCAAAAGAGTCTGAAGGAATCCTAAACGTTGAGTTTGAATAGACACAAGCAAAACAAAAGAGTAAATTAAAAAGTTGGAAATATTCCAAAACCAATTTAGTAACTATGGTATACAGTATTATTCAACATGCAATAATACTGTTCAACAATATTTTAGTGAACGATTGTGCTAGAATTAATAGCTGTATCGTATCAAAATGCTGTAGAAACATTATGGGAATGTATGTAAGAAATTGTACTTTGAACAAGGATTTCGTAAGGATTAATACCGGTTAGAAAACGCAATCCATTTTGTGAAACATTGTTTACTATATTTGATAAATAAAAAAATACAAAAATAAAATAACATTTATTAAAAGTTAGGTGTTTCTAATCATTGGAGAGCTCTTCCGAGTAGTGATCACGTAACAATCATTAAGTATAATAAACATAGATATTATTCCTTATTATGTATTGTTTATCGATGTAAATAATATTCCTTTGTGATCGTTGACGTTTCATGCATGCGCTCTTTGGACAAAACATTTTGTTTGTTTAATTTTAACAAAAATCTGTCTTAGACTTAAACTTATTATACTATTTTCATATTTCCGACTAACTTATTAATAGCTATGTGAATTAATATGAGAGTGTTTAATGTATTAAATAGAAACAAATAAATAGGTACATAAAGAAAAATGTAGTATACAGTAACACGTATAGATTAACTAGTGTTTTAAAATACTTATCAAGCTGAAAGCATTTATATACTTGTACTTACTAGCTAGTAGTTAGTACCAAGTGTATGAACACATTCGAGTGAATAAATACTAAAATCCCTCCATATACGCCATGAAAACTTAATACTGGAGCTTACTTAAGTGGAATAAATTGTCATCGTAGTTTTTTTTAGAAAATCATAAAATGAGTGAAAAATGATAAAGACGTGAAAAATGTGAGAAAATGTATTCATGGCATAGCATCATGTTCTTTGCCAATCATTCTAAAAATACTAGAAGAGGAGCTAATACAAAAGCCAGGTAAGTAGTTCAAATGCGATCGTTTTTATTGCATCACATGAAAAATGAATCAATAAATGGATAATATTGGATCGTGCTAATTGTGTTACGACTTCCCAAGACCAATTTTGAAATGTTATTAATGTACTATGCATGCTAAACATCAGAGCGGTCATTAAAAATAAAATTAGCAAGCTACTGGGAACGAACACTGAATATAAAATAATGAATTTTAATTCATAGTGCCAATTTTAAGTTGATTGTATGTTTGTTAAAGAATTTAATCTAACTAAAGTAGATTTATTTTTTGACTAATTTTAAACTTTTGTTTGTTTTAAAGCGATGACTTTTTAACAAGCGTTCAAAATAAAATTGTCTTCAACCACAAAACTTTAAATGAGTAAATCAATCATAATAAATCATTCATACGTCTCATAACAATGAAAATTTATATATTATGCCATTTTATGTAACTTAAAAAGTTTTTCTACAAAGGACAAACTTGGAGAAATCCAAAACTTTTTTCTTCCCATTCAATGCTACTTATATATGAATTATGAACATATTTTACACTTACCTTAAAATCGTACGTCACCTCTTGTGGTTTTGAGTATGTTCCATGAAAATTTACTTAAAATTCGCGGGTCACTTATTAAATACACCCTAGTAAATTGTACCGCGTAGTGTACCGGAAAAAAGGCAACTGGATACTAGGACGAAAGTTCACAATCGCGCCACAATTCGTCCTGGCGCTGGCGCCGTGGCGTCGAATAGTCAACCCTTTCTGTTCTTTGTCCTTAATAAATAATATTCAGTTGAAGAATATTATTCAACCTTGAAATCCTTTTTTATAACTGTGTACTACTTTTCAGCAATCATTCACAACTACAAATACTTTATACATTGCAACGAATTAAACTTTACAAGAGTTTGTCACATTTTATTAATACGGTGTTAAATTTAAATTATTAGACTTTTTTATGTATCACTATATTGTAAATTTGTAACAATAACGTTTACAGCTGATATCTCTGGTGCACCGATTAAAAATAAAAGTTACTAAAAATAATTTGGCTCGAACAAGTCGTTGTGTGGTTTGTTTTTGCAGCCGGTAAATATTTCTTCAACAATGTACTAGGTACTTGATTAGCACTAAATGTTTAGAAATGATAAATCGATAGGTAGGGTTGGTCGAAATGACTTGTAAAATAACAATTTTACCTGTACTTTGTTTATAAATTATCTAGAATTGGGTTATATTTAGATTTTTATGTATATCACCAGCCATTTAAAAGTAATAAAAACTGCTTAAGAAACAGAAAATATAGTTTTTCCGTATTGCGACAATTTTGGGAAATTTCGCTTTATGTTTACGAAAATATTAAATTCAATTATATTTAATTTAATAGAGATATGAAGAATAAATTAACTTGCGTTGGATTTAATAATATGCATTTGAGAAAATTTTGGAATTCACGCTTATTAATTTTTATCTAATTTCCAAATCAGTTTTTTAACGCTGACTATCAATTTCAAAAAGTGTCAACAGCAGCTTTTTATCCCATTATTATATTACAAAGCATTTTTATACGAAGCTTTATCAACAGCACCGCTAATGTTTAATTTTCCTTAGGCTAACAAATTAATAAAACATGTAATAGTGTATTATTGTAATACAAGTGAGGAAAGAGATTCATTGTAAAACGAGTATGAAAGTTGGATCTAGAACGATAGCGAGTGATGTAATCATGCTTTTCGTTTCGTAGTAACCCTTTTGCACGTGTAATAAATACACTTATTTACTATTTTTCCAACGTCACACTAGCTACATAGTAGCACAGTATATATAACAATCAGTAGATCTACTTGTGTGCTGGTACCATTGATGTCGTTCAGCCAGCTTCGAATATCACGACCATAAACGAAGTAGTGTACCGAAGTTTATCGGTCAATATCGCCTACGAATGCATTCAAATAATGCTCAGAAACGTATTCAGAAAAATGATGTTCTCACATTAAAATCTCTTGTCATGTATATAGTATAGTAAAATAGGAAATAGAATTGTGTGAACTAACAAAATTAATTGACGCCTTTGAACAATTAGTTTGTTATTAACTGAACTTAAATTAACGTACATAATTCAATATTCATTTACAAAACGAAAGCTTTATTGTTAATTAGGTTTCAATATAATTATCTTTTTACTACCTTTGGATGATTTAAAATTTCTGTTAACGTCTTTTAAAGTGTAATACACTCGCAGTCGAGCGTGTAGATGATATATACGAGGGTGGTCCCAGAAGTACCCGACCCAACAAAGAAAACGCAAAAATTTTGGAAAAAGATTGATTTATTTTTCAACGTAATCTCCTTTCAGCTCTATACACTTTTCCCAGCGGTGTTCAAAAAGTTCGATACCCTTTTTATAATAAGAACTGTATTGCTCCTCAAAATAGCCATTAACTGCTGACATCACTTCTTCATCGTTGGAAAATCTTTGACCACTGAGTCATTTTTTCAAGTTTGGGAACTGAAAATAATCCGAGGGGGCTAAATCTGGCGAATATGGTGCATGAGGTAGCAATTCAAACTTTAATTGATTAATTTTGGCCATTGCAATAACAGATTTGTGAGCTGGCGCGTTGTCGTGATGAAACAACACTTTCTTTTTAGCCAAATGCGGCCGTTTTTGCTTGATTTCTTCGCTCAAACGTTGCAATAAGTTTGCTTAATACTGGCCGTTGATAGTTTTTCCTTTTTCGAGATAGGCAATAAAAATTATTCCACGTGCATCCCAAAAAACCGACGCCATAACCTTGCCTGCAGATGAAACGGTCTTTGGAGCCGGTTCTCCCTTTTGAGCCCATTGTTTCGATTGTTCCTTTGTTTCGGGTGTGAAATGATGGACCCATGTTTCATCCATTGTTACGAAACGGCGCAAAAATTCTGCTTTGTTGCTGTGAAACTTCGCTAAACACTCAATTGAAAAATTTTCACGACACTGTTTTTGCTCGAGTGTGAGCAAACGCGGCACCCATCTTGCACACAGCTTTCTCATGTCCAATTTTTCAAATAATATGCGATGTACCGCACTTTTTGAAATGCCCGTAATGTCTGCTAGCTCGCGTACTTTCAGTCGACGATTATCAAGTACCGCTTTATGGATTTTCTTCACCATTTCTGGAGTCGTCGCCTCATTTGGTCGACCACTGCGATGCTCGTCTTGGCAGCTCGTACGGCCTCGTTTAAACTCAGCTACCCAAAATTTAACTGTTGTAAACGAAGGAGCAGACTCACCCAGAGTAGAATCCAGATCAGCTTTTATATTGGTTGGGCTGAGGCCTTTCAAATAAAAGTATTGTATCACATAACGATGACCAATTTTCTCCATTTTCACAAATTCACTGACAACGTTCACTATTGATGGCTGCCAAACAAATACTGAACAACGTGGCGCTTTCAAACTTGAAACATATGCTTTATAGACTGCGTACTTTCCAATACAGTGATATTTTCAAACAACTACCACCACCTCTTGGTCAGGTCGGGTACTTCTGGGACCACCCTCGTATATATATTGTACTGTTTAAATGTCTTTACCATTCACTCTGCCTCACACGTTCCAGTACTATGAGAAATTTAAAATATATTATGTCGAGTTGTTAATTTTCTTTATATATCTCTCAGGGTCGAACTATCTAATATTAAATCAATAAGGTTGTTTATACATTTTCTTTATTGTATAATTAAATATGAGACTCAAATGTAATCTTTCAATATGGGTTTCTTTTATTGAAAGATTAAAACTTACCAACCAAGAATTAACTTTTATTCATACACCTGCATCAGTTATTAATTTTCAACAAATAAAGTTTGGTTATTATTCATAACCTTTGACATTTATATTTTAAATGTCAAACATGACATTCAACAATCAAAATATTTTTAAGACAGAATAAGTAAATAGAGCATATATGGATTATTAGTTTTTTATTTGTATTAATCTTTATTTTAGGATTTTAAATGGAAAGAAATCTTACCCTTTGTCAACTTACATGTTTTATTTTTCCTCAGGTAAGTATCCCTTGTATGGACCTCTAATAGTTTAGTAAAATTCTGACACACGTCTTCTTCTTTCTGATCTAACACCTCCACAATCACGACCTTTAAACTCCACAATCACCACTATCTGCATAGAAACGTGATCCACCGCCTTTGACTCAGCCCAAACCACCTCTCCTGACTACTGGACTGTCTCATATACGCCTTCCGGACTTCCTTCTCATACAGGGCTCGAACGATGGTGGTCAGCTCTCCCAGACCTTCAGTAAGTATTTACGAAACTATATCTTCCTGTCAAATTACCTTAATAATTGTTTTCCTTTTCAGGTATATTACGCCGCCTCTTTAAAACTTTTACACCTCGATGATCAACTGACCCAGCTCGAAGACAATTTCCAAATGTTATTTTATTTTTTTAATACTCTTACCAATTCATAATACCCTTTTAATTTTATTTTGTATTCTAATGTATTTTTCTTCCTTATCCAATAAAACAACAGACCTCTTTTTATATGTTTTAATTCAATAAATTTTCTTCTTGGTTCATTATAATTTTACAATTTTAGTATACACATTTTGTAGTACATAGCTTTTATATTCATAAATTTCTTCTTCTTATCAATTTTAATTAAATTTTCAACTCATACATAAAAAAACACCTCTGTTTATTTCTTCAAATTTTTATCAATTTTTATTTTTTTTAATAATCATAACATCTCCCTGAGATACCTCTTTTCAACTATTTTCTCTTTTTTAATCCAAAATACTCTCTATCTTAGGTGATTCTTTTACTTTGTTTCTAACTAATGTTCATAACCATAGTAGTAATTGAAATTTCTATTATTGACTACAGAGAGGATTTTAATTATGCAATAGAAAATCAATATACCTTTAAATTGTTACATGATTTTTATTTTCAGGTTGACTGATGGCTAGATATCCTTTCCTTTTATTATTCTTGTTAAATTTTAGTACTGTATCAAAATACTATAACCAATATATGCTATTACGTTCTATTTTCTTGTTTTATGATTATATACTAAATTTTTTTTTTATTCATGGGATACCATTATGACTTTATATGTAAGTTTATTTGTTGAACCTCAATAACCACATCTGTGTAATAATGATCCTTAAAATTTTCTATACTTATGAATACGCTCATATTAAATTTCCTACCACTGATAAATGTGAACATCACAATATATATATATATATATATATATATATATATATATATATATCAATGATTAGAAGTAATAATGCGCGTAGAGATATACAAGAAAGTGTTATAATAATGGGATATCGCGCAACAGAGAAGAAAGAAAACATAAGTTGCAGCCGTCTACACGTGTTTCACACTTATTAGTGATCATCAGGACGGCATAGCAGATGGAATAAATATAAAAGCAACAAACTCAGAAAGATGTAACAACACAAGGTTTCACTGATAGCAGCCAACCGCACATTTGCAGTATCGGCCTGAAGACACTGAGTTTTCAGTGCAAAAACAAACGTCACTACGGAGGCAGCTAAAGCCACTACCGTGAGACAACCAATCCCAAAGTATAATATCAATGATTAGAAGTAATAATGCGCGTAGAGATATACAAGAAAGTGTTATAATAATGGGATATCGCGCAACAGAGAAGAAAGAAAACATAAGTTGCAGCCGTCTACACGTGTTTCACACTTATTAGTGATCATCAGGACGGCATAGCAGATGGAATAAATATAAAAGCAACAAACTCAGAAAGATGTAACAACACAAGGTTTCACTGATAGCAGCCAACCGCACATTATCAGTATCGGCCTGAAGACACTGAGTTCAGTGAAACCTTGTGTTGTTACATCTTTCTGAGTTTGTTGCTTTTATATTTATTCCATCTGCTATGCCGTCCTGATGATCACTAATAAGTGTGAAACACGTGTAGACGGCTGCAACTTATGTTTTCTTTCTTCTCTGTTGCGCGATATCCCATTATTATAACACTTTCTTGTATATATATATATATATATATATATATATATATATATATATATATATATATATATATATATATATATATATATATTGTTGTATTATTTTGTCGTAAATGGGATTTAGTCAAAATTAATGAACATTATATAATCAAACTGTATCATATTGCTTTATTTTAAATTAATTGCAGCGAGTAATTTCGTTTCTAGCTACATAAAGTAAGAAAATATTTTGAGTGCCAATTATTTATTGAACGGTCCTCGTATAACGCATAAATTTTATTTAAATACATGTTTCGAATTTAAAGGTAAATAAGGCTAAGCTATTTTAAGCAGGAAACTTTTATTTTTGTTTAAAATATTATCACATTGTTGATAAAGAAAATATTAAGCTCTGCAGGACATTTTGTTTAATTTTAATTAATGCTAAATTTAATAAGTAATTCGTATAGGAGTGGATTTGATGATAATTTTGTTAAGGAACAATGTGTTGAGATTGTTAAAAATTTTAAAGAGTGCTTTTACCTAGAAATAAATAAAATTGTTAGGCAGTTGTTTTCGAGGAGTACGAGTTTGCAGGTGCACAGAAGAGTGTGCAGACATGCATTTTAAAATGTATTATTTGAAAATGTATTTATTTTGCTAAAATGAATGCAAAAAATATTAATTATGTTAAAAGGAAGATTGTTGTTTTGCAAATGATTAATCGAATAGAGTTTGATAAGTTGAAGATTTAGTTTGTAATATTAATTTCGTTAAGTGAGAAATTTCAGTGATTAAAGGAAAAGTGAATTATTTGTGCGGAGAGTCTGAAAGTTTTTAAGGTTTTTAAAAAAAGGAATCTACGAGAATTAATTTGTTGAATAATCAATGAATGATTATTTTGGATATGAACAATTTAAGGTATAGATAAGGTAAAAAAGGAAAATAACCACGTTTGGTTAATGAAAATTTAAGTATTTAATTGTAAAAAAGCTATTTACAAGTATTATGTGAAATAAAATGTTGATTTCTGCTAACTAAAGTGTATTATTGACGTCATAGAGGAAGTCCTTAATAAGTGTTTGTTGAACTTACCTAAAAGAAAAGGAAATAATTAATCATAAAAAAATAAAACACTGAGTAAAAAAAAACATTTCATTCTAAAGTACTTACCAAAGTTTGTGTTGGTAATGAGCATCTGGTATCTCATCTATGGCGAGCTTCTCGACACCCAGGGAAAAGGAGTCAATCATCTACCTGCATCCAACAGCAATCGCATGGGGGAACGTGATTACAACAGTTCAGCGCTTTTGGTGGCGGTAAGATTTTAATAATAATAATTTTAAAAGACCCTGTGAGTATCAGTCTCGTGCTAAGATAAGCTTAGCTGGCGCCCAACATTGTTTTTTTATTATTTCATAATTTTTAATATACAGGGGATATCAGAGTATTAGTCTTACTTTGTGTAATGTTTTGTTTTTATTGATAATTATGCTTTTTTCATCATTATTATTAATCTAATGATAATAGTTGGTTTGATTGTATAATCAAATAATTCAACAATATATATATATATATATATATATATATATATATATATATATATATATATATATATATATATATATATATATATATATATATATATATATATATATATATATATATATATATATATATATATATATATATATATATATATATATATATATATATATATATATATATATATATATAACAAAGGGATAATAATGGGAATTCGCGCAATAGATTTATAAGAGGAAGTTAGTTGCAGCCGTATACACGTGTATCGCACTTATTAGTGCTCATCAGTACGGCATAGCAGATAGAAGAAATAAAATTTAAGCAACAAACTAGAAACAATGTATAACACAAGGTTTCACAGATAGTAGCCAACCACACATTTGTAGTTTCGGCTCGAAGATATTGAGTTTTCAATACAACAACAAACGTCACTACGGAGGTAGCTATAGCCACTACCGTGAGACAACCTAATCCCAAAACATATCAACATGAATAGCCGTATACACGTGTATACGGCTGCAACTAACTTCCTCTTATTGCGCGAATTCCCATTATTATCCCTTTGTTATATGTTTATATACGCGCATTAATCTTTCTATATATATATATATATATATATATATATATATAGGGCACCACTATGCGTCCCCCCATGTAAAATCTTAGGTTCAAGCAGCGTCCGAAGTCACTCGGCGTCCGGATATACGGACGCTGGGTGACTAGTGCCTCAAAATTGCACCATATGAAGCTTAAAGTGTCTAGATGGCGAAAATGTAAAAATTAGCTGTGCGCAGTTTGACACCCATTCCTGATTCGTGTATAAAATCGTAGTTCGAGCGTTTGCCACACGCAGCGCTAATAGCGCGGGATTTGTATACATTTGTATACAAATTTATGGCATAGGTTTACCCTGCGTCCGCATATTTAACAAGAATTGTGTTGGTAACACTGATTCCTTTGTGGCTAGACAGTGACGTCATTTCAACGGGACTTCACTTTATGCATTGTATTTCTTAGTAAAGATTGCGTCATTTAAGGTGACAAAAATTCGTACATATTATATTTTGTTAAAGCTATTTAAGAAACACTTTTAATACGTTTCATTTATGCGTCATGTAAATTTCGTTTAAACCGGTTTTAATTGCTCCTACAAATGGGCGATAATTTTAATAAAATCGTAAGATTTAATAAGATTTAATTCAAAGCTCTATTGATTTAAGTGAAACAAACGTAACCATTATTATATTATCATTCAGAATTTAATCAATCACTGATGCTGTTAGCTAGTAATAAATCTGGCTGTTTAATCTTATCCCATATTATATTTTAAAATTTTTAAAACTCATATGTTTGTGAGGCAGACAGTGACATCATTTCAAACGGGACTTCTTATGCATTAAAATATTGAAATTAAATAACTTTTACAACTTCTAAATTGTTAGATGACATACAAACTTGAGATTTGGCACAATTATAGGAATTGGGATTCTTGTAAGTAGGAAAATAAAAAAATATATTTATGTCAACCCTCGCACCCCCTGTTAGGAGTTGTAAAACTTCTAGAGGACTTAGAAACTTGTAATTTGGTGTAATTATAGGATTTAAGATTATTATAAAGAATAATATAAAAAAATGTTATGATGTCAACCCCTGCACCCCGTTCTGGGGTTGCAAAACTTCTAGATGACATACAAACTTGAAATTTGGTATAGCGATGGAATTTAGGACTCTCCTAAAGAAAAATTTTAAAAAAATTATTAAATCAACCCCCATATTCCATTTGTGGGTTGTAAAACTTCTAGATGACATACAAACTTGAAATTTAGTATAGCGATGGAATTTAGGACTCTCCTAAAGAAAAATTTAAAAAAATTATTAAATCAACCCCCATATTCCATTTGGGGGTTGTAAAACTACTAGATGACATACAAACTTGAAATTTAGTATAGCGATGGAATTTAGGACTCTCCTAAAGAAAAATTTAAAAAAAATTATTAAATCAACCCTCATATTCCATTTGGGGGTTGTAAAACTACTAGATGACATACAAACTTGAAATTTAGTATAGCGATGGAATTTAGGACTCTCCTAAAGAAAAATTTAAAAAAATTATTAAATCAACCCCCATATTCCATTTGGGGGTTGTAAAACTACTAGATGACATACAAACTTGAAATTTAATATAGCGATGGAATTTAGGACTCTCCTAAAGAAAAATTTAAAAAAATTATTAAATCAACCCCCATATTCCATTTGGGGGTTGTAAAACTACTAGATGACATACAAACTTGAAATTTAGTATAGCGATGGGATTTAGGACTCTCCCAAAGAAAAATTAAAAAAAAATTAAATCAACCCCCATATTCCATTTGGGGGTTGTAAAACTTCTAGCTGACATACAAACTTGAAATTTAGTATAGCGATGGAATTTAGGACTCTCCTAAAGAAAAATTAAAAAAAATTATTAAATCAACCCCCATATTCCATTTGGGGGTTGTAAAACTTCTAGATGACATACAAACTTGAAATTTGGTATAGTGATAGGGTTTAAGACTCTCGTAAAGAAAAACATAAAAAATTTTATTAAGTCAACCCCCGCTTTTTATTTGGGGGTTGTAATACTTCTAGATCACACACAAACTTGAAATTTGGTATATTTATAGGGTTTAGGATTCTAGTAAATAAAAATAAAAAAAAATGTTATTATGTCAACCCCGCAACCCCTTTTAGGGTTGTGAAACTTCTAGATGACATACAAACTTGAAATTTGGTATAGCGATGTAATTTAGGACTCTCCTAAGGAAAAATTTAAAAAAATTATTAAATCAACCCCCATATTCCATTTGGGGGTTGTAAAACTTCTAGATGACATACAAACTTGAAATTTGGTATAGCGATGGAATTTAGGACTCTCCTAAAGAAAAATTTAAAAAAATTATTAAATCAACCCCCATATTCCATTTGGGGGGTTGTAAAACTTCTAGATGACATACAAACTTGAAATTTGGTATAGCGATGGAATTTAGGACTCTCCTAAAGAAAAATTTAAAAAAATTATTAAATCAACCCCCATATTCCATTTGGGGGTTGTAAAACTTCTAGATGACATACAAACTTGAAATTTGGTATAGCGATGGAATTTAGGACTCTCCTAAAGAAAAATTTTAAAAAAATTATTAATTCAACCCCCATATTCCATTTGGGGGTTGTAAAACTTCTAGATGACATACAAACTTGAAATTTGGTATAGCGATGGAATTTAGGACTCTCCTAAAGAAAAACTTAAAAAAATTATTAAATCAACCCCCATATTCCATTTGGGGGTTGTAAAACTTCTAGATGACATACAAACTTGAAATTTGGAATAGCGATGGAATTTAGGACTCTCCTAAGGAAAAATTTAAAAAAATTATTAAATCAACCCCCATATTCCATTTGGGGGTTGTAAAACTTCTAGATGACATATAAACTTGAAATTTGGTATAGTGATAGGGTTTAAGACTCTCGTAAAGAAAAACATAAAAAAATTTATTAAGTCAACCCCCGCACTTAGTTTGGGGGTTGTAATACTTCTAGATCACACACAAACTTGAAATTTGGTATATTTATAGGGTTTAGGATTCTAGTAAATAAAAATTTAAAAAAATGTTATTATGTCAACCCCGCAACCCCTTTTAGGGTTGTGAAACTTCTAGATGACATACAAACTTGAAATTTGGTATAGCGATGGAATTTAGGACTCTCCTGAAGAAAAATTTAAAAAAATATTAAATCAACCCCCATATTCCATTTGGGGGTTGTAAAACTTCTAGATGACATACAAACTTGAAATTTGGTATAGCGATGGAATTTAGGACTCTCCTAAGGAAAAATTTAAAAAAATTATTAAATCAACCCCCATATTCCATTTGGGGGTTGTAAAACTTCTAGATCACATACAAACTTGAAATTTAGTATAGCGATGGAATTTAGGACTCTCCTAAAGAAAAATTTAAAAAAATTATTAAATCAACCCCCATATTTCATTTGGGGTTGTAAAACTTCTAGATGACATACAAACTTGAAATTTGGTATAGTGATAGGGTTTACGACTCTCGTAAAGAAAAACATAAAAAATTTTATTAAGTCAACCCCCGCACTTTATTTGGGGGTTGTAATACTTCTAGATCACACACAAACTTGAAATTTGGTATATTTATAGGGTTTAGGATTCTAGTAAATAAAAATTAAAAAAAATGTTATTATGTCAACCCCGCAACCCCTTTTAGGGTTGTGAAACTTCTAGATGACATACAAACTTGAAATTTGGTATAGCGATGTAATTTAGGACTCTCCTAAGGAAAAATTTAAAAAAATTATTAAATCAACCCCCATATTCCATTTGGGGGTTGTAAAACTTCTAGATGACATACAAACTTGAAATTTGGTATAGCGATGGAATTTAGGACTCTCCTAAAGAAAAATTTAAAAAAATTATTAAATCAACCCCCATATTCCATTTGGGGGTTGTAAAACTTCTAGATGACATACAAACTTGAAATTTGGTATAGCGATGGAATTTAGGACTCTCCTAAAGAAAAATTTAAAAAAATTATTAAATCAACCCCCATATTCCATTTGGGGTTGTAAAACTTCTAGATGACATACAAACTTGAAATTTGGTATAGTGATAGTGATAGTGATAGTGATTTGGTATAGTTTACGACTCTCGTAAACGGCGATTGTACACTTAGAAGTGTACTTAGGACCAGGAGACAATGAAGGAAATATCATAAAAAATCAAATAGATTATATACTGATTGATAAACGATATAGAAACGGAATTAAAGGTGTAAGAACTTATCCTGGATCAGACATATGATCTGATCAGAACCCCGTAGCTGAAAAACGTGAGATTAAATTGAAGAAAATCCGGAAGAGAAATAAAACAAGACCTAACTTTGAGAAACTGGGGGAACCACAAATAAAAGAGAAAATAACACGAGTTTTGAATAGTAAGTTTAGGGAAACGGTATAATTGGAAACAGAAACAATGGAAAACTTTTGGCAGTCTATTAAAAATGTAAACATGAAGTACAAGAAAATGAATTGGAAAACCAAGAGCAGAGAGCAAAACAGAGATGGATGGCGGAAGAAATCCTTTTATTGATGAACGAAAGAAGGAAGTACAAACATAAAGACTATAATAAATATAAAGAAATCCATAAAAAGATTACAAGGCTTATAAGAGAGGCAAAGGAGACCTGGATGGAGAAACGTTGTCAAGTACTCGAAGAGCTGCCAAGAAAGCATGATTTCTTTAACACACAAAAAAGAAGATAAAAGAAATAACTGGAAATAAAACCCATCAACACGATATCTTAGTCACAGATAGTAACAAAAAAACAATAGACCCAAACGAGATAGAAGAGATTTTGACAGGCTATGTACAAGAGCTTTTTGATGATATCAGAATGTAACCAGAACCAAGAGAAATAGATCAAGAAGATTAGCCATTGAAAATTATTATAGCAGAAGTGAAACACGCAATAAAACTATCAAAACACGTAGAGTCTCAGGTGAAGATAACATCTATACTGAGATGCGTAAAGTATTAGACGATGAAAGCCTCAACATCTTAACATCTTTCTTAAATAGAATATACTATACAGGAATCGTACCACACGACTGGACCCAACTTACTTTTATTCCGATACCTAAAAAGAGCGGAGTAAAACAGTGCTCACAGTACCGATTGATTAGCCTGATGAGCCATGTACAGTAGATAATGCTAAGAACATGCATCAACGAGTACACACAAAATGCGGACAATATGTAGGAGAAGAACAATTTGGTTTTCGCTTAGGCATTGGAACTAGAGAAGCAGTTCAAGGTTCTAGGACTAGCAGAAATACATAAAACAAAATTAAATAGCTTATCGGTATCTCCAACGTAAGTGACTCCTGCGTACAATGTTGCTTCCTCACGGCTTGCTCCAAAATTATAAGTCTGGATTTCTTCAGCTAGTTTGCAAGCATAATTTTCAGAGAAGTCTATATGTAGTAACCCTTCATTCTTACTAAGACTGTTTTTCAGTGTGTTCTAAACAGCATTTTCATTTTTAATGTTAAATTTATATTTATTTTTAAAGTTTTCATTTCTTCTTGAACCTCTCCCTGCAACTCTCGGACAGGTTTAGTAACATTGATTTTAGCTGCAATCTTAACATTAAATTGAACCTTTTCTTCATTTTATTTTGACATTTCAGAGGCCTGCCATACATATGCAATGCGGAAGCCGTACTACATGTTACAGGAGTTCATATGAATTTTCATTATCTACAAGTTTTAGTGGCTTTAGTTTTTGTGGTTTGAAGCTTATGTTTGCACGTTGCTTGTACAAACAGGTAGCTCTGTTTATTTCATTAGGTTTGCATACATAATATAGACGGTAATAACATAGGGATGGCATCGAGAGAATGTACTGTAGGATATTTTTGTTTTGTGTGCAAGGCCAATTGTTTTATTTGCTAAACTATAAAGACGATAGTGTAGAATATCAATGGACATCAACAAAGCACTTAAAAATCTTTTCCGTTGGTTTTTTGACCTCCAGAAACTCTCCAAGGTTTCACCAGCGAGTCATGCAGAACTAGAGTACGGATTGCTTATTTCTCATTGCTTTTCCCTTTTCCAGGTCCAAGTCCAACAAAACGTTTCCGTGCAGTTTTTTTTTATTCAGAGATGGGCATTAGTTTTTCTTCAGGTGTTTTCATAACTGTATTGTTTTCAGTTTTTTTCTACTTAAATGCTTTCTTCTTCTTTTCACATTCTCAAGTTTACTCAAAACAAATAACCAGAAACCCAAGTACAGAGAGGTTTCTTTTTGTATCTGAACTTGCCCGACGAAGAGAACACAAAAAAATTGAACAGCTAAAAAATCATGTGGCAGGTCAATCACCGCTGGATATTTTTCTAAAACTCTTTGATGACGAAGTTCAAGATATAGTATTGCGATATTTTGTAAAGTAGGCTCATGATAAATAATACACACGATTTTATATTTACAAGGGAAAAACTTTTCAGTTTTATTGGCATCCTGTTTTTATTAGGCTATCATACGTTGCCCCAAGCTAATTTGTATTGGTATGTTGAAGAAGGCAAAAGAGTCGATATTGTATAGAACTGCATGAGTAAAAACAAATTCAGAAATATTCAGTAAGGTCGATAAAACTGTTACATTTTCTAACTTTGCAGCCTTTTTTACATCTTCTTTTTCTTAAGGTGCTGTCTTCTTCTAGAAGGTTAGCAACAACTTCTGCAAATCGTTCACTATCTTTTGCTATTCTTAGTAATAACTGTGAGTTTAGGCCAGTGCAGTCTCTCACATTTCTCAACCATGAGCCTTGTCTCCTGCCAGTTCTCTTCTACCCTCAATCTTGCCCTCCATTATCAGTCTTAGGTATGGTTCAGCAGAAGTTCAAGAGTTGCAGGGAGAGGTTCAAGAAGAAATGAAAACTTTAAAAATAAATATAAATTTAACATTAGAAATAAAAATGCTGCTTACAACACACTGAAAAAGAGTCTTAGTAAGAGTGAAGGGTTACTCCATATAGTCTTCTCTGAAAATTATCCTTGCAAACTAGCTGAAGAAATACAGACTTATCATTTTGGAGCAAGCCGTGAAGAAGCAGTCATTTACGTTGGAAATACCGATAAATTATTTAATTTTGTTCTATGTATTTCTGCTAGCCCAGATCATGTCCTGCAGCTATTTGGGCACACTTAATCCTGTCTTTACCTTTCTGTCGCAACAATTGCCAAGAATCCAAACAGTTTATTTGTTTTCAGATAGACTATCCATTCTTTAATAAGGTAATTAGTTATCTTTAAACTTTGATGCATTGAGTATTCCTTAACTATCTTTGTAACATAAACGGTTTTTGTATTTAGTCAAAGTAAAACTTCTAACCGAGAAACAAGAACAACGACGAGTGACATGGACTAAATATGTAGTTGTCCTAAACAATGTTCCAGAGAATGACTGGTATAAGGTCATATTCAGCGACTAGTCAAAGTCTGGTGTTTTCGTTGGTTACTCTCGCAAAAGAGTGATCGGAGCTAAACATGAAGCATTCCATAAGTACTGCTTAAAACGTACGGTTAGGTTTCCTCAAGGTGCAATAGTTTAGAGCTATATGTCAGCTGGAGGGTTAGAATGATTTCAGTCCATAGACGGCACAGTTAATGTTGAAAAGTATCAGCAAATTCTTAACGCTAACTTGTTACCAATCGTTAAAAACCGATCTTGACCGCGATTTAATCTTTCAACAAGATGGTGCTTCTTACGACACATCAAAAACGACCAAAAAATGGTTTGAAAATCATAATTTCAAAGTTGTTGAATGATCCTCAAGCAGTTCGGATCTTTAGTGTTATTGAATTTGAAATTATCAGCAAGTGGGGCATTATCCAATTTAGATAATTGTAATCCCCAAGTTAGAAGTATGTCAGCCAAAATTTAAGCGGCGAATAAAGCAAAGCGAGATGTTAAATCTTATTGAATTGTATTTATAAACTGCTATCTGAATATTTAGTTGTCAGCGAGTTTTGTTGAATGCAGCTGCTTACTGCTGACATTTTAAATGCCCCCTCGCACGTTTTTGGCGAGCATGCAAAATGTCAAGAAATAGGGTATTTTTCTTGTACAAAAAAGGAGAACAAAACTTCGTTCCTGATATGAAGAAATGTGGCCTATATCAAGATATTGAAGCAACTCTTTACAGGTTAACTTTAAATGTTAATAGTTTGCTGTTAAACATGAATAACAATTTGGCAGAACATTACAATTCGTTAGTGTGTAAATTTGTAGGGGGGAAAAGGGTAAATTATTCCCTACGAGGTTCCTATCAAACAAGATGTGAAGCTGCTAGTATATTATTTAATGCTGGGACAGACTACCACGAACTATTACAAGAAGATCAAAGTGTATTTACAAAAAGATATGCTCTAAAATTGAAAAGGAGACGCCAAATGCTAGAAAAGAACAAGAGGAAAAGGGGCAAATTTACCGCAAAACGAAAACTACTGCACTTCCAGACACAGATTATGGTGTCACAGAAAAGGCTGAGCTGTTATCACCTGAAGAGTATAAAATTCAAGAAATCGAGTTCCGTAACACCTTGAAAAAGTCCAAAGAAGAGATTGCCCATCTAGAACGAAATACTGTCGGTCAGTCAAGGAACCCTCTCTGGAAACAAGAAAGATCATTGAGATTGACTGCATCTCACTTCGGAAGAGTCTGCAAATTGCAAGCCAAAACATCTTGCGTGAACACAGTTAAGAAATACTGTACTCAACATTTACAGGAAATAGAGCAACGCTTTATGGCTTGGAACATGAGCCAATTGCCATAAAAGAATTTGAAAGTGAATACAACTTGGAAGTAAGAGAATGTGGATTATTTATTGATCAAGAACACCCATTTCTGGCGGCAAACCCCGATAAACCTGTTAATGAAGATGCCATTATAGAAGTTAAATGTCCACTAGTTATAGAGAAGATACCTCTTGGGGAAGCAATACGCAGAGCAGAAAAATTACCTTCATGCACCGAGATAACGATGGCAAGATATGCCTCAAAAGAAATGACAAGTATTTTTATCAAGTACAAGGGCAACTGGTAGTAGTTTCAACTACTACATACAGAGTGTATTGTCGGTTTTGTGGCATACGCGAATAGCACGTAAAAACCCAGTTTCTAAGATATTGACTCCCCTAATTTTACACTGAACAACACATTTGAGGTCCTTAAAATTTTTTGAAAATAATTATGGTGTACGTTATAGATGTTATAGATACTCTTAATATGGAGCACTTAAATCTGGAATTAGATTTTGTCTAGTACCCTTGGTTAAAAAAAATTATGATGATGGAAAGCATTTTAATCGAATTGTATACAAAATAAATTAACAATATTCACAAAAACTTACAGACTTTTTCTTTTACTTTGTCTTTTATAGTCGCTGGAGGTTTCCGTAATCAATGTCTAACAATTGCCAACACTAGTCTGATCTAGATCTAGAATCGAGCATAGATGTTGTAAATTTTTAATTCTGCTTCCATAGTTTATAGTTTTGCGAACGACATATTTGGGGTAAAGGGGACATAAAAGACTTATAAATCGTCATATCAGTGGCGTATTTGGGAGGGGGGCAACGGGCAGGGCCCCCCGAATTTCTTTTAATAGTTCAGGTTATTTATGTCAAAATCTAAGTATTTTGATTCGGAATTTATATAGAGTAGCCCCCGCCAAAAAAAATTCCCAAATAAGCGACTGCGTCATATATATATATCTTCAAAATAAATGAAAATGGGAGTAATAAAAGAGAACTAACTTTATAAACTTTAGAACTAAATAAATAACTTTAAGTGTAGCGACAACAGTGGATTAAAATATACGCAAGTATCAGAACTGACATACTATTTCAAAAACGGAGGGTGCTACAACAACTCTAATTGCACTTCTGAAGACAGCATTCCAAAAAACAAATGCACCCACTTTCAAATGAATAATTTTCACTGTTGTACATTGTAGTTTATAGGAAAAGTCACTACAGAGAAGTTCTAGATCTTATTGACTACTATTCAAAACAGTCTTCTTTACCATTCTGTGTTAAATAGCTTCCAAGATGCAAGCGATGTTATAGTATAGGAAAATAAAATAATTGTAAATGGGAAATTTGCTAATAAGCAAATTTCCCATTTACAATTTTATTTTCCTATGCCAAAAAATCGCTTATAGCATGGCAGCTGTTTAAAAATTTTAGTTAAAGAAATGGTAAAGTGTGGTAGGGGGTGGTGAATAGTACTCAAAGGGATTTGCAACTTTTCATCTTAAATAATTAGGGGAGCCAATATCTGAGAAAGTGTCTGTGCACATGCTATTTGCCTACTTATGGAAGAAAAACGAAAATACACCCTGTATATTGTTCTAGTTATTAAATTACAATTTATTGCATTACAATTAATTTGGTTTCGATTAGTATCTGTTTTAATAATAATAATAATAATAATAATTTTAATAAGAAAGAAAATTTTCAGTACAAATAAAATAATAATGTTAACTGTTAATGTTAATTTTATGTAAATAAATTAATTTATGTAATTAGAAATATAAAAAATATCAAAAATGTTTAAAAGGATAGAAATATTATAAATCATCAATCTACAATCTACAATCTAATAATAGTAACTAATTAATTATTAATAATAAAAATTAAATTCGTTAAAGAATAACAATATCACAATATTACCAAATAATTGACTTTTTTTCGCACATTCTGTTCAGGGAAACAGAATATGCGAAAAAAAGCCTAAGACTATAGAAAATTTATATATAAGTAAATACTTTATAAATCTAAATCAACAAAGGGTGAAATTATAACAACAGTAGATTAGTAATAATAAGGGATCTGTTTGTCTTACATTTCTCCAGTTAAATCTATAATTTAATCATGAATGCTCTTACATGTGTATAAACTAACAAAAACAAACAAAAACGGTGCTGCGCATGTATTACATAGATTCTTATATGAATAACAAAAGTGTAAATTTGATTTATTTTTTATTTTATTTTATTGCATATTTATTTCGTATTATTAAGTAATTATTATTACATAATATTATTAAATGTACGTAGCACAACAGTGTTTTTTTTCAATAGACTAAATATTCCGAGAAATTATTTAAGAATTTAAAATATTATTTGGGTATAATATTTCTACAATAAACCTTGCCAATCAATTTTGCCATTTTCAACTTATGTGCTACCTAGACAAAAATGAATTGTTTTATTAAAGTTACCTTCAACTTCAGCGCGTCTAAGTTATAGGTCTTAAAAGTATTAATTTCATAGAAAAAAACTTCAAATAAATCTTATTGGAAATTTTGTGTTCTACAAATTTGGTTATTACCATGTTTAGTGTATAATCAACCGTTAACTATATATTTAGTAATAACCATGTTGAGAAAGTTTAGCGCGATATAAATATTTAACATAAACATTTAATTGAGAAAAATAATGCCTACATACGAAAAATGTTCATTTAGCCAAAATGAAATCAAAAAATCTTGATGGTATCTCTATTAATAAACAAGAAAACATAGTTCCCTATTTTGTTATATAAATCTTTAATAAAACGCTTTTTAATAGCATAATATCGCAAGGTTTCTATCTAACCCCTAGAAAAATTTCATAGATATATGCCATGTACTTTCTGAGATAAAAATTAATTTGTTTTTAATAAAATTGTTCCTAAAAATGGGTACATTTTTATTACCTATTTGTCTGATAAAAACAAAATTATTTATAAATTATTAACAAAAGCATTATTACTATTATTAGCACTATTATTACTATTATTTAAGACCTTCTTATAAAAATGTGTAATAGCAAGACAATAAAAAACCGTTGCATTACACCATTCGCTGTTAAGCAATGTTATGTGGATGACTAATGCATTATCAAATTTCCCAAAATTCCTGACTATGTTTATTTTAACATGGTTTATTTACTGATTGCAGGGGTCGAAGTAGTTAAAGTGTGACGTTATCTTGTGTATGCTATAATAACCGTCTATAACTTCTTTCGACTCACTTTTATTAATTTAATTTTGCTAAAAGAGCTGATTTTACTTATAGAAAGCATTTGTAGGTTATTGCTCTGCTTACACAAGACGTATGTTTAATTAGGGGAAGCCACGAACTTTATACTTTTTACATAAAATCTTCCCATGCAAATTAAAATCTTGTTCCTTAAATTATTTATGTTCGAAATTTTAAATGTTTCTTTAGATTCTGAAACCTAAACATTCTTTGTTGAAAACTAAAGTAAAGTTCACTAACGGCTTTAATCGTAAAAGTCGTTACAGAACATTATTCTGGATCACTTGAAACCCCCGAAACAAATTTTGGTTAGAAAACCTGGAATAATTGTTGTTTTAAATACTTTACTAGGATTTAATTAAAATATTTTGTTTTGGCAAGAAAAGGAAAGTGGCAAACACTCTCTTATACTGCATACACAGGTTCCTGTTCTTTTCTGCTTGTCATTTTCTACGAATTTCTCAAAATATTTTTTAATACCGCTTTATGAAGTTATCTAGAGCAATTGAGGCGCTTCTTACAAAAACAGCCATAGTCCAATAATTCAATTTCGTGGTTAATATCGTTATATATGTTTATGAGGTTGCCCATCGATTGGTTTACTCGGTTTCTGCAAAAACGGCCCTAGTCCACAGTTATAGCGTCGAAAAGTTTGAATAGTTCCACAAAAACAACCATAGTCCGCTTGGGTTTCTACAAAAACAACCATAGTTCTGGACAATGGTTGTTTTCACTGAAAATCAGTTGTTGAAGCATAAAACATAACCTTCAATAATAAAAACAGATTTAGTGTTAATTGGTGATTTCTTATAAAGATTATATATTTCATTATATAGGTTATATATTTCTTATAAAGATTATTGGACCGTTTTCAGCACAAAATTTAATATTAAGTTTGGTCTCCCTAGATCTGACACTTGCACTGTTTGCGATCGCTTCTTCTCAAAGCTAAATTTATCTACTGATTTAGATGAACGTCGAAGTATTGAAATGGAAAAAAATCTTCATCTGGCTAATGCAGATAGATTTTATGAAATAAAAAGACAATGTAAGATTAAAGCCAAGCAAGGGCTTATTATGAGCATAAGCTTTGATTACATGCAAAATTTGCAAAATAGTAAACTAGTTTTGTTGCACTTTATTCTCAAATAGGAGATGTAAAATTAATATGTCATTAATATGTAATATGTAATATCAAATAATAATAATATGTACTATCGTTAATAAGTCACATATATTTCAGATTTTGCGAAATTCAGGATATAAGGGGGCAGTAGCAGCAACCTGTTAATATTTCTAAATGTCGAAAAAATAGTAAACTCTTTTTGTTTCGCTCGAGTTTTGAATGGTAGGGCTGAAAACACTCTGTCAAAATTCTTTGTAGCACCACGGATAAAGATATCAGGTTTTATTGAAAGTTGCATTGGAGCATAGCGGTCTTTAGCTCTGATGATAGATCAATATACTAGTATTTTTTGACGAAGTAAATGATCATAATGATATTGACCATGGTAATAAGTGTCTTCGATCTACTTAAATTCTCTGTTTTTTGAGCATAGGCGATATGAAGTGGTATTTTTAAAACCATCATAAATGCGTAATGAGCAATTTGAAACAGAGCGTCACATTTACGTTGAGTACCTACTTTTATAGGAATCTTTCTCATTGCTTCTACTGTGACTGTTCATACTCCCTCAATATCCATTTCAGAATTGTGATATTGAGCAAAACAAGTTGCATTCAAATGAATACATCTACATTACTAATTACATCTGCTACACATATAGATTGTTTGACTTTGAACATCTTCTTTGTTCTTGTTTCAATATCAAGTAACCACTATGTATAGTATTGACGAATAGTGGCCACTTTTTGCACCCATGACACGTATTCGACAGTTTGCCACTACGTTGTCGCGGAGATTCAACACAAACACCCATATTTTTGTTATAATTGTAAATTAGAGGTATGTAAAATAAGGTATGTTGTTGATTTTCTTTTCCTTTTTGTCATATCTTTTTGCAGTTTTCAATGGTTCAACACCTTACTGTATGCTTATTGCCGTCACAACCGAATTGTCATTCCATCGAACAAGAGAAATTAGTATTTTCTGTCCAGATTTGCGTCAAATGCTCCCGTCTTTTTCTTAGCAATTGGATGTGTAAATTCTAGGTCATCCACTATTCCTGTTGTCACGAATGGTAGCTTTTGCAAAAAATCCTTTTTATTTAAGACTTGCACATAATTTATATCAAAAAAGAAGTTGTCACGAAAAATATTATGATTATGGTTGTTCTCTACAATAGATAGTAGATCAAAAGCAATGTCACCTGCCAACCCACGTACTGATTTTTAAGGTTTGGAGGATACGCCTCCATATGGCATAACTTCTAAAGTACCTTTCAGCTGAACAAATACACAATAATTTGAAACCGAATCTTTCCGGTTTTCGTTTCAAAAACATTTTGCGTGAGTGCCGTCCAAAATATAGAATCATCTGTTCATCTGAGGATAAGTTGCACTAAAATACTGCATACTGCATGGAGTTTTTCATGCATGTTAAAAAATGCCTCAAACTTTCAAAATCTATCAGTTTTATAGAGCTTGCTGAATATTTCTGAACTTGTTTGTAATCGTGCAGCTTTTCAATGTCGACTACATTGTCTTCTTCAACATACCATACAAATCAGCCTGTGGTAACGTGTGATCTAAAGTAAAAAAAAGAAATTCACAAGAAAGAAAACATACGCCCAGATTCAGTAGAGCTCAATTACAGTAAACAGTATGTATTATTTGCAACCAACCGAAACGTAGGTAAGATACACAACTTTTTTCCATCTGTGTCCTGGAAAAGTACGGGGATTTATGGTATTCGTCTCATATATTACGCTTTGTGCTTTGACGACTCTTTCTCAGGTGTTGCTTGATCATATCTACAAGGTTTCAATAGTATTAGGATCCGGACTGTTGAGAGTCACTTTAAAACTCGAAAATTATGATTTTCCATCTTTTGGTCGTTTTGGTGTGTCGAGACCCACCATCCTGTTGAATGATAACATCGCAACCAGGATAGAGGGCTTCAAACTTAGTAACAACTTGGCGTAGTTTTCAGTTCACTATAGTGAAACTGGAAGTATTGAAGTTGTTGAAAAAACTTCTCATCGTCTAAGATTAATGTCTGATGGACGTCTAAGAATGTTGGTGGAAATTTGTGTGAATCGTTGTGTTACTTTAAGAGAGATTACGGTACTTTGGAATGAAAAAATAAATTTGGGACTGTTATGGAAATGCTGTAAGTTCAATGGAAGTAAGGACACAAATCTGCCCTTTTTAAAGGTAGTTTGTTATCTTTAAACTTTGATACATTGAGTGTTCCTTAACTATCTTTGTAACACAAACATTTTCTGTATTCACTCAAAAAAGCCAATTCCAACCGAGAAACAAGAAGAATGACGAGTGGCATGGGCTAAATCTGTAACGGCACAGTTATTAATGCTGAAATGTATCAACAAATTCTTAACGCTAACTTGTTACCAAGTGTTAAAAACCTTCATCTCACCACGATTTCATCTTTTAACAAAACGATGCTTCTTGTCACACATCAAAAACCACCAAAAGGTGGTTTGAAAATCATAATTTTAAAATTTTAGAATGGTTCTCAAGCAGTCCGGATCTAAGTATTATTGAAACCTTGTGGCAGAAGATGAACAACTGAGAAACATACCTCCAAAAACAATTCCCACGAAGAATTTGAAATTATCAGAAATTGGGGCATCATTCACTTCAGAATATCGGAATCCCCAAGTTAGAAGTATGTCAGCCAAAATTCAAGCGGTGAATAAAGCAAAGGGAGATGTTACTTAATTGTGTTTTTGAAATGCTGCTCGAATATTTAGTTGAATTTTTGAAAATTGTTTTCTGCAGATCTTGTTTTTACAAAAGGAAATAGTTATTGGTAGAAAATGGTGTAATTTGGAACACTAGTTAGAAAAATAAAAATGGAATTCAAAAAAGCGCTGGCAGATTGAATTGTCTGATTTTTTATTTCAAAATTGCAACTGTCCGAATATTTAGTTGTTAGGGCTCGTACATGTTTTGTAAATGGGTAATTCCTCCAATTGTTGTCAATATTGACTTACCTTTTGAAACGATGTAGAAATATCAATAAATTAGTATAGGTTTTATATTATGAATCTTTTCTCATTATAATATCAGTTAATCACTGGTAATGCTGATTTATTTTAGAAGTTTTTTTTACTAGTTTTCTGTTTCGTCGCAACACGGTAATAACGGTTATTCTACAGGAATGATAATAATAAAAGAACTAAGCAGGAAAAAATGTTTTATTGAAAAGTAAATAACTAAATAACATATTCTTTGACAAACAAACATTGGAAAAAAAGTTATACTAAATCTGGGCACGTTTAAATACATCTAATTTTTCTGGAAACTGAAACTTCTGTTTCATCACAAAAAATCACTAAAACATAGAAAGGGGGAGATAAAAGTCGTTTACACATAATAGCATGTTACTACACCGCACCTATTAGTTGTACGGTGCAGTTAAAGATATTCCATGGAAATGAGGAAAATAAAACGTTACACACTTTATGTCGGGGAAATGTATAGAAAAGCTGTAAAAACCTATATTTTTTATACGTCTTAGATTAAAACAACATCAAGGATATACTTTGGTCATGCAGAAATAAATCGAGTCCCTTTAAAAAATTGGAAAAGTATATAATTGCTGTAAAACACTGGTTGGCTACATGCCATGGGAATGATAAATTGTTAATTAAGATAATGATTATTAAACAAAAATTGGTTATTTAGATAAAATATATAACTTGTTTTATGTAGAGTATATATAACTAACAATTTTAAAGAAAAAAAGTACTTTTTAATATTATTGTATACGATTTCTAAGCAGGATACTTGAAATATACATCGTTTGAGATATTTACCCAAATCTCAAAGAGAAACATCGATAACTTATTACCAGAATGTATATTTAAAAGGCAAATTTAATCAAAGGTTGTTGATGAAACTACATATTTGCAAATATTAAAAATTTCTTAAAATATTATTGCAAAACACACATGAAAATGATCCGAAATAAAAAAAACTAAACATATTATTAGTTACAGTCAAGGTTGGTCATTGCTGGAATTTCTATTATATTAGCGTGATCTATCTCAGGATATTATTTACTATTATAAACGCACAGCTGTTTTTTAATAAAATATTTTCTAAATTTGAGCTTTAACGCTATATATATACATATATATCTTCTGAATTACATGATTATATAGTAAATGATAATAATGGTTAACGCATGTTTAATTTAAATCAATAATGCCTTTTAATTTCTTGTAAAAACCTCAAACGTATTAGGAACGAAAAATGTAAGGCAATCTTTTATTATGATTATCTCCCATTAGCAATGCCAAGTTGGTTTAAACCTACAAGTTTTAAATAAAATTCTGACGCATAAATGAAACGTATTATAAAAGTGTTTATTAAACAGCTTTACAAAATATAATATAGCAAAATATAAATAGCAATTCTTGTCACTTGAAATGACGTAATCTTTACTCAGAAATACACTGGACACGGAAAAATACACTAAAAAGTAATTACACTTTAAAAATAACTACACAGGATTAATTAACTAATATTAAAAAAATGCAGAATCGACTACTTTCTGTTAAATTCGAAACGATTTTGTTTTTGAGAATAAAAGATAACCGTGATTTTATTCATTTTATTACTAATTTCCAGTTTAAACTTTAAATGATCGTTAACCTATAATAATAAATAAACCTATACAATTGAAATAGTTTTCATATAGCAAATACATATTAAAATCAACTGACCTAATTGGAACAATCATAATAATTTAATATCTAAAATGTCCTTTAAGAGCAATCATAGTGTATACTGTATACGAAAATACGTTTATCGCTTAACTCAACTGTTTTTTTTTGTAATCAGAATTTTACCTTTGTACTAAAATGTATTACAGAAGGGCAATAAGAAATAAAAAACGAATCTGATATGTTAAATTAGGTATTGAAATGAAAATGCTTTCCTAATATTTCATAATTTCATAAAATCAATTATTTAATAGACATGTAAAACGTAGTTTCTAGTACAGTTCTAACATAAATACAAAACAAAACCCAAACGTATTTTAGCCATTATAATAGTAATATTGTAAATTCTAGCGCCGAATTCGATATCAACGACCTTAGAAACACCTTTAAGGACAAAATCTCATATAAATCCAATAAAAATTCTAATTTTACGACATTTTTATGTTTATGGTACCTTAAAACTTATTTAAAACATTTTAAATAAAATTCAGACACACATGAATGGAAGTAAAAGATTTATTAAGTAGCTGTAATAAAACATAATTATTTTTGTCACTTTAAATGACGCAATCCTTACTGAGAAACACACATAGTACTTTGGCAACGCAGAGAGTTTCTAATATACTCCCAGATGTTAAGTCTTATGCAAATAAATCAAATTTTAATTATCATGGCCGCCATATTTCATCCGTCCTTTAAGATTTGCAAACGCTGACATCAAATTTGAAATCAGCGACTTGAAAAACCCCTTTGTAGAAAATTTCATACAAATCCAAAAATATTTCGAGTTTTATGATGTTTTATGCATATAGTATTTTAAATCTGAGAGCCTTTTAAATAAAATTCAAACACATACAGAACGAAACTAAAAGTATTTATTACATAGCGTTAATAAAATAGAATTATTTTTGCCAGTTTAAATGACGCAATCTTTACTCAGAAATGCAGAGAGTAACTCGACACCGCAGACAGGCAAAAGAATTCAAGCAGGCTGGCCAATACTGAAAAAATAAATGGACGCTGTATAAACCTATAGGTTGCATAAAATAAACAGACGCTGAATAAACCTATAGCTTGCAAAAGACGCTGACTGATACCATCATTTATATACACTTATATACGCCGGACGCAGGGCGCTACGCTTTTGGTCCGGACGCATGGTAGGCCTCTATAGATATATATATATATATATATATATATATATATATATATATATATATATATATATATATATACACGCCCAACTATCCATACCAAGCCCGCTATGTTACGCAGGCACTCAGAAGCCCGGGCTTTCCTGTAGAGTTGCAGCTGTATATTCTACCTCAATCGAACCGATAATTTCATATTATTAAGCGCAACCTGCGAGGGGTAAGTTATTTTTACATACAAATGAATATATACTGTACAGCTTTTACGAGACCGCATATATTATTGGTACTGTAGCAGTCCTGTTTGTATAAAAATAGATATTTCACGCATTATACCAAGCCACGCAGGGTTGCCGCTACTGTTACCAGCAAAACGTAAGATTATTGATCGTGTAATTTGTCTCGCCGGCTGTGAATGTCGGACAAACCACGGTTAGTCACCGAGACTTCCCGAATGCTTTCGTTCTTATGTGATGGTAATGCCGAGTTGGGAGTATCCTAGCGGAACTTTTGTTCTCGCCAACAGCCTGAGTCAAGGTCGTAGGTACATCTGGTTATTATCGATTTTATTTTAGCTTTCTCGCGACATAGTAACACAGACAATTATATACAACAAACTTTATGAAAAGAAGATGGAATTTTAGATTTCAGATCATGTTCTACATGCATAATTAACTGAATATTAAGTTACCTCAGAATTCGCCTTTTGGCCACCGATTTTGATGATTTTTTTTTAAATTGTAGGTAATCGACTATATTTCAAAGTCTAAATGTTAGATTTGTCCTGTAATGCCCTGTTTAATTGTTAATAACAAATTATTACTTTTTTCATAAGGGACTAACATTTAAATAATTTCATCAAATTTGTATTATAATTGCATAAAGTTGGGTACTTATAGGTTTTTAGGGTCGTAGATTCAAAATTTTAATAAAAATTTGATGAAATTATTTAATTATTAATTAGCCCCTTATGGAAAAAGTAATAATTTGTTAATAACAATTAAACAGTAATTTTCAAACCTTCGACAGTACAGACTTTACCAATTAAATATTTTAGTTTGAAAGAAAATGGCAAGAACAAAATTACAGTTTTCAATTAAATTAATATAAATAAAAATATTATTTCTAGAAAAAGATAAATCAATATTAGACGGTTTCCTAGAAAAAAAATACCTCGGAATTCGCCTTTTGGGCACCGATTTTGATGATTTTTTTAAAATAGTAGGTAATCGAATATATTTCAAAGTCTAAATGTTCGATTTGTCCGCTAATGCCCTGTTTAATTGTTATTAACAAATTATTATTTTTCCATAGGGGGTTAATTAATAATTAAATCATTTCATCAAATTTTTATTATAATTGAATAAAGTTGGGTACTTATAAGTTTTTAGGGTCGTAGATTACGAATCCGGGGTCCAAATTGGTCTAAAATTCAAAATGGCCGCCGGTGTCAAAACTTTAATATATGAAATTTTGAATGAAAAATCGTACCAAGGGGTTTTTAAAGTAGCAAATTGTGCTGTTAAGCTAAAAAATGACCCAGATGTAAAATGCTTGTCACAAAATGGCCACCGAAACTAAATATGATTAAAATTCAAATTGTTTAATCTCTACTGTATGTTTGTTTAAGATGGATTAATATAGTAGTTAACACAATTTTAAGATTGTTGCAATTATTATTTATTTAAAATTCAAATTGATAGAATGGAGTTATTCCGTATGAATAGTGTTAAAATAAATTAATACTCCATTATTTAACCAGATTCCGTTTAAGTCTGAAACTTTATTTATCGTCAGATTTAAATAAAGGATATTGTGTTAATTATTATTTACTTGTGTTTCATGTAAAGCATTGTTAGTTTTTTCAGCTACTTCTGGCAACGTAGAAAAAGAATGTGCTCTTTACATTTTGAAAACTGATTAGTAAGCTTTTTTTTGGGAAGAATAAATTCTTTTTTACATGCTCTTACTGGTTGCGACACTTCAACGGCGTTTTTCGGCAAAGGGGAAAATAAATTTTTCAAAACTTTTGAATGCAAAATTTTATAGGTGTTTTTATAATTTTTAGAAACAGTTAGGGTTACTGAAGACAAGATAAGATATATAGAAAATAAATAAAATGGAACTTTTTTATTAGAAATTGCATGAAAATAAAACTAAAAGAAATTGATTTAATTTTATTTTATTTGGCAAATCCCATATTGTATAATATCATCTTCAGAGTCATTGCGTTCTGTTTCTTCTTCTTGTTATTTTGAAAAGCATTCTTCATCAGAGAAGTTTTCATCTAAACTTCTTTTTCATTAATGTTTCCTACGTTTGGACATTTCCAAAACTTTAAAAGATTTGAGTTTTGTTTTCGACTATGCTTAAAAATTGGCTATAAGTGGATTCGAAGATGCCAAAAATAAGTTGAGAATTTTCTCATTAGTTTCTTCTCTGGAAGATTTGCATGGATGACCTCTTCTAAATTAACTAATCAACTTTATTTATTTCTTCTAAATAGCTTGAAATCTTTTTTCTCGCTTCTTCGCTAGCCGTTCATCTGTATCTTTTTGATGGACCAGCATGCCTCGAAGGTTAGTTAGAGTACCGTAGGTACATTTTACTAAAACATTTTCTGCAGCTTTTATGGTTGAATGGTCTTGAACTTTTCAATATTTATTTCATATCCACATACAACTGTTTGCATAATATCAAATCTATTAATAAATTATCTCTGACTTAATTTCTGTAATTTCTGCAGAAGTCGCAAGCGCTTTGAAAAAGCACATTGCTTCATATTTTCTTTGTTTTTAAAACTGTAAACCATGTGGGAAAAAATCGTGAATCTGTGTATCAAACAATAAACAAGTAACTGTGATTCACTGGCAAACATTTTAAGAAAAAATGAATGAACTGGGTGTTTTGCAAACCTTACTGAGCTGAAAACATGTGAATACATGTCTGAGATACCTATTAGAGACCGCTAGTTTAGCCGTTTAATTCTTTCGACATTTTGTCAGCTTTTGAAGCAAAATCCCGTTACATGAGACGGTGGAATAGTCTAAATTTTTGACAGTATTGCCTTTTTGTCCGTTCCAAGTTTTAATGACTTTCGGATTTAGATTAATTTATTATGATATGAGCTTTCAATCAGTAAAGGTTTCATCTTGTAAATCCGTTTCCCCAAAAAGAACGACCTAAACAAATCCACAAACTGACAGAGGAACTAAGGGAAGACTGACAGATAGGTGCCCAGTTCGTGTTATGTTATTCACTAACCATGTACAGTGCCGCCCATTTGAAAGTGCACGACTCTTTATATGTAATATTCCAAAATGACATCGTGTAAGTCATGATTCCATGGGCTGTGTTTATAACAGCTGCAGCGGAATGAAAGGTTTATTATTATTATTTTCAAATACTTGTTTAAAATCATTTATCAGCTTAGAGTAAGTTATAGAAAACATAACCGAGGTAAATCGGGTCTATCGTGTACTTTCAAATGGGCGGCAGTGTACCTCTAAGTTGCTATTTAATACTTCATAAAGAATTATGATATGACTTTTAAATTATTAGTCCAAGAGCAAGAGCAAAAAAGTAGGTTCATAATGCAATGAAATGTTTTCGTAGACAATAACATTTTCTACAACTTTTATTACAAACTTTTTTCTGTATAGTGTATAGCTTTATATTTAAAGCGCGCCAAACTTTCTCCAACATGGTTATTGCTAAATATATAGTTAACGGTTGATGATACATTAAAAATGGTAATAACCAAATTTGTAGAACACAAAATTTCTTATAGAATTTATTTGAAGTTTTTTTTCTATAAAATTGATACTTTAAGAGCTATAGCTTGGTAAACTATTGCACCGCGTGAATTATCAGTGGTAATGTTGGTCATAGTACACGGTAAACATTTCATAACACATAAAACGGCGAAAAGTGTTCAGAAAAATGACAGTACTGTGTAGTGTGTAGTGAATGTAATGTATTAATCTTATAAATAGTGCCAAGAAGTACTCATAATTTATACATCTTTCTTAAATTGCATGGGTAGAACGTATTATCATAAAAAACTGTCAATGTAGCAAGATATAATAGTTTGTCACGTACATCACGTACATCATAAAAAATAATAATAATCATGATGATAATAATAATCATGAGAAGGGAAAGGTGGAGAAAAGGAAAACAGAGTTCAAAGAATGCAAATTAATTTTTTGAAATAAAAAACGGATTAAAACATTTATTTATACAAAAAGTGGCAAGTTATTTTACGTCATAAGTCTCAGCTGTTTCGATGATGAAGGAAGTCACTCATCGTCTTCCACATCCTTGTTTTCTGCCACCGATATATCCGTAGGAGGTGAATCGAAAATTTCATTTTCATCGACTTCGTCTTCGATGGTTTCCAATGTATCTGGCACATGTGCATCCACCACAATTCGAACAAATAATGGAACATTTTAAGCCAGCTTTTCGGCATACACAGGCAGCCCCGCAATTTGTTGTGCATTTGCAAGATATTATTTTCAGCAAACTTGAGGGTGCTGGAGCCATAGTAGTTCGAATTGGTTGAAGTCCATTTGTAGTCCGCTTCCAATCCCATTCTTCAGGATCATGGTAAAATCCAAGCCAAGTTTGAATCTGGTGGTAGGTTCTAAAAGAATGGTAACGTGCCGTATCTTGGGTTGGAGGTAGAAGTGAGAGGTTTAGTTTGGTGTTACTCGCCAAATTTGCGAAGCATTTTTTGCGAAGAGAGTTAATGGACGCATTGAGAGGCGCATGATTATATATATAGTGTATAATTTCGTGGCTATTGTGCGTAAACTCGGCATTTACAGCGTTATAAGTCTTAAAGTATCAATTTTATAGAAAAAAACTTCAAATAAATTTTATCGGAAATTTTGTGTTCTACAAATTTATCATCAACCGTTAACTATATATTTAGCAATAACCATATTGAAAAAAGTTTGGCGCGCTATAAATATAAACTTATGCACTATACAGAAAAAAGTTTCAAATAAAAGTTGTAGAAAATGTTATTATCTACGAAAACGATTTTTTTACTATTTTTGTGGCACGATGCACAGTCACGAGATATTTGATAAAACGTGTTTTCCAAGATGGCTGCTAACGTTCATCTCTCCCGTCCCGCCAACTAGACGTTACATTAGGGGACACCTACGAACATTTTCCAACAAGAAAATCAATTCTGTAGAAGATTGCAGAAATAAATTACCGGCCGATATTATTTATTTTCCAACTTGTTTACATGCAGGTTACTAACATTATTCCATTGTTATTTCTAAACTACTACTATTTAGTAAGCATTAATCCTACAGTTCGGACAGCTTTTTTAAGGAATTCTCTCGTGTAAAACAGCCAGCGTTCGCATTCAAATGAGACAGTGTTAAGATCTGCAGATGAGAACAACTTTGTTCTATTTCTTTCACCTAATGTAACTGCTATCACTCAACCAACGGACCAAGAATATATAAGAAACACCTAAGAGATTTTACAGACGTACCGTTTCGATTAATTTCTTGGAAACATTTGATATGATGCGATTTTGAAAGTTCTCTAATATCAAAGATGCAATTTTTGCTTTCGCTATTGCATGGATCAATGTTAAACAACTGACAATCGAGAAAACGTTTTTTACAATTATGAATAATGGAAAAGAAGTTAAAGGCGAAGATGTTACTGAAGACGTGATTTGTTCTAAAGGTATTGGTAGTTTGGCAAATCAGAGCGAGGATATGAAAGAGATAGAAGAGTCCGACATTGAAGCTTAAATGCATTGTGATCGTAAAAAACAAGGTTAGCAAGTACTGACAGGAGATGCAATAATGGAGGAAGGGGAAATTCTACCCGACACCTCTCAAGTAGATCAAGAAATTCTAAGTGATGGTGATGATGATTTAAACATGAAGAAAGTACTTTATGGACAAACTGCTGAAGCCATAGGCGTGTCATTAAATTTTTTTGAACAACATAAGGATCCTGATGTAATACATATTTTACACTGGCAAAATATAAAACAAATGATAAAAAATAACACGGTACGCACAGAAGAAATTTTCAGATTTTCATATAGCTTTTCTAGAACTTTTTGGTATGAAGATTACGAATCTGATGTTGGTTGTTTCCAATCAGGTCAAATGTTGTTGTTTCGAATTTCATTCGTACGCCATGCAGCCAACCCATACCTGCCTCATGAATTTAACTCAAACCGGGTTTCTCAGGAATTGCTTTTTACCTTACGAATGCAAAACGCCAATAGAAGAATAGCATGCATACACCACATAAACAGGGTTGACAATTTTGGCGTTTCTTAATTCTACAGCTTTTTTGCTTTGGCGCTTGGTGCGTAAATTTTGCTATTAGTTTTTAGCTTTGCATCGTGTTAGACTACTATTGCATAATAAGTAGCGTGCCCCAACTTCACCTAACGATAGAAAAAATGTCAGGCGAGGCATCTGTGACTCTCGTTCAGAATTGGACTGGTCTAGTGCCCTCATGTCTCTGTGATTTGTGATTGCGCATTAAGTCTGGTTCCGTTACGGGTAAACTAGCTAGATATATGTTTCCGAACTATCGTTCTCAGATAGTTACGTCAAGGAACTTCAACGCTTTCTTGGATTAATTACTTATTTATCTAAGTTCTTTTAAGAACTTATCAGAATTATTAGCTCCACTTAGAGTGCCGTTAGAAAAAGATGATGAATGGAGATGGGAGAATGAACAAAAGGAAGCATTCTGTAAATTAAAAGAAATATTAAAAAACCCTCCAGTACTTGGTAATTTTAACCCAAATTTACCTATTTTATTTTATTTTACTGCATATGGTGGGGCATTAATTCAGAATGGTCACCCAATAGCTTATTACTCCAAATCTTTAACTAAAACGCAGATCAATTATAGTCAAATTGAAAAAGAAGCATTGGCCATATTACTGGCTTGCAAGAAATTTCCTGTTTATATATGGGGAGACAAAAATCTGATAGTAGAATCAGATCATAAGCCGTTAGAAACCATATTCAGGAAGCCATTAACTGAAGCGCCTCCCAGACTACAGAGAATCCTATTTGAAATACTGCCATATCCCACAATTGTGTACAAAAAAGGAACCATGTTGTACATAGCTGATATACTGAGCAGAGACTGCGCAAAAAATGTTCATGATGACGAGGATGAAAACTCATTTGAGACATGTGTAATAATACCAATGAGTAAAACGAGATTGCAGCAGTTAAAACAAGAGACAAATACAGATATAGAATTGGTGGAATTAAAACAGCAAATACTTGTAGGATGGCCCGACAGAATAAGCGAAGTTCCGGCTTCTCTAAGAAAATACTGGTCTTACAGGCACCTAGCAACTTATGAAGATATCATATTCAAAAATGATAAAATAATGATACCTCCGAGACTACAAGAAGTTGTTCTCAAATGTTGTCACTTTAGTCACAAAGGTATCACTGGTACTCTCTGATTGGCCAGAGATTTTGCGTATTTTGGCCAAGAATATCTGTAGACATTATTAAATTGGTGCAAAACTGCAAGATTGGTACGAAGGAACAAAAAGAGAATCCTAAAGAAAAAATTTTACTTCAAGAGTATCCAGAACGGCCATGGCAAATATTCGCTTCTGATATTTATCATTTGAAGGACAAGGAATACTTGCTAATGGCAGATAGCTATTCAGGTTATTTTGACTTCGTGCAATTATCAAGCTTAACCAGCAGGTCAATAACTCGAGCATTTAGATGTTGGTTTGCTACATTTGGAATACCTGATATTCTTCGTACAGATGGAGGAAAACAATATGTATCTGAAGAATTTAAAGAATTTGCTAGAAGATGGAGGTTTGAACATAGAGTTTCCAGTCCACAGTTTCCCAGACCGAATGGTTTAGCAGAGCGATATGTACAAGAAGCAAGATCGATACTAGATAAATGTATAGAAGAAGGTTCAGATATCCAGTTAGCCCTTTTACATCACAGAAACACACCAAGAGACACCCTAGGTTCTCCAATGCAAAGATTAATGGGTCGAAGAACTAAAACGTTCATTCCCATTAATACAAAGTTATTATTACCTGAAACAGTTAAAAATGTTTCTGAAAAGTTGAAAAATATTAAACTAAAAGAGAAGAAATGTGCAGATAGAGCAAAAGCAAATTTACCAGAATTTTAAAATGATGAAAAAGTATTAATTAGAAAGAGACACAAGGAATGGACTCCTGCAACAGTTGTAAAGAAGGCAGAAGAACCAAGCTCGTGGATTGTACAATAGGGTGGTCCAACAAAAAAAGCAAAGTCGGAAATCTTATGTTCTCACCCCCTAGGATTATTGTATATCGAAAAAAAAAAGTACCCCTATTTTTTATTTTGAAATCGGACGATGTTTAGGGGTGCCTCAAAGCCCTTAAAGGTTCCAATGTATTTTATATGGGAAAAAAAAACTCTTTCATAGGTTTGGTATAGAATTTTAGAAAATCAATATTTTTCAATGGGACTACTCTGTTTCTCTTCAGAAATGTTCAGAAAATGACATCCAATAATTTAGTTATCAAAATATTTTATATTAAAAAATAGTAATAAATATTTTTTAACGATTTTTCTGTTTCTTTCATTTATGGGGTTTTTTGCGGGTCTGTAAAAAATAGTTAATATAAAAAATTTAACAAATAAATTATTGGATGTCACTCTCTAAACATTTCTGAAGAGAAACACAGTAGTCCGGTTGAAAAATATTGATTTTCTAGGATTCTATGCCAAATCTACGAAAACGTGTTTTTTTTCTCATATAAAATACATGGGAAACTTTAAGGGCTTTGAGGCACCCCTAAACATCGTTCGCTTTCAAAATAAAAAATAGGGGTACTTCTTTTTTCGATATACAATAATCCTAGGGGGTGAGAGCATAGGATTTCCGACTTTGCTTTTTTGTTGGACCACCCTATTGTACAAACACCAGATGGTACACAATATCGAAGAAATTCATGGTTCATCAAAAGAAATCACCCAGAGCTACAATAAATAAATCATGGCGATGATGTTAAGCAGTTGACAGTAGTGTGTCAAATCAAGAACCAAAAGCACAAGCAACGAATGATCAATTTCTTCAACAACAATATACTTATATCAAGATATGGTAGAGTAATTAAGAAACCAAACAGACTGAATTTATAACTGCAGAATTAGTTGATGTGTTGTGATTGATATATGTTATTTGTTAAATGAATGATGTGTAATTTATTTATTTTATTAGTAAAAGAGAGATGTAATACAGGGATCTAGTTACAGATAGATAAACAAACATTGTACTAGTTTGACATTAGTAAATCGAACACGTTAATAAATTAATTATTTAAATAACATGTTTTATTAGGTAATTATTATTATAAATAATAACATAAAACATGACATTATTTAATGTCAATTCTACTGCTATTGAGAGACATAGTACCAACGACAGTAATACTGCCAGGTGCTTTTTCAAAGCGCTTGCGACTTCTGCAGAAATTACAGAAATTAAGACAGAGATAATTTATTAATAGATTTGATATTATGCAAACAGTTGCATGTTGATATGAAATAAATGTTGAAAAGCTCAAGACCATTCAACCAAGGAAACTGCAGAAAATTTTTATGGTACTCTAACTAACCTTCGAGGCATAAAATGCTGATCCATCAAAAAGATACAGATGAACAGTTAGCGAAGAAGCGAGAAAAAAGATTTCAAGCTATTTAGAAGAAATAAATAAAGCTGATTAGTTAATTTAGAACA
Source organism: Agrypnus murinus (assembly GCA_929113105.1). Taxonomy (NCBI): domain Eukaryota; kingdom Metazoa; phylum Arthropoda; class Insecta; order Coleoptera; family Elateridae; genus Agrypnus; species Agrypnus murinus. Next base: position 183,915,717 of record OV816024.1, on the reverse strand, counting down.
GGTCATCCATGCAAATCTTCCAGATAAGAAACTAATGAGAAAATTCTCAACTTATGTTTGGCATCTTCGAATCCACTTATAGCCAATTTTGAAGCATAGTCGAAAACAAAACTGAAATCTTCAAATCTTTGGAAATATCCAAACGTAGGAAACATTAATGAAAAAGAAGATTTAGATGAAAATTTCTCTGATGAAGAATGCTTTTCAAAATAATAATAAGAAGAAACAGTTTTGCATTCAAAAAGTTTTTTTTAGGGGCAAAGAGAAAAATTTATTTTTCCCTTTGCCGAAAAACGCTGATAAAGTGTCGCAACTAGTAAGAGCACGTAATAAAGAATTTAGTCTTCCAAAAAAAAGCTTACTAATCAGTTTTCAAAAATTAAAGAGCACATTCTTTTTTTACGTTGCCAGAAGTAGATGAAGAAACTAACAGTGCTTTACACAAGAAACACAAGTAAATAATAATACAATATTCTTTATTTAAATCTGACGATAACTAAAGTTTCAGACTTAAACGGAATCTGGTTAAATTATGGAATTCCATTCCATCAATTTGACTTTTAACTAAATAATAATTGCAACAATCTTAAAATTGTAACTACTCTATTAATCCATCTTAAACAAACTTGTAGTAGAGATTAAACATTTTGAATTTTATTCATATTTAGTTTCGGTGGCCATTTTGTGACAAGCATTTTGCATCTGGGTCAGTTTTTAGCTTAACAGCACAATTTGCTACTTTAAAAACCCCCTGGTACGATTTTTCATACGAAATTTCAAATATTAAGCTTTGACACCGGCGGCCATTTTATAGCTACCATTTTGCACTTTGGACCAATTTGGCCCACGGATTCGTAATCTACGACCCTAAAAACCTATAAGTAGCCAACTTTATTCAATTATAATAAAAAATATTTAATTATTAATTAGCCCCTTATGGAAAAAATAAAAATTTGTTAACAACAATTAAACAGGGCATTAGCGGACAAATCTAACATTTAGACTTTGAAATATAGTCGATTACCTACAATTTAAAAAAATCATCAAAATCGGTGCGCAAAAGGCGATTTCCTAGGTAACTTAATATTTATTTAATCACGCATGTAGAACATGATCTGAAATCTAAAATGTAATTAATGCGAATAAGATGTGGCAAAAGCTTTTATTTTACTATACATACATCTATTTTATTCTTAATAATTAAAAATCATAACTGTTATCTTTTATTAATAGTAAAAACACCTTACATTTTATTCACATGACCCATTATTTTGTAATCAATCTTTGAAACAAATTGCGTGTAGTTTCTTCAATTTTATTTCATAATTACCCATTTACCAATTTTCATAAATTATCAGGTATTTTTTTCAAATAAAAACATTTCAATCTTCACTTTATTATTTAAAAAGTTAATTACAGCGAAAAATCTACGTAGCTAATTATAACTAATTATTGTAGAATTCTTACAAAAAGCCTACATCACCCTATTTTATGAGAGATATTGTTCAAGAAATAAAATATGTACCTAATATCACCAAAAAATCAACGAAAATAGAAAATGTATAATTAGAAATTTTAAAAATTCCCTATCTGCAACTACAAATACTATAGTGTGGGTTTTGTTTTTATAATAAATAGCTATACAAACTACCAAATTAATATAATAATAAATTAAACATTTTCATGAAGAAACGGAAACTTAGGAAATAATTTTAAAGAAAATACAAGTTTGTTACAAAAATCAATATTAAATGTGTGCAAATGTACAAATATGTAGGAAACGAATTTGCGCGGGAACCAGTCCCCCTACATACGTTAACCACTCTTATGGTATAAAAATGTGTAAAGTTATAGAAAAATCAATAATCCAAACACTTGACTTTCAAGCCCCATTGCCAGATCGCTGGGACTCGTATAATGCGTGTAATTTGCATCGCGCGTAAGGTCAGTTTGATGTCTACAGTATATATACAACACCGATCGTTGGCCCCCTATATTTATTTCCCTTGAACTAAACGTGTGTATTTTGAGATATATGACGGTCTTTACCCGCCATTTCGAAAATCGAGATTCCGCATCTCCTGATGATGCTTAATCAAGAAAACACTATTATACACATAAAATTTACGAAGCCCAGAACCGGGCTGCGTAAGTTGGTGCCGGGCTTCGTATAGATAGGAGAACACTCTGTTTTAGGCTTGGTAATGCCGCCTAATGTGTATATATATATATATATATATATATATATATATATATATATATATATATATATATTTGTCAAACCGCTTATACACACCCGTTTCGCTATATTCTACCGACTTGTCGGACCATTTTCGACGCTCTCAGACCCGGGCTTGGGCCTGGCAAAGTTCTCCTATGTTTTCGAGGTCTACAGGATAAGGTTTATCTAAAACTGCAATAAAAAAATATACAATTTGGGTTTGGAAAAGTAGGGTCTGTAAAAAGTTTTATACAACCGTAGTTCATCACAATGAACTATAGGGGGCGTCGCGCCTTTCTCAAGTATATATCGTATATTTTTATACGACGCTATCAAACCCTCTATGTTCTACAGACTTCCTAAGCCCTGGATCTGGCAACATTGCCATGACGCATATGTTAAGCTTTGTTTTATAAACGTTTGGTTATAATAGCTCGCATTTAATATTTGATGGAGAAAAGTGACGTAAGAATTACATCAGCTCGTATGCGATTTCTTTTCACATTTGTAAATTAATCTCTGGCTTTGAAAAATTGAAGGTTTTAATATTTATTAATAATAATAATATACTTTATTTATAGCATATAACTAGATAAATTCCTTATAATACATTATAATTTCTTAAATATTAATGTAATTTATTACATATTTTTTACACTGTTTCTTAAATAATGTTAAAGATGTACAGTTTTTTTACATTAGCTGGAAGTGAATTATATTCCACTAAACCTTTATGAAACAGATTATTTTGTCCTATATTTGTTGTTACTGTATGAACATAAAAATTATTTCTACTTCTAGTATTATGATCATGAACATCTTCTACGAATAGTAATTCATTTAAAATGTGCTCTGGATATATTCGGTTTTTATTTTAAATATTATTAAATGTTTAAAAAAGAATATATAAAAATCTCTGTCCTATTACATTGAAAGCTAATTTAAGAATCTTTACTGTAATACCATCGACACTACTATTCTTATTAGGTAAATTGTTTATAATTTTTTTTAACTCCAAAAACTCTATTGGTAAAAATTTTTCGAACTTGCATTGATGTACATTAATGTGGCTTAAATCAGTTTCAATTTGGTTTAAATTTGTTAATGTAATAATTTGTTGTATGCTGTTAATAAAGTAAATATTGAATTTTTCTGCAATTTGAATTTCCTTTTTTTCTAACTCATTGTCAAAAATAATACATTCCTTTTTTTGTCTGTTATGGCCTCCTTTAATTAATTCTTTAACTGTTTTACACATTTCTGTTGAGTTATTTTTCACATCATCTATTTTTTCTTGATAATAATTTCTCTTGTGGTTCCTGATCAAACTAGTAATTCCATTTCTTTGTTGTCTATACTTATTCATATCACTTTCTTCTTGTGTAAAGATTGCTCTTTTATATAATCTGTCCCTTTCTTCAATTTCCAAGGCTATTTCTGGGGTCCACCAACGCTTACAACTCCATTGACATTTAATGGTTTTTTTAACAGTTGGAGCATGCCTGTTTAGTGTGTCCATTATGGTTTTAACTAATGTTTCTGCTAGTTGATTGGTGTTTGTACAGTCCGGATTCCATTGTTGATCCATTAGATCTAATTGAAATTGCATTTCATTGAAGTTGCTCATGTCTCTGTGTTGTATTGTATATTCTTCATATTTTTCTTTCACTTTTGCATTTACAGTTATTATTGAGTGATCGGTTATTTTTGGAACATGGTGTACCTGGACATCAATGGTTTTTTCATTAGATACAAGAAGATCTGAGTGTAGCACTGTCCTTAGTGAGTTTTGTAGGTTGGTCGATAATCTGATGTAGTCCATTATTTTTAATTAAAGATCTCAGCCTATTTTCATAATATAAATCCTTTAATAGGTCAATATTAAAGTCTCTGATAATTAGTAAGGTCTCTGATCTACTAGCATATACATCAAACAAATTTTCAAGGTTCATTAGAAATTGAGCATCACTAGAGTTTGGAGAGTGATATAAATTTATAAAGTTATATTTGTATGATTGAAAGCATATATTAATACCTACAATCCATGTGTTCATATCAATGGTATCTTTAAGTAGGACTTTATAACTGAATTCATTTTTTATATAAATGATTAGAGTAAGGTTAACAGGATTTTCGAACAAGTGAGACAACGCAACATAATACGGAAAAGTTAATTTCTGGGGAAAGTGGATGGTTTCCAAATAAGGTGGAAAAGTACATATGTCATTTTCCGTAGTAATCAAACGATAAATTTCAAGAACTTGATTAAATTTTTTAGTATTAAAGTACTGTAATATCTTCTTTGTACGTTTGTTTGAAGGATTGTTTGTGGTTAATTAAAGCTTTATTCTTTTCCTGTTAAGATGAGAGAATGAATGCTTGAACTATTTGGTTTCTGAATTATTTTCTGATCCCTCGTTTACATTCGATTCCTTGGATACTACAAAGTATCCAAGGCAACGGTAATCATCACATTTATTGCTCCCTTGGTTTTTAGAATTTTTCCAGCAGAAAAAGTCTCCATCAGCTTGCTTGAGGACAGGATTGGAAAGAACTAGTGAATGTACACATAAGATGCGGTTGTGATTGTAAAGCAACTTGATAGATACGTAAAAAAACGCGTTTTTTCTTTGGCTGGTTTTACAATTCATTAAAGTTAGTACAGGGCTCTTAATGTTAATGTTCGTTACAATGATAAGAACTTAACCTATAGAAATGCGCTAATAAGAATAACGTGAGAATCGAATGAGATAATTGAAAACGGTTAAAATTAAGACAGCAGATTCTAAATTCTAGGGCTCGTTGCAAAATGTAAATAACTAAAAACTACAAAACTTAACCTAAGAGGAACGTATGAGGATTATGTTGGACTTGTAGGTTGTTGGTTGGATCATAATCGTATATGCAACATAAAAGGAAAATAGTAAATGTATGTACACAAATATGTCTAACAGGGAACAAAAAGTAGTTGCGAACTTTCTATACATAAACGGCACAAAAAAAGATAAGGATTTGTAATGGGCTGCATCCGAGCTTATCTGCTATGTATTCCCTGTGTTCCCGATCACACGAAGTAACGAATTTTTGGTACGACCGTTTATTGAAGTTCACAACAACCGATTTGTAATTATACGTTTTGCGACACACTGTTGTGTGGGTTTCTTGTAGGGTTCTGAAACTTTTTCTGGAATAAATAGGTTTAGCTCAGGTTTAAATTGACAATCTATGCCAACGAAATGGCATAATTCTTGTTGCATTCTAAGGATTGGAAAGTTATGACTAGCTTATCCTTTTGAAACTTGCGGCGTAACTCCATCACTGTTCACTGTGTGGTCGAGACAAGTTAGTTCTTTGGCTTCAAATATTGTTTCTTTTTTAATTTGATAGTTAACCGTAATGATATAGGCGCTGAAATACTTTCTTTAAATGCTGTAGATAGTCTGCTTTGATGGCAGAAAAATCTAGAACAGAAAAAAACTTTATACAACCGTGACTTCAGATAGATTATGACTTCAGCGATGGAACTTCTCCATGTACTGGTAGTGGTGGTGCTGAGAGAGTATTGATCCTCTACTGGAATTATGCTAATTGATTTCTCGACATCTGCTTCATAAATAGGATCCCGGTATCTTGAATGATATGCTTGCAAGAGTAAGTTTCTTGACAGATTGTTGCGTGTTCAATTAAAGTCGGCTGTCACCACATGTAATATCTTCTGTGTTTGTTTGTTTGAAAGACTGTTTGTGGTTAATGAATGCTTTATTCTTTTACTGTTAAGATGTGAGAATGAATGCTTGAACTATTTGTTTTCTGAATTATTTTCATACTCCTTGTTTATATTCGTTGCATTGGATACTACACGCACACATACATATCACTGGATCACAGTACTCATACATATCGTCGACGTTAATGCATACTAGCGGAACTATTTTCTAGCAATTTTCCAGGAGCACGGTTTAAATGCTTATAAAAACTTTGTTACAGATGGCATGATGAATTCTTTGAAATCGCAACTAGCAACATTGCTAGTTACAACATTTCAAAGAATTAAGTTCATATGCATTAATGGCGACTATATGTACTATATACCACCAATTAATAACAACGTCGTAGACCATTCAGGGTATAAATCGTGAGGTGTTCTTTATCAAAAATTAAAATGGGCGAACTAAGTTGAGCATCATTTGTGACTTTTTTGCTAAAACTCTGAAGGAAAACTTTCTCGTCTGTAATTTGTAAGATTACTTAATGGAACTTTTAATGGAAACGGGGCACTCAAAAGGTTCGGAGGGGCAGTGTATGTTGCAACCCCCAATTGAATGTCATGAACATTGGTATGGGGTAGATGCAGTAGTAAGTAGCACTTCACTATAGCAACAAGAAACGGCCACCTCATAGAACAAAAGATAAACGGAATAAATTCTGTGGGACGTTCTTTAACAAAAATGAAACTGGGTGGACTAATATGATTTGCGCCTGTTATATTTAGAACTACATGTATTGCAAATGTAATCAGAAAATCTCTGGTGTACAATTCGGCACTAAGAATATAATACATATTCCAATTCACAAATAGCTATTTCAGAATACAATAAAAATTGATCTTTAACTTAGTACAAGTGCAATATAACGGAATTAGGCAAGGTTTGAAAAACTTAAAGGCACTTAACCACCATATAGTGTATACTGTTTTGTACCTTCAAATTCATTAAACAGAAAGTAGGGATCGAACATTCCATAATTTTCTTGTAACTGTACAAACGCACAGTAAAAATAGAAACTGCTATTTTATTAATCTAGGTTAAACTAATCAAATTTAGTGTATTTTGGTCAGCTAAACTTGAAAATGACTTTATGCTTGATTTGTTCATGTTTACGAGTAGATAATATCCTGAACTTTGTAAAATATCAATATTAAACCACGCCTTCAGATGGATTTTGTCGTTTTATTTTCAAAAACTGTTAGATTTATGGACTGGTTGTTAAGTGGGTTAGATAAAATAAAGCTTATTTAATTGGCGCATGAATATATATCATACAGGTTGTTTCACTTAAGATTCATATCCTCTGAATAGGTGGTAGTACACATAAAATGCAACAAAAAAGCTGAAAATCATTAGTGTCTATCTTTCATAATAACCGAAAAAATAATGGTTTTTGAAAAGTGGGTAGCAGGTCACTGGTCTAAGAATCGCACTTGGAGCTGGATGTGCCTATCTGATACATTGACGCAGCTGCTGCTAGGTGATGTCGCAGTTTGTTTTGACTATAATTTCCAGCAGTTTCCAAAAGTTGACATTTTTAGCAAATTTTTGTCGATTTGCGTAAAAACAAAAAGAGTTTTTTGTTCCTATTCCTAATTTATACGAAAGTTGAGTAAAACACCCTGTATGTAGACCAACAATTTCTACCAATACATATGACGGGGCAACTTCAGAACATAACTTATTGCGATCTTGTATTCGTCATCAAGTACTCAGCTAAGAAAAAAAATGTTGAGTTCGCAGTGCAACCTTAGCATCACTTCTGCAAAATTCATGAAGCGATGTTGTTGTTATTGTTGGTTGTAGTATTATGATAATTTTGCAGTAAAAAGAATATCTTTAAGAGAATGCCCTGTACTGGACAATTATTTTATAAAAACCAAAACGTATAGGGCATTTCACCTTGTTTTGAAATCTTTCTTACTTGTTTGTACGTCATACTGCATGACGTTTTACCTTTATTTTCTTTTTGCATTTTATAGAGCATTATTTGACTTGTCACTATTCGACTTGGGTCAAGTATACCTGTTTCGTGAAGAATTAAATTTTGCATTCAATGCTGTATTCATTAAACTTATCACTGGCACAGAGTTCCGTATCTAGCGGTTGCGGGTACGCTATAGCTACCACAAGCACAAAATAACACTAATGTATGTTCTAATAACAACTGTCCTTGAAAACAAAATTTTATCCAAATTGCATTTTTGACTTTTTTATTTTGAAGGTCTATAGCTTTGTAACATTTCATTTTTAAACATAGATATGTTGTGCTTAATGGCCTATTTTGATCAAATGCATTGACCCTCAGGAATTGGCATCGTCTGCTCGAGATATCCTACATGTAAAATGGGTGAAGTCCCATTTAATGTTAAATATCTAGCTACATTTTAAAGCAGGCGTGGAATTAAGTCGTGAACTTAGAATTCCAAAACAAAAACCATTAAAGAAAAAAATTACTCGATACGAATATCAATATAAAGAACGAAGTAAGAGAGATCCAAAAACCCTGAAGTACCCTGTACGTTTTAGGTTCACTAAAAAGATTGATTAGTACAGGGTATACCCCTAAAATGTATCTTGCCAATACGAGAATTACCATATGACTAGCCCCAAATAATAATGATAATATCGCCTCGTAGATTTTGCTGGAGATGCTGAGATAGAATAAGACTGAACCAGGATCGCGTTCGATGCTCAACGAGATTTCCATAGTTATTTCATGATGGACATCAAATCACACAAAGTTATGCTCGAAGCTTCTCGTATAATATGTACCGATACAAATTAATTGTCTGCGTGACATATGATCGTTTTTCGATAACACAGAAACAAGACAACATGCACAAAGTTTTCTTAGCTTTTTGGTATGTAAGTTAAATAAAATCCTATTTTACCTAACTGTCTCCATTTTGATAAACCTAATAGTTTCTGAAAAAACATTAAAAACCATCTGGGGACATGGCTTACCCTCATCAGCTTCTCTGGTTCACCACTTTTGAGTAGTAACTTTTAAGGGGTTATTTAACATATCACAAAGAAGGCCTATCAAAAATCCAAGGATCTACCTCAATTCCCCTCTATTTTTACAAATTTGACTGAACTGTTACCGTGGCATTAAAATATACATATATTAGAAACTGTTCATTTGTGCTAAAAACAAATTAATTACTTCCTCCCAAGGGAAGGAACGTGGAGGTATGTTTACACGGAGACTCCACGTAAAGCATGCAGTTAATCAGTCTGACCTAAATGAATGGAGGAGAATCAAGTGAGGTTTATCTCCGTCAGGGAGTGCGCTCGCTGACCTATGAGAAACTGCAAGCCACCAGGTAGCGTTTCGGAGGTGACAGTATGGGGTCCGGCAATGGCTGTCAGTACCAGTCGTCGGATTCTCGGAAACCGTCTAGAAACATACACTTAAGGGACGTTGATGCGAAAGCACATAGCCTCTCACGTTCAAGACAACTTCACTCTAACGGGTACACACCGGAATGCTACTTCGATGGACCCTATGAAGTAGCCTCGAAACGATGTTCTGGTTGGGAGATCGGGGCGGAAAAATCATTTAGAAATCAAGTCCCGTCACATCTGAGGTTGGATTCGATCGGACAGTGGCCCCAAACAAAAGACTGGATGAAGGAACTCGGCTTCGCATGAGAGAGGGCAGGATAGTTCTGATGTACCTAACCTGGGGAATAGTCCTAATGCTGGACGAAGAACTCCCATGTATAGGGATGTATAGGGCGGGTTAGTTCAAACGGATACTAGCCTGGAAAGCTAGTAGAGGGTGGATAAGCAACCTTACTCCGACCAGTGAGTAACTGGTAGCATTTGCTAAGCAAATTGAGGGCATTTCAAATACTTTCTCTTGGAAGGAACGTGGAAGTCTTATGGCAGGTGCTCTACATAAAACTCTCTTGGAATCTGTGCGCAAAGTCGCCAAGAAAACTATTAAAAAATGGAATGTCCTAATAGTTTTAAGCAGCTTTTTATGCATTTTGAATGCTTGGCACTATAAGCTGTATATTTTCAAAATCTACGATAAATTGTGCTTCAGATACACTTACACTTATGCATTGAATCAACAAAAATAAAACTAAATCTTCTTTCTTGTCTATTTCAACGGATATCGCTCCAAACTATGCAGTGGTCTATGTCATTCGAAGCGCCCCAACGAGAGCTGCACTATCAATATGTGGTTTTCAGTTTTCGACATAATATGGCAACTCGTGGCGATAAATGTGTGTTTTTTTGTAAGTAAATGACCGTTAACTGTTTTAATCCAAAGGTAATGAAGATGCCCGTTTGAAAAAGAAACAACTTGCAGAAATGGTTGGAATATCAGATACAACCATTTTTAAAGTTCTGCACGTTCATCTCGGTATGACAAAGGTCTGTGCAAGGTGTGTCCCGAGAATGCTAACGCCACCTCAAAAAACACGAATCAACGTATATCATGTTCATGGCCGTTTTTGAAGCTCTGCAGTGAAGACCAGGATGGAGAATTAAGTAGGATTGTTACAGGAGATGAAACGTGGGTTCACCACTATGAACCTGAATCCAAACAAGATTCAATGCAGTGGCGTAAAAAAGGTACACCCTCGCCAATGAAGTTTAAAGATCAACAGTCAGCTGGAAAGCTCATGGCGACCATATTTTGGAACACTGAAAGAATCCTGCTCATCGACTACAAAGAAAATGGTGTCTCTATAACGGGAAAATATTATGCCACACTTTTAGAACGATTAAGGGACTCCATAAAAGAAAAGAGAAGAGGAAAAACTTGCCAAAGTAGTGCTGCTCTTGCACGACAACGTGCTCGTTCATCGAAGTTGCACAAGCTGCCCTGCACAAAGCAGGCTTCCAGGAATTAAATCATCCACTCTACAGTCCGGACCTGGCCCTCAGCGATTACTATTTGTTCCCGAATATGAAGAGAGAACTTCGAGGAAAAGAATTTTTGTCCAATGATGAAGTAAAAGCTACAGTTTTCAGCATATTTTGACGACAAACATTAATTTTTTTTCACTGCTAAAAATAAATTAATTACTAGATCTGAGAAATGTATTAATGTTTAGGGAGAATATATTGAAAAAGAAAAATAACTCTCTGTTTTTATTTACTTTCCTTACCCCCCATTCCGCGAATATAAAAACGCACCATCGTATTATACATTTTCAGAACTTACTAGCGTAGGCGAATAACTTTCTTTTTTTGCGCCACCGTAATCCAAGCACTCCCTGAAATGTTAGGTTAAGTGGTCTTCCTTTACAGTAGTAACTTGAGGTTAAAATTGGATTTACCTTAAATTTATTTTACCAATTTATTAAATTCATTCGCTTTAAAGCGAAAAATATTTTGTGCATTTATGCGATTGATGCATATTTGAGCACACAGAGAGAAATACTTCATAAGAGCTTTGCACAATATTGTTCAAAACAGTGTTGGAGAAATTTATATTATAATTGTAGAATCGTATTGTCCAGCGTTGTGTAGGATTTCGTTACTGAATTGTCTAACAGGAACTTACGACAATAATTTAACACAGTCAGATTTAGTTCAGCATTCTTTGGAACAATGTTGTAGAGGATAAGCTAGCATATTATGTTGAAGTATAATTGTAAAAAATGTTTAGAAAAATACAATATTTTGTTTGAATGAAATCATAATCCAGTGTTCAAACTGCTTGCTACTAATTATTGTGTTTCGCAAAGTTTATGGATGACATCCTATAGATGTCATCACTTGTAATTGTCGCTATTAATGTAAATTCGAGATTTATATATAAACAGCCGACGGCAAAAGAAAATTTTAGTGTTATACGTGTATATACTACACGTTGTATAGTATGTAAATACTATACATTGTATAGCTATATACATATTAGTTACATATATTTTAATATATGTAAAAATATATATTTTATTTGTGATATTCTAGCCTTCTGTATAGAATATTTGTGCCAGAGTATTGCACAATTTGTATAAATGTGAACAAGTAATTGTGTTAAATACTATTAAGCAATTGTGGCACACACTAGCGCAACAATTGTACAATTTTGTATAAAATTGTATGCAATAACATTACACATTCTGTTTTAATAAGTAACACAATTTGTTATGGAAACTTATACACAACTATTCATTTGATTCTACAAAATTACTATTGACTTCCACAAAATCTTGACAAACTAAATGACACAATCTTGTTTTATAATTGTACACAAATTGTCCCTGTCACTTTTTTAAGACCAATTTGTTTTACAATACCACACAATTGTTGATGAAATTTAAATACATTTTTCTCTGTGATGTCGTTTCCGTACCAACAACGAATCTGTGCACTTTGCGCTAAAATAAAAATTTTATTGTGTTATTTTTTTATTACTTTTTTTCTTTATTATAAATAGCTACTTCAATCAATATTAGTGTAATTTTTATTTTTCCATATTTTATATTTTATAAATAATAATTAATTACATTAATTTAAAAATTTAAAAACTCAGAGTATACATTGCCATACAACTGCGAAAAATGAAGCCTTATTTAAAATTTCTGTTGGTCAATAGATGACGCTTATTGAGATTTATTATGACAGTTTAGAGAAACTTTATTTTAAAATAATTATTTATAATTACTTTTTATTTTCATTATTCAAGTCTAATGATTGTGAATGAAATAGTACATGTTTGGTTAGTAAAGTTTCTAAGCCTTCCGGCATTTGTTTGACCTCAACGTACTGTGTCGATCAAACAATATCGCTTGGCTTGTAAATATATCATTTACCAAAAACTAGTTAGAAAATTAAATATCAACACATTAATTCTCTAATACCAAAATAAATCTCTTATTCATCTATAACACATTACAAGTAGTTAAGAAAATACTAGAGTATAGTTAACACCTTTTTTCAATAACTCTATATTATAATTTCTTATTCTCTTCTTATAGTAACATACTATATTCCAATGACGCGAGATCATAAGTAATAGAACATACTCATCTCACTCTGCATATTAGACTTAAAAAGTAAGATTTAATTTGTTGGTGAGTGGAGAACTAATTTCCCGCAATTTTCGTACAAAACTTCACCGTAGCTAGTACCCATTCAAATTTTGTTAGCAAATAAACATTTTGTTCAGACACAAAAAGCTCACCCAGGAATGGGGTCTGTGTATGTACATTTGTCTAATTATGGCAACTGGCTATCTTTGTTAGCTTTGAACACTTGTACACACACAACACATGTGCAGCTTTAAGTTAGGGATGATTCGAGTTGACGTTAAAGCTAATTTCGGTGTTGCTGTTGCATTCAGTAAATTTTTAGTTCCTTTTTTCAAAATGCCGACACGTTGAGAAAAAATCTTATCTACTTCAACTTTCTGTTTGGTTTTTATGATGCAGTTTTGAATTGGCAGAATTAGGTCCCATCGGGCAAATAGCCGATAGTCATGTGCAATGAGCATTCAAGGTCAGACTAGCGGTGGTAAGGGTGCTTCCAAACTGAGCAACCAAGGGGCGGGGCTTACCTTCTTTTTAGATATACACGTGTACAATATGGCTACACTGAGGGAATCTTACCCAGTTTACTAACTTTTTGTTCATTCTTTGTGTGATACGCTTATCTCATTGAATATCTTGCAATTAGGATTAGTGTTTCTGGATCTCCACAATTTTTCAATTTTTTTATTTTTATCTTTTTTCTATCCAATCTTTAAGTTAATTTTTGGTTTTCAGGAAAACTACTATTTGAAATTTATTTTCTCGATTTGTTATATTTCAAAATCAATTATTATGAATTGGAAAATAAACATTTATTGACAAGTTAATTTTAGAATGGTTAATCATTATGAAAAAGGTTTAGTAGTACTGCAAATTTGAATTATTTGCTATTTATTATTGAAATTGATTCCAAGCTTTCTATTAAGCGAACGTACACTCATTTGTTTTGTGGTTAAGTAAACGTCTGCACAAACGCATCCTAAATCTCCCACGGAATGACTAATAATACTATCCGGAACAATACCATTTGTGTACCATTGTGTACATCTATGAACAATTCGAAACAAGATATTTAATTAATACAGTTGTTTGACGTAGGTATGTTTATATAAGGACTATAATAATACGTGGGTCGTTATGAGCAGAGCAGACGCTATATTAACGACCACCCTAATGCAAACGTAAAATGTTCACCTGTTGGCTTGGAGTATCAATAGCATACTTATTTATACGTTTAAATTTTATTGATTTCAATAAGCAATCTATATATTAATTAAAACTCATTCAACTTATGTATTCTTAAAGGGTCTTTCTACATTTAAATTGCAGCTTAATGATGATTTTTTTAAATAATTTCTCCCATATTTTTGTAAAGGTACAATGAGAGTCGAAATTAAAGAGATGGAAAAGCTTTAACAAAGATTTAAACAAATCTGAGAGGAATAACGAAAGTATGTACAATTTCTAATTAATTCAAGAATAACAGTCGGGAGACCTATTTTAAACGCTGATTAACGAATTGGTGGTACTACTTAATTGTACAGTATGTATTAAAAGTCTGGATCAGCTTTCGTCCCCACGTTCCTTTTAGGCGTCCATTTTTTCTCCCCGTTGTGTACTCCATAGCCACATTTATAACCCTAACCCCTCTAACTTCTTTTTCTTTATTTCTTGCTCTATTTTTCATCACATTCCATAACTCTTTGTTAGAGATCGTTAGTGTCTTTGGTCACTTTATCTTTAATATATTTCTTAAACATCTATTAATATACACTTGAAGTGTCGGCCTAACTGTATTCCAAACTGACCACGATTCGAAACCCTATAAGAGAAACACATTAACGTTAATTCTTATTGTAATGTTATTCGATCGTCATGTTTTACTAAGTTTTATAAAAACATTATCAACTTTTCTTATTCTAGCATTAACATCTATTAACACTACATCTTTTACTGACAGTATACTATTCCGGTATGTTAAATCATTGCAATCAAGTCTTTGTTAATTTTTATCCCAACTCTACTACGATAATTATGATATTCAACGGTCGCATTTTTCACAGCCGCATTTAATACCATATCAATTACTATCAGGAACAGTGTCAGCGGCAAAATGTATCTTTGGTGAATATCTGTTGTAGCCTGAAATTCTGATAGTCCTATCATGCAAAATCCAGTCTTTGTCCACCGAATCAAACACCTTTTTCATAATCAACAAACAAGGGATAAAGAGAGGATTGAAATTGTAGTAATTATTATTGACACTCGTATCTATACCCGCTCTATTCATGCTAAATACACTTTGTTCTTTTCTCAATACAATATTACCTTGATAATTTTGTTTAAAATAATTCTATAAAATGCTTTGCTACTAACTACATTGGTAGACCGGCAGGGCCGTAGCCAGAAATTTATTTCCGGGGGGGGGGGTTCTGGGGAATTTATTTTCTGGGGGAAGCAGAATAGAAAAATAATCTTATTTTGTTGTCATTTATTAGTATTAAGTTTAGTTTCGGAGGGAGTTCAGACCCCCTAAATCCCCCCCTTTGACTGCGGCCTTGGGTGGACGTTATTCCCCTCCAGTTGTCACATATTTATCAAGCATCCTTTTCTTTGATACTTATCTTCCTTGGAAATTTTCTTCTAATATTATTACGAAAAGAGGCAGCAATTTTTCAGTAACAGTTGTTACAACCGCTTTCAGCGTAGCACTTAAACCAATTTTGTACCACAAAAATACTAAAATAGAGTACCTACTATTATTTTAGGATTATTCAACTTGCACAGACCGGTAATGCAGATTCAAACATACTACGAGTACATAATTATACTTGCATATAAACAACGACTCCAGTGGCGTAACTACCGCCGGTGCAATTGCCTAGGCCCTCAAGCGCAAGGCCCCCCAAGTCCCCATTTTTTAAAGCAATATTGTTGATATTTATTTTTCAAAATTTTAATTGTTCAATTTTTGTTCCATTAGATATTATGCCCCCCCCCCATTGTAAAATGTTAAATTCAAACTATACAATTAATAATATATTTTTGGGCTTGTTTCCCGGATATCTGCTTCGTAATTTAACTTTTTTAACTATGCCCGTGACGATTGCAACAGCAGAATGTTCGTTTTCAAAAGTGAAAATGTAAAAAATGATTTGCGAAACTCAATGGCCCATAGACCATCTTGTCCATAGAGAGCAGAGTCACGAACACGTTGAAGAGAAATTTGGGCGAAGTCATCGACACGTTCGTGAAAGCAAAAGTTCGCCGAGTCAGATTTTGACTGCGTTTGTTTAGTGTTTGTTTTATGTAAAACGATTACAAATGTAAAGTGTAAATACAGTAATTTGTTTATCTTTGTTAATGGTTAATTCATTTGTTAAGGGTAAGATTAACTGTTTTTTTGCTTGTCAAGAATTTCGAGCGGGGGACCCCCTATTTGTGTACAGGACCGGGGCCACGGAAGGGATAGTTTTGACTCATTGCTTGAACGACTCATTTGCTTACTGTACTTTCGTTAGCGTGTGGTGATACGTTTGGCATCGTAAGGTCATGTTTACTTATTAAACACTGAATATCTGGGAATGATACTGAATTTAAGAACATTTTATTACTTTACTTATTAGTTAGAATTATTTCATAGACGGAAATAATTGTATTTAGTGTGATTCTACGCCAAGTTAAAATTGCTTATCGGATGACTGCAAATTCGGCTGCTTTGGTAAAAGGTCAGAGAATTTCCGATACCCTTGAATCGCGTCATTTCTGTTTGTAAATCATTAGAGAAAGAATTTTTTGCACGCAGTTTTAGAAAAAAATTATAAATTGCTGATAAAGACAGACGAAAACCAGAACTTCCAAATTTAATTTTATTTTTTCATTTGTTTAGGAAAAATTGAAACGTGCAACAGATATTTTAAAATTGTAAAGTATAATGCGAAAAGTTCTTATTTAAAATATTTTATAAGCCTAATAATTATGATACTGTTTTTACTGCATCTAAGTATAGTAAAATCAAAATTATTGTTGCTTTCCTTGCTTAGATTCTCACCGCACGCTACTGATTTACACTATTTTCATATTCACCATTTAGATTTTATAAACACAAGTATTTATATGTTTAATTTGAACTAACATTTATGTTCATTGTTGTTATTATCGTAAACTCGGTTTCAGACAAAATATACTTATTATACAAAATTTTACATAATTCCGTTTTATTCAACTTTTTCGAAGTACTTTGTTCCGAGTTAGCAGAATAAACAGTTTGTAGTGTTTTTGAACTAGTGGTGGGTTATAACGCATAAAGGTATCGATGTTTCTCAGAGTGTTACAACGCCTAGGCGTCATGAAACATGCTTATGAGAAGCGTTGAAATATGCAGTATATCCATCTTTATTTAAAATACAGATTTTTATATATTGCCGTTTCTATCACTCCCACTGGTTTGACAATTCGAGCGACCTTCAACAGTACCATCCATTCTAATGCGCACGCATAGACGTGCATCTGGGTGACATGATAAATGCACCAACTTTATTGTTAGTACTTCCGATAACAAAATGCTATGACGCGACGCTACTGTTTAGCTTGATGTCTCGAGAAGTGTTAGAGATCTATTCATTTCCCGACGCTTGGGCGTTGGGCGTCACGAGAAGCGTTATAACACACCACTAGTTTGAACTCTAGAGCCAACACTAAGTTTGTTGAACTAGGCAAATAACAGGCAGCGTTTGGAACTACTAGGAAAAATGCATTAATAAAAGTTCTAGTTGTTTAATAATATAAAAAAACTTGTTTTATTGGAATTCATTAACAACAATTTTTATTGTTTGCCATTGACAATGCAATGTTTTATTCATATACTATGTAGGACAAAATAGGTAAAAATTTATAAAGTTAAAGAAAGGGAAGCAATTTTTGTAGTTATTACTGCATACATACATGTCACAAAAAATTATGATATATTTTATAGTGCATGTGTATTTTGCATTCTGGGATATATTGTATTGATTTCCGACGGATTATAGCCATACAGTTGTATCCGCTGGTAGTATTCCGAACAGAATATTGTTGGTTATACAATATGCAAATATTACAACTTCTGTAAGGCAGATCAAATATTTATAATACAGAAAAGATGCTGTTGACATATACTAAACGGATATTTATTTGTTTTTATAAAATCTAAATGCTCTCGATCTCCGAGAGAAAAACATCAAATGAAAAATTCGCTTGACCTAAAACAGTTAAATTATTAAATTCTGTATCTATTATTTTTTATTTTAAACTAAATAATATAAATGTTTGGTTTATTAAATTATATTTTACGATTCTCTAATTTATAGATTTACAATCTTCATTTGTATGTTTAACAGATAGTTATAGTTAATATTATTATATACATTTAATATTTATTTGAGAGTAGGTAATATTTATTAGAATTACTTAAGATGAAAATAAATAATATAGTATTATGAACAAAGGATTCTTCAGATACAGTATTTAACTGCATAAAAACCTAATAAAACTTTACAGTTGCAGTATAGCTAAGAACTAAGCATGACAGATTCAAAAGGAATATGGATACTAAAATAGCTATTTATCATAGTTAACCGTTGGAATTTTTTGTTTTTTTTTAATTATTTTATTTGTTTGAACTAAAAATATAATTTAATATAACAAGCTATTAATAATTTATAAAACTTAGTTTACAAAAAGTATTATAACGAATGTGGTGTTTTGGAGGTTGTCGTTTCTTTATTATGTTTATAGAGAAATTAAGTAATTCTTTACAAGCAAATAACGGCCGTGTTTTTATTTTAATGTACTTATTAATTCTTCTTTATAAGTTGTTATAGCAATCCTTTGTATGTTTTCTACCTTCTTGATTATAAGGAATGTAGTAAATCACTACAGTAATACTAAAATGTTTTTTTACGATTTTGTTATTTTAGTTATTATTTAATATAATAATCTGAATCATCCTGTATACCATACTCAACCTGTAAGCGTACTTACAAAGTAAGTTTAATACTTCTACAGCTGCTCAGAGTCGGTTCGGCAATTTTCAATATTTTTCAATGGTTGGCTTAATGGTAGGTTCAAATATGTTTCCCGACTATAAGCAGCATTTATTGAGTTATAGCAGTACAGATATTCTTTGTCTGCACTGTTTATCATACTCGGTAGATATAAGACGAATATAATCCTCACTTCCACTTTCAGACTATGATGATGATCTGATGGTCTGCCAACATTTTGTAGGTTCTTGCGTCTTAACAATAGTCGCTTTTTATCCCAGAACTTGTTTTAAAAGTTTATTCTTCATTCTTTACCACTATTTAAAACGTTTTACTTTTTTAAATCGATTTTGTGTATCGACTGAGCCTCCATATAGTACTCTTCGATTTATATAATAAGTTTTTTTTAATTAAGCAAGTTGTATTTGTTTTACATTTTTACATTGTTTCTTATTTTTATGATTTAAATGAATATTGAAAAGATTATTGGGAAATGTAATAGTAACTAAATAGTAGTTGCAGTATTTTTTATATTGTAATATTAACATAAAATTGCTAAATTAAATTACTACTTTTAAATAATAAATTAAGAAAGTTACTAGAAACCACTAACTTTCTGATAACTGTGATTTAATAGTTATTTACATTACAAGCTGCGAAAGTTTACTTTTACGTGCAAAATGTTTTTGATTGGCCGAGGCAAAGTGTAAGCGTAGCCGAGGTTAGTTAAAAACACCAAGCACCTGAAAGAGCTTTCGCAGCGTGTAATGTATTGGACTTTTCATTCTCCTCTTAACATTTATTAACTACCGTAAATAAATAAATAAAATGATGATTCAGTGATTATAATAAAATAATGTTTGTATATGCAACAATATTGTTACTAAGGTAATGTTGACAACAAGCCACCTTATATTTAAAAAAAAATTGACAGTTTTACTTCGTAGTCCAGGGACCGAAAGTTTTTCATACCTATCAACCACCTCGCATGTTTTATTTTCGCTTTCGGTTGCCTTATCAAGATAGAAAGTAACGCAGAAACCCGTAATTTAATGACCACCTCCTCGGAATTCTTTTTAGTTATATAATTAAATAGTAAAACCCTTAATTTTGCCTAGTTTAACTTTTTAAAGAAAATATATACATTATGTATATAGGTATTCATACTGCGATGAATCTGCATAACAGAAATATTTGAACTTTTTCCCTCACGTTGGCTAGCAAAATATAAATATATGCAATAAAATATTGGCTAATTTAAAAATAAAAATCAATTATATTCAATTTTATTATATATTTTACAATTTTGAATAATTGCTGTTAGATTGTAGACGTATTTTATAATTAAATTGAGATTTAGAATGACAGTGAACTTTGGAAATAGTTTTCAACTTCACTCTTTATAAATTCTTATATGATTTGGAAATACCTTTTAATAGATTGCAATAATGCAATAGCTTTATAAAATTGTTATGCGAGTTCTTAACTAACTCAAGATTACGTAAGAATAAGTTGGGCGCCAATTAAATAACTTAAAATAACTTAATTAAATTAATAAGAAAGACTCATCTCAGGGCGAATGTGGATTCTCATGGTTACAAATTTAAATTGAAATAACTTTTAAAATTGATATCTTAATTAAATTTAACTATAGCTAAATTGTTTAAATCACTTTACTACACTTCACAATGATAGTATTTTCTTCACAGGTACCAGTTACAGAAAGGAATTAACTTTCCTACCTTCTTATAGAGTTGCTTCTTTCCTTTTAGTATAGATGTCTTTCCCAAACCATTGGCAGCGTATGTCACCTTAAGCTGTTCCAATGCTGGTTTCCATTTGCAGTTCAACGGCCTTTGGATGGACTTTCCATATAACACCATCCAACACATTCCACAAAGGAATAACACTCTTGATAATACAGTTTTGCTTTATTAATAGCGTTTACTATTCCCTTTTTCGAAGAATATTAATTATAACTGTTTATTTACAAATAAAACACCAATTTACGGTTTTAGTCGAAGATTTATTCACTTGCTTAACTTTAGCAAATATTAATAATTATTTGATAAATTACGGTTTGTACCTTTACAATAATCGACACTTTATACACAGTGTCTAACTTTATAATCATCTCGTCGACAAACTTTTACATTTTTACTATATTAAATCTTAACGACTTTACTCTGTCGCCGTATGTCAGGAAGTGTCTATTTAGATTTGTACTATATTATTTTTATATCTACTTTTACTTTGTCGTTTTATTTACTGGACTGCACTTTACATACGTTCACGTTCGTCGTATATCAGGAACTGTCTTAAAATTATTGTTTCCTAAGCTTATATACTAACCATTTACATCATCACATTACTTAATTTGACGTCACCTTACCATCTAATACAATGACTGTACACTATATACAAAGATAATAACAGATTAACATAATTATAACAATAGTTGACTAAATCTATTACCGTTTAATACACAACACTTTATGCAATAATAATGATCTAATTACATGAACAAAAACCTTTAGAGAATCTCATCACCCGTTGATATTACTCATTTGAATTTTATCATAAATGAATTACATAATAACAATAACTTCGCACAACTAGATGTTACGTATTCTCAAGAACTTGGTGAGTAAACTGTTTGATAATAAATAAAGAAACATGGATTATTTAACGTTATTAAAAAGTAGACATTGGTTGTATAATCAATGACACACAAGTAAATAACTTAAAATTATTTTTAATTGGAAAAGTTGATAAAATATTCCAAAAGTGTTTAACAAAGATTTTAAAATTTTACAAAATTTTCAAAAATTTCTAAAATTTTGGATACAAAACCCACAGCAATACATTACTCTGTTACGTAAGTATTCAATAAGTTATTGTCAATAAAGATTTCAGCCAATTCTCATAGCGTTGGTTTGGTGGGCAGATATCGCAGAAAGAGGCAATGCAGAAACTTCACAAAAATACAAAAGCTTGCATGTTCCTGCATATTTTCACAAACGGAAATTTCTTCGCATTAAATAATTCATAATATAATATATATATTATTCCGTTAGTGCAAATGTTACGCAAGGTTATGTTCCCGTCTGCAGCAACGACCCACGTTGTTCGAACATCTTTGCGGTCAGCTGTGATCACGCAACCCACGACTTGGAAGCATCTGCGCATTCTGTGCATTCTTTAGTAGAAGCGCTCTCGCTTCGTCCACAACTGCATTAGTTGGCATGCAACATATCCGCCTACGTTACTCCGTATGTGCGGGCCAACCTACACGATTTACAAACAGGTGCACATTCCTTAAGAAGAATTTGCCACACTTCCGCACAACCTACAGATTGGTGCCAGGCACCAGCAGCTCGAATGCCAAATACCCACAAGCCTGCAACCAGGAAGCGTAAACTTCCTTAGTTTCATACTAGGAACTTTCTTCCGCGTTCAGCAGTATATAACCAGCTTGCTTGAGCTATTCAATTCAGTCAGTGAGATGGCTCGACACTACATCTACAAGCAAGCTGGTGAGTTCTTTTTAAATTATCTAATGTTTAGTATGCTTAGTTGAGTGGGTGCGCTAAAACCCACTCTGCTTTGGTTATGGGAGTTGTGTCCAGGCTCCCACGCTTAGTTGTAGATCACTAGAAGTTTAACTCCTACGCTTAGTTTATAGACCTAGTGCTACAGCAGGGTTGGTTCCGACCACCCTCTTGATTGTATTAGTTTTAGGAGGACATGTATGTCCTCACGATGTATACTCATTATGTATGTGAACCTTTGTACTCTCTTTATTGTTATTAGTATATAGTTGTTTTCTACGACTTGTATTTATTTTCCTTCTACCTCTGACTACGTCCTCCAGTCACGAAAACCCCCACGTGACAATATTAACTGGAATGAGATCTATTCCTACAGCAGCAATGGAGGCACTTTTGGATGTTTCACCACTTCACCTAGTACAGGGAAAGGCCAGAATGGAACTATATAAGCTTTCAGTGTTATAAACGGCAGCGTTACCAGTTCAACTTTTGTAAATAGATCTCTTTTCTTATCGACGAACCGTTGATTTTTCAACGTTATACTAGTAAAATTATATTAACAAAAACTCCAGTGTATTTGCATAATTTAATTCGTTATCGGACTGATGTGTATAATCTTGATTTGAGATGTAAAGGACTGCTAACTCCTCTTCATCATGCAACTGAGACCTTTAAACGGTCTTTCTCATACTGTATAGCATATGTAATATATAATAATCTTCAGTCTGACTTAAAAAATCTTTCACTATCTAAATTATCAAAAACATCTTATGCAAATGCTCTTGCGTTATCATTACCATCTATCCGAAAAATGATCACCTTAAATTCTCATTACTCTCTAATTTCTTTTGCATGCAATTTTATTTTCTTTCTATATTATTTATTAACTACAATTACTTAGGTTAAACTATGTATACTTAGTATTTGGAAAGGTACTCGCGAATATGTATTATTTTGACTTTAGGTTCAGTGAGAACTCTATGACAAGAACATGAGTGAGAACAGCAGAGCTCGATCTAATGAGCAGCTGAACTGCGCCTTTTGTTGCTAATTTATTTGTTTTTCAGGACTCTCAAATATCATTCTTTACATGCGATAAATTCTAATAACGAATCATGCACGAAGGTACCTAAATAATTGAGACTACATAAATAATAGGTATTTAAGATATAAGTGTAAAAAGCCATTATTTATTGCGCGAACAGTTTAACACACGAGCGAGGTACGACCGAGTGTCTTAAAGGACGTGAGTGCAATAAAGAGACTTTCTACACGTATATCTAACAACGTTTTGTGTACGATCATAACGATTTACTCAAGTATTCATTGTATTTGATATTTTTTAGGTGCGCAGCTGTGTTTGTGTTTATTGAAATAATAATAACAATAACAAAATGGTACGTGGAGTATTTATTGCTGATTTATCTTTTATTACCTGCACATTTTAGTAAGTAAACAGAATGTTTATCTCCTTGAACTTCAAACTATGTGCCGTGTACATTCTTACGCTTTAATTTAAAATAATTAAGCTAAACTTCGGTGCCGTTTTTCTCCAAAAGCAGAGAAATACCAGAAAAATTATATATAGGATTTTTTTTTCTTTAATGATTAGCTAACCACTGACTATTACTTAATGGTTCACAGTGTATTCTTATAATAAATATTTATACTGAATTAGTAATGATGAAATACACATTACCTGTGTATAGAAATCTTGGAATGTATAAACATTTATATTGAACTCGTCTGATCAACAGCATTGCATTTAACTGTTAATAAATCTTAATTTATTAATTGTGCCTCAATCTCAATGGCTTTGAATAAAGATTTTTATTTCTTATCTATGTAGCGGTTTTTCCTTTTCTGCAATACTCCACCCTTAACTTTAATTTTAAATCTGATGGTTGACCTTAACTAGTGACCTTGTGAGTGAGACAGACGCTGTAGCCGTTCTTGTCACCTCAAATAACCCTTGCCTACATGTGTCACAATTGAAATTTTGATCACTGATCTCTACGCAAATGTCAAAACCCATGTCGGAGATCAAAGTTGACAAATATTTCGAACTTTCCGCAGTCAATTACGTATATGCTTGATATCAGTTTCCATTTGTCTGTCACAGCGTTTGAACTGAATCTGCCTGAATTTCTGAATTTATTGGATTCTGGGAGGGTAATTACTCCCTCTACTCCTCTTAATATTGATGCTTACCCAAGCATCACGTTACATGATGACATTTATTATCTTACGTTTTTGCATGCCATAAATTACATTCTCAGAATTTTAAGAAAAGGAAGTAGAGCAAGAGACGCTATTAAATTTTGTTGTCCACTTTTCAACATAAGTTTCCGGTATTAATAATATTATAGTAATTTACATTATTTTCGGTCTTCCGGACTCGGAAACATCTTACTCGATCACATCTTTGTGTAACATCTTACTCGACTGTAACATTCCATTTCCAGGACGTATGACGTAATGCGTTTTATTTCATATTGCAATTATTGGACCATTGGTTTAATTTAAAAAAATTATATAAAATAAATTTCCGAATGCAAAATATGGACATCTATGAAGAACGAGTGTCCATAGTAACTGATTTACGTATTAAAACATTGTCCAGTTGAGTGATTGTATTTGCGTCCGGTAAGATTTTTTAGTCATACTAGACTGTAAAATCTTTTTGCACTCCTCTATTACAAATCACGTGACTACGCACGGAACCAACGATCGGAAACGTCAAATTTCCAATCATTCTCGCTTTTTACCGCACTAATGCTTGCAACGAGCACAGAGATTTTTATCATTTAAAAAATGGTTTAAAATTAGATTATTGTATCAAAGCCGAAGTTTATAATAAAAAAATGCATTTTACAACTTTTATTACGACAATCCAACTCGAAAATATTTAACCAATCAAATTACAGAATTTTTCAAATTGGGACCAATGAAATTCGTTTTATAGTGACAATCCAACTCAAAAATTCTTAACCAATCAAATTACAGAATTTTTCAAATTGGGACCAATGAAATTAGTTGTATAGTGAAAAAACCACTAATGGTTTTTTTCTTAGTGAAAAAATTTATGTCAAAATGAAATGTCAAATTTAATTAAATTAATATTAACTACACACGCTAAATAAAAATTTGCTCGATGGATTGTCAAGCCGAATACAACTCGTGGTCTAATTTTTTCTTGCAAAATTTATCGTTTAAGACATTCGTAGCTTTTGCTTTTGGAAAATTACACTCGTCTCCTGCGTCGACTCGTGTAGTTTTCGTTGCGAAAGCTACTCATATCTGAAATGACAAATTTTGTCGGAAAAATTTAGACCACTTGTTAAATTATACAGGGTCTTCATTAAGTTTGGAACCGGCTTAATATCTTCAAAACTATTAACTGGATTAAATTGAAATTTGGGGTGTGCATTTTATAAATTAATATCTATTGTGCCTAATTTTTTCACCTGCTTTGCATTGTTACTTTACGAGATACACAGCCAACTTGATTTTTTTTAAATAGCAATGGGGGTCTAATTTGACATCATTTGAAAGCTTATTTTTTTCTGAGTACCATTATGTAATACACGTGTTGTATCATTTTGACAAAAATCGCCAAAAAAAATAAAATCAACGAAACATGTTTTATCCACAAAATTAAATTTATTACTTAAAATTTACTTTTACTTAAAATAAAAATGAAAAAGTGTTAGTGTTGGTTTTAAATGTTATTTTATAATTGTTGGTTTTTCTTAGTATATGTGCAATTTTTTCTGATATTTTGCCAAAATATGGTATAGATATGTAATTTGTGTCTTCTGTTTGATTGTCAATGGGATATATTCTTTTGATATCTAACCTATAATCTTTTTGTTTAATTAAAGTGTCAATCATGTTCGGATTATAATGATTTGCATGTGCTAGTTGTTTAATGGTTGATATCTCTTTGCTAAAATCTGATTTTGTTAGTGGAATAGTTAAAGCTCTGTGTACTAATGATAATAAAATAACATTTAAAAATAAACAATTATAAAATAACATTTAAAACCAACACTAACACTTTTTCATTTTTATTTAATGCTAAAGACAGAACACATGATATCATGAAATCGGGCATTTACCGTTTAAATTGTTCTTTTTGTAGTTCGGTATATATTGGACAAACACTTCGAAATTTTGGCATAAGATATAAAGAACACGTACGTCATTACAAAAATAAACATCCTGAAAAATCGAATTACGCCAAACACCTTTTAGAACAAAATCATACAATGACTCCTCAAAATAATATTAAATTCCTACATTTTTGTAATAACAAACGCAAATTAGACATTTTAGAAGCCTTTGAGATATGCAAACACAAACTCAGGGTACCTTTAATGAATGAACAACTTGAGCTCAGTAATTCTCCGTTACTGGAAGTATTAGATATTTAATTATGATTATTATTATTATTTTATCTAGTTACCTATTTTGTATCTACCTTAGCGACGTGTTTGTTTATAATTATATTACCTTTGATAATGACAGCATAGCTGTCGAAACAATATTGTCAGGTTGTAATTTAATAAAACTGTGAAACTTTTGATAATCTTTATTTATTTCACAAACTTATTACATTACCATTTTGGCAATTGGATGAAGTGTCAGAATATGGAATAAAAAATGCAAGTTGCCGTTTAAAAAAAATGCCGATGACGTCACCACACTTAAACGCATCACCCTGTATATTCGAATATTATGTCAAAAAGTGCGGACTTTAAAAATAAAATTGACGTGTTTTTGGAATTTTTCCAAATATCAATACTTTCCCTTTTATCGAATTTAGTCCATACTTTAGAATCGCACTGTATGTAATAGTTCGAGAGGCGTAAGCAGAATCTTGAATAACTTAATCTTTAATTCTAAAGTATAAATGCGTACTTAAATTGAGGACTAAATTATCTGAAAGGTTAGGAAACTAAAAATTTTAAAAATGCAGCTAGTTTACTTTCTGAGAATTGCACCCTGGGTTCTACTAGATTTGGCAATAAAGTGCCAAATGAAAGATTATTTATTAAAGAGATTTATTTATTATTAAAGAGAATTTATTAAACATTAGTTAATTAATTAAGATTTCGCTTACGCCTCTCGAAGTTTTACATAGTATATACATTGTTAAAATCAACTACAGACCGTTATTAAGGATGATATTCTGAGGCCTTTAATTAGCCTTTAATTCTCCATAGCTAATCTTTCTCAGTTCTGCAAGCTACCTTTGGATTTTTGACTCGAGTCCCGCTTTCTTTTTCTAAAGTTACCGAAACTAGGTATTAAAGAAAATATAACCGAGCCTTAAATTTAATAATAAGACATTTAATCAGCCTTTAATTCTCCATAGGTTGCTTTTTTAATTGTGCATTCTACATTAGATTTTTGATGTGGGTTTCGCAAACGTTCTCTAAAGCTAGCAAAACCTGCGGTTTTAGAAAGATTAGCTGAGCCTTATATTTGAAAATAGGGCATTTAAATAGCCCTTAACTAGCCTTTAATTCTCCATGGGTTACTTTATTAAGTGCGCATTCTACATTAGACTTTTTATGTGGGTTCCGATAACTTTTTCTAAAGCTAGCGAAACCCGCGGTTTTAAAAAAATTAGCTGATCCTTAAATTTAAAAATAGAGCATTTAATTCGCCTTTAATTAGCCTTTAGTTTCCCATATGCTTTCCTGTTATCTTGGTGTATGGGCTACACTAACTTTATAGGGACGCATTTAATTCATATATTCAGAAGCATGTGAATCTCAATTACGATAATTGAAATGACAGATATAAAAGGATATATTTTTCATGTACTAATCTTAATGTATCAAAGATTTATGATATATAATTATCACATGCCGTTTAGCATTACTTTGGAATATTAATGTATTGTGACATTGACGCACATAATTTTCATATGAATTTATATTCCAGTGCCACTTGAGTGCTTATCTTAACGTACCTGCGAGTACAATAACACAAAACATAATTTTACTAATAATAATGTATAAAATAAAACAAACGAGTGCATTTGTCCAACAATCTTTTTTATTGCATATATGAAAAGATTATATCTTTAACACATAACTTTGTCATTAATAAATTGGGCTGTTACTTTTTCCTTCAGTATGGTGCTGTGGTTTCCATCAACTAACCTCACTAGTGCGTTCTCTTTGCAGTACTGAAATCATTATACGAAAAGTTAATATTAGTTTCTGGTGACTCAAAAGTACAACTACCTTTTGAAGTCCACACACATCGTATTTATTTGAACCTGATGGTCTTAATAAACAAACTTGACCAACAAGCAAATTCCCAGATGGTTGAAAACTAGTGACTTCGTCAAGATGCGTCTTTAATGCAGTTAAAACTTCACTTAAAAACGATTTATCTTCTACAGGACATTCATAATATTCTAAAGCAAATTTCAGACGTGCTTCCCAGTTTGGTAGATTGTTCAGTTGTTTCGCAATCTGAAATTATAAATATTAGGACGCTATTGAAGCGAATATTTCATCGAACCAACCTCTGGATTAGTTAGATTTAAAATTCGACAAAGAAGTCCAATTTCACTGTTGTGTCCTTCTCCTAGATGTTTAAGAATACCTTGTACAGTATCCGGAGCACCATCTAGAAATTGCAGTTTAATCTTATGATTTTCTTGTTCTAAGATTTTCGCTATTTCAAGAGCAAGAACACCGCCGTACGATACCCCAATAAGATTGTATGGGCCTTTTGATTGTATTTCTTTTATTCTCTAAAATGCAGTATATGTAGTTTTACTGTTAGCTTGTTATTTATAAATTTTTTATAATACGTAATCTCATAGAAGAAGACTAGTATTATTATAAAATTACAGTAATCTACTTACACCAGCTAAACTAGCTGCAATAGTTTTAAGTGGTAAAGTGTGTGCTGGAAAATTAGCACAGTAGACAGGATAGAAAATCTTCTTGGCTAAATCTTCGGTGGAACTTCTACCGAACATGCCTGGTATCACAAACACAGGAGGTATCTCTCGAGCAATACGTGTACAAAGTGACGGTAGTAATATAAAGTCTGGTGTTGTAGGCGCATCTACAGTTTTTTCTTTCAATTTAGCAACTGAATTTGGAAGGAGAAGACTAAGTTCTAAAAATACATTCATTAGGAAATTAATTTTATAGTATGTAAATAATTTATTTACTCTTGTAGAATGATTGTGCTGATTCTTCTATTTTCTCTTTATTACATTCATTCTTAACAAAGCTATCTTCAATTTTAAGCCTTAGAATATCATCTAAAGCAAACAGTACATCAGCAAACTCTAATTCATTCTCCCATTGAATGTTGTGAGTAGGAAATCCAGCATCCGCTCTCAGTTGACATGTTCCAGCAGCTTCGCTGAAAAAATTGACGAACAGTGCTTTTGGCACAGTTGTTTTTAGAACAGACTCCAAATATTGAACAGCTTTGATTTCAGATTGTCTAGATTTGGAATCTTTGTTAGGTAGAATAAACATTGCTCCAATAGGGCCAAGAGTATGAGCTGCTGAAAGTAGTGCAGAAGCACTGTCTCTAGTTTGAGCCTTGGTTAGTGAAAATAAAATTTCTATATTGTAATAAGATTGATATAACTTAAGTCTTCGGTTAATATGTGCTTGGTGTGGTTTTGAATCAGAAGACACAACAAATTTTCGTGCACCTCTAAGTAGCAACCACTCTAGCACATCTGTCCACATTTCTGCAGATCCACCTACAATGCAAACTTATAATTAGATGAATGCCCTAGACATTACAAAGGTTTTGATGTTTACCATATATTAAATACGACTGATGAGGATCGCAAATAAACTGAGACGGATGGTTGACGTTTAACTGACTTAATGCCAGGTTATCAGAGAGTTTTATTACGACTTTTCCAATATGTTCTGGCTGCTTCAATGTACTAAAATATGCACTCAATAACTATTTGGTTTATTAAAGTTAAAGAAATTGGTACCTTAAAATCGATCTAATGTCTTGGTGATTGACAATTGCCCTGAACAAAGGGCGTACAGTGAAGCTTTTTAACCCTGCAGCTATAAGATCATGCAGTCTTTGTTTCACTTCAATTGATGCATTAAAAACATCTTCAACTGAAATACTGGCTAAAGAAACATTCTTCAAGAATATTCTCATCCCAATCTCGCTATTATCTTCTACATCTAGTTTTCCTATTTGTAATATTTTACCAAACTCAGCAACACATCGCAGAGTTGCACTTAGCATACTGCCACTAAGACAATTTAAAATGAGATGAGCTCCTTGACCACCAGTAGCCATTAAAATGTGCGGCTCAAATGAAGTATTACGTGCATTGAAGACGTTAGCATCAGTCATCTAAAAATTAGTAACAAAATGATATAAGACAAAAAATTTACAGGTAATCAGGTTTTCTAACTTACAAACATAAATTGTTTTTTCATAAAAGCTTTCTGCTTTTCTGATGTAACTGTAGTAAACACTGAGCAACCATGCTTTGATGCAACTGAGATTGCAGCTAAACCATACGCTGAGCAACCACCATGAATCAACACAGTTTCGCTTGGACTAAGTCTTCCCTGAATTATAAGAGCATAGTATGCCTAAAAAAATTATAAAATAGTAGGTAATTTCAAGTGCAATAAAATATGAAATATTTTATTACAAGAACATAAGCATGAGGTGCAGTTGCAGCATCTTCAAAAGTCCATCGACCTGGAAGTTCCCACCATAAAACAGGATCAGGAACTAGTTTACAGAAATCTAAATCTAAATGTGCCAGTCCCGCTATTCTTTGACCAGAACTAGTAACTCCTGAATAATCAATATTTCCTAATTCAGGTTTATGTTCACCCTTGAAAAGTAGTGTTTCATCACGTACATTTATTCCAATATACTTCAGGCTTGTATTTGCAATAATATTACTAAAAGAAACATATTGTTATTGGTGGAAAATTATTAATAGTCGCGTCGCATTTTGTGATAATCTAAACTTGCCTAGTTGTTTGGATAGCTATATCATTTTCAAATTCCGTTGATGCTGATACATATGTACTTGTGCACCCATTTTTAATAACTGTTAAAACAAGATCATCCTTGAAAATTTTTTGATATGATGGTTCATTCAAAGTAAACTCTGGTACATTTTTGTCCAATAAAAATACAAATCTGCAAATAAAGATACTGATATAGCATTAAGAATATATTGGAATTTTAAAATACGTTCCAATTGAAGAATTACTTGCAAAACCAAACTCTAATGTTTCAAACAGTCGTGTTTTAAGAATTTCTTCGATTGTGCTTTAACTCACCTAACATTTTGTATATCAAAGAGTGTACCCACATTCTTGAAAAAATTGTTGATTCCTTCAGATGGAACAATTGAAGAAACCACATATACTTTTTGAGCTTGTTGTAAAGCAGATTTGATTTGTGACACCCATGACAGATTGGTCCGTAAGAAATCTTTAAAGGTTAGTGTATCAGCTTTGATAGGTATTACTACTGATGGTACTAGTTTTGGGCTCTAAAATATAATCAAAATATTAAATAACTATAATTATTTAAGACAATTATTAACAATTAACTTACCTTTCTAATTAACGAGTACGAAACACCATTGACAGATAATTCAGCCATTTGTATAACTTCAGGATTGGATAAAATGCTTTTATCAGTGCATGTCAATAGAAAGACATGTGACGATATCACCAAATTGATGCAATCTATATTGGGTGTACTATTCATTAAAACATACATTGGTTGAGTTTGTGAAATAAGAATATCTTTTGCATTTCGAACAGTTGAAACACTTGGCTAAAAATTTTTCCCAATAGTTAACCTAAATTTTAAGAATTATTAACTAGGACAGCGAAAGACTTACACATAAGTGCGAATTTCTGTTGAGAACATTTTTTATATTACTTTCTAAAGATGCATTTTTCGTTTGAATTTCAACAATCATAACATTTCGAACATCTTTGTCTTCAAAATTCTCCATGGCAATTTGTAGTCCGAGGTTAATTGCACTTTCTATACTCTATAAGAAATCTTATTGATAATGTCAATATTTAAATAAACTCCAAATACTCACTTCATAATTAACACTAAATAATTGTGTTAATTTTATAGCATTGCATGAGACTGGACGATTTTGCATCTCTGTAACTTTCAACGGTTTTGTAGTTATTCCAAATATTTGAATTCCTGAAGTTGAAATAATCCCAGTAGCATAATTATAATTAACTTCGAGATCTAAAAAATAAAGATCTATATGAACAAAATTCAAAGATGTACTTTTATCACAGCATCTTTACCTTTTGATTCTTCAGGAAGATCTGGCAATGACATTGCTATGCGTTGAATTGAAGATATCATCAATGTATTTTGCTCACGTTCTCCTTTATGGAATAAACATTGTTGTATCATGGCTTCGATAAGATAGCACCAATTATTATATTTTACCATTCCAATAGAGCCTAATAAACCAAGAAATAACAGTTTAAAAGCTCACCTTAAGAATCGTTTATAAAATACCTTCTTGACATAATCGTAAAGATTTGATGATTCTAAACTCTCCTCCATATTTGTGATTTCTATGATAAAACTCGCTATAAACATCGCTTCCTGTCAATTCTAAAGAGTCTTCAGATATTTCAGTTTTTGGTATGTCAGTTAACAGTTTTTCTATATCTGGAATTCGAACCTTTCCAGTAGCAATCAGCTCATTTCCGGATGAAATCTCAAAATCTCCATTTCCTTTCTGCATCATAACATATACAGAAACACTACCTGTAGTTAAATATATGTAAGTTAAAGAACTATTTAACTGAAGACCAGAAAATCAATATAAAAATAGTGTATTACCTACCTATTTTTGGTATGCGAACCACATTCATAAATTTCAGATTTTCAAATACTATTTCATTTACTTTAGCTAATTGGATACCGTTTAATATTTCATAAAAAAGAGCCTGCAAAATTAGTGCTTATAGTAAGGTGTTAACTTTTGATTAGAACAAACCTTACTAAGTATGTTGAGGTAGGTATAATAATTGTATCTTGTAACTGATGACCAACCAAGTCTCTATATTGTTCATTTTTTAAAGAAATATCTAGATCTCTGACACTTGCTAAATGATTAAGTTTATCTTCTGTGCCAGAACGCCAGTTTTCGCTGTGTTCCCAATGAATGAGAGGAGTTAAACTCTTAGTTCCTCTAGCTACTGGATATTTGACTTTAGGATATAGTGCAGAAATATTCAGATCCAAGCCAGCTAAGTATATTCTGAAATATTTTATAGAAAATTAATTAATTAAGATTATTTTTAATATTTCCTTACTTTCCAATAGCTGCTAATAAGAAATGCAATCCATTCTTGCTAGTTTTACGTGTAAGAGGAATATTTGTAGTATTTGCTTTTAGTGAGCGTCTCAAAATTGCTTGTAAAAGTCCGTGAGGAGCAATTTCAATAACAATTGCTTCTTTAGGAATATGCGTAGAACCTTCTTCGAACAAAACCGAGCTCAACAAATTGTTTGTATGATATTCAGCTGATGATGTTTTGGCCAAATCTGTATCCCATTGGTCCTCTGGAATGGAAGTACTAATCCATTTTGAAGAACGTGGCAGAGGTTCAGGTATGACTTCTTGTAAATATTTTAGCAATAAAGGTGCAGCTGGTTTTATATATCTACTATGGTAAGCAATATTTGAGACATTAACAAGCCGTGCAAAAAGACCCTTGTCTTGAAGTTGTTTTACAAATGCTTCCATATCTTCAGTAGGACCGGAAATTGTAGAGCTGTCTGGCCCATTATGGCAAGCAACTTCAATAGAAGGTGGACATTGCTTTTTAATTTGTGAATAACCCATTCCTATGACATAAGATAAAATTTATAAAGTATCGGCTGCCATTGAAAAAAACTCGTAGAAAACTATTTTCCACAAGAAACTAGGTAACTAACCAACAGCAGCCATCATTCCTCTAATTAAACTAGCCTCTAAAGAAGCCCTTCCTCTGGAATAAGCACATAAAATCATCTGCTCAGCAGACAAACAGCCATCAGCATATGCACATCCTAGTTCCCCTACTGAATGTCCTATAATTCCATCGGGAACAATACCAACAGCATGTAATACATCTGTTAAACCGATCTGCAAAATCAATTTGCCAATTTTAAATTTAGGTAACTTACTTTTTGTATAATTTAAAACCTAATCGTTTACCTGAACTGCTGCTATACCAACAAATGAATGTAAGATATTTTCAAACATAGTTTCATCATCCCCGGTTACAATTGTGAGAAGATCAATTCCTTTAGGTTTTAAAACTTCGTGGCATTTATAGATAGCTTTAGCAAAAATTGGCAGTACCATCAGGTCAGTTGCCATTTTGCACCATTGACTGCCCATACCAGAATATACAAACCAAACTTCTCGTTTATTTCCCGGATAATACTACAATTTAATGAAATCAATGACATTGTTTTATTTTGGTAATTGTAACTCTACTTCAAATTCAGCATTAGCTTCTTCCGTACCACCTAAAACAGCGTAAGCTCTGTACAAATGGCCTGGGATTGCTTTCTTGAAGGTATCTTGAATTAAAGCTGCATATTCTGGATCTATATTCCCTTCGGCTTTTAACTAGAATTTATAATTTTACCAGAATAATTATAGTAAATAGTTTATTTTAAACATACTGTAGTTAAGATTTTTTCAGCACCCTCTTCGGTTCTGGTAGAAATATTGATAAGCCTTGGTAAATATTCATCATCTGATACTTTAGTTTTTGGTTTAGGGTTTGCTTTAAGTAAAACATGCCCATATGATGATCCTATTCCAATTCCGTTTATTGCAGCCAAACCAGAAATCCATTCTTTGTTTTTAGCAACTACCTCAATTCTACCTTCAAGTAAACCATTGCATTTTGGATTAGGTGAATCATAATCAATTGTCGCTGGTATAATTCCAGATTCCATTGCAACTAGCACCTTTGCCAAACTGAAAAGAATTGCAGAAGCTTCCGAATGGCCTGCATTAGGTTTTACTGAGCCTACCAAAAGAGGTTTGTCTCTATTCTTGCAATAAGCGCGGTCTATAGCATTTAGTTCAGCTGCGTCAATATTCTAAAAGAGTACATAATAAATTGTAAAAGCAAACACATATGGAAAACACTGAAAAGAGAGACTTATGTTTTTTTCTTAACTTACAGCGTGACCACAGCCATAGCATTCAACAAATTCAACATCTCGAGGGTCAACTTCAACGCTTTCATAAAATTTTTCAATAAAGCTAGTGATATGATCTTCATTAACTTCTCTGAATGGCCCGTCGCGCAGACCATTGAATCTAGAATCAACTCCTAATATAGTTGCATATGCACGTTTTGCATCACATGCACGCTGAATATATAAAGCTACGATACCATCACTTCTGCCATATCCATTTGCTGGAAGTAAGTAGAGTCATATTTAATATGCAAATTCCAATTGATAATTACTAAGACTAACACGGTCGTTTCAAATAACCTACACTCGGGCCGCCGAACAGATATAGTAATTAAAACCGCCTACAATTACCCCATCTTTTTAACACAACCTTTCTATTGGTAAGCATTCAAATATACCGCTCAAATTGAAAGGCATGTTTAATTGTACCAAAAAGATATCAATTCGTTTACTGTCAAACTGTCTTACTAACAACCTTTTAATGCCATTTTTATTAAATTAATAAAACGGCAATTTTTTAAAATGTTTGGTTATTATTTATACTAGCATCTCTTGAAGTGACATTATTTATAATGAATTAACAATTCATATGCAAAAATGTTTTATTGTAAATGTCACTTTCACATAAGACCAATCAGAACAATCTGCGCTGCCTTGATTTTTTTGTACTATATCAACTATATCTATTCAGCGGCCCGAGTTATAGTAAAGATTATTTAGGGCCGGTATTTCCACCTCAGTATAAAGTTCAGTATAAACTTATCCTGGAGATAGACTTACGTATAAGTTATTAACGGGTATTTCGATCTCAGTATAATATTTATCCTTAGGATAAGTCTCAGTTAAATTTATACGGTACTTTTTCTCTGGATAATGCTAACTGGCAGATAAGTTTTTAGAATACTTTGTCAGAGCCGCCAATATTTTTGTAATTGTTGATTTTCTTTTTACATTTTCTTGTGAGTCTAAAAACATGGACAAAGATTTTCTTGTTTTATTTAAATCACATGACGAGGATTTCTCCCTATTATATATAGGTTCAATGTTGTTAGACAACGTACAGATAATTTAGCAAAATGTAGTAGCAATCATTGTAAACCTTTTGGCTCAAATTGATAGTTGTTTGCAGCATAAACAACTAGGCATTGCTTTTTTTGCATTTTTATGTTATGGTTGAATTTTAATAGGTTTATATTATAGAAATAGTGCTGTAACACCCTTGGAGTAATTGCTAATTACTTTAAAAAATTTTTGCAACGGGTTCTGACTTTATTACTATAAGAGATTTGTTTTTGGTATTCACAAAACAACAACTGTAAAAATTATAGAACGCGTTTGTTATGCATTAATGTATTTAAGAGAAAAAATAATATATACCTACCACGAACTCAGAACGAGATTGGTACAACTCAACAGAAATTTTATCAGATTGCCATTTCCAAAGATTTCAGATTTCCAAGAGTTAGAGTTGCAGTTGATGGCACACAGGTTAGGACGCAATCGCCCGGAGGTTATACAGCAGAAAATCTTCAATGCCGAAAAGGCTACTTTTCTCTGAATATACAAAATTGTAAATGTGTAAACTTCAAGTAGGAGATATCTAACTGAAAGCTTATTTTATACTCGACCTACATTGAAATACCCGTTTGTAATTATGCTTCGAATTATCTGTAGGATAAATATATCTGCTGGATAGCTATACTACAGTTTATACAGAAGATGGAAATACCGGCCCTTTTAGTATAAGAAAAATCGTTTTGGAGTTGTTGCTAGAAACCATTTAATGTCTTTATATTTATTTTTATTACATGTAATGATTTCATTTATATGATTTTATTGCAGTTAGAATGTTATATGCTTTGTCATTTCTTAAATTCGTAATAGTATTAATTTTAAGAGACTAGAACAGTCTAAGAATAGAACTCATTTTCTATACGGACGCCGAAAAAAAAAGTTTATTGTGGGATATGACGATGAAATGTTTAAAATTTGTCATCTTATTAAGAAAATAAAACTTTTCAACATTTCCTAAACATAATCCATTTGGCATTTATTCATATGATTTTGTCTTCATACAATTCGTTCCTTTGTATATTTTATCTACGACTACTTGGATAAGAGCTCATTCTGTCATTCATTTGAGTTAGGTAATGAATAATTTAATGATGCAGTTGTAGATAGAATTTTGAATGATACACGTGGGATTAAGGCATAATAGCACTCCTATGATTCACGATAAAAGTCTCACACTCATGTAATGAGGTAATTGTAAAGGTACTATTTAAAACGATTTTGCTAAGATCTATGATATATACAAACTCTGAAATACTAATACTGTAATAAATGTTTATGTATTTACCATTAGCATCAAAAGATCTCGTTTTACCATCAGGCGAAAGGAGCCCCATGTCATTATAAATCCATGATATCTCAGAATTCAATGCTAAATTGGCCGTACTAACAAGAGCAGCTTCAACTTGCCCAGTTCTAACAACTTCATAAGCTGATTGCAAAACTTCTATGCCATTGAGCCAGTTATTATCATACGCAGAGCTAGGACCTGATAAAATAAATTAAAAATATGTAGTTCAATACTTATTTATCTCTTTATTGTATTGTTGTCACCGATTAAATTCAGCCAGTAAGAAATACGATTGGGCATCATCGAACGCGAATGACCTGTTACGCCAAAACCACTAACAATAGATTCATAAAATAGATTGTCATTTTCTCCCACGGATGACCCTGCATACACAGCAATCTTTTTGCCTTTTATATCCACTGGATTAACACCTAGAATGTTAAAACAATTAATTTTATTGATTTAGATAAACTGAGAATCTTAATATACCGGCATCTATTATAGCTTCATATGTACGTTCCATCACCAAACGTTGCATGGGATCCATAAAATTACATTGCTCACGATGAATACCAAAATAAGAAGCATCAAAATTTTCACGTTGAGGAATGGTACCTATTACATTTGAAACGCCTCTTTCGCCTAAATAAATTATCTTGTCAATGATAAGCATTAATTTTTTTAACGAAAACATACCCGCCTTCCATCTAGAACCCATTAAATTTTCATTATTTAGAAGACCTTGTCTGAACACTTCAATATTTTCACATCTCGGAAATAATCCACCTATACCAGAAATAACCACTTCGTAATTATTTTCGAGCTTCATATTTCTTAATTTGAATTTAAGTTACAAAATTCACAACAACTATTCTTCGTAGCAAATACTAGAAGCCACAAGCACTAAACACGACTGTATAACAGGCTAAGATTATTCTAAAGTACTTATATACCTAGGAAAAAGAATTTGATATATTAACATAACAATAATTATTGTAGTTGAAAGGAAATCCTTTCGGATTATAAATACATGAATCTATTCTATTTAACATTTAAAATATGTTAAATAGAAGGCCAATAAATAATTTAAAAATCTAATAGCGGTATTTGGTAAGGTGTAGTACTCTTATTTTTCATGAACACGAGTATAGAATTTTTAATTAATAGAATAGGTATCAAATTTTGTGAATAAAATATTATAATTAACTAGACCTTTGTTTGTAAAATTTCTAATTCTCTTACTATAATTTATTAATGAGGTGTTTGTTCGTGTCCAAGTGTGATTGATCGTTTAACAAACAATATGAGTAAATAGTACAATGCTTTTGTTTGTGTCAGTAACTTATGTAAATTCTTAGTTACGTTTAAAAATGTTATTATGAACTAAGTGAACTTGAAGTTTTACCCTGTGCCTCTGCCCTTTCAAATTTGATTTACTTGAAATATTGTTTAATAAATAAAAAAATGATTCGCAATGTTTTTCATCATCAAACTCACAATCTTTGTCATTAAACAAATATTAAAATTAATTTTTCATATTTCTTCTTTCGTTGGACAAATTTAAGATTCGATACTGAGTAAATTCTTGAAGGGTAAAGCAAAAAATTGACTAGATATATTTAACTTTTGCTAGATTATTGTTCATAAGCTACATTTATTATTGAAATAACATTTAAAATAGATTGTCTAACAAACATTTATGAATACTGTATACTGTATACAAATGAAATATGAAATGTATTTAGTTTATTTAGGTACCATTTTAAAAAATATTTTTTATAAAATATGCAAAAAGTCCAGTTAATGTAGACAAATTAATCTTTATTTATTTGCTTATGTATTTAAAGATAAAAAAATAATTTATGTATTTGCAAAAAAATATTTGTTCGCCAACAAAAATAACCTTAAAAACATAAACAACAAACTACAAAAACAACACATTTTTGTTCAGGTAGGAACTTAAAATTTCACGAACATTTCAGGTAGGGGAAGAGGGGGAACAGTGTTACACAAAAAATGTTTTTTGATATACAGAACCAAATAAAAATTTTAAAATTTATTCTCTTCCTAGTTTAAGAGTTACTAAACTTCTTTCAACTTTTACATTTCAAGTTTTAGAGAAATGAAGATTTATTCAGCTTGGTGCGCTGCGTAACACCGTATCCTAATAGTGGGGTACACAAGGAAGGGTTAACAATGTTAATGTTAATAAAACAACTTAAAACTCTTATATTCTTGCGTTGTACCTACGAATTTATAAATTGGATTAACTTCTGTATTCGTTTTACGTGTAATTTCCCCTAATTGACAAAATTCTGAGTTTTATTCTAGCCCATTCTTGTATTACCACAAAGTTTCCAACATCGATATGATTTGAATGGAATAATGTATATTTGTCACTTAGATGCAACTTGAACTGATCACTGTCTGCACAAGTGTTACATAAATAATGTTACACCGAACCCCACTATCCACTGTAACACTGTACCCCAATCATCAAAAATCTATACTCGAATAGTTAATAAGGGCACAAACAGTTTTGAGGTTAAGTTCGTGCTTCTCCGGCGTAAATAAGCTTACAAAACTACTTATAAATAAATTTTTAATAATCTAGCTTTAATTAATTTAATCCTGAAGTAAATTGTATTTTACTTGAAATAATTAGTTTTGATATTAAAAAACATACATACCTTAATTTCTTGAAAACCCATCGGTGAAAATTAACCAAAATGCACCTACACTTGCTTAAAACCAAAGTACTTCTAACATGAAAATATGAACAATTTTTAAGATAAAGCAATCCTAAAAACATTAAGTGTAACACTGTAGTACGTGTAACACTGTTCCCCCTCTTCCCCTACTACAAATATACCCCTATTTTTCTCTTCATGTCGATTAATTTATTAGATAACTTCATCAGGCTTGTACCAAATCTTATCCTCAACTTTTGGCACCAATTTTGACCTGACTTTACCATCACACTAACTAAAAATTCAGGATAGTTTGTAACTTTAATATTTTTAATTATGCCCGGGTAATATTCTTCCTCAAAAAGGAATATTACATAATCATTTATTTGATTTGATATAAGTATTCTTTACATTTTGGCAGAAAGTGTTGGATTTTGTGTTTTCTTTGATTTATCGCTTTCTGGCAAAGTAATAACGCTTTCTTTTTGATTCAAAATAGTCTTTCCATTTTGTAGACGAAATTGCATATGGCATTGGGGTTTCCAGACTCTTATTTTTAGGTTCATCAATTTTCGGACAAGGAAAATGCTTATCCTACATATCCTTTGCCTTAACACTTTTTTATTTTTTTTAATCTTGTTATAATTATCGGTTCTGTCTTCTTCAATACCTCTATTTCTTTAAGTTAGTACTTTTAGCTTGTTATTCATTCTGTTTTATATCATTCCTTAATATGTCACTCATGTTCTTCTTTTTCAGTTTCACGCCAGCATCAATGGTTTCACTTCCGACTTTTTCTTCAACACTTATAGTTTTCTGATTTAGCGTTCTTTCTATTTTCCTAGTTATTATCTCTCATTATTATCGTTCTTTTTTATGGTAATACCTTTACTTACATCTTTCTCTTCTTCTTTTCTTTGCCATTATTATTTTCCCGAGCTGCTGATGGCCGCCCCTTTATTTGATTTGTATATCTTTTGTGTCAACGTATGGTCCGAAAGTTTGGGAAAAAATTCACCTGGGGTAAGTTCAGCATTCAGAGCTACTTAACTCGAAGAGCTCGGTTTCCATAGCATCCATTATTGCAAATAATTGAAACTATGATAATAGAGCTTTTGGAGCAATAAGAGTTACAATGCAGAACTTACCTCTGGTTGAATTGAGTGACAAAATGTATGTAATGAATTTAACGATTATTTAAACTGCGACAAAAAGTTGAAAAAGTTGTTTGCACCCTGGCAGCAATTGGATAAGAACTAAAACAAAAAAGGGATTTCTGCAGGCAAAGCACTAGAAATGATGAAGATCTTAGAAGACAAAGATACGATCCTACTGCCCGTGAAAAGAGGTTCGAATACAGAAAGAAGGAAATAAAACGAAAAAGAATGAAACTAAAAGCGCAGACAGGCAGATGCATTTAGACGTACCAAAACCTTCAAGAAGAGAAGAAACTGAATCCACTGATGTAGGTAAGATTAAAAAGTGAAATTCATGTAATGTTTTCAATAGGTAAGTAAATCTTTTTAGACGAGGTTTTCGATCCTTTAACTTTAGAAGCGCCAGATAATGAAGAAAGTGAAAGAAATGAATCGATTTCAAGCTATACAAATTGGAACTTCTGGTGCTACAATGGACTCTACTACTAAAAGCAAAGAAAAGGACCAGGAAACAAATTTTGACTGCACGAATTTTATCAGCGCTAGATAGATATAAAATAAGTGACAAGGATACCTGTCACATATTGTCAGCAAATGTAGAAGGCGGGTCAATAAACCGAAATGACTATGTCATAAACAGATCTTCGATCAGGGAATACAGTCAATATTTTAGCGTATAGACTGCTAACAAAATAAAATTGTCATTTTTAGAAATATATTTACAATTTGCAGTCATTCACTGGAATGAATTCACATAATTGGAAAATCTGAAGTATAGACTGGCTTAATTAGTGTCGATTAATTAATTGCGGTTCCAGAACTGTCAACAACAGGGCAAGAAGTATCTCCAGCAGTCTATGATACTCTCTGCGATTGGGAATCAACAGACAAAGCTGAAGTTTTTAATACAGGAAGACTGAATGTTGCTTGTGTTCTAGAGCAAAAGATAGAACGAAAAATCTTATTTATAGCTTATTGCGACCATATTTTTGAGGCGTTCTGCAAGAAGTTTTTTGCTGTGTCTAAGTTGCCATGCCATCTGTTAAGTCGGCTACAGCCGCACGTTCGTCCAGAGTAATAATAATAATAATAATCACCTCTTCCCCCAGCACAAGCTTCATATCTTCTAGGGCCTGGTTCGCCAAGTAATGGTAGTAGCAATTATTATTATTATATATTAATAATAATTTTCAGTAAGAAGTATTAAAAAAGCATTAGAAGTACGCTGGTAGTAAGAAGTATTGAAGAAAAGCACCACAAATGAGTAACATAAAATTTTTCAATATGTTACTGCATGGCCCCTGAACTACTGCATCTGATTTATCTTTCATAACTTAAAAACAGATTATTTCTCGAAAATGATGTACAGACCAAATTTATAGTAGATTAAATTTCTTACAAAAAAGGAAGAATAACTTTTTTTCGTAGCTGCAACCATTTCACTGAAAATACGCACTATGTGAAAAATAGCCTACTATACCACCCTAATATACAGATATAGAAAATCAAGTTGGAAGTATCTAAGAAACCATATGTATGAAAGGAACGCGTAGTAAAATAAAGAAGGGTTTATATCGGGTCACGCCTTTGCTCTTCTTAGTTTGTGTTAGTGGGGGATTAGTCGAGCATTAAAGTTTAGTAAACTACAGGTGTAGTTTACTAGTAGTATTGGTGTAGTTGTTTGTAATTGAAAGAGAATTTCATGATATTAAATTTTCACAGATTTAAAAAAATGATTTGGCAAATTAGGACCAAATAATCTCTTGCTTTTTAAGTAGCTTACAGTTTTTAGCCATAATGACTGAAAATAAAATAAATATTATTATAAAAGCATAACCAAGATAAAAAGAGAAACCTAAACTCCTAATCAAATTAATAAAACATTTTAAAAACGTAAGAAATTTTCTGATCAATTAAACTAAATTAAAAATTCTAAATACTAATTAAAATTAATAATTATTAAAAAAACCTAATGAACTTATAATGAATTAATGCTACAATAAATAAATTTATTGTATCTTGAGTGGTATGGCCCCCAAAATACCATTTTAAAATTTAGATTTTTTCTTCATTTGTATTAATAGATAACGAAAGTGCAAAGTACAACAACCACGCCAATGCTTGGTTTGTAGTTTACTAAACAACTTTAATGCTCG
Source organism: Agrypnus murinus (assembly GCA_929113105.1). NCBI lineage: Eukaryota > Metazoa > Arthropoda > Insecta > Coleoptera > Elateridae > Agrypnus > Agrypnus murinus. The sequence goes on along the minus strand of OV816024.1, from coordinate 183,871,532 downwards.
ACTACACCCCCACTAACACAAACTAAGAAGAGCAAAGGCGTGACCCGATATAAACCCTTCTTTATTTTACTAGCGCGTTCCTTATTATACATACATGTGGTTTCGTAGATACTTCCAAGTTGTTTTTCTGTATCTGTATAATATCTCAGCAAACACACTGACGTCTAAACCACGGGGATTTGTGGTGAGTTTGATGACGACGACATCAAATGACTAATTTGGGCCGTCATATTTGACGTCATTTTTGTTACCAAAAGTAGACGTATGAGAACTGACGTGATTCTGACGTCTATTACACGTCTCGTAGATTTTATATAGTTTTACAACATTGACGTAATAATTAATAAGTAACATGTTCAGAAATTACTTACGTGTGTTTAATTATATTTTTTAGAATTTATTATCTTTAGGATTGTTCTTGTTTTGAAATTTATTTATTTATTTATAGTATGATAAAAATGGGCACTTTAATACATTGTTTGCGAGTTTGCTAGGTACAACTTTCGTTATTATTAAAAGTATAAGACACATTTTCTGTATTTATAAGTATACAATTAATGCAATAGTAAGATTCACTTTTTATTTGGATATTATTTGAATATCCCGCACTCTCCGCTGTGAGCGACTGGGGCGACCTTATAAAGCCCGCGTATTAGTGTGGTGTTCCCTCGTCCTCGCCTTATTCCATCACAAATCTGCTATACTTCTACTAAATCAATACATATTAAAGTATTGAACAGTTTAAATAGTCGTTATTCAGTTCAGTCGTACGCTAAAATGAAATAATTTGAAAAGCATCATGGCTGTCACAACAGTCTTTTAACTAACTAAACTTATAACAACTTTTAAATTAGTATTTTAAAATAAAAATCGCACTCTTAATATTATTATTAGTATCATTTGATGCGCAATAATCCTCTCTTTTTATTGACACCATTATCTCTCTTATAGTTGAATTTGGCGAACAGGAATCACCAGAAACGTTCAATACAATGTTAAATGCATATGTTCGAGTTTGACAACGAACAGGCTGTATATAATATATAAAGGTTTTGTGGTGTTCTGCTTGGTTGTTTTGTAGAAGAAATTTGATCTAATATTCTAATACGTATTTTATTGTGATTATTGAATATAATATATGTACCTAACTAGGGCATAATAATCGATTAATCGGTCAATCGATAAATCGATTTAATTGCCATTAACGGCTATCTGTCTGGTATCAAGACGAATTTGATCATTTGTTGAAAACGGGAATCAAACCTCTGAAATATTAGGTGCGGTATAACATATCCAGAACATTATTTTTCTCAGGGAAGATGCTACGATGCTCAGGTAGGTTGCTTGAGACTATTCATCAGATGTAGGTTTCGAATTAAAATTTCAGTTAGATAACAGGAAAACGAATACGCTCTTTAACAAAGACATACAGGGATGAAAATATAATTTTTGAAGAAGATAGTGATGTTGCAGGTGATCAAGACCCCCAAAGATATCATTTGATGGTAACTTAATTGAGCATATTTATTATTTTGGTTATAAAATAATAAATATGTATTTTGGTTATGTAAAATAATTCTTTTTATATGATTTGCATCAAAGACATCCTGTCAATCTCAAGCAGGCTGTAGTGGTAATAAATGTTAATGTAATGTAATTTCTTTTCCGCTGTTTTATTCATCGTAAGTTGTTCTTTTTTACTGTTTAATGACAAATATGATTATTTTGTTTTTTTATTAAATGTTTAATTAATTATATTTGTCTTTTTATATCTTCCCTTTATGACGTAATTAGTACGTCATTTTTTCGTCTTTACGACGTCATTTTACCGGCTCTCAATAATTAGTACATCATGTTCACGTCTTTATACCGTCAGTGTGACGTCCTTTTGGTCGAATAACATCACGTCATTGGTACGTCAGAGAAGGTCTTTGGTCTGTGACATATTCACGACAGTGGGACGTCCCACTGACGTCAGTGTTATGTTATAAATGACGTAATAAATGATGATAACAACCTTGTTCGGGGTTTATATCTTACAGAGTGGCCCTGATAGTTAGCGCCACTACGCGGTGCAAATTGTTAGTTTAAGCGAAGAAGAACGTCTGACATAATAGCAGCTTTCTTTTGCTATGAAAACAATTTCAAGGTTTATACCCACCTTATTATTATATAAATTAAGTGAATTTAATTTTTAAAGGTTCGAAGAACCGGCAGTGTTCGCTAGTTACTATATAACTGCATATAATCGTGATTCTTAATTACTAAGTATTTAATTAAATCTTAAGTTTAAAACAGTGTTGCTTCTAAACGGTTAGTATTTCAATTAGGATGATAAACTACATATGTCTGTAATGATTTTTAGAGGTTTCTGAAAAAAATAAAAAACGCTAAAATTATTAAAAGAATATATTTTATGTCCGATTACATTATAAAGTACTGTTTATTGTATTGTTTTACGGCAGTGAACTGGCTTATTATTGTACTCGTAAAATAAAGTGGTAGTAGTAAAATAAAGTATGATAACTGTATATTACATGTCAAATTTTCTTCTGTCAAGAATAGATAGAATAGAAATTTATAAACTGATTTTCTTTTGATAATTACCCAATTTTAGGAATCGAACATAAAGCTTTGTATGCAACTCTTACATAATCGGACCTTATAGACTCGCCCTTTTTATAGGCCTTGCTCGCTTCGCTCGCTCGGCCATAAACTGAGCTTGTCTATAAAGTCCTGCATTATGTACTTGTTACATAAACAGCTATTATTCTGTTATACGTTACATCAAAAGTTAATACGAAAGTATTAACAGACGGAGCATTACAAGAAACAAAGGTAAAAATCAGTATCTGTTTCTATTCCAATTATTAATGGGAGGTGAATAGAAACAGATATGATACTCACATATAAAACATAGAAACAAAGCTTTACTTCTAATCACCCCACTTTGTGGTATTAACTTTTAAAATCAAGCATGCATCCAGACATCAAACTTCGAGCACTTGACTTTTTTAAAAACTAAACAATTAAGACTTACTTTATAATAACTTACCTTTTAAAACAATTTCTAAATAAACAAACTTCTTACTTATAAACACTATAGTTGCTTTTTAAAATACCCATAAACTTTGTAATCGTAGGTATAACAGTGACTATATCTCTAGTGTGTATGCTACTGCATACAGTATCAAAACACATTACCATTGTGGCATTTAGCCATTTCAAAAGATATTTTAGACTATGATGGTCATGGATTTCAACAGCAAAATACCTGTAACTTTAACATTCATCTCACATTTAATAATTTTTATTCAAAAAAATATCTTATAAGTAACAGTTATGGATATTTGTGATATTATGGATATAATTTAATAGGTCTAACAGTTAGTCATAGCTTGGGGCTATGCATGACGGTTGCTGGTACAGAATGCAAACTTAAATGAGTAACACATGACAATAAACAGTAACATTCAGAACAAGATGTTGGGTAACATAGTAACGCTGATCTTCAAAGAGACCTTAGTATCCCAACTGTCAAAGAGATCAAAAGGTATGCCGGCAAGCATGAAGCCATGGTCCACCTTCATGTCAATGCAGAAGTTGTGCAGCTGCTGGACAATCAATACCATGTCCGAATATTGAAGAGGACCAAACCATTGAATCTCGTGTAGTGTATATCTCTTGTAAAAGTAGAGCACAGTGAGCGGGTGTAAAGTAGTGTACGTATAGTAATTAGAAGAATCTAAAAAGAACATCAATGGATTGACTTTAACTAATAAATACTTAGTTTTAAGATGTATTAGAGTAAAATCAATGGTTAGTCTTCTAGACTATTAGTTTTTTTGGGGTAAATAAAAAAATGAATAACACCAAGGCACATCAGACCATGTTTCATCTTCAAAAAAAGAAGGAAACTTTTAATACAACCTAGTATTGTATCTCAATCCTCACTATAAGCCTTTCTGTACAACAGCCCCACAGTTCTTCAGTTGTTGCTGTTTTTCTTGTATTTAGCAGGTTAACAGCTTCTAGGTACATATTTAACATTTCTCTCTACACAATTCTGGTTAGATGGAAAATGAAGGGAAACTGCATGGTACTTGGTACTGTTTATTGCAATTGTTTTTTGATATATTTTGGAGCCTAACTTTTTTAAGATATTTTACATCTTTCTTCATTTCATATGATTTATAGTAATTTCTGCTACCAATTACCTGGAGAACCAGGCCCCGGAAGTTATATCTGACACATCTTTTCCAAACACCAGATTTTTGGGCTAATTTCTCTTGTGACACACTGTTTTATTGTCTAATCTTTTTCCTAGTTGGCGTTGTTTGGATTCGCATAACCATCGTGGACCGATTTTGGAAAATCCTCATGTTCGCTATTATTTTAATATAGTTTTTAATTGTATTGTAACTAGTTGATAATGAGTACTTTTGCACTTGCAAAATGCCAAATAATTATATACGTTTTGGTTCTTGCCCAAGAATATCATAGACACGCTTTCTAAATCTTGCTTTAATCTCCAAATATAAATTAATAATTTACGTAAACTAAGGGTACTCATACACGGACGACTCCATGGCGCTACACGGTGACGTGACTTAGCTATAGTAGCGGCGTCACCGTCGCGTCAGTGGCCCGCTTATAAGGTAAGCGTCGAAAACTCGGCCTCCTTGATATAAGAGACAAACGGCTCTACACGGCCGTACCGCCGGTCACGTTGGTAAATAGAATTTCTGTTTTTGACAGCTTTACTATAGTGGCCACATCTGTGGAGTCCTGTAGTAATTATTCTAATAAATAAATAATAATAAAATAAAGTTTAATAAATTAAAAATTTTCATTGTCGTTTCGTTTCGTGTCACTGTTTTTTAATTTAATTTTTATAATTTCTAATTAAATATGTAAGTAGATACATTCCAACTCTATTGTCCAAACTTCATCCAGTTTGCTAGGAAAAACCTGTTTTCAAGATCTCATTTTTTGACAAATCTATCAGTATCGACATAATGCTTTGCTATTGCGAAAAGATCGATATTGTGACAATTCGCTCGTGTGAAAGCATTTCCGCTACTGCCACACAACACTAGTCGCGGAGACCAAATAGTATGAAGTTTAATGAAACTAGAGAAGAGACTCTTCAATTAGTCTGGTCAATTTATATCACATTTATATCGCCATTTTATATCACAATACGGTCAATAACATGGATTTTGATATTTTACTGTTAAATAGTGTTTTATATACACAACCCGCGATTTCGTGTTTTTTAACTGAGTAAAATACCGTTCACAAGTGTGCCAATATTTGGCCGTGTAACTGTTTCTGCACTTTTCAAACTTAGCGCCACGTATTGATATAAAATGCCTGCTTAGACCAGACTCTAATTGAAGGGTCTAAATGAGATGGTACAAACGCGGCACCGCGTAGCACCAGTCGGTGGTTGGTGCCAATCTGTGGTAGAGTCGTCCATGCTAGAAACCCTTCCATTAGTCTGGTCAATGCGTTGCCACATTTGAATTGGTGCCGTCATTGTATATCACATTATTGTTTCACTTCCATATGTATCCATGAACATCTCATTTTACTGCTAAATAATGTTTTATATACACAACCCACTGTCTCTAGTGCGTGTATAAGCATACAAAATACACAAGCAAGTACTTGAATGAAATGACATTTGTAAATAAGAATTAAAGACAATAATTGTTTTCAGCTATCTGCACTGCATCTTCAAGTAATATCAGTTACGTTTAGCCCATACTTTATATCTTCTTTTTTATGGAGAGGTACTAACAGTTTTTAACAATTCCTATCCCTCCGGTATCCACTTATTTTTTCAAGCTGTTTACTATTGAATGTAATATGTTTATGCCATCTTTTCCTATGTATTTCTTCCATAACAGTTCTATTTTTGATCCAGTCTTAAAAAGACTTTTGTTTTGCAACATTAACATTTCTTTGATCTGTGAGGTCTGATCTTTGGAGGTAGATACTTCTTCGATATCTTCTTTCACTGCTTTCTGGATCTCTTCATTCCACCATGGTGTTAAGTTTTCTTATTTGTATATATTGTATCGTTTCACATACCTTTGTCGCTGCTCTCAATAACTATTCTCCACCTACTTTCACATTTATTTTTCTGTTCTATTTATTTTCCAATTTCATTTTGATATTGCACTGACTTCTTCCAATTTCGATTTGTAGCTTATAATGTTGGTGAACTCTTTTGTACCCACCCTTTACTTCTCATACCAGCATTTTGCCAATTTAATCTTACTCTAGTTCTACCAAATAGTGCTCAAAGCCTATTTTTTATCCTCTTTTCACTTTAACATTTTTTTATATCCTTGAGATTCATTAGTTTGGTTAGCAGTAGGTTAACTATAGATCTTTACTTTCTTATTTTTGCCTCTCTAGTATATTTCTGGATCTCCTTGTGCTGGTAGAATGTATTAGCAACTATCATGTCCTGTTTTCTTTTACTGCACATTTAAAGCTAAAGCTAAGAAACTTATTTTACATGGGTCTTTAACTCTTGATATTTTTTTGAACTAGTTTAGTATATTTTATAATAATAATTGCATGTGTATTGTTTATATTATTGTTCATATTTATATAAATAGACTTACCATTTACTATTTATTATTAAGACTAAGGAATTATTGATACTTAAAGGAAATCGCGGTCGGTGTATATGAAAACGTGATGCTGCGACAATGCAACACATGCCGTGATGTTTAAGCATGATAGCAATATGTGCTGCAGCCCAGCGTTTTCGTATGCATCAGCCGCGACTGCTTAAAGGCGTAAGATGCAAAGGGTCCCAAGCGAACTAGGATATTTGCGAGTCCCAGGGTAACAAGGTTTGGCTTGTTCCTTTAAAATTTTATTAATAAGTAAAACTATTTGATTGATATTATAGCAATTATATGTATTAAGTTATTTATAGTTATTAAAACCGATATTGCCTATGTTGAATAAATACGAATGCAATTACAAAATACCCAAGTAGTACATAAAAATTACGTAAATATCGCATTACACAAACTACATCCTCAGAAATTAAAAAAATAAAAAAGAAGTGAAAAGAATGTCATTTTCATATGCCATACAGATGAAACATGTCTTTTTTTAATTCATTTTACATGTCATTGTGATATACAAAGATTTCTAAATACTATTTTATTTCATACTGTCCGGTAAAAGGGTATTTACCGGACTCATTTGAGTCCGGTAAATGAATTATTACGTTACAAGGCCGGTAAAAAATTTTACCGGACTGAAAATCCAATTTGAGTCCGGTAAAAAATTTTACCGGACTGAAAATCTAATTTGAGTCCGGTAAAAAATTTTACCGGACTGAAAATTTTAAATGCATTTTTTTTAAAAATGAACAATGTGAGGCAGTATGAAATAAAACGCCTTACGTCATACTTCCGGTAAACCATTACAGTAGCTCGTTTCAACATTCGAGACTCGGCTCCTTCGTCGCCTCGTCCCGAAACGTTTTCAACTCGCTACTGTAAACTTGGGTTTACCGGACTTATAACGTAATATACTATTACAAAATAGATTAATTATATCTTTTTTATTATATTGCAGTTCATAATCATTAGATTTGTCTATAAAAAATATGCAAAAGTCAAAATTCATTTTTTGCATGTTTACCGCTTTTTACCAGAGCACGTCACATACATTTTTTAAATAGATAAGAAAAATATTAATAGTTTCACGAAAATGTTATTTTCAACCTTACCAAAAATTATCAACCTGAAGTGGGTCAAATTATGTTCATTATTTTTTGTTAATACTAGCTCGTGGGTCACTAAGCCAGTGGCGTTACTTGAAGAGGAGAGGTAAAAATGGTACCAATAATTTGGAAAACAGAAAAACTTGACAGATGACCCTTTTTTGGTTCTCACTTTTAAATCCTCTAAAAAGGTTTACATTTCCTTTTTGTTTTACAACTTATACTTTTGCAAGTGAAGAGCAAAATCTATACTTTAACTTTTGATTTAAAAGACCAGTTTCACAATTTTTATGTTTCTTTATTAAGCTTGTTACAAAATAGAACTTACGCGTTTCAATGTGCGTCGCATACAAAATTAAGTATAAAACGAATGTCACATATTTGACAGTAATACAAACAACTGAAATAGAAGCGCGAAAATCTAAATTATTTAACACTCCATCCATTTAAGCGCTTCAATACACAATACAAAAAAATGATTATCTACTAATACATGAATTAGCATTGAAAAAAAATTAAAACTAATGTAATACAATGAGCAATAAAATATGATCAAAAAAAATTTCCTCAAGTCCTTTTCATACCTAAGTTAAAGACAAGTTTGTTAAATTGATCTCGAGGAATGGGTTTGGTAAGTAAATCTGCTAACTGCTCCGTAGTCGGTACAAAAGCAACATCTATTGTCCCGTCTTCGAGCTTTTCCCGAATGTAATGGTACTTGATGTCTACGTGCTTTGTTCTTTTGTGAAAAACTGGATTTTTCACAAGATAAAGCGCTCCTTGATTGTCGATGTTGATTCTGGTCGGCTCCTGAACAGGTTCCCCAACATCCATCAATAATTGACGGATCCTGCCTCCGTTGTCGCTTCGGAAGAAGCGATATACTCAGCTTCCGTGGTTGATAAAGAGACTGTCTTTTGAAGTCGACTTGACCAAGTCACGGCCCCATTTGATATGAGATAAACGTACCCGGACATGGAACGACGTGTGTCAACGTCGTTTCCGAAATCAGAATCGGAATAACCCAAGGGTAGAGATGTAGGTGAATCTCTTCGATACTCAATGCCTAAATCTGCTGTACCTTTTAAGTACTTAATGATACGTTTAACGGCATTCCAGTGTGATAAGTCATGGTTAGATGTGTATCTACTAACTTGATTCGTGGCGTGCATGATGTCCGGCCGAGTCACAATAGCTGCGAACATGAGTGAGCCAACGGCTTCCCGATAGGGGTCAGTTTCTTCAGAAACTGAGGCTTGATCTGGCTTCATGAGCTTCACGTGTGGATCTGCTGGAGTGCTAATGATAGCTGCGTCCTGAAGCTTAAATTTCTTAACGATCTTCTGAACGTATTTTGTCTGATGGATAAATATCCTACCATTAGTTTCATCGTGTACAATCTCCATCCCAACAAAATTACCAGGTTTACATGTGACAACTTCAAATTTGTGTTTTAGTTGGATTACGAAATCTTGAATTGATTCACTATTTGAAGACATAATAAGACCATCGTCAACATATAATATAAGAATAATGGTCGACTCTATTGTTCTTTTCTTGTAAATGCATTTGTCTGCGTGTCCTTGTTCGAATCCAATATTAAGCACAAACTCATTAAACTTATTATTCCAACATCGCGATGCCTGTTTAAGTCCATATAACGATTTTTTTAATTTACAGACCATGTTTTCCGCAATGTCAGCTCCTTCTGGCGGAGTCATATAAATCGTTTCTCGAAGATCTCCATGTAAAAAGGCGGTTTTTACATCAAACTGGAGAATCTTGTAGTTGTTTTTGATGGCTATGGACAGAATTATTCTAATCGAATCATATCTCGTAGTTGGAGAAAAAATCAACACCCTTGGTTTGAGAAAATCCTTTTGCGCATAATCTAGCTTTAAATCTTGGTTTACCTTGGACTGAAGATTCTTTAATCTTGAAAACCCATTTTGATCCAATAGTTTTCATTTGATCAGTTTTCGGGATGAGTTCCCAAGTGTCGTTTTTCTCAAGTGCGTTTAGTTCGTCCTTAATTGCATTCGACCATTCTTCAGCTTCGTCGCCTTTCATTGCTTCTGAATAAGTTTCTGGATCTTTGACCTCAGTATAATATGCGATGTATCGTGAAGGAGGTTTTATTTCAGCTCTTGATCGTAAAATGTAACGCGATGCTTCGTTCTCCTGATCTTCATCTTTATTGACAGGATGAATGACATCTTCATGATCCCTTTTAATGTCTTGATCATTGTTCCCTAGAACATCATCTTCCAAAAATTGATCTCTTGTACGATCAACCTCTTCAAAAACTGGAACTGAAACTAAATTTCTTTGATTATTGATAGTAGTCTTCTCATCAAAGATTACATTTCTGGACACATTGATTCTTTTAGTGTTTGGGTCAAATAATCGGTAGTTGTCAGAATTACCATCATATCCTACAAACATTAACTTCTTCGATTTCTTGTCAAGTTTCGTTCGTTGACTGTCTGGAACGTGTACGTACGATGTGCAGCCAAACTTCCTGAGATGGGTCAACGAAGGTTTTCTTTGCGTAAACATTTCGAACGGTGTTGTATCTTTTCTATTGTTTGCTGGTGTCCTATTCAAGATGTATACGGCCGTATTCACAGCTTCGCCCCATAAATACTTTTGCACGTTCATGGCATGCATCATAGATCTGGCGCTCTCCATAACTGTACACAACTCTCTTTCGATACGCCCATTTTGCTGAGGCGTGTAGGGTGCTGTATTTTCCAGATTAATTCCCTCATTTTTTAAAAAATCTGAAAAATCTTCGTTAATATATTCTTTTCCATTGTCACAGTGTAGAGTCTTTATTCTGTTACCGAATTGATTTTTCAACATCTTGCAGTATTCTTTAAATCGACTCAGAACGTCCGACTTATGCTTTATGAAGTAAACCGTTAAATGAGCTGATGCGCTGTCCTTAAAAAGGACGAAATATCTTGCTCCGCCAATGGTTTCGGTTGACATTGGGCCACAAACGTCAGAAAATATGCGATCGCCAATTTCTTCTTTGCGAATTTCTTTTGAGGGATGTGGAAAACGATGTTGTTTACCATATAAACATGATTCGCAGAGAAAGTCTTCATCATTGGTCAATTTTATGTCCGAGGCAGCTCCCGTCTTGATCATATCGCGGATACGCGTAACATTGACATGGCCAAGCCTATCATGCCATGATTTCAAAGTGTCCTCTACAACTTGATTCGCATGATGAATGATAACCGTTTTGAACAACATTCGATATAAGTTGTTATTATCCTGAATTGCCGTGGCAATCAACTTATTGTTTTCAAAAATGTCAGCGTGATTTTCCTTTTTAACAATTGACCAACCTTTTCTCGTTACAATGCCTTCTGTTGTTGAGTTGGCTGGTGGGATGCGGTTGCTTACTGGAACTGCTTGATTTTATTTGTTTGTTAGTTTTTAGTTTTTGTTTCACCATAGTTAAAAACAAATGGTTATAATTTGAGCCTTTTAATAACTTTAATATTTGATGGAATAAAACTAAATTGTAAGTGATTTTAATTTGCCCTTGTATTTGTTAACTTGTATTTATTTTAGCGAATAAATATGCCCTTAGACATGTATAGACTTTGCCTTGTCTTGTAATTGCCTGCGTGTGGGGGATATTTTATTCAGTAGTAAATTCCATAAATCGCCACAAAACTTTATTCGAATTTAAATCGTTTCCTGTAGTTTAAATCCTGCCTGGATAAGTTATTGCCTTGTAATCTGAAACATTAAGCAGTATATCTACAAACTGTCAAACATCTACATATATTTGTCAAGGATATTAGAACTTTATTGGAATTAAATTTTATTATTTAACTTACTTTGGATCTTGGCGGATCTCGAATTTGTTTTGCACTCTGTCTAAATGCCAGTAGACACGAGAGCATCTATAAAGAGAAAAAACCAGCCAAATCCCATCGAACCGTCAATGGATGTCAATGACACAGAGACTTTTCAAGAACTGCCACAACTCCTGCCTGGAGAAGTAGAAGGTGCAGTGGACAATGCACCAGAACGACAGTTTCAATATGCTCCATTGTCACCCAATGATTCTTCAACTGGTCAAAGTATGGAGGAGACAATCAATCATGCTGCCAATTTATCATCTAGTCAAGATGACACCGTCAAACAACTTTTAGCTAGAATAGAACAATTGGAAGCTCGATTGCAGTCAGAAAATATTGCCAGGTCACCAATACCTTCTAGTTTAAATAATTTTACACAAAGTCAGTGTTTTCAGGGGAATTTGCCAGTGACTCAATTGTATCCCACTAGTCAGCCAATAACTTTGCTTATCAGCCAGCCTCACAACCCAATTACCATGCAGTATAGTGGATTGCCCAATTCTACCAGCCTTCAGCCTTTACAGCCAGTCAGCTCTTCGGTTGTTCATCAGCCTCATTTAAACACAGAAACTCAATCTGGAATTGCCATAGTCCAGACAAGTAATAATCATCGAAGACCACTTCTTTCTTCAACATATATGCCTTTGCCAACAGTAACTACCCCACTGATGACATCAGTTGTGACAAGTAATGTTAATATGCCAACATTTAATCAAATGTCACAATGTCTGTCTAGTTCTGGTATGCCATTATTGACAAATTTCCAACCTCAAATGTCATTACCTAATTATGGATTTACAAACAGTAATATTAATGCCGCTAATTCACCGTCAATGGTCCCTCCATTATCTTCAAGTTATAATGCAACTTCAAACTTACATATACCAGTTAGAAAACTACACGATTTGCCTTCGTTTACAGGAATACCTGAGGAATGGCCTATATTTATAAACACATTTCATGAAACAAGTAATGCCTTTTGTTACACTTCTTTAGAGAATACAATTAGATTGCAGAAAGCACTAAAAGGAAAAGCTTTGGAATGTGTAGAATCTTTATTAATTTATCCAAATAATGTATATGAAGTTTTATCCCAATTGGAATTTTCATTTGGCCGCCCTGAGATTTTAATTAAAAGCCAAATTAGAAAAATAAAAGATATACCGGTTATCCCCGAAAATAAATTGGAACTTATTATCCCGTTTGCTATTAAAATCACGAATTTAACTACTTTTCTTCAAACAATCAATAACATTCAGCATCTAACCAACCCTACATTATTTGAAGATATTCTTAATAAACTTCCCACGAGTAGAAGAGTGGAATGGGCTTTTCATTCGTGTACAATAAAACCGTTTCCAACTCTTATTCACTTCTCAGCTTGGCTAAATCAACTTGCTCATATGGTCAGTTCAGTAACTATCCGTACTGAAGAACATGTAATACGCTCCAAAGAAGTTTTACTTCAAAATGGTAGAGAAAGTTTCAGAAACAAAAGAGAATTAAAATGCTGCGTTTGCGATAAAAACCACAACATAATAGAATGTCAATTATTCAAGAATATGTCCGTAAACGATAGATGGGAAATGGTTAAATCTAAGAAACTGTGCTTTTCATGTTTGTCAGTAGGACACTGCATGCAATTTTGCAATATAAAGAAAAAATGTGAAGAAGAAGGTTGCGTTAGAATGCATAATAAGCTACTTCACACTGATTCGACAAATTTGCCAAAAAAGGTTGATCCTTTGTCAAAGATTCTAAACTGCCAATCAGACAGCAGCGACTTACTGTTTAGAATTCTTCCAGTAAAAGTCTATGGACAATCCAGAAATGCAGTTGATACCTTCGCCCTTTTTGATGAAGGTTCTTCAATCACATTAATAGACTCAAGTTTAGCCGATAAATTGCAATTGGATGGTAAGCGTGACGATCTGCGATTACAATGGTATGGTGATAAGTCGACCACTGAAGACTCAAAAATAGTAAATCTTCAAATCAGCGGTACCAAACATGATTCAAAGTGTTACAACTTAAAAGAAGCCAGAACAATTAAAAATCTTGATTTGCCTGTACAAACTCTTGAAATAAATAATCTTTCGTCTAAATATAATCAATTCAAAAGTCTTCCTATTAATAGTTACAAGAAGGTTAAGCCTGAAATATTAATAGGTATTGATAATGGGCATCTAGGTTATCCATTAAAAGCCTGCGTTTCAAACGGACCCATAGCTATTAGAACAAAATTGGGATGGTTAATTTATGGGAATTCTGCTAGAGATACAGAATCCACAAATCAATGTTGCATTGCGAGAAGATTAATGCTGAACCAGTTAGAAGAGGATGAAGAAAATGAAAATGAAAATGATCTTCAGAATTTAAATAAATTGGTTGAAGAATATATTACAAATGAGAACTTTGATTTAAGGTATGAAAAGATAATAGAAAGTGAAGAAGTAGTTCGTGCAAAGCATATTTTAAATAATACTACAAAGAAGATTGGTAACCAGTTCGAAACAGGTCTAATTTGGAAGTCAGATAACCAAATACTACCAGAGAGTTTTACAACAGCCTTATCTCGTTTAAGAAATATTGAAAACAAAATGAAAAAGGATCCTGAATTCTCTAGAAATTATGAATATCACCTAATGCAATATGTTGAAAAGGGATACGCAAGACAATTGTCTAAAGAAGAAATTTCATTGCCTAACGAAAAAAGCTGGTACCTTCCCCATTTTGCTGTTCTAAGTAAACCAGGTAAATTCAGAATAGTATTCGATGCTGCTGCTAATACAAATGGAGTTTCTTTAAACTCTTTATTGCTAAAAGGACCTGACCTAAACCAACCATTGCTGAAGATTCTATATAATTTTCGAACAGGCTTAATTGGTGTTTGTGGCGACATCAAAGAAATGTTTAGTCAAATTATAATAAAACAAGAAGATCAAAATGCACAGAGATTTCTATGGCGACATGGTGATGCTTCCCGAAAATTAGAAATTTATGTAATGAGTTCAATGATATTCGGTACTTCGTGTTCTCCTTGTTCGGCTCAATTTGTTAAAAATAAAAATGCTAGGGAAAACATTTGTGTAAGTAAAGAAGCCGTAGATGCCATCGAAAATAATCATTATGTAGATGATTATGTAGCCAGTTTTGAATTTGTTAATAAAGCCATCGAGATATCCAGCGCAGTAAAGAATATACACGGCAAAGCTGGGTTCGAATTACGTGCCTTTGTTTCAAACTCAGAAGAAGTCATTCAAGCATTGACTAATAAGAATTTTGTAAAAGAAACTATCATCAACATGAATAAAGAAAATTCCATTATTGATAAAATCCTAGGAATGTATTGGAATTGCAAACAAGACATGTTCACTTTCCAGTTAAAGTTGAAAACAGTTTCCACAGACATTCTTGAAGAAAGAAGGAAACCTACTAAACGAGAAGTATTATCCATAGTGATGTCCATATTTGATCCGTTTGGATTCCTTTCTAACTTTACGATATAGGTAAAATATTACTTCAAGATGCGTGGAGATCCGGAATCGAGTGGGATGATCCTATATCTACTGTGATTTATAGTAAATGGATACTATGGCAAAGAGAACTAACACTACTTAAAAAATTTGAACTGCCAAGATGTTATTCTACGAATTTTTTACAACATGATAGTTTGCAGATCCACATATTTGTAGATGCCAGCGAAGAAGCATTTGCAGCCGTCGCTTATTTCAGAGTTTTCAAGAAAGGTCAAGTGGATGTTATGTTAATTTCTTCAAAGGTAAAATGTGCCCCTTTAAAAACCATGTCAATACCACGTCTTGAACTTCAAGCAGCTGTTCTGGGTTGTCGTTTAAAAACTAGCATCTTGAAAAATTTAGATATTAGGGTCGATCAAGTACCTATACTTACTGACTGATTCAAGAACTGTGTTGAGTTGGATTAAATCAGACCAACGAAAGTACAAACCATTTGTAGCTCACAGAATATCAGAAATCTTGGAAAATTCTACAGTTAACGAATGGTTTTGGATATCAACGGAAGATAATGTTGCAGATGATGCCACTAAAACCATAAAAACTCCAAAATTTAAAGAAAATGGTCGTTGGATTAATGGACCTAATTTCCTTCAAGAACAAGAATGTATGTTCCCCTATAAAAATATTTCACAACATATTCCAGAATGTGAATTAGAAATACGGCCAAAATATGCCTGGTTACTTTCTGTCACGCACAAGATAGGTAGCACAATAGATTTTTACAGATTTTCAAATTATTGGAGATTAAAACGGGTTGCAGCCTTTGTAATGCGTTTTATTACGCTATGTCGTCGAAAATGTGTGAAGAAAAAAGGACTTTCTGTTGAAGAACTCGAGAAAGGCGAACAATTGTTATGCTACCTGGCCCAACGAACTGTGTTTGCAGAAGAAATATGTAACATACAGGAAAATAAATCTGTCACAAGATCAAGCTGCCTTTACAAACTTACCCCTTATCTAGATCATGAGCAATTGTTGAGAGTATATGGTAGATTAGATGCTGCTACTACTATATCTTACGCTTCAAAACGACCAATTATATTACCAAAAGATCATTATTTGACAGAATTGATTGTCCATCACTTTCACGAGAAGAACCACCATCTGAACGATAAAAATGTGATAAATGATATACGAATGAAATTCTGGATTCCTCAAATCAATACAGTAGTTAAGAAGGTAAAAAAGAATTGCCAAAAATGCAAAATTATAAAGTCGACCCCAGAACAACCAATTATGTGTCAGCTGCCTGCAGATCGAGTCACCCCATTTGTTCGTCCGTTCACGTTTACAGGGATGGATTATTTTGGTCCAGTAGTTATTTCCATTGGAAGGCGTGTTGAGAAAAGATGGGTAGCTCTCTTTACGTGTTTAACTGTGAGAGCTATTCATTTAGAATTAGCAACCAACTTGTCCACGGACTCCTGTATACTTTGTATTCGAAACTTCATTAACAGAAGAGGAATTCCTACTATATTAAGAAGTGACAACGCCACCAATTTTATCGGAGCGGCCAAAGAAATAAATAAAACAATTGATCCGGAAGAAATTGCCGATGAACTTTCTAAACACAACATTAAATGGATTTTCAATTGCCCTTCAAACCCTGAAGCTGGTGGTTGTTGGGAACGACTCATACAGTCCGTTAAGAAGATTTTAAGAATAACACTCAGTGAAATTCATCCACGTGTGGAAACATTAACAAGTTTATTAATAGAGGCAGAAAATATAGTGAATAATAGACCTTTAACAGAAGTACCATTAGAATCTACTGACGAAGAACCACTCACACTCAATCATTTTCTAATAGGATCAAGCAATCACTCTCAAAGTTTTAGTCTTGAAGAGGGAAAGGTATGGTGCTTTCGAAAACAATGGAGAATTTCACAACAATTAAAAAATACCTTCTGGAGGAGGTGGATAAGAGAGTATCTTCCCGACTTAACTAGACGGACAAAATGGCATAGACATTGTAGACCTTTAAGAGAAGGAGATGTCGTGGTTATTTGTGATACAGATGTACCTAGAAGTACCTGGATAAAAGGTATAGTGGTACAACTATTCCATGGTAAAGATGGAATAGTTAGGGTAGCGAACGTAAAGACTACGAAAGGGGTTTTACGCAGACCTACTTCAAAGTTAGCCGTACTTGATGTAAAGCCTAATTGTGGTGAAGAAATGAGTTCTTCACGGGGGGAAGGATGTTGTTGAGTTGGCTGGTGGGATGCGGTTGCTTACTGGAACTGCTTGATTTTATTTGTTTGTTAGTTTTTAGTTTTTGTTTCACCATAGTTAAAAACAAATGGTTATAATTTGAGCCTTTTAATAACTTTAATATTTGATGGAATAAAACTAAATTGTAAGTGATTTTAATTTGCCCTTGTATTTGTTAACTTGTTGTATTTATTTTAACGAATAAATATGCCCTTAGACATGTATAGACTTTGCCTTGTCTTGTAATTGCCTGCGTGTGGGGGATATTTTATTCAGTAGTAAATTCCATAAATCGCCACACCTTCAGAAAACAAATTTCTTTTCAGGTTTGGAACATAAAGGACATTAGTGATCACCGACTCGTGCCACTCACCTTGGACTAATTTCTGAATTATGACTTCTCCTATGCCAAAGACCGGAAGCGATTGGTTATTTCCAAGAAGCACCTTGGTGCCAGGATCAGTTTCAATCAATTTTGAAAAATAATCAGTACGGTATGTCATATGGGCTGATGCTCCACTATCCATAATCCAAACGTCAGCAATGTCAACCATATTTTCAGATAATTTCGTGTGAAAAGTTGTAAACTCCCCTTTATTCTTTTCGTTTTTGCGTTTTGCTTTCTCGCAATCACGAATAATGTGACCTCTTTGACGACAGTAATAGCACGTCACATTAGATTTAAGATTATTCTGTTTGTTTGAATTTCTCTCTGTCGATTTATCATTCTTCTTATCTTTGGGCAAAGATTTGTGACCTTTTGATTCATTATGTTTTTTATAAACATTTCTTAAACTCGAGAGTGCGCTTTCAAATTGCTCTGTCGTAGAAAGATTATTTTCTTCATCAATCAATCGCGCTGTTAAGCATGCAAGCGTTTGACGATCTTCGGATACCGATAACCAAGCTTGACGAAAATTTTTATATTTTAAAGGCAACGTGCTAATTATTTTAGTCATTATAGCGGCATCACTGATGTTTTCACCGATGTCTTTCAACTTCTTTGCAAGATTTTCAACGTTTGCAATGTGTTGAGCCATATTTTCGGTGTCTTTCATGCGATATTGGTGAAATCTCTCATGTGCAATCATCTTACTTGATTCAGATTTTTGTAAATAAATAGAATCAAGCTTACTAACTATTTGATGTGACGTCTCGCAATTTTCAATTAATGAATTCTGAGAATAATCCAAAGCAGACGTCAAAATGTACATTGCAGTTGCGTCATTCTTAATCCATATTGTTTGTAACTGATCGACATCTTCAGGTTTTACCTCTGTCCCTTGTGCTATGTTGTATAAACCTTTTGCACGAAGCGCACAATTAACTTGAAAACGCCACTGATTATAGTTCGTACCATCAAATTTATTTAACTGACTCAAATCCAATCTCTCTGCCATTGGAGTATCTTCAAAATTTACACTTCGCAGTTAAAATAAACAATCTTGAAACGTGCAAATTGTTTTTTATTTTTCTTGTCAGTATCTGGACAAAACCTTCCTAAACCAAGCGACACACACAATAGTTCAAAAACAAGCCTTTATCTTTAGCACAACTTCAAAAAGAAACCATAAAATAAACATACGTGTAACTGATTTCACCAAGTTGAGAAAAAAAAAATGTGTTTGAGATTATGATTTTTGACTCACAAAAATCCGCCTCCAAACCCAAATCCGACAATTATCAACAGAACCAAAATTGCCCAACGTGTTCTGGGCCCATAACCTTTTGATTTAAAAGACCAGTTTCACAATTTTTATGTTTCTTTATTAAGCTTGTTACAAAATAGAACTTATGCGTTTCAATGTGCGTCGCATACAAAATTAAGTATAAAACAAATGTCACATATTTGACAGTAATACAAACAACTGAAATAGAAGCGCGAAAATCTAAATTATTTAACATTAACTTTTTAATATTTTCAATTGTCTGTTCTCTCATTTATGATATAAAAAATAAGTTTATAAAAATCAACGCGTGGGCCATTTAAAAAGCCTTCGTGGGTCAGTGTCTGACCTGTGGGTCATAGGTTCGCCACCACTGCTCTATAGCGTTATTTAGTAACTATATAATAAATTCACTTTTCTATAAATTCCAAAAATCACCAATTGTGCCAATCCTATCATCATGAATGTAACTTTTTCAAGCTTTTGTATATATGTATTACCTAAAACTGCTATTAACTCAATTTCAGAAGTGGACACATATTTGTTCTTACTGAATTAATTTTCAATAACAGGTACTTCCTTTACAGTTTTCTTTCCGATTATATTAATCATTTAATTCCAGCTGAAACCTAGGATTTGAAAATTTAATTTGATATAGTATGTATATTTTATTAAAAATATGTAAATAATAAATGTTTCCTGTAATTTTTTTTGTAATTCGTTAATTTACATTCTCCATGATCTTTTAATTGCAAAAATTGTTTTTGCAACTTTTTTTATAACTAATAATATTTATATTGTTTAGACTTTTCTTGTTCTACTAGAACAAGAGAAGGCAACCTTTTTACTCAGAAATGCACTCTGAATGGCTTGCTAATGACAAAGGCACCTTTATCTCAATTTTGCTGGATGAGGAAGTTGTGAAGCTAGGACCTTATGGTAAATTAAACACATTGTTACGTGTGTAAGGACTCTTAAACGAAATATTCGATTTCGCGAGTGCGTATCATGTTGCCCTCTCCAAGGTACCTGTTGGTGCTTTACGTTCAACGAACGATTGATATATTGGCTCTCCGTGCGTGCGTTTGGTTCCGCTATCTTCAAGTACGAAGCTTCCTTTATGGAATTTGTATGGACCTCGTTCGAAACTCATTTTATTGAATAACCGCTTTAAGCGGATTTGATTGCGGAGATTTTCTTTTAAAGGCGTCTTCAATCTCAGGTGAGATTATTTAGATAATCAAATTTGTGGGTAGTTTGAGTTAAGACTCGTTTTTCTATTTCAGCCTTTTTTTTATACAATACAATATTTATTCAATACAATACGATACAATACAATATTCATTAAGAACTACTGTCAAGTGGACTGGTTCCCTTCTTTCATCCGTACTGTATCCTGCAGCAACCAACACCGTTCATAATTTTTGGTGTAATAGCAGACTCGCTGATCCAATTAGTGCTGTTGTAATAAATAAGATCTTTCCTTATTACATGTTAATTACCGTTGATATATTGATGATTACATCTGAAATATTAATTTAGTGTAATTTGTATAAGTTGTTTTGGCGACGAATTCTCGTGTCAGTTACCGCCCGTATCTCCACGTGTCATCACTCAAGGTGAAATATTTTTGTATAGGGAACGCAAATATTTTGAACTTTTACTACAGAAATTATCTTTTGGAAATTTATCTTTAAATAGTTTATTAACTTAAAGAATCAATGCTTAGTCGAATTAGTGTTTATAGACTAATGAACTAATTAATTATTTGAGGTTTATTACTATATTTATGAATTGTTATTTGTAGGATTGCCTATTAGATATTATCATTTTTTCTTTGCCTTTTGGGATCATTAATTCAATTTTATATTATATATATATATATATATATATATATATATATATATATATATATATATATATATATATATATTTTGAATGCAAATTCATATAGAAAAATTTATCGACTCTGCTGGGATTCGAACCCAGGACCCTCCACTGTCTAGGTGGTATCTCTACCAACTGAGCTACAGAGTACGACTACCAGCATAGCGAGAAATTTTCCATATGAATTAGATATCAAGCAAACATGCAAGTAACTAGATATTATTTGAATACTATTACTTGCATGTTTGCTTGATATCTAATTCATATGGAAAATTTCTCGCTATGCTGGTAGTCGTACTCTGTAGCTCAGTTGGTAGAGATACCACCTAGACAGTGGAGGGTCCTGGGTTCGAATCCCAGCAGAGTCGATAAATTTTTCTATATGAATTTGCATTCAAAATATTATTTAATGTAAAATCATTATCCAACTTGATAAAAAATTAACTCTATCTAAAAATATATATATATATATATATATATATATATATATATATATATATATATATATATATATATATTGATGCCTGTTAAGCTGTCACCTCCGTCATACAGAGGAGACGACCTGACTTCCGGGTATTCCCGTGAATATATTGCTAAAAATTTGTTATATTTGTGATGAGGGGAACCTCTAGAATCCGAATCTCAAGAAAGGGGAAATTATTTCCCTTGTTTTATTTTGTCATATATAGAGTTTACAGAAGATACGAACCGACCTCCAAAATGTATATATAAGAAGATACTTATAGTCCGCTGTTACCTCCAGCAGCGCTGCCAAGTCGTCGGAAGTCAGAACATACTAGCGTTATGCACAGTTATATATCCACATTCCATAGATGTACATTTCATAAAAAGGGTCGCTTTGGGTCTCCAGATGTTGAAATCATGTGGTTCAAATTGCTCGCCGGGGGCATTTTAGTGGCAAAATAACAAAAGAAAACAAGCGAGCATTCTCGGTTTACTTATTTTTTATTTTTTGAGTTATAGTAAATTGGCGTTTTTGTATTTCTTACTTAAGAAATGATTTTCTTATAAATTATTATTAAAGACTTATTATTAAGCCGTTGCAACATTTTTAAAGCGCCTTTATAGTAGCACTAACTAGTTGAATATGGCTTTTCTAATTATAATCATTGATTTCTCGTTTACATCATAAAATTGTATTTTTTAAATGAAAACTTTAGTAGTCTGATTAGAAATACTTATATCTGTGATATATTAGAAAGAAGTTTCTTTCTATAATGAATTGAAACTATAACAAAACCAAGAACAAAGGGAACTTATTAAATCCTTTAAATATAATATTGTTGAAGAACTAATTATCAATTCCTGTAAGTAGAAGTGCGATTAATTAAAAATAATTAAAACCGGGATAATGCCCAGTATATCACATTTTGTTTCGATTATCCAGTAACATTAAACTGTACTTGTGTCATCTCTTACTAAATTATTTTTTAAATATAACGGGATTATTTAATATAAAAGTATTTACAATTCCGGCTGACGCAAAAACTTTTTGCGAAACCTGTAAAACTAATATTTAAATCTGTAAAGATTTATTTGCTACTGTCATTAAAGGTAAATAACAAAGCAACGTACCAATGTTGTGTATAGTTACGATAGTATAGTACATATCTTGAAATTTAGTTTTATTAGACGTCCAGTAGTTACGTATAACGTAATATTTGTATAAATATAATATTGAGTTTCTTAGAATCTTATAAAGTTTCTTTTAATCTTTTTACAACAAATATTCGTTAAGTTGCCGAAGTCACACTTACGAACTGTTTGCAGTTCGTTTAGTTAAGATTTGTCTTTATGTGGGTATTAAATTGTCATATATAAAATATGAAGGAATCGAATGCTTCTAATTCGTATAAATAATTACTCTCATAGACTCTCAACACATCTTGCGACCATACGAACTTAACACTTTTATGGTTTTATTAGAGTTTTCCTTGCGCATATACAGTGTGTAAATAAAGTAAGGAATAAAATTTATATTTTTTGTATTACTACTGTTTGGAATAAAAGCTCGGACACATCAATTTTATTTGTTTCTTGTGGATGTTATGGTCGTCAATTTTAATTTTTTAGTTTACTACTATGGGGCCTATAACGTCATCGACGTTTTTTAAATGGAACCTCTTATTTCTTGAAATGAAAAGCATATTTTTTTCAGTTAAGTTCAGCAATACCCCATATGTGGTATTTAAAATTAGTATTTTTGAATTATGGAGGACCAAATGTGATAACTTTTCACGAAAATAATACTTAAAAATCTTTCAAACCTAATGGTTATTTTCGTGAAAGCAAATCGTAAGGAACTTAGATTAGGTTTCTTAACATTGGCTCGGACTTGGACAAAGTTTAGTGAGCCGAGAATTAATACCAGGGTGTTGGCTAACCCTTAAGCGACAATAATCAAACATCCAAGACTCGAGAAATAAACATTGCTTGAAACTTGCGTGAAATGAGAGAACCGAGTACTGGTAAGTAATAATAATAATAATAATTGCTACAACCCATAACCTGGAAACCAGGCCCCAGAAGCTATAAGCTTGTGCGGGAGGGAGGGGGCGATTATGATTATTACGTAGGCCCTACGTGCGGCTGCAGCCGACTTACAGATGGAACAGCGCAAATCCCACATTTGTGTTGTAGCAGCTCAAGAAAACTGCAGAAAACCTTAACCAGATCTGCCGGCACCGGGAGTCGATCTCGGGCAGCTTGGGTGAAAGTCCGGCACGCCAGACATTACACTACCAAGGCTGAAGTAAACGTCAATTTACGCTTGAGTAGAAATTAGAGAACCAAGATTCGATATTTGAAAGACTAGACTTGGATCAATGTCGTGCGAAAACGACTGTCCAGTATTCAGCCACGCTGGGGCTTATTTAAAGATCTTTGTTTTAACATTACCATTTGTCATTAAAGTTAACGTTTTTCTTATAACAGAAAATTGTACGTATTGCTAGGCAAAACTTCTAATCCTACTAATTGAGAGGTACTTTTAGACCTAGTAGAAAAAAATAGTATGTATTTTTCGGATTTAAAGTGGCTTTGTTTGTCTCGCAATTTCTGCGCGGTTACTACACTGTACTACGAGCGATAAATAATTCCGCCAGCTTAATAATCTGTCATTTTATCGTGTGAACAACTCCAGTATAGGGCAAGTACAAATATTTTACCTAATGGGGCCCGATTCCTATAAGCAATCTAGAATGACTTTAGGAGAGTTGGATTTTCCTAGCAGCGATGTGCAAACGCGTTTTTCAAATCGACTATGTTTTTCAATTACCTTAAGTGCCATCATAATCCACTCTCTAATCCAGGATTAGAAGGTAAAGTGTTGAAGATTTTTAAAAGTAAATCAATGTTGTCAGTACGCGATACTGCGAAAAAAACAGAAACGTCAATAGGAATGATTCAAAAACCTAAAAGGAACGAAAAACAATCTGTAGCTGTAAGAAAACAGACAAGAAAACTGTACAACATCTTAACAAGGAAAAACCAGTGCGTTATAATAGACGATAAGACTTACTGCAAATTTGATTATAAAACTTTGCCAATGCTCGAATTTACACTACT
The DNA here is from genome assembly GCA_929113105.1 of Agrypnus murinus. Taxonomy (NCBI): domain Eukaryota; kingdom Metazoa; phylum Arthropoda; class Insecta; order Coleoptera; family Elateridae; genus Agrypnus; species Agrypnus murinus. Next base: position 183,846,991 of record OV816024.1, on the reverse strand, counting down.
GAGAAAATGAGTGACCCTACTGAGTCCGGACTCGATGACACACGCGTTTTGAAAAGTGATTTGTATGTAGATTTCCCTGCTGAATCCGAATCCGGAGGGCGTCCGTTGATTTGGAATGGCCTTGACCCTTAAAATGTCAATTTTACTTAAAATTTTGAAAAATCAAAAATGCGCTTCTTTATTGTTTGCATCGTCATAACTTCGTCCTGGATGAAACTAGAAGGTTAATTTTTATTTCGAAGAATTCTCCCAGAGTTGTAGATTGCAACGTACTAAATACTTAAAATTCAGTTTTGAGAAAAAAGAATCTGAGAAAATTACTATTTTGTTATACTCCTTATACTACTTGTTATATCATATTTGTGCATTAAAATTTTCACCAATCGAAAAACTTTTTTATTACAAGAGATAGAGGACTATCTATCGAGACTATAATTAAAAAAAGCCCAAAAAAGCTTTTGGTGAAAAAATTATATCGCTGTCTGTAATACAGACGAAACTATTGCAATTACAATATCTTGTACGCGGGCGACTAGTGATATATAAATCTTATTATTTGATCGTATGACATTTGTCTTCGCATAGACAAGATATTCTACACTGCAAATCTTTCTAAAAACATCTGTATGCCCACCAAGCCTATAATTTGGTAGATCGGGGTGGTAAAACCATTAAAAAAACCAAGTCCCGCCACAATTGAGGTTGGATTCGATCGGGCAGTGGCCCCAACCCCTGTGTCGGGGAGGAGCTTATGAAGGTATGAAAGAGGACTGGAGGGCTCTCTCTATTCAACTGAGTTAAGTTGGGGGAATAGTCCTATTGCTGGACGAGGTACTTAGCCCCGTATGAAATAGGACGGGAGGGTGCCGGCGGGTGAGCACGTTTTAGTCAATCGCTCCGTTACTAGCCTGGTTAGCTAGTAGAGGGTGGATAGGCAACCTCGCTCCGACCAGTGAGCTGACCGGGAGCAATTGCTATGCAATTGCGCGCTGATTGGGCGTATCCCAATCACTTCCTTCTGGAAGGAACGTGGGAGTATGTTGATACGGGTACCCCACGTAAAACAAATTATAATAATCTGTATGCTCTTGTTCATATACTTAATTTGCATTTGCAAAATGTCTGCATTTTAAGAAAATCTGGTTGAGATACTAAAGACTTAATAGGTGCTATTGTTCCATCTGCATCCATAGCCCATCCAAATTCTAATATTTCGGGGAAATTAGCATTAACATTCACAGCAGTCTTATAGATGTTTGATAATATGCCCTTTGAATGTGGTATAAAAAGCATCTTCTGAGGGAGGCAAATAACGGTAAATATAAGTAAAATTGGTTATGAATGTTATGATGTTTATAAAAACGTAGATCAACATTCTTACCGAATGTCTGTTTTACAAATCGGGAACAAATGAGCACGGACTTCATCTAGTGAACCAGTGAACTCTAAACTTCTGTATAAAGCCTTAAAGAATAGCCGACATGTCGAAAACATTTCGTCCCCATCTTCCAAACAGTATTTTCCACTAATAGGTTCTCCAAGCCAGTTTTACCATATTTTTCATTATAACTTTCAGGGCAGTTCTTTTTCCTTTTCGAAAAGGATAGCTAACAGTCATTGCCAGAGAGGCAGTAAGCCGCTAAAAGAATGCAAGCAAGATCTTTTGGATCGTCCCGAATCTTGCCTGCCAGTTCTTCAATGTGGGGCAGACACGGAACAAAGCCTTCTTTGCGATGTAACCATATGGGAATTAACAAAGCTACTGAATAATACCTTGATAGTAGGAAAACGTCAGTATCATTGGAATAAATCAGAACCATTCTATTTTCTCTTTAAAAAAACTGAAGCAATGCAAACATTCTGGTGTCTGCTTCCTCATGTTCTGTAAAACGCTGATTTTTCAAAATATCCACTTCATTATTTGTGCATACCATTGCTTTATCTTCTACATGCATGCCAGAGAGATCTATTTTTATATCTCTTGTATTTTGCAAACTATGAAATTAAGCTAGCTACTCTTAAGTTGATTATTTATCAATAAATGATTTCCATTGTGGTATTGTTACCGTATGACTGACCTCGTAAATATTTTCAGTAAATCTGGATCATTGTTTCCGTTCCGCACCCTTAGCACATTCAGGAAAATCGTACCTGTCCCCCACAAGAATAACATAGGTGCAATTAGAAGGCTTCATTTGAAAAATCGAGTTAAAATATTTCTTAAATAATTCACTGAATGTCATACAACCATAGTTTTGAAACCGTTATACAAAACACATCATATCAATGACGTAGATAGTATTGAAATTATCCCGCGGAAAAGTGTTGCATTCTGAGATATTAAAATATATTTCTTTATTTATCGCACTGAAAAAATAACATTTATTTCCTTTTCTCATTATATATCCCCCAGGTGTTAATGGATCCGATTCAAAAAGTGATGATGGATAATCGGTCCATGCATACGAAAAGGCCCGGATTTTAGTTTGTTCATCCATCTCTCTTGTTTCATCTCTCAAGAGCCTTTGCGTCAATGGAACTGAGTTAATTTGTTTGCAGTTTCATTTGTTGCCAAAAAATTGTAGTTTTACTGGTAAAATTTTATCTAATTTGTTTATTTTGGCATTTTCAATGGCTGCTACACATTTGCTTCTTGCCAAGTGTAAATCTTTTAAAAGATTTATTTTAGTTTTTATAATGTTCTTAATCTGACATGCAACCTGAAAATATGACATAGTATAACGAAATTGTAATTGCCTCAGATTTCTTTTCTCAAAACTGTTAGAATCTACATAACTCGGTTAATGTTATTTTCACTTATAAATATACCAAGTGCATTGATAATTGCCGGAAATTTTTTGAGTGACATTTCTGCAACGTCATAATTGCACGACACGAAGTGGAGTGCAATTACGTTGCAGACATGCACGAAATCAAAATTTCCAGGCAGAATCAATGCACTAGGCTATATTCGGTAAGAGAATCGCACGACGCACAGAAAAAAATGCATTATGATTAATTGGTTTTATGTAGCTATATATGTTACAAGTATAATTTCCAAAAAATTACTCCTTGGTAGCATATATATACAGTGAAGGCTCGTTGATCCGAATCTACGTTAATCCGAATACCACGACAATCCGGATCAGCAATTTATTTACATTGATTCTATTGTAATCCGAATTTAAAGGTTTTCATAATCCGAACTTCCGAAATTTTGACCGAAAAGGCAAAGCATCTTTATCAAGAAGTGTGCAGTGGTGCATAGGAAACAGTGAAGCAATCGCGATGCGACGTATGCGCTGTCACGCTCGCACGCAATATGTACGAGTCCGATAGCGCATACGTCGTATCGCAACTGCATTGTTTCGTATGCACCGCATGCTGCTGTAACTTTATCAAAGATGTTTTCAAAAAGGCTGACTTCAGGGCAAGTAAAGATTGGATACTTAATTTTAAAAAGATACAATTTATGTCTGTTAAAAATCTCGGGGAAAAGCTATTCAATGATTCGCCAGCAGCAAGGTTCATTAAAAACAGTTGCAAAGCGATTAGCGTGGCTTTGCAATGGACGGTAGAAAAATTGAAACAATTGTGATGCTGGAAGATTCAAAAGAAAAATCGTTTCTACACTGAGAAAAGCATTTAGTAGGACCAATTAAATGTTTTTAATTCAACTAAATATTTAGTTAAATAAACTAAATTTAATATGATTTAACAGATTTTAACTATCTATTTAGTTGAATTGAATAAATTTAATTCCTCAAACTAAACGCTTTTCTCAGTGTAAGGTATTAAGTTTAAAAAACACGAAACAAACAAAATTGCCGCCGTTTTTGATTAACTACATATAAATGCGGAACATTATTTTTGTGTTTTTAAAACTGTTTTGCGTTAAATATTTTTGTAGTTTTATTTATTTTTAAATAAATGTTTTTGCAGAATGTTTTAATTCCATTTACTTACAAATAAAACAATTGTAACTCTACAGACGCGGTAATCCGAAAACGGCGATGATTCGGATTGGCCCTGTTTTAATTAGTCCGAATTAGCGAGACTTTACTGTATAAGTTTCCGGAAAATTGTGTGATCGTCATGGATACAATTCAAATTTGAATTTTTCTATTGGTTCTCGGCATCGTCGTGCGATTCTCTCCGAAATACTAGAATTTGGATAGGTTAGGAATGCAGATGAAACAATAGCGGCTAAGTATTACAACGTCGCGTCATTAGTATCTCAAGCAGAGTTGCAGTCTACAACTCGGGGAGAATTTTTCAAAATAAAAATTAACTTTCTAGCTCCATCCAGGATGGAGTTATGACGTTGCAACCAGAAAAGAATTGATTTTTCAAAATTTTACGTAAAAATGACTTTTAAAGGGTCAAGCTTATTTCAAATCGACGCGACGGCCGCCCTTGGGATTCGGATTCAGCGGGAGAATTTACATACAAATCAGTTTTCAAAAAGCGTGTGTCATCGAGTCCGGACCACCTCTTTAAATAAGCGCTTTTTGAGATGCCTGCTCCCCGACTATTATGTGAGCAAAAAGAACAATTCGATTTTTGTTGGAAAATATGGGAGAAAGGTCTTAGTACGGAAGCTATATGCAAATGCGGCATGAAATCTAGCCCCTTATTTACTCAAGAAAATTTGAATGTAAATTTATATCGAAAAGTATGTTTCCAGAAGGACTGGCGCCAATGATTAAAAAGCATACAGCGCCTACTTTATTTTGGCCGGATCTAGCTACATGCCACTATGCAGCGGCCACTAGGGAATGGTATAAACAGCATAATATCAATTTTAACAAGAAAGAGCCTAATCCTCCAAACTACCCTGAAGCACGTTCTATTGAAGATATTGGACTATTATTAAACGACATCTTCAGAAAAACGTTGAAGCTGCAACTAGCCTAGAAGATTTAAAAAAATTGAATAAGGCCACCAAAGCGAACGAAGTCATCCAAAACTTAATACCTAACCTAAAAAAGAAAGTGGGAAAACGGGCAAAATAATAATAATTGTTTATGTTTCTGTAAATTATTAAATTTCCTAGACATTAAAGCGTTGTTTTATTATAAAATTGTTAAAAGTATTAGATAATTATAAAAGGTATATGAGTCTGAAGGTGTCAACTTTCTTTTCGATACAGTCCTTACGTTGTACTCTGTAGATTGTTCCATTACCATCCATAAATTGTCGATATAGAATAAATGATTAGTGAACGTGTCAATGAACACTGTTACTAGACAATTTAGAATTTTTTAAAGCACAAGATATGGATGGCTACAGGAGAAGAAGTTATTACTATAAATCATAAAATTTACAATCCAAAATCTATCTGGACATTCATCTATAGCAGCACGTACTTTTTCTATAGCAAATTTCTAAACCGCTTTGGACAAACTGCGTTGCAAGAATTCCATTGATGCATGTCGTTTTCTCCAAACCATTGCCTTTAATTCAACCCAAAGCTTATAATCCAAAGGATTTAAATTTAGCCTTTCAGGAGGCCAATCTTCATTCTTAATAAACTTAGGCACATTCTCTGCAAGCCACAATTGTGAACTTCCTGTTGTGTGGGCTGCGTCTTGCTGGAGAATCCAGTGTTGGTTTTAAAATGAAAGTCTGATCTAAGCGGCAAAACCACCTTCTCAAGAGTTTCTGTTCGATTGACTTTGACAGTGGTTTTAACACCTTGGTTGCAAAAATAAAGTTTTTTATCACACCATCCTACTTACTCTCCACCAAACCATCAACCTTGCTGAATGATGACCACGCAGAACATTGCCAACTGCAGCAGTAGCTTCTTTAGAGCTTTTAGCATACATTTGTCCTTTTGACGATTAGATTTTTCTTTAATGGTAAAAATTATCTCATCCGTAAACAAGATACAGCGATGAAGATTTTTCGCGTACTTCTGCCAATTAAACTTGGTTCCGATTTTCTTATTTCTTTAAGTCAAGCTGTTAATAAGTGTCCAGTACTTCTACGGCAAGCCCTCATACCAAGGTCTTCCCTTATCAGTCGCGACATAGATCTGGAGCTCATATCTATTTCTTTCGCTAACAAACTTTTTACCAACAGGATTTCTTAAAAAGAAACTCTGTGCCAAGTTTAAATCATGGTTTCAGAAGTTTAATCATCCCCTGCTTAATAATAAAATAATAATTTAGTCATTTTGTAATAAAAAATGCGACACCTTATGTCAAATTTGCGATTGTTGAAGCCTTTCAGTACCGTAAAGTTTCTGTCAGGCTTATGACGTAGTTTTATTTTCCGGTACAATATGGAAAAGAAATGGAGATTTAATAGGAAATATGTTTTAATCGTAATTATGTAAATATAAAAAGAGTTAATATTTTTTTACAAAATGATCATTTCGCTTTTATTCTTTCCTTCGTCAGTTGTATACATACTACATACTTATAATGTAAATTAAAACTTCATTAATCGGATGTGGTGAACACAAGTGAATTTGCACACCACATATCAAATGCTACATCATTTTGTTTAATACCATTTTTTTCTTTAAAAATTTATGAATTAGAATACTGTAAAAATGTTTAAAGTTAAATCTTCTTTTGTAGATGCAAGATTGAATGTATCATATGATAATTCCAAAAATAATAATCCAATAAATCCGAAATGATCATTTTAGAAAAGATAACTTTTTATTTTTACATAATTACGACTACAAAATATTTCCTATATTAATCTCTTCATATCTCAAAGGAGCTCGTTTAAATTCGAAACCTTTTACATGGAATAGAAATTATTAGTTTATTTTTTTAAACCATAATCAATGTCTTTTCTTATATATTTGCACCTTTTATCCGATCACGTTTTTCGAACATACAACTATTTGAAAATGATGTACAATTCAAGCGATCCCTTAAATTTCCTGAGTACTTTAAAAATACTAGTTTAAATGCAGCTACTAATCCTAAAAAAGTACGTGTAAATTTAGGTAGCGTGAAATGGTCGAAACCACGCCAGATGTATGAGTTTCGATGGAATTCTATATACCTGAATGCTTAAGGTCTAGTACACGACGTTGCCAAACTGTGGAGCCTGTAACGTACCGTACGTGATACAAAAAACTACATATACAGGCGGAGGTGACATCGTATTGGCAATTATACAACTAAGAGCGACGGCAACGCCAGCGATCTACAGCTGAACTAAAAATTAAATTTGTGAGTATAAGTATGACGTTATCACCTCCAGACAAAAATTTGAATTTAGGCTTCTAACACCATCTATATGCTTATACAGTCGAAAAAAGGGCAAAACGTTGTCACCTCCGAAAACGGAGGTCACAACGTTATATATGAAGTGACAACGTACGCTGGGTATCTACTTTGGAGGTGACAAGGTACCCTTCATCAATATATATATATATATATATATATATATATATATATATATATATATATATATATATATATATATATTTTCAACTGTTTTGATTTATAATTATCACGTTTATTCATTTTATGCAATTGTTAGGGGTACAGCAAGAATACTCTTGGTATTAAATCACCGAATTGGTTTATTGTAACAAAAGAGGCCTAAATCTAGATTTTTCTCCCACTGAAATAATTTTTGTTTTTCATTTAATCGTCGAAGTTACTTGCCGACTCCGAAATATTTAACCTTTTATTTTATTAGGGTCATATTATTTGGGGTTTAATTATATCCTGTTGGTTTTTATGTTTTGCATATTACTGTAATTATATCTTTATCTCTTCTCTTTTGCAATATCAACAGTGTCAAGCGTGAATTGAGTTTGTTTTACCCACCCCATGCTCTATTATGTTGTTTAATTTTTCTTTATTTCAGCTTGAGCTATGCATAATTAGTTATATAAATAAATAGTACGGGGAATCGTCGGGATCTTCCATTACAACATATACACTTAAGTCACAAAAGTTTGCGTAGGGTTAGGAAATATTAAAAACAGAATGTAAACTTATTTATAAGAGGTAATCGTTGCTTTTTTGACCGTAAATGTGATGTGGTAAAGTGCCTTGCTGTGTAGTTTGAGTTTCAGCTCGCTAATCTTATTTGTTCTTATTACGGTGTTTCTAGGATAGTTAGAAGTTTTTAGGAACTGTGGCAACCAGGGGTGGCTCATGCCTTCCTACCAAGGTAAGGCTCGAGAAGAAAAAAAAGATTTCACAAAGCTGTGAAATCTCAGCCTCATTTCTGCCTATAAAAAGAGTAAACATGACCAAGCCACTGCATTCTGTTTGCATAATGATATAGCTGATCAAAAATAAAGCTTATTTATATTAAATTTAAAATTTATAATCTAGAAAGAATTGATAGAATAAATTCATTAACATACAGTATTAAAAAATGATACACAATAAAATATTTAGATTTTGTTTGGTAATTATTTGGCTTCATTCAGGTGAGGCTCAGCCTAACCCTTGAAATAAATACGTAATGAGAATTCTTGAATTCATGTCTTATTAATTGGGTACCATTATTTTTTATTTGTAATGTATTATTTCTTGTACATTTTTCGAATAAAAGAATAATAACAAATTATTTAAATTGTTATTAAATTAAAGATTAATGACAAATAAAATTTAAAAAAAAGTTATGCTTGTAACGGGGTTCGATCTTGCATTCCACCAGCCCGTGCAGTTTAGCAAGCCACCGTTGGCATTGAACCACGGAGGCTTCACGTCAACTTTTCAGGTTTCGGCTTTTAAATTAATGTTTTGCAAATAATTCATGAATTTATAATTTTTGAAGAATTGGGATTGTTATTAAGGGTAATATTTTTGGACAGTACGTTAGAATATCTTATCTATCGATTGCAACTATTAATCTCACCGACTTTTATTCAAGAACGAACTATTTGGCATATTTCAGATTTCCCATACTAATTTCCTATAGCAAATGTTAGAACGAACACGGTGTATAAATAATTTAATGTCTTTTAATGTACTTAATGGATAAATATATAACCATAACAGAATTTACTCATATAATTGTTTTTTAATCCATAGTTTGCTTATGATTTATGTAGCTATGAATCTTGACTGCTTCTCGTTTCAATTGGTTTACATTTACACTAGCGCGTGCATGATGTAAAGGCGAAGTGTCGTTAAAGTATCATGAAGAGTCGACACTTCTGACGTCATAATGGTTTCGACTCTCAAGTGTCGTGATACGCGGGTGGTGTCGAGAACCCATCACTAGTGTTAATTATTGTTTTCTTCTGGTTGATTCATTATCATTATTATTGTTCATGCATGATCTATTTTTACTAATTTGTTCTAAGTGCAAGTTTTGTTATTATTTGTTTACTATTGACCTATTTAAAGTGATTCATGATTGTCAAACATTTAATCTTGGGTAAATATAATTGTTATTCACTTCCAGTAAATGTTTGCGTCCATAGTCAGTATAGTTTTCCCCTATGAACATTGGCATGTAAACAAATAGATAACAACTTTCTTTTTCCAATGTATGACAATTCTAAAGTCAGTTAGTTATCATCAATACAGGCACGAAGAACAACTACAATTTATTTCATCAATAATTAAAATAAGTGTTAGTAAAATTTAATAAAATATATACAATGCGTTTCAAAAGTCTGGAACTATTGAAATAAAATTCAAACAAAAACTTTTTGAGACAAACGCTCTGACAGGTCAATTTTGGTTTTAAAAAAGAGATCTTTTTATATCCACTGAATTTTTCGATCGTCATTTGTTTTTGACTTATGACGTCATCGGATTTTTTTTTAAATTGCAACCCATATTTTTTTTTGATGGATTTGGATAGAGCTTGAAATTCTGGAAACAGAAATATGTACAAGTACGACCTTGACTTTGATAGTTTCTGAAATACGAGGCATTAAATCTTGAAAGAGAAAAAAATTAAGTAAGCTGTGAAATTTGTATTTACTGTGTGAACTGTCAATTTTGACCATTACTCTATTACCAAAATGGTACGATACTTAAGTGAAAAGCAAAGACTAGAAATTTTAATGATGAAGGGATATGGAGACAGATGTAGAACTCAAGATGAAGTTTGCGAGCTCTTTAACAATAAATATCCAGAACAGGAACCAATTACAAGAACAGCTGTATCCAAGATTCTAAAAAAATTTGAAGAATTCGGGCATGTAAGGGATCTCCCTAGATGTGGCCGACCAAAAATTTCCGAAAATGTTCAGTTAGATGTTCTACTGGACCTGCAAGAAAATCCTCATAAAGCCACACAAGAGGTGGCTGCAAATTATGAGGTCAGTAAAATTTCGGTATGGAGGACATTAAAAAAATATAAATGGCATCCCTACAAGGCAGTTTTGGTGCATGAAGTTAATGAAGACGATCCGGGTCGCTGTATGGAATTCTGTGAGGTTATGATGGCTCGATGCACAGCCGATCCCGAATTTGTCAGTCGAGTAATATTTTCAGACGAAGCTACGTTTTGCCTTAATGGAGCAGTAAATCGGCAGAACTGCCGATACTGGGCTCCCCAAAATCCTCATTGGATGACAGAGGTCCACACTCAGTTTCCACAAACAGTTAACGTTTGGGCGGGAATTGTTGGAGATCGAATTTTGGGACCATTTTTCATTGAAGGGACGTTGACGGGTGCTAAATACTTAGATTTTTCGAGGGATGACCTGATACCCGCTCTTGCAATGCTTTATCCTAATGAAGAAGATCCAGACTTGCCAAACAATAACTTATGGTATCAACAAGATGGAGCGCCTCCACATTTTTCGTTAGATGTGCGAAATTATTTAAATCAAGTTTTTCCCAATCGTTGGATTGGTAGAAGAGGACCAATTGAGTGGCCTGCGCGCTCCACAGATCTTACCCCACTTGATTTTTTTTTGTGGGGCTACCTGAAAAGCAAGGTTTACTTCAATCGGCCAGCTACAATTGACGATTTAAAAAACAGAATTCGGGCCGAAATTCGTCCAGGAACTCTCCGGAATGTGTTACAAGATTTTGAGTATCGCCTAGGATATTGGCAAGAAGTAAATGGGAATCAGTTTGAACATCTTATTTAGTTTAGTTATGACAATAAGGTTGTTAACTTGCTCGTTTCTACAGTAAAATAAAAAAAAATGAAAAAAATTTAGCGCTACTTCAGCTTTTTTTCCGAATTTTGAGCTTGATTATCTTGTAAACTATCAAGGTCAAGGTCATACTTGTGCATATTTTTATGTTCAGAATTTCAAGCTCTATCCAAATCCATCAAAAAAAATATGGGTTGCAATTTAAAAAAAAATCCGATGACGTCATAAGTCAAAAACAAATGACGATCGAAAAATTCAGTGGATATAAAAAGATCTCTTTTTTAAAACCAAAATTGACCTGTCAGAGCGTTTGTCTCAAAAAGTTTTTGTTTGAATTTTATTTCAATAGTTCCAGACTTTTGAAACGCACAGTATATATTTATATATATATATATATATATATATATCTAATGACAATCATCTTTATTATTTCGGGGGCCAGTCAACGCAACATTAACCGGGGAAACTTGAGAAACACAACAATATAAACATTACAAATATCACTGTTACAGAAATAGAAAATGCAATAAAAAATGTAAATGGGTAATAAAATGTCATCTGGACCAGATTTAATACCAGCCTTTTTAGTTAAAGATAGTGCTTCTATACTTTCGCTTCCATTATACATAATGTTTAATTTATCACTTAAAATGGTAACATTTCCGAATTGTTGGAAAATGGCTAAAGTTTGTCCGGTTTTTAAAGCAGGAGACTCTTCTGTGGTATCTATAACTACAGACAGATTTCTATTTTGTCTAACTTTACAAAAGTCTTTGAAATCATTCTGTATAACCGCATTTATTTGTCTACTAAATCACTTATTTCACAATATCAGCATAGTTTTATGGCAAACATGTCATCAACAAATTTGATAGTTTTTACTCAAAATGTTGGTGAGGTCTTGGATGATCAAGGTCAGGTCGATGTGCTGTATACAAACATTTCAAAGGCTGTTGATAGCGTCGATCATGAACTACTTTTGGCTAAATTGGCGTATTTTAGATTTAATAGGCAAATGTTATTGTTTTTTCAGTCATATCTGACTTCCAGGTGTCAGTTTGCTTCTTACAATGGTCTTGGGTCGTCAACATACTGTTGTGATATAGGCATCCCGCATAACAAGTATGCACAATGTGTTGCCTATCTTCCAGGCGGAAGGATTTTATTTTTCTTTAGTTTAAAAACAATAAAATTTTGCATTAAATATGTTGAAATTACACATTACAACACTGTGAGATGGAAAGGGATAAGTTTTAAACAGATTCTTCATTTCACAAACTCAATTTTAAGATGAACGATTTTCTGTCGTTTGATTTTTTCACACTTAGATTTTGAAGCCATTTTATGGCATGTCTTCACCTGAAAATTATTAAAGGCATAGGTGAGAAGGTATACACAAGTATTTATTACTTTACTTACAGTTTTTATTAATGAATTTCAAGAAAATGTTCTATTTCTTTGACGATTCATAATTTTCCATAGTAAATGGATATTTTTCAATGTTAATTGAATTTCTAAGTAAAATATTTTACTGCAATATTGTTAACCAAGTTCTAGGGTGCTTTTGACACTAGAATGTTAAAGTGGGGAACTTTTTATAGAGAAGGTTTAGGCCTTTGAAATCCCAAAATTGTAACGTTTCAGCAGGGTCTGCTAGAATGTTAAAATTTAGTTTATATTCATAATTCTGGTGTCAGAATTTATGTAATTTTTGTTTGATAGGATCTTAGGATTAATTTTGTGATAGGAAAAGGATGTGGCAAAATGTTAAAATGTTTTTATTTGAATTTTTGTGAAGTTATGTTTGTTAGAAAATTCAAGATGGTTGTCAATGAATCCTAACTCTAAATTTGCATTTTAATAGCCGTTTTAGGTACTAAAATTAAGGAAAAATTCTCTTTCATTGTCTAACATTTATTTTAACAATTAATTAAATTTTTTTATCAACAAATTGGTTAGAAAGATTTTTTGGTGGGAAAGATGTTATTTTGTTTCTAGTTCCAACTAGGAAAATCACTAGCGATTCGCAATTGTTTTCAATTATTATAAAAACAGCACGAAAATTTGGTTACTTTCTCTTGAATTTTCATACAGAGCAAAAGTCATGTCAGTTTGTACGTTATTTTGATAAAACTTCGAGGTTATGTTGGTGAATTTTATGTCAATTAAATGTCAACAAAGTGAGGTTTTGACAAATGTCATCTTGTTTTAAATTTTTTTTATAAGTTCTTAATAATTTAATTAATTACTAGGATAATGGGCCCTATGGGCCTAAGCACTTAAGTATGATAGAAATAGCATTTATCGATTTTTTTAAAGTAGGTCAGTATTTACATGACCTACATAAATCTCCAATCGATTCTCTATCGATAGAGCACATATTAGTACCAAATAACACTCAATAGCACTAAATAGTACGATAGAATCAGCATTTATCGATTTTTTAAAACATAACCTAATTTAAAAAATTTTATCGTCGTGCATTATCCTCGGCAAATTACGCGTCGAATGAGCCCAAGCCCATCTCTCTAGCCCTTATAGAACGCGAGAATGGGGCTCGGACACACATACAAATCAACTTTAGTATACAAAAAATCAACTTTATTAGTAGTAGATTTTTAAAACATAACCTAATTTAAAAAAATTTCGGTCGTGCATTATCCTCACATACAAATTTAGTAGTATTGGATTATATTATTAATTATTATATTATTAATTATTATGTTCACATAAAAATTCAACAGCGAAATGGTCGTAAGACTACTGTTCAAGGCCTCTCATCGGATTATGACCTGAATTTAATTAATAATAATTAAAAATGAACAATCAAAGTGAACTTAAAGTGAAATAAACAAAAGTGCAGTTTTTTAAATTTGGTGTTCAGACTGTATTTATTATTTGGAGAAATGTTTGGACATTTATTTTTGTATGGAACGAATTAAAGGAAGGTGATAGAATCTAGCAAATATCCGAATTATTTTATGTACTCACGTCATGGAAGATACGTGGTGCAACTTTAATAATTATAATTATCTTCAACAATCACAAATAAAATCCATTTGCAGGATTACATGGAATGTGAACATCTTATCAACAAATAAGCAGGTAATTTTACCAACTATAACGGGAATCTGCTAAATTTCAAGTTAGAGTGATTAATTTTTTTTGTGGCGCAAAATAATTTTCAATTGTTAATTTTTTATTTATTAATAGTAATTTAAGATTGTTGGATTGATCAGATAAGAATTAAAAAGGACAAAGAGAATTAGAATGTCTTTTAATTCTTATTTTGTTAAATCTATTTAACACCGAGATTTAATTTGATTTTCTTTAATTTTAATTTTTAATAGTTGTTTTCTTTTCTCTTCATGGAATTTTAAATTTTTATTTCTTTTCTGTGTTAATAAATAAAATTATCCATTTAAATGTTTAAAAAGAAATGTATTTGTGTCTGGTCCATTAACAACATTTTACAGATATAATTTAAATAGCTTCCTAATTAATTAGCGACCCGCCTGATTTCGTTTCATGCATTTATGGAACTTGTTTTCCAGTTTAGAAATTATAGCGGGAGAATTTTTTTTATAAAGTGATATTTAGTTGTGTATATCTTTACTGTTTTACTTTGATCTTGTGTTTGTGAATTTCAACAATAACAGGTTGTTTCTGTATGTATTTATCCTTAGCAACGTGTTTGTTTATCAATCTTATCTACCTTTGATAATGACACAAAGTGTCGAAACAATATTATCAGGTTAAGATATTAATAAAACTTGTGAAACTTTAACTAATCTTTGTATTTATATTATATTTCATATTAATAACAGGTTTATTTTGCAATTTATAACCTTTCATATTTCATCAAGTGTTGGAGGGTTTATTATTCACTACAATTTCTTTTTTTTTCTTTTGACCCCATATTATCAAAACAATATTTATGTTATATCATTCATATAAAATTTAAATAAAATAAATCAAATATCTAACAATAAAATTTTTATTTATCACTAGTCAAACAAGAAATTATCATCACAAGCGGGTTGGTGTGCGCCATGAATATTTTACTCTTCGAGGGCACATGGGTACCAACAGCCACTGTGTTGTCGACCCCTGTTCTAGGATGTCTCTTGGTTTTCTATTTTATTGAAATTAAATTTATAATAAAAATACTTGAATTTTTTTCAATGTATTTTAAAATTTTTGCTTGTGCATTTGCTGTACAATTTATTTATTATTTATAGGCATTGCGAGATTGATTCAGTATTTTAGTATTTAGGATATTTATAAAAAAGATCCATTTTTCTATTTTATTGAAATTAGATTTATAATAAAAATAATCGAATTTTTTTTCTATCGATGCAAAATTATTGGGGGCCATTTTCCATATTTTGCATGTGCATTTGCTGAGCAATTTAGGATATTTATAAAAAAAGACTCATGTAACTTTTTTTATCACACTTTATTAAACAAAACCAACGTAAAACATTTTATCTAAATATGTATATTTTAAACATCTTGATTATGGAAAGAACAATAGACATGTGCAATATCTAAAATTGTCTTTTATGCATCGTACATCTGTATAATAACATTTTATTGCCATAATGTTAATACTACACACGAAAACAGTATAATACACAAAACATTGTAATAAATATAAATACATTGCTGTTACTCATTCTAACTTGATATGGAGACGTAACAGATATGCCATAGAGATTGAGCAAATTCCTATATTAAATAAATAACAAAAAATACATAAGGTGCAAGTTAAACATAATAAATATAATAAAGAGAATAAAGAGGATATGTTAATGATATGATCAGTTTTTAAAAAAGTATGAGTAACAGCGTGCAGCTAGTGCTAATGCCACTGGGACAGTCGTGTTGTGTTCCATAAGCAAAAAGCTCTAATTTTAGCAGTACACATATATTTATATAAACCTAACTAATTGCATTTTACAATATTCTTATTATATATATAAACATAATCTACGTACCATAGCAAAGTTAAAAATTTACCCTGAAATATGTTGCCAATATAATCTTTTTAATTTGTTAAAAGCTCTTAGCTATTTATAACAGTTTGAGCTTCTCAAAGAAGTTGTATTTTGCATTTGCACAATTTGAAATTTTATTTTAAAAAATTAAAATTAATTTTTAGCCACATAAAATTTTGCAAATTAAAGCTGCTTAAATTCGGAATACAATTAAGCAGATATTGAGAGGCACTGTAAATATTTTTACACTTTTAATCCTTTTTTCCATTATAATATCCCTTTGGCAATTTAACTAAAATAGACTGAGATAATGTTTTCAAATTTAAAATTATTTTTTAGAACATTTGAGATTCTTAGGTATGATAAATGGAAACCCCTGAGTTAGTGAACACTTTGATAAGGTCTGGGTAGACTAATCCATAAGTCTCCTGGTCCAAGTGATTTCAGAAATAATAAGATATTTTCCATAGAAGTGTCTATAGGTGCCTCAATATCTACTTAAAAAATAAACTCTGCAACCACGCAATTAATATTAGATAAATTTTGGCATTTTAAAATACCACTATATTCT
This sequence comes from Agrypnus murinus, assembly GCA_929113105.1. Classification (NCBI taxonomy): domain Eukaryota; kingdom Metazoa; phylum Arthropoda; class Insecta; order Coleoptera; family Elateridae; genus Agrypnus; species Agrypnus murinus. Next base: position 183,830,361 of record OV816024.1, on the reverse strand, counting down.
CAGAAGAAACAATACTGATGTTTGACGTCTGAAAGACATATTATCTGAAATTCTCTTTACAGTACTAAATACACAATCTCTTATATATTATAATAAAGACCCTGTTTCAATAAAGGCTTATAAATGATAGCTTTCTTTTAGCTGATTGCAAGTTGACAGGATTGAAAAAACTTAAGGCTTCTAAATCAGCCGTCAAATGGTATTATTTTTGATATTGCCAGATGTGGCATTACTCTCGATGCCTCTCATACAAGAGACTAACAGTAAGTGCAAAATTGTAAATATTTCTTATCAGCATACTTTTTTATTTGTTTTTCTTTTTGGTATACTATCGAATGCATATTTGAAGTGCTTTTTTTAAGAGCACGACAATACACACGAAGCTAACAATTGATTGCCTGCACAACACGACAACTATGAGATAGCTTGACATTAAGGCCCCTGCTAACTCACTACTCGAACTAGACGAGTCAGGGCAAGCCAACACACAATATTACCCTCTCGTTATGATTGAGTATTGCAACACTACCTGATAAAGCTTGCAACTGATGCTAGTGTCACCTTCTAAAAACTAGCTCTAATTTATGACAGTATAGTCATTATTAATTACTTAACACGAACTTACAAGTATATCTCTTAAAAAATTATAAATAATATAATAATATACTATAATGACGTGTTTTAAAATTTTGTACATTGCTGTATTTAAATTTAAAACCATTATCCAAAATTTGGCACTGCTTTAAAATGCTATTCCATAAAAACACTCATAACACAAAGGGATAACAATAGATTGTCCCTATTTATAGTCAAACGTTTAGATTGAATAATAAACGACACCAATAACTGTGAACATTAAAAATGTTAGTAAAGAACAAGACTAGAATATTTTTATCACTACGTCCTATGTAACAAGCCAGTGCTAAAATTGAAAATTAAAAATAAATACTTTCTTGTTTATTTCTAAACAAATTATTTTCATAAACATTACCCTTACTTTTATTCTTCTTAAAATAAATATCAACATATCAAATTATTTTTAATGGAGCACTTTTAATTATGCAGTGTACTGTTTATGAAACTATATTTGTTTTATTATGAGCACTATAATTTACTATAAAATGTAAATTTCTAGCCATAAATTTGGCAACACTTCTAAAAATGTATAAATATAATATTTAATATATTATTAAAAACAATCATAATCAATAATACTCAAAAAGTTTAAAGCAAATGTCAGACTAGCTTGAAAAAAGAAAACCAGAGTGGGGCAGATTCATGTACAAAACTGAAGACTTACAACTTTCTTTAGCAATGCTTATTAGTACATTACTGTTATTACTCATTTACTAAATTTGTACACGAGAATTTCCAGCTGTAATTTGTTCTTAATATTGGCCATGCCCTAATAAATGAAAAACCTTATTCTAAATTAGCGTTGCTGTTAATGCAACGTTTTTATAATAATGTGATCACAGTATGCTACAGTAAAACTGCAAATATATGCCGTTTTCCTTTCTTTTATTTTTTATGGTTTAACACCAGTAAAAAAGCATTCTGTGAAATATATAAGAGGGATCTTTTAATGAGTGAAGTGAGCATTTGGTCACATTAATGATTAGAAGTATATATTTTGGCACAAAAAATAAATTTGGAAGATAGTTGAACTACTTAAAAAAATACTTAATCCACAGCCCACACTATTAACAAAATATTCGAAACATATTGTTGTATTCAACATATTTTACTAACAACACTAGCTACGATCACAAAATACAGTCATTGATAAAGATTACATGGTTTTACTTAACTAGTTTTAAAAATGTTATACACAGTGTATGTCTGCACCATGCTTTCCTGTTAATTGTAGTCTGATTATTTAAAAGGCAGGAAAACAGGCAATGCGCTAAAGTTGAGCAAAAACTGTCTTGCTTTTAGCTTTTTTTATATAATACTTTTAAAATACAAAACCATGTCAATCCTCATCACAAATTACTGCTCAGATCACTCCGACATCTCACACGATAATAATAAGCAATAACATTTTTCTAACAAAAAAAGATCATATAATGTTTAACTTCTAAAATCTAATAAATAAATAAAAATGACTGATTACATGATAAAAATATAACAATTTAAATTAAAAAAAAAATTGATTAAAATACTGTTAATCAATAAAAAATAAATATTTTAAAAAACACAAAAATCAACGATTCGATCAAGCAATTTCAACAGTCCAATGCAAAATTCTACAATTGCACTAATTGTAAACGCAGTAAATATGACGGTATCTAAATATTATATATAAATACGCTTATATAAAAAATTAAAAATAACAAATCTTTGGCTTGTTCCCATTACCAATCTTGTATGTAATAAATCCATCATAATATGACAATATTGTCAATGTTTTGTGAATTTCACAGATCATAATATACCATTGGTTGGTTAATGTTACCTGAAATGTCATATGTAAAGGGTATCTGTGGTTGGTAACAGATATCCCCGTACCATGGCAAGCATAGTTAGTGAATCGGAGCCTTCACAATGTGGTTTGGAGCAATGTAATGGTAGCCTGGCATTGGTAATCCTGCAGTTTCCATTGATATCCTAATAATAAAACACCAAGAAATTAAATCTTTTTTTATAAAATAAGCATGGTTTGTATTCTTGTGCATAATAAAAGTGCATTTAAAACTAAACAGTAATTTAATGTTCTTATGATGGCACTACTATATTGAAGAATTAAACCTCATATAAATTTAAACATTGGTAAAGGCTATTTTTGGTAGAGGTTGATGAGAAGTATATTGTTGGATAGATTTCAATGAGTACATGCTGACCACAAAGGTTTCATATCGGGAAAAAGTTATGGGCTGCCAATTGACGGTTTAATAAGTAATAAATGGCAACTTTGGGAGCTAATATTGTTTCCTCCTAACATGAAAGTTTATACTTTCTTATCAAATCATCGAGATCTATCCAATGATATACATCTTAAATGTATAAGTATATCAACTTCAGTCAAAAACAGTCTATAGCAAATAACTCCTTTAGAATCTCATTTTTTATAATAAAAAAGGCATATGCAGGGTGTCCGAAAATGCTGTTTACACGCAATATCTCCCTTATTTGAAAAGAAAGAAATCAACCAAAAACTATTGTGAATAACTCAAAATGGGCCTTCAGAAAACATCCTTAAATGCTGGTTGCATAGCAACCTTTAAGAGATCATACCAACTTAATTAATTTTTCAAATTGCACCCTCTGTTTTTTTTTCACGGAAATGTATTCTTCACTTCATTCTTCATATGGTAGTATGTATGCCTTAGTTAATTATCTAATGTGCATTTAGGGTTTAAAACAAATATTTTTTTAGAAATTGTTCACTTCATATTCACTAACTAAATTATTTATTCAAAAAGTATTATGATTAGAGCTGTGTCTACAAGGGAACTACTGAGGTGTTTTGAAGCCTGTGTAGAAACCACAGGAGGGTATTTTGAGCATTTGCTTTAAGTTTAAGATAAATTCAATTTATAACAAATATTTTTTAAAACTCCTAAATGCACATTAGATAATTAAGTATGGCATACTGCCGTATGCAGAATGAACTGAAGAATACATTTCCATGAAAAAAAAACAAAGGGTGCAATTTGAAAAATTAATCAAGTTGGCATGATCTCTTAAATGTTGCTATGTAACCAGCGTTTAAGGATGTTTTCTGAAGGCCCATTTTGAGTCATTCACAATAGTTTTTGGTTGATTTCTTTATCTTTTCAAATAAGGGAGATATTGCGTGTAAACAGCATTTTGGGACACCCGGTATATAAATGTAGAATAACTAACACACACACACACACACACACACACACACACACACACACACACAAGATAAACAGTAATAAAAAGTAAAAAAGAGCCTGCTGAAAATTTTAAAGTATCACAGTACAATAACACAAAATTAAGCTTTACACAGGTACTACTAATGTCGAACAGTTTTATTTGATCAAATAGTCTAGTAGTTCTACCCAAATCCTTTATTGTATGTATCCCATGCTTGTAATGTGGTAATCAGTTTATTCTTGAGTTGACTCCAGATTTGCACTTCTGCCCTGCCTTATACCTTGCCTGCACTACTGTTCTTACCTCTTTTAACTAGGGGTTTCTTGGTTTTCCCCTCCTTTTTTTCACTTGGGTCTTTCTTCAAATACCTTCTTGGTTAGTCTATCTTCTAGTTTACGATATAAATGATCCAATCATCTTCATTGCTTTTTTATGGTTTCTTCTATGAGTTTCACATTTAACTAGGTCAAGAATACCTAATTTCTAATTCGTTTCGATTCTCGTCTTTCCCTCTATGTTCTAGAGAAATCTCATGTTTATTGCATTTGGGCGATTTTTGTTTGTTTCAGTAAACATCCACTATTTACTGCAGTATACTAGAGATGGTGTAATTACTATTTTAACTACTGTCACCTTTACAAGAACTTTTTCCTAGAAATGTTGAGTTTATCATATTGAATATCTGCCCAACCTTCCCTACTTCTATCTTTTCAACTACTTTTTTGTAAAGTTTCCCATTATTGTTCTCAAATCTTTATACTGATTCACTTGTTATATATCCTCTTCTTCCAAACTGATCCTGCGCTTTATTTTTTGCCGCTATTACACTGTCTTTAAATTTTGATGTTTATTTTCTCAAATTTTCTATATACTATTTAACAAGCCCTCTACTCCTCCCATTACCACAACTATTGACATAATTTGTTCTGTTTTCCAGGTTCCCAACTTATGTTTCCTAATTTCCTCTTTCCCCTTCTTTATTGTCCCACTCCTGTTAAGCCTAGCCTAGGGTTAATGTTAGGCTCCCCAAATCTGATTAAGTATGAATTATTTTTATATATTGACTATTGTATTAATATATGCTTTCTTTACTTCCCTCAAGGAAGTTTAAGTAGGGGGAAGTGGCACAAGAGGTGTGCACATGAAGCATCAAGTGTGCACAACTTGTCAAGTTGACTGTCAAAGGCTGCAATAGATTTTCTTTCTTAAAAACAAATAATCTGGAGTAATAATGCATTGTTAAGTAGATTTTTCTTAAATTTCTTCATTAATAACTTTTTACTCGCACCTCAGGTCCGTAGTACTTAATTTGTATAATTATGGTAATATACTGATTATATTGGGAGTGTTATCACATATTGTGTAAAAATGCACTTTTTTAAATTCAATAATGACATAGAACCATCTCTAAAACGGTTTATGAAGTACACATAGGCATCGGTATGCAGTAAACTAAAGCTCGTACTAGCAGGGTTATTGTCCGTTTAGGGGAATTACTCAGTGACGTCAAAGCACGTAAAAACAAAGAAGACTTTATACACTTTAAATGTACAAACTACTTTAATGAAAATACAGATAATCGACAATCCTAAAATTTAAGATTTGAAGCGAGTTAAAAATTAGAGATTGTTTATTTTTAAGAAATTTGCAAATTTTTAAAAAATTTAATATACGATTATGCGATTATAAATTAAGGTACAAATAAACTAAACTAACTAAAAAAATAAAAGGAATTCATTAACAGTGTCCTAAATTCTATTTTAAACAATTTCCTGAACCCAATCCTGCAGTATATTTACATGTGTGATGTAAAATTGGTAGTACCCTTACTCCTCTCAGGCTTCACTTTTACAGCCCAGCAATTGCATCATGCCTCTTCCCCCTACTTAAACTTCCTTAACTTCCCTTATCCCCATGCAATTCCGACTGTCTGCTCTGCTGGCTTTATCAAAAGTTGTTTGTTAACCTATAAAACATGTATGTAGTTCTACATCTTTGTTAATTGCATTTTCACCAATTTTCCTGAATATGAATATAATATGTATTGGATCTTGTGTGCTTCTGCCTTTTCAAAAATCTTTTTGTCTCTTCTATTGTATTTTCTGTTTCTTTCTTCTACAATCCTCACTAGTATCTTCTGCTGTGTGCTTATCTATAGAATTTTAGCCCATATCATTTTTGCATTCATTATGTGCCATCTATTATGTGTTGGCATCACAATCCCCTTGTTTCAATGCTTTGGTATCTCCTTTATGAGTGTATAATTTAATAATTTCCTTAATCTTTCTTTTGTTATTTCATCCAAATTTTCTAATTTATCCTATATTACTTCATCTTTCCCTGGGGCTATCAACTTTTTCCAATTTTTACTTTATCTAATTGCTCTTCCATTATCATTTCTAGTTCTTGTTTTTGATGTTCGTTCATTTTTTTTGAGTGGTTTGAATTTATCCTGATTTTCCATTAGTTCTTAAAAGTGCTGCCGGCATCTTTCAGTTACCTTGTTCTTTGTTGATAGTATTGTTTCTTGCATGTTTTTGATCTTTTTCATTTCATGTGTTTTCTTTTATCTTGGTTGCTTTATTGTGCCATAAAATAGTTTGTAGTTGTATGGCAAGTTATCTTACATATTATTTCCAAATTCTGTCCATGATTCTTGTTTCTTAGTTTTTACCAGAAACTTTTACTTCTTTTCTTGTTCTTTTATATTTGTCATAATCTTGTTTCTTTTTACATCTTTGATATGCTTCCAGCAGCTGTTTGCTTATCACAGTGTAATCAATAATTGATGTAAATGTCCCTGTGTTTGAATCCTATATTTATTATTTATTTATTATAGCCATATTACTTGCAACACTAGACAAAGTTAAGTAATCAAATAGTTTTTATTTATTAGATTATAAGCATCAACCACAAAATGATACAAGAAAATACACACATAGACTTTCATCGCCTGAAACAATAGATAATGTCTTCTGGGTTTCGACTGTGTCATATATTGATAACAAAATGCCAACGGTTTTTGCCAAGACGGCCTGCAGTTGTATGGATCTTCTTCATAAGAAACTAGATAATACATAATAAAAAAGACAATAAACACCTAAACAGGATACAAAATTAAGCAAAAGAAAGAAATAAGAGCGACAGAGTAGTAGGGTACAATAACTCAACATGCTGCCCATACCAAAGGTGAAACTCTTCTGAGTAAAGACGAAAAGAATAGTAGCATATATAGTACGATTGGGTAGAGTTAAGGTTGAACTACTATTTTTACTATCTGTCCTTGTCCTTTAGAAAACTCCCCGCTATGCTGGTCGGTTTCTAGACTTGGACAAGTGCGCTAACATCGTGTCTTATAAAAACGAATACTTTATACTAATTTTTCTACTTCCGTGTCCAAAAGAAGGCATTTGGACACATTTTGACACTCCAAAAGAGATTTATTTAAATACTGAAAACAGTAATATTTTATATTTTAAGGTATCACCATTGAACAGCTGTTCTTAAAACGTCAAATTTATTTACGATATTTTGAAAAACAAATGCACAATTGGATTTTTCACTGTCTGCAACTGTCTTGCCTACTTAACAAGGTATCCCTAAAGGTGCTTTTAGACTTGTACACTTTTGTTGCGCCATTTTCGTGGCGCAACTACAAAATTGCATGTTGTGTTCACACATAACCAAAAATAAGTCTAAAGTTGCGCCAGAAATGAATGGCGCAACTTAAAAGTGTCAACGGCAATTTTTAAAAGTTGCAAGGTATTCACACACAATGCTCCTCTTTTGTTGCGCCACTCTTCATAAACTCAAGCTGCAACTTTTAATAAGAGAGGGCTACAATTTTACCGTTTAGTTCTTGGTGTACTGCGAATATGATAAAAAGGCCGTTCTTCATTTTGATTTAAATACCACAAGATTATAATGTAGATAATCAAATTTTTCTTACTTATTAAAAGTAAAAATACATAGTTTTATGTCTACTATCTTTTCCATTTATTAATTCATTTTATCATTTACTAATTTATTTTAATCAATTCTAATGTTTTTTTTGAAGGTACACGCTGAAGAGTTTTTATTTGTTTATAATTAAATTTCCATTACAATTTAAACTTGAGAGAAATAGCTGTCATTTTTGTAAAGGCGCATTTTAAAAGAAATTCTAAAGATTAACCATTTGCTTATAATTCTTATTATTTTTAATAATACAAGTCAACATTATTTTAAAATGATAATCACAAACCAGTTAATTAAAACGCAAAACACCTATTATGAGAAGAACGCCAGTTTCACAACAGTCACGTACGTAGTATTAAATTTAATTAATAAAAGTTGCACTAAAATAGATATTGCGCAACTTTATATAACCAACACGTCGGTCAATTTTTATATTGCGCAACTTTAGTAAGTGTACCTGCTCACACATAGCAATTTTAAAAGTGTACGCAACTAGAAAAGTGGCGTGAAACTTTGAAAATTGCCCAATTTTTCAACTTGCAGCGGTGTTCACACATCGCAACTTGCTATTTTATCAAACTTGCGCCATTTTTCAGATTGCGCAATACGAAAAGTGTACAAGTCTACAAGCACCTTAACAAATTTTATTTAAAACTAAGACATTTTTCTTAAATGATTACAGAATAACGCAAATAGAAAAAAAATATTATAAAGTATTCGTTTCATAAGACGTTTTGGCGCATTTTTACTTTAGAAAACTCCCTGCTACACGGGTCATTTTCTATACTTGAACGCGTGCGCTAAAAACGTGTTCTTATGGAAATGATACTTAAATATACTACTTTCTATTTGCGTTAATTTATGGTCGTTTAAAAAAAATAATTTAGTTTTAAACAAAATTTCTTAGGAATACTTTGTTAAATAGCTTGATAGGCAACTTGGAAAATTCTAATGCTGCATTTGTTTTTCAAATTTGCGTAAAATTGGCATTTTAAGAACAGCTGTTTAACAATATTAACTTTAAAAATAAAATGTTACTGTTTCCAGTATTTAACGGAATCTCTTTTGTATTTGCAAATACGTGTCCAAATGGCTTCATTTGGACAAGCAAACAGAAAAAAAAATTTATATACCAAGGCCGCGAAATTTCTTTTCAACATACCAAGAGAAAAATTGTTGCCGAGGTCGTTTGCGGTCGAAGAAGCACAATCTCGAGGACGTTAAAGAATTTTGCAAACATGGTATGCACACAATAGGTTTTGTGTATTCTTGAAATCATACGAACAAGTTTCGCATACGAGATGACGTAATTTTTACGTCATAAGATACAACTTAGCCAATCAAACGTTAGAATGTAATACAGAATTACGTCATCTCGTATGCAAAACTTGTTCGTATGAGATCAAGAATACAGGCCCTGGCATTAAGTTATTTCGCGACCGTTACCCTTAGTAGCGGGCGCGAAATTGCATTTCGCTTCCTGTCCGCATGTGTCCACTTCGCGTACGGTTATACAAGAAAGTAATAATGCGCTACGTGTTTTTGTTTGTAGCCTATTCTTAGTTTTAGTTTTTTATTTTTCCCTGAAATGAATTCCCGACCTTGATCACTAATTCAAAGTTTTTTCCCCGATTGTGCAAATTCCCGGTTTTCTCGCCACCCTGTATAATATAAGATTTTTTTTCTAAATTAAATCTTTCTAAAGAAGATTTAATAGTAAAAATTTTAAAAAAGGTGTTTTTTTATTAGGTGTACGTTTAATTTTGTAATTAACTGTGTATAGATAGCATGCTCATATGCTGTCATAACTCATTTTTGGGTTTGCAAAAGAACAATATAAAGATTTACTTTTTTCTATTCCTATTAATACATTCACTAAAAACTAAAAAGAAGAAAACATGGAATTCTGATGGTGAAAATGATGAAACTTGTAGAAACTCTATAAACATATTGCCAGAAAAATTAAAAAAAGTACAAGATATCTAGCAATCATTATAAGATTGTTGAATAGTATACTATTATTAAAAACTTTACATTCTTGCAATGAAAGCTTTACCAAAGACTAGTTCTGCCTCAGCTGATTGATTTGTTCTCAAAGTAGTTGTGGCAGCATCCATGGCAATCAAATCTGCACTTGGAAGGTTCTGTGGAAATACTGTTCTAGTGAAAAAATAAATACCTTAACAAATCCTACTTCTTTCAGCTATATCTGCAACATCTGATATCTGATTATGTAACAAATAGCCCTATTAATTAAGTCGCATACAAATATGAAGTGGAAATTAATAATGGACCTCTCAATGGGGAAACATTAAAAATTGAGATTATCACCAGAATATTATTCTTCAAAGTATCCTCTGTAAGATGGCTCTAGAAACTCAAAACTCAATTTTAAATTTTTCCACAAGAGATTCATTTTGCCTCTGCACATCTGAAATGTAAAATTTAATGTAGAGGGAAGATTGTTAATGATTACAATTAATAATAATAATTTTAGGCTTGACAAGTTGTTGAAAGTTTCTGAAACTTGACGTTTTGAGTCAGTCATAGGAAACAAAGTTTTTTCTTTAATAGTAATGCCACCATAATATATGAATAACTAAAACAACACAAAAAAAATATAACAACAAACATGTAATAGGTATATCCGTATTCTCAGTCTTTTTATCTTTCATGTCCCTAACTACTAAACTCACTCAACTTCAAAAAGGTTTTTGGTGATGCTATGGAACGGTCGGTCAGCTGGTTTTAAGGATGTGCACATCACAAAGATAAAATGATGGAGAATGCGGACACAAGCAGATGTGGAATTTTAAATGCACCATCGTTATATGCAGAAAAATTCAAACGGGTTAAAACAAAGGGAAAATAATTTACTGTTAGAAAACAAAACAAAAAAAAAGAGAGAAAAAGTATACAAGCTTATTTGGATATATGAGTTTTAATTTATTTTTTCAGGTTAAGGGTTGTAATGATTTGAGGTTGAGAATCATTAAAATAAAACTAACTTATACTACAAAAAAAAGAGTTTACATTACTGTATTTCTAATTCAAAAATATGACTCGTTATAAATATTTTTAATAAGGATAACATGATACTAAAAATATTCTTAAACGTTTGATTTGTATATTTATATCCAAATTATTTAGTTTGCATTAAATTGTGGAGTTTTAGTAAACAGATAATACCCATTAAAAATATTTATTGCTAAATATTTTCAAGATCATAAATACACATGACGAGCAAACAAGTCACATACATGAAATACAATAATGTCAAAATAGAGCTAAGTGTATTCAAATATAAATGTTAGATATGGTATATTTGAATACACCATAAACATAGGCCATGGTAGGACTAGTGGATGGTTAAGCTTACCAGGATCCCAGGATTGTGATCTTCTTGCCTGGATATAAGTGGTAAGGCACTGGTCTGTTAATGTAGCAGGCATAGGACATGGAGCACGCAAACCATGTTACTCACTCTCACATCTTTTTTTTTATATAGATATCTAGCTGTCACTTTTTTTTGTTTGTGTTTTTTTTTTACTTTCAGCAGCTACTGATCAATTAGAATTTACCTTTTGTTTTTAATAATTAAAGAATTTATGATTTTGATAAAATTTCCTGCATTATCTTGGTATAAAATAAGAGAAGTATACCAACAAGTGATTGTTCATCAAACTCAAGGTCCAATAAGTTTTTTGTCTGTAGAAAAATTATAATATGCCTCTTATTTAGAAGGCATTAATTTATCGGAGTGAAAAAATATGAATTTAGTTTATTATCAGAAAATTAATTGTTGAGTAATTATAATGTAATTTACAGTAGATATATTTTCTGGACATATTATTGTAACTTGTGGTAATTATAAGTTGTAAGGTATTACTAAGATTCAGTTAAAAATCTAGTTTTCAATCTCGATATCTTAATTATCAAAAAAGTATAAAGCAATATTTTTTAAATTTTTATAAACACAGGTTGGTGGAATTCCTTGAAATGAAGATATCATGAATTAAGAATGAAACGAATTAAAGATTTCTTTTATTATTTAATATAATTTTTTGTCACCATCAATATTTGTAAGGATTACTTTATTCTATAAATAAAAATATTCTATATATCAGTTTTGTCTTAACAATTTTGCTTAAATAATTGTTATTTTACGTAAACATCCTGATTAGACTTTATGCGTATCACTTTGTTAGGTTACTCCTTTTATTTTATACCATGATTAATACTGATAAAAAATAAAAACCCAATTTTACACACATTAATGTATTAGTTTTAATAGAGTACATGGTATATAATGAGCACACTAATAATGTAAACTGCAGACAGTAAATATACCTAAAATATACTATAACACTTCTAATTAAAAGAAGTTTTCTCATTAAACGAGAACTAATTATGAATTACTTCAAAATTTGGAAATATACTTCACAATCATTGTAAAACCTAATATACTTTCTTTATGATCGCAATAAATTATATGGCCAAAAATATGCGTTTGATATGTAAAATTAAAAACTGCCTAATAAATAGAATTAGGCTTCATAATAATTTTGTACAAAACTACTGTAGAGGTATGTCTAAATAAATCCTACCACTATTTTTTGGTAATAAATAATATGTAAAAATAAAATGAAATGTATATAGGTATAAGATTTTGAATATAAAAAAAATCACTGAAAAGAAAAACTAAATACTACTGTTCAACTTAACAGATCACATCATACGTACTGAATGTAAAAATTATAGAATGAAAATAATATGACATATAAAATAAAATATAACCTTAAAAACGGTAAATAAAATGAAATTACTAACACATAATGTTAAGATCATAATTATAGTAAATCTAATTATATGGCTGCTTAATAAGGATTAAACTTGTTGCGTTCATTCTTGAGTTTGGAGCCCTCTGAAGGGCCACCACCACCTCCAGGAGACCGAAGGCGAGGAGCGTAGCTCTTGTGGGTGCGGTGGACGCCGGTGGTCTGAACAGGGGGAGCACCGCCCTGTGCGCCCAGTAGCTCTGTCAAGCCACCTAATGCGCTGAGACTGGTCAGAGCATTAAGTGCACCTGGTTTGGCTAGAAGCTGGGCGAGAGGAATGGCACTAGCCAGGGGATTGGCAGCAGTGGAAGACTGGCTGGACCCACCAGTGCTAGGAGAGTTTTGGGCCTCAAGGTTAGCTTTCTGCAGCTCAACACTAAGGAAACACATAGAAAATAGGATTGTAATGATTGCAGTGAGCTATGGTACGGAGGTTTATTACAAATTTATTTGGGCAGTACCGGCTGGCTGGAGTCGGACGTGATTTATAGGATGCATGTACTGTTGTATCAAATCCATTTCATGTTAAAAAATAGATTTGATTTTGGCAAGCTCTGAATTGTTATGAAGGGTGATTTGGATCAGTTGATGTGCTATTAATAAACAATATACCTGTTGGACACCACCAGGATTTAGGATGCATATTATTATAGGATTGTAGTAAGTAGTAACACATCAAATGATAAGGAACAAAAAATTTTAAACTACATATGAATAAAATAATTAAAATCTCTCGAATATTAAATTTAGTATTGTAAAATCGAAAGTTCCTTTTCTATTTTATTTATAAATTCTTGTTAGTTAATATAGATTCTGCTTTACGAGATCTTTTTAAATTTTTATTATGCATTTATTACAATGTAGACAAAAAGTTATAATTCTGATACACCAACTAGACCGTATTTACTTTCTAACCGAATTTTACCACCACTTGTAAAATATTTTTAGTTTCTTTTTAAATTGTTATTTAAGACAACATAAAAAGTTATGAAAGTACTGCTAATCGATTCTTATTTCAAGGTGTATCAGGAACATTTCTGTTAAAAATATAAGCAGTTAAAAATGATATGCATCATTATAAAGCATAAAATAATTAGACAACACTGGCACATTAGTGGTTTTATGTAACAGTTGAAGCATTAAACAAAAGAATTGAATTGAATATTCATTAGAGGTAACCTTGTATATAAGTATATTATAGGATTGTTACTAGCTTAAGATGGTTACAAATATAAAATTTAGATACTTTTAAACTGTACAAATGCTAATTATTGTGACTTACCTTCAATAATTATATCCTTTATTAAAAATTACTCAGATATGATATGATGCATATTGATTGCTTATATTTTTAAAGATTTGTACAACATGCAAAAATGTTATTTAACAATATTTACTAGCGGAACAACAAACTTTGTTAATAATAAGCGAAGATTTGTAGCTAGTAACGAAATATATATTACTGATAAGTCAAAATTTTTATAAAATTTCTAAATAATAGAAAGAATGCTACACACACTAATTATTCACCTTTTAATTACAATACTACAAAAAGGTTAAAAAATAAAAAAAATATAAAAAATTTAAATATCTTCATTATCATTAGAAAATAATCAAATCAATATTTATTAGAACCAAAATTGCATATATTAATGGACAAAAAGAAAGCATTTCTTTATATTACAAGATATACTATTAAGATTATAAGGAGGTCTAGTATTTTTTTTTCCTTATTGTGTTATATTCTTCTGTGCAATATAAATACATTTTATTATATATGGTATGTGGTAAATACATTTATATGGTAGAATATTTTAATTAACTTATAAATTCGCATTTTTTGCCCTCAGCTCTCATAATCTTTGCACACTAACCCACAACTGCCATGGTATACACACAGCTAGATTACTATGCTCAGTATCCCGAAACCATAACAGTTCGTCTAGCAATCTTAATCTTCATCATTGGGCAATGTTGCAAAATATATTTTTAATAAGAAGGTTTTTTACTATTAACATTACAAGCATAAAGACATCTAAAATTTGCACTAATTCATTAATTACATCCAATATGAAACAAATATTGAAAAGTAAGTTTTTAGTTCTGATGTTAATAAAATCTGATTAATATAATTATTTTTTTATTAATATTTGAAGTGCCTATTTGACATGTGAAATCTGCACTTAGAAAACAATATTTGCATTGCATTTTTCATTATTTCACCTAGGCCCCATCACATGCATCTGCATTTATAAGCTATATGACAGCTCACATTTGTATTTGAACCATCATTTCTATGCACTTTTGCATGAACTGGCTTGGTTATAATTCACAGAGAAGCACAGATGGGCTGCTAAAAGTGTCTCTAAAAGTGATTATTAGTGTCTTGGCCACAATACAAGCGGCGAAGCATAAAAAAAAACTATGTAGTTGTAACTACTTTTGTACATGCCTTTAGTTAATTTTACACTATAAGTTTGAGGTACGTAAGGGCCTGCATAGAAGAGTAAACTGTACAGTTAGGGTTGCCATATCAAAATTTTCAAAACAAACTTACAGGCTAAAAGCTCTGGACATTTCAAAATGCTTAACTTAGAGTCTTAAAAATTTTCGGGAACTGTGCTCCTCAGAAATTTTAAGTCTTGAAAGCTTTGAGCCTAGGAATCTCGGAATATTAAAAGTTTTGCAAACTTGAGTCTTGGAATCTTAAAATGTCAAAGTTAGTACCTTAAAATATTGAGTTGGTTGTTTCATATCAAAAAAATCTTTAACGGTGAATATAAGTCTTAAACAAACTAATAAATGATAGGAAACCGTTTTTTAATTTCTTCTCACTGAAATAAAGTGGTTGGAAATTTTGAATGTTACCTACATCAAATAATTGAATCTAAAAAGCAAAATATTTAGAAGATTGGAACACTTTCGGATGTAGCTGGAAGCCCTAAAAAAGAGAATAGATGGCAACCCTATCTGTAGCAACAAGTCCAACGCTCAAACAAAATGTACGATGCTTCAATAATATTTAATCTTTATTATATATAGGTCGTACGACGATCCATAGTCATATTGTAATAAACAATAAATAAATGCAAATTTTGAAAAATTAAGTTCCCTGACTGTTGGAAATACTGCTTTTGATTATGGTGATAAAATTAAAAATTATTATTTTCTACTTTGCATTAACAATAGGTCCTTTGTTATACTGTTTCATATTTCAGAAACTATTTGTCTGCTACTGCAAATGAACACATTTGAATTTTATAAAAAATATATATATCAGTCTTGAAATATTAAATCTTTAATATGTTAATAAAACTGAATCTTTAACTCAAAAAAGTGTGAATGCCTTAGTTACGAATAACATTAAGACTATTATTTAGAAATTTCAATTAAAGTAGCTTTTTACCACTTAAATACCTATGACGTAATTCTTAATAACTCTTCCTACATAAAAGAAAAAGGGAGGTAGTAAAATTGAAATCACTGTCGATGCTTATGAAACAAATCATAAAAGGTGGAAACAGGTACACAACTATTCTTTTTCATGCTCACCATTAATAAATACTATACATAAATGAATAATATCTATATAACATATATATTCCAAAACGATTACTTACCTCATATTAATAAGATATTGTGCCAGAGCTACTGAATCTGGATTTCCAGAGATTGTAATTGTACGATCGGTTACACCATTTTCACGATCATCACAATTTGAAATACGGATCATCGCTCCAGAAATTTGACGAATTTCTGCTATTTTGGTGCCACCCTTGCCAATGATGCAACCGATCAGTTCATTTGGTACTGTCATCTCGTGAGTTTGTGTATTTGAGTTTTGCTGATTTCGAGAGTTTGAGGTTCTTAGTTGTGAACCAGCCAAAGCTGCCAATGCTATAAAATTGAAATAACAATTGATAAAAGTACTTTCTAAGCATACAGTTTGCCAAAGTGCAATCGGTCACCATTCAAAATGCATGTATGGAAGCAAGAAATATTAGGAACATTTTATGTAAGAAACAGTTATACTAGTGGGGCAAGCAACTTTACTCCCTTCCATTTCTACACTTGCATTCACCACTGACATGATTTTGATGATCTCAGTTAAGATGCTTGATGATATTACAGTAAAGAACAAAATTTTGAGAACTCAACCTCAAGCAGTAAAACACTTCTAAACAAAGTACAATAAAAATGATTAAAAACGATCTATTTCATTATTAAAGGAATTATATAAACTACACAATTTTGATAATCTCGTCTTTTGACCATTAATGCCACCGTTAACTTTATCATGACTATTGTTTTTTTTTTTGTAAAATTTGTAGATAGTGTTCACTTTATAACTGCACATTATGCAATACTTTACTATCCACATTTTTTTAAAAATAGGTTTTGCATAATTCTCTTTTTGGCCAAATGAGATGGCACAGTCAATTGCAAAAAAAAATGACATTTTGTTGAGGCCAATTATTCAGCTAGTCTTTTTGGTCCACATTTGATTGACATTTCATTCAAACCTATTGGACAATTTTATGGTGCTTACATTGTTGTTTTATTCTGTTACAATTTTTGACAATGGAAACTTTTTACACTGACTAGAAAGTATAGATTATTAAGTGGTACTACAGTGGTAATTCTGTGGAGTAAATTCGGGACTCACTAGTAGATTTTGAAAACCGACCTCCTACTGTAGGAACTATTAATAGAATCATTGCAAAATTTTGACTTGCTTGGTTATAATATCTCCGAGGGATGATGAGAAAACTCCACCAATGTTTCCACAAGATGAAGAAGTTCATTTCAAAAATGTAATGATAAAAATCCAGTAGACAAACGGATGTTAGCTGTGAGATAGTTTCAAACATGTTAAAGAAAATGGCTACAAATCCTCTAAAAATTAAGTTGGAGTTTATTTCACCTATGCTCATATTTAAACGTAAGAGAATGAGAGATGGTCTTAAAGGGGGTGTAGTGCAAAAAAATAAATTTTAGAATAAAATCATCCAAGAACAATACTGAAAACCGCACCTTTTTTAGATAACTAATAACCGAGATAAAGCCACTAGAAGTTTGTATCGTTCGTGACGACACACCGACATGGTGCCGTGAAACCTCAATGCATTTTAGATGCAGTGCGTGCTTCGCGTTGTTTGTATTTCTTTAACAATGGCGTCCAGGTTTTAACCAAAATATACACAAACAAAATATATAGGTAGTTAAGGCAAATAAAAAAAGACAAAAAAGAGAAGATCAAAATCAGTCGAATATTATAAGATTAAACAATCTAAATTGATGAAATGCAATAATTGTATGCTTATGTCAACTCTAAAGGGATGCATTCGCTGCAAGGAAAATGCTCTTGAAAATGGAGAAAACATATGAATTTATTCTTCACAAATCATTTGTAAATGTAGTTTTACACTTTGATAGTTTAATAAGAAAAACATTAGAAGAAAGAGACGATACTACAATAATTGTTGCAGCATTTAGTTTGTCGCAATTTTGTCTGCTGGAACCAAATCTTGACAAACGCTTTTCTAAAAAATATATGAAAAAAATATGGCTGCCTTATCTAAACCAAAAGTAAGGAAAAAAAATTGGTTTATTCCCCTTTTTAAATTTCCACGAATTCAGTTTAATAGTAGTTAGTAAGTAAAAATGTAGGTTAGATTCTTTCCTAGAATACTACAATAAAATAGTTCCAAGAATTAGTTCACCCTTTTTAAATTTCCGCGAATTCATTTTTATAGTAGTTAGTAAGTAAAAATGTAGGTTAAACTCTTTCTTAGAATACTACTATAAAATAGTTCCAATAATTATTTCACCCTTTTTAAATTTCCAAGTAAATTTTCATAGTACTTTGTGTGTAAAATTATTGAGAATATTATTGAATGACTCAGTATTGAGTCATTTCATTCGAAATCGTCTAAAAAAGAATTTTTTTATTGCTCCACTATTTTGGATTTTGCTCAAACTTTGTGAAAATCTTCTTTAGGGTTCCAAAAAAGGAAATCCATCGTCATTTAATTTTCGCGTGCATCAGTTCCCGCCTGCCCTAATTAAAGCATTTAAAAATCATCATTTTTATGTTTTAATATTTTTAGCTGTAAAAATCTTTCTATTAAAGACATCTATCTACACGTTCAAGATGGCATTTCAAAGCTAAAAGATAGTAGTTTTTGTGCAAAGAATATAAATTCACACAATCAATACCCCTAAAAAATAATACGGTGCTGAGAATACGTGTATTTTACTGATTTTTTGTGATTTTTAGCTGACTCACAGTGTCTCGATGTTGAATGCAAACAGCTAATATTTCTCAGAGATCAAGTGCACATATCGTGGAAGAAATAAAATCTACAATTGACTCGTTCCGACTGCTCTTTATAAAAACCTCTGCTTGAAATCTTGAAAGTTAAAAAAATCGCATTATTTAGGCTACCTAGTCAAGTGATAAGTTCTGGTATGCGAATGAACGCAACCAGTGCGAGCGCACCATTGAACGCAATCATTCCATTTTGCCTGCCATTTGAAAGCTGTCATGTATGCTTCACAAACACATATAAAGATTTAGGCATCAGTTATTTATCATCATGGAATGCGCAACATCGAAAATCATATTGTTATAGTTAGCCTAAAAAAAATGCGGTATGGAAACAGGCGATATTTTTCGTACGCTTACGCCGCTCGGTGTAACTCGTAACTTCGTATATTGTGCTATAAAGTTATTTGAGGAGACTGGTGGAGTGTCTAACCGCCCAAGAAGCGGATGCGCGCGAACAATGAGAACACCAAACGCGATCAAAGGTATCATCAAAGATGATTTGGGACTCGGTGCCTATAAGAAACACACTGGACATCAGCTCACAGTGGTGTTGAAGCAAAAGCGCAAAGTAAAAGCAAAGGCTCTGAGCCGCCAGTATGCAGACAATGCTTTCACGGACGAATCCTGTTTACCAACAAGAAGATTTTTACCGTGGAGGAATCTTTAAATAAACAAAACGATAGAGTGCATGCTCGGTCATCTAAGGAAGCGTCAGAAGTCATTCCGAGGGTTGAACGAGGTCATTAACCCGCGTCAGTGATGGTTTAGTGGGGTGTCAGTTATGAAGAGGTTACTACTCTCCATTTCTGCGAAAAAGGTGTGAAGACATCGGCGAAAGTCTATCAATCGGATGTTTTGGAAGGCAGTGTAAAGCCCCTCAATCAAACATTGTTCGCAAACAAGCTATAAACCTTCCAACAGGACTCAGCGCCAGCCCATAAGGCTAAAACCACTCAAGAATGGCTAAAAACAAATGTACCGAAGTTCATTTCCACCGATGATCGGCCATCCAGTAGCCCAGACCTTAATCCTCTGGGTTACAAACTTTGGTCCGTTTTAGAGGGTATGACTTGCTCTACTCGACACCCAAATATTGAGTCCCTAAAGCGAGCCCTGATCTGTGCGGTCGCCAATTTCCCCATGCATGAGGTGCGTACTGCGATCGACAGTGGCCGGAACGACTTCACTCCTGCTGGAAAGCAAACAGCGTCGATTTTGAATAATTTTTTCAGAAAATGTTCATGAATATCCAATAAATGTTTTTGCAAAATTTCATTGAATTACTTTTTGTAGTTTTTCTATAATTAACAAAAAACCGTGTACCAGAACTTATGACTTGACAAGGTATAATATGAATGTGTTGGTTACGAGATAAGAATTATCTAAGTAAGTAGTATATGTATATATTACAGTAAGTATAACTATGTACTACTAAGTAAATTGTATGTAGTATATATATGACAAACTAACGTATGCATTTTGGGCTTAATTAGTGTTTTAGAGCCCTTTATTGTCTTAGTGTCTCCGGCATTTGCCTAAGGCGCTAAGTGACTCGGTGGGCTCCAAGCCACTCAAGTAAGCCCTTAATACATAATATACTATTATGTATCAAGAATTTTTGTTAATTTTTCTGTTTACAATCATTTGGGTTTACTAAATCATCCTTGAAAATAATTAACACCAGTGAACCATGCATCGAACATATTAATGTTTCTAGACCAGTGATTCTCAAACTTTTAAACTCAAGGTTCCCTAGAAATTAAAAAAATCACTTTAATTTGATAAAGACTTTACAATAACTTCTAATATGAAAAAATAGATTTTAACAAAAATATTATTAGTTATAACATAATTTTTGTGTTGTTCGTGAACCCCCCAACAATTTGTTACGGACTCCAATGCTTGTCCGCACTTTGGAAACCACAGGTCTAGGGATTCACACTAAAGCACTAGAAAAAGCAGATCTCCTCATGTTGGATGCACATGGCTACACACACAATGAACTCAGATGCTATCAGTCTTGCACGAAATTATGGAATTGTAATGCTTTCTTTACCGGCACATACTATACATAAGTTGCAGCCGCTAGACAATTCTTTTTTCAAATCATTAAAATACCACTTTAATGAAGCTAGTGCAGTGTGGATGCGAAATCATGCAGGGTTAGTAATAAGGCAGGGAAACATTTCTGAGATTTTGAGAACCGCATATCCTCAGGCCTTTGTATGAAAACCACCATGCATGGTTTTGAGTTCTGCGGATTGTTACCATTAAATTGCCACAAAGTTAGAGATGCAGACTATGTTGTTCTCGACAAAGATTATGGAACAAAGCAAACACCAACACGAGAAATGCAATTAATTTGAAGCACAGGGAGACCAAACTTCTTCTCCACCAACTTTACCTTCAGTCAGTTCCACTTCAATGGCCGACATATAAATTCAAATGACAAAGAAATATATTATCAATTCGAGCTGAAATCGAAAACATCTCTGCAAGCCTTCAAATTCCTATATGTTCAAACAAAATATTGCAGAAAACCACAGGCATTGAAGTGCTAACAGAAAGTCCATACAAAAATAAGTTAGAACAAAAGTTGAACGAAGCAATGAAAAAAGCATAGCTAAGTACTTAACAGCCAATTAAACTTTTAAAAGGAAAAATGGCATTTCTTTTCTTCAAATTTCATTAAGCTATAGGCATATATTCTTAAGGGGTACGAATTAGGCAAGTTTACCCTACTTGCGAAAAATGGAGAAAATACATTATACAATCTGTTTTTTGTAAACGATAATATAGGAAATCCAATGGAATTTTATCATTTTCCTCCTGAATTTGTACCCTTGCAAATGTAAGTAGAAATTTTGTTATCAATCGAAAGAAGAATTCATTTTACGTCAAACACATATCAAACATGAAGAAAACCAAAAACTATTTAGAAAAGTACTTAGAAAGGTTATTGATTTATTGGTTTTGGTAATAAGCTATTAAAAAAAGCTGGAAGCTGAACGCCGATTGGTATAGCGGTTAACGCTTCAGATTCTTAATCAAAAATCGCGGGTTCAAACCTCATCCTCGTATACTTTTTTTTAACTGTATTGCTTACTAATTATTATTTTTAGAACATTATTACAATTATTATTAATTTTTTTTTATTATTAGATATTTTTGCTACGGGGGTTTACCGTTACTTTTTGTACAATTTTAACTACCTATCAGAAAGGCAAATGAAAAAGGCATGAAACTAATAATCGTTGTAATAAAGTTCTAAAAATAATAATTAGTAAGCAATACAATTAAAAAAAAAGTATACGAAGATGGGGTTTGAACCCGCGATTTCTGATTAGGAATCTGAAGCATTAACCGCTACACCAATTAGCGTACAGCTTCCAGCTTTTTTTAATACCTTATTACCAAAAGCAGTAAATCAATAAGCTTTTTAAGTATTTTTCTAAATAGATTTTGATTTTCTTCATAAAATTTTATATTTTTTTGACGTGGAATGAATTCTTCGTTCGATTGAAACCAAAATTTCTACTTACATTTGCAAGGGTACAAACTTAGGAGGAAAATGATAAAATTCCATTGGATTTTCTATATTATCGTTTACAAAAAACACACTGTATGTCATGATGCCCAATTAGTTGCAAATGATATTTGCACTAGCTTTAGAATTTCAGCTACCCAGATCTCATTGCAACTGCAGTTACTGTAAGAAGTTTTTATGCTTGTATTTTGATTTGCCAGACATCCACTATGTAGAATTGTGACATAGGATTTTGATATGATATAATTTTGTGGCTGATTTCCATACCAAATCTTAATACGATTCAAAAGCCCAAAAATTTTGATGTACTATGATATAACCATTTTATTGTCATCCCTGGATAGAGGACAACTGAGGACACCAAAATCATGTCAGCAGTAAATGCCGCGAATGTAACTAGAAACAGAGCAGTTTAGCTTACATGCAATGTTCCTAATATATCCTCACTTTCATACATGAATTTTTACCAGGAACAGATTGAACTTTGGCAAACTGTATACCTAGTACATCTTAAAAAGACATACTCAATTTACCTGCAGGATTCAGTCCTCCTGTATTTGCTGGTGTTAGTCCTCCTAAACCTAAAGCAGCCAACCCTGCAAGAGGATTTTTACCAAGAGCACCAATCTGTAACAAACATAAAGAAAATTCCATTTGTTTTTTGTCATAATAATAATAATAATAATAATTTCTGTTCCTGCATAATTATTACACTACAATGCTTTATTGCCTGAGCATTTTATAGTGACAAAGGTTTAAATGAAACTTACAAGAAAAATCTACAAATTATTAAATCTACATAAAACAAGCACTGATTGTTGTTTCAGTGTAATTTGTGTTTCCAATATGTGTTAAATGATTAATTAAAAGCTTAGTTTGTATGATGTCCTATATGCTAAGTGAGAAGAACAAAAAAAGTAAAATATGTTCTTATTGATATATTTATTACATTTACTCCGCATCAAATATTTTTTATTTATATTGACACAATTAAAGAATGATGATTACAAATTTCTTGATAAAATAAACCTATCATACAAAATTAAAATCGTTATTACATGAAAATTAAACGATAAATACTGTATATTTGATATACAGTTTAATGTAACATATGTATTTACCTATTTGGTAAAATTCGTTGATTGGTAAATATGTAAACATTACAGAATATAAAATAAATGTTTTATTTCATACATTTATTAATTTGTACTAATTTAATTATAGTCAATAACAACACATATAAAAATTTTATTTAAAACAGCCCCTCGGCGAGAATCAATCGTATGGTCTCCCTCATTTGTTTACATGCATGTGCAACATTTTGCAAAATTGAAACTTAAAAAAGATATACACATGTAAATTTCGTGAATGAGTAATACAAAGAAGCTAAGCTATAAAAATATCGTATGATATGCAGTATATTGTTAGCAAAGCATATTCAGTACATAAATAACGTTTTCTTGTGTATTCATTATATATTATAAAGCAGCTAGAATAAATTATGCAAATGAAATTAATTAAATACATGCACCATTGTGACCATAATTATAAAGAAAACGCAGTTCATTAGTGTAGTGTAAACTTATGCAGAATACAGAAAAACTGCAGCAAAACATTAATTTGAAATAGAAACTGCTTCGGTATTAAAACAGTCTCATTTTCTAGTCACTGTACAATTAAATGCAATAATTTACAACACCTTTACAATTGCTAACACAAAAATCTAATATATAAATACCAGGTACTTATTTGGGGACCTGATAAATTGCTAATAAATGTACCTCATAAATAAAACTATTCATTCATGCAAAAAGCAAATATAAAGCAACACACGTGCAGCCATTTTCAGGAATATATTACACAATACACAAGCATATCAACAATCACATAGAGCAACATAACACACCGAGTACAATAGGTCCGTATGTACTGAGGGGGAGCACCAATACGATCAACTTACATCTGGAAAAAGATGTGTGGGTGGCAGGGCAGCCTGCAAGTGTCCATTCTTGAGTGGCTCGAGTGGCATGAGAGGCGCTGCGGGCGCCACGGCACCAGCCAGTGGATGACCGAGGGGCAAGGGGGGAACAAGGGGAGGCATTATTGAATTACTTACGTCTGTATGGGCAGGAACGGCGTAGTTGCCTTGGATGGTATAGGCTTGTCCGCCAGCCAGGATCACAGGGCCACCCACTTGGGGTTTAGGGCGATAGGGTATGGTTGCTCCTTTGGGAGGGGACTGAAATTAAAAAAGTATATTTAAAAAACTTCCTATTATAAAAACTTCTTTATTATTACAATAATAAAGGGTTATAAAAATTATAGTAGGCAAATCTCAGTGTCATTTTAACATGAATTGCGCAAGTTTATTCACAAAAGTCAATATTTATTAATTTCCAAACAATAGTATATATAAACTACATAATAAATTAGATAAATAGACTGAATACTGTATCATTACTCCTCTTGCATTTACGATGCTTTACCAAAGAGTAATTATTATAAGAGGCGAAAGTTGATAAAGAAACCTCAATTCCGAGAGAGAAAGAATATCACTACCAATTTAAAGGGCCCTCGCCGATTCTCGGTTACTTTCAACTCGCTTTTAATTTGTTGCGATCCCAGTCAACGGGAGCACAGCAATGTCAAAGATGGAGGCTTATTATTACATTTCATTCATTTAAATCTGTCAAATCAATTAGTTGTTCCGTCTGTTCTGAAAGTGTACCCATATTGCGACAAACAGTTAATGTGTAGTGTATTTTCTTGGTGATTGTGCGAGTTAAATAAACAAAAAAAATTGAACATATATAGTTGAACCAAAACATGACTGGAGAAAAACATAAACACTGCGGGTGTTTACAAGAACTGTAGGAATGAATTTTATTTGGATAACAAAGACATTCACTTCTTTCATTTTCCAAAAGACGAAGTATTGTGTTATTTAAATACCTTATTAGTTGAAGATTCATTCTTTTTAATTCTTTAACCTCAAAATAGATGTAATTCAATCTTAAAACACACATGTTAACTCGTAGTGGTGAGAAACCATTTGAGTATAATTTATGTGACTAAAAATGTTTTCAAATGTGACTCAAAGTGCTAGTCTTAAAACACACATTCTAAATCACACTGGTGAGAACCATTTAAGTGTAATTTATGGGATTATAAATATTTACTAAGATGTCATCTTAAAAGACATATGTTAACTTACACTGGTGAGGAACCATTTGAGTGTAATTTATAGTTTGCATAATATCATTCTATAATGAACTGTAATTCATGCGAAATGTTAGCATTAGTTGATTATTAAATATTTTATTTTATTGTGAGAGAATACCATATATGTATATCTACCAACCACTTATAATAAGCTTTTTATGTTTGTAAAGTTAATATACAATAAAGATTTGAATTGAATTGAATAAAGACAATTGGTTTACAGTTTTGTTAAAATCATCCCTCATATACTGCCCAACTAGTATATGTACGAAATTAGCAACCCTGGATGTTGGCTCGTTGAGTTCTGGCATGGTAAATATTTAAATTTGGCACGCATTTCTGCACATCCAATTTAAAGGGCCAAGCGTTCCAAGGTCATCAAAACTGGTTGCGAAAGATCAAAGATGCCGTGTGAAGTTTCGCCTCTTATAATATCCTACTCTTTGACTTTACTAGTAAACACATAAGTATGTATTGTTACTTTTAGAAGATTAAATAAACAAATAATTATGTAAGTTAATTAGTATTACTTTTAGGATTCAGTTACTATTTTAGTTGTGTTCAGTGTTATACATATTTCTGTCGTCCTTTTTTTAAATGTAAATTTTGTAAGAATACCAATACCACCCATGCACAACTTTTGGTTATTATGGGTAATTGGGTTTATTTACATGTTATATAGTTTATAATCATAAGAAAACTAAAATTAAACTTACTAATAATTGTACCTTCTTTTGTAAATAAACATTATTATAATTGTACCTTTTTTTTTAAATAAACATTATTATTATGATAAAAGATTAAATCATAAAAAGTCATTTACATATTATGAAAAAGTCAGCCATTTGTTTGTTTAATGGTACTTTTTCAAACAAAGTTAACATTTTTGTTACTAATATAAAATGTATGCACTACTACTATGTAACGAAGTTACTAAATTTTATTAATTATTTTGGGTGTATGAATAAATATGTTTATCTTCCCGAGCAATCTCAAACCGTTCGGATAAGCGGCCGACTCAAGCGAGTGCACGCGTCCCTTCCTTAACCGAATTCTGGCGTGCGCCGTTCCGTTTTACTCCTACCTTTTCCCCCACGCTCCGAGAGCGCCTATATAAACAGGTGCGGAGCGACGATTTATTCAGTCCGCGTCCAGGACTCATCTCCAGCAGGACTACCAGCCCGGACCAGCCAGCAGCCTACCGAGCAGCCAGCCAGGAAGATTAGAGTAAGAACTCTTAAACGTATATTCCGATTCCCTTTCCGCACCGATTTCACCCTGTTTCTACGACCCGCTTTACCGTACCTTATCTAGCCGTGGGATGCCTGGAGGTCTCATCCTAAATCCACCCTCTTGTCCGAGACTTCGCTGTGCGTATGCCTGGGGGTCTCATCCGAACTTCCACCCTTACCGCAATCCCAAGACTCTTGTACCCTCCCATTAACATACCTTACCTCACCCGCACGTTGATTTTGCTGCTTACGCTTTGCACCCGCTTGCTGTGGCTACAACAGAGTAGTGTAGGGTAATAGTTGGGGGTTGAATTGAATAGTTTGCTTTACTAGTATTATTAATAAAAACCATTTGGTTAATATTGTGTTTTATTTGTTAGCATTAATATCCTCTTAGTGAGAGTTTTAGGGACAGGTGGAGTAATCCAGACTGGGCCGACCTCAGCAACCCCAGCAGTTCCCTGGATTATCCTTTCTCCACTAACAGTTACCCGGTTCCGTGGAGCATACCACGTTAAAATACCTGGCCAAAATTACCGCCGATACCGAGGTCACCGAAAACCACACCAGCGTTACTATACGTAAGCGGGCCCCTTACAAATACCGAGACAACCCTGGGGCACCTCGAAACTCGATTACAACTAAAAACATGTACACTTTTTCTTACTAGTAGAAAAAAGTACTCCAAAGGAGAGAAAGAATACGTGTTATACGAAGTAAAAGTGACTCCCAATTTTTGTAGTTACTTGGTATGATGTGATTCATCTTGCAAATGCAAATATAATTGCTCGTCAAACAGAGGGTCACTTTTAATCCTAAAAGACAATCTATTTTTTAATGCAGCAGTTTTCAAATGAAGTTACATCTGTTAACTCATAAACAGTGTAAATATATATCAACTCTATAGGCCAAGCTGGCCTACAGTTTGTATAACTTTCTTCCACGCCTTCCTGTCTTTTACTTCTTGTATATCTCCGTCTGTTAATTTCCAGCATGTCTTCTTTGGTATTCCTATCCTGCTTCTACTTGCTGGTTCTAGTTTCCATGTTCTGTAAGTCAAATCATTCTCTTTTCTTCTCATAATGTGTCTTCATCAGTTTGTCTCCTTCTCCAGTTCTTTCAGTTTTTTATTTGTCCTTCTGAGACACACCTCTCCTGTAACATCTTCCAAAAATCTTTCATTTCCTTGTTAATAGTTTATTTTCTTCTTTCTTTCTTGGCATCATGTCTCTCTTATGAACATCAGTGGCCTAAGAACTATTTTACATAAACCAATTTTTGCAGCCCTCGACACATTCTTACTGGACAGTAAATAATATAGTGATCTGCACCATTTGATCCCATTATCATTTTCATTTTATGTTACTTTTAGATCTGCTTGGGATTATATCTTCCAATTTCGGTATTCTTGTCTCTCTTTGTGTTGTTACATCCTTTGTTCTATTTTTTTTTGCTTAACCATCCTTCTGAAAAATATTTTCAAAATGTTTCCATATTTCTACTATTCCCTTTTTCCATGCATAGCTCCCCTGAATCTTTCTTTAACAAGTTTGTTGCCAATAACTTTTTCTATCCCACTTTATATATTTATAAAAATTCTCTATCATTTTTTTGATAAGCTTCCTGTATTTCTTCTAATTTCAGGTTTAAGCTGGCTCTCTTCTTTCTACTATAGTTTTATTTTTAGTTTATTTCAGAGTTTGTCCCATTCTTAAATCGGGGATCCAGCTGACATTAGAAATTATCGACCTATGTCAATATTATCTGATTTTGCAAAATTATTTGAAATTGTTATTTACAATCGTATTTTTGTTTCAGTGCAAAAAATTATCTTGCCATATCAGCATGGGTTTATGATCAAACGGACTATTGTAACTGACTTAACTCACGCAATATATATCTGAGCACGTAGATAATTGGGGACAGGTAGACGAAATTTATACAGATTTTGCCAAGGCATTTGACCGACTGGATCACTCGATTATATTACATAAACTTCGTCACTTTGGTTTTCATTCCTCTGCTATCTTATTTATTAAATCCTAAAGATGTCTCATACAATGGTTTCCATTCAAACAACTTTATTGCTACATCTGGAGTGCCACAGGGTTCCAACCATGGCCTTCTTTTATTTTCTTTATTTATTAATGATTTAAATGATGTTATTAAATGTAAAAGATTGTTTTTTGCTGATGACTTGAAAATTTTTTCCCCAATATGCAATAGTGATGACTGTGAGGCTTTACAAATAGAATTAGTTAAGGCGCAGCTTTTTTGTAATGAAAATAAACTATCTTTAAATGCATTCAAATGTAAAGTTTTAAGTTTTATGAAAAAAAATCTACCGTCACGTATGATTATGATTATACTATAAGTAATACTCTTTTATCACGTTGTAAGCTTACTAAGGATCTTGCTGTATATTTTGATAGTGAGTTATCTTTCAGCCATCCTATTGTTGTTAAAGTCAATGAAGCTTTAAAGGCTTACGGATTTATTGTACACAACTGTAAATCATTTACAAATATTGCAGCTTTAGTTTCTTTGTTCTTTGCTTTTGTTAGATCTAAGTTCGAATATGGTTCTATCACATGGAATCCTGTTTACAGTTGTTATAAAATAATGATTGAGAGAGTTCAACTACGCTTCTTAAAGTTTGTATGTTTTAAGGTTGATGACTTTTACCCAGAAAGGGGTGTTCCATATAACTATTTAACTACTAGATTAAGTATATACAGTCTCGAACTAAGAAGAAAATGTGCGGGTATCATCTTTTTACACAAAATATTGTATAATAAAATTGATGCCAGTGACATTTTGTATCAAACTATGATAAAGCCAGAATCAATTTATATTTAAAATCTTCTGTGTATACTATGTGTAGTAATTTTAATGTGATTTGTAACCACTGTGATATACATTATGATGCTTTCAATTATATTGTTAAAGTGGCTTTGCAAGGTCTTGAGGATGATGTTATTTAGGATCAAAACGCTTTTATCTTTATTAATTTATCATTGTTTTATTATTACTGTGCTAAATTAGATCTAATCCTGTTAGCTACATTTAATTTTTTATTTCTTAATTCATTTTGTTTAATTTGTCATTTAAATTTTTCTTTATATTTTGTCCTATAATCGGGAAACTGTTGGGCAATAAATGCTATTATTATTATTATTATTCCTCAAGATTATACTGTGTTCTATACTTAAACCAAAAAATGAAGAAACTAAACCAGAGTCAATCTAGGAGACGCAGACTAGCAGTCGGAGTTGATTGTGAACGAGCCTTGCACCCAAATTGTCAAATTTAGACAGTTTGAAATAAAAAATAGACATTGCAATATGTCAAAGTTTTAAAAAGGTTTTTCACAACTCCAATTGTTAATTATTAAACTACTATTAATGAATAACCTTCTGATAGCAAAAGTGTGCACGACATTAGTTGCTGCTTAAAAGATTTTTCACAACTTCAATTAATATTTATTAATAGTAGTTTAATAATTAACAATTGGAGTTGTGAAAAACCTTTTTTCTACTCCTATACTTTAATTCAGTTATTATATATGCAATAGCCGTTTCATAATGAGGTTCATTATGCAACAAGTTTTCATTATGCAATGAGTTGTTGACTAATGAGAGTCAAGAATATCAAATGGTTGTGTAGGAACGAGCCAAACTTAGTATATACTAAACTTGGGAACGTACCTCATCTTCCATCGTCACGCAATGATTAATAGATATTACTGATAATTACTATTATTTTAAATCTATTCAAACAAATTATTCTTATTGTTAGTTTTATTAAATATTAACTTAAAGAAATTCTGAATGTATTTTTTGGTGCTTTTATTTATCAATTTCGTAAGAATGTCTTAAAAAGTAATAATTAAATTCGTCGCAAATTTTTATAACACAATAAGAATTTGAAAAATTAGAAGTAGTATAGAAAAGCCCTCGTCTGATCGTCACCCAGTTTGCAGTTTGAGGTTACATCTTATAACAGTTTTAGAAATCCACTTAATAGTAACAAATCAGTTACGGTCGAAGAAAAAATAGTGTATGCAACTCGCACATACTGGTTATTAATACACTCGTATGAATTGCAACACTCGCTGCGCTCGTGTTGTAAACGTCATACTCGTGTATTAATAACCGTCATTATGTGCTCGTTGCATAATATACTATTAAAGCTTTGACAGATTGCAATGTCTATTTTTTTATTTCAAACTGGTTAAATTTGATAATTTGGGAGCAAGGCCTGTTCACAATTAACTCCCCGAGTAGCAAAATTTGTCTATACCAGGAAAAGATTGCGCACACGTACGAATAAAAATATATGTGATGTTATTGATGAAATGTAAGCACGTACACGCAGTCTGCATTTGGTATAGACAGATTTTGCTACTTGGGTCTTGACTGCTAGGTTTAGTTTCTTCATTTTTTGGTTTTACTATAGGACTAGAACCTATTATTGTAATCATCTTGATGTTGCTTTTTCACACTCTTTTATCATTTCCCTGGATTCTTGGTCAAACCATTCCTTTTCCTCGTGCTCCGTTAAATTCTCCCTACACTGATTTATTGTTCTTTTTAAGAATTCCCCTTCCTCTTCTATTTCTTTCTCAGCACTGCAACTTCCTTAACTGCACTTTTTCTATTTCTTTATTTTTGCATCTTGTTTCTTCTTTTTTAAAAGCTTCTATTATGTTCATTCTTCTTGTTGTTGGTCTTTTCTGATATTTTAGTCTTTCTTGCTTCATTTTGATCCTCAGCAAAGAGTGGTCAATCCAATTTCTTTTCTGCATGATTGCACTTCATTTATTATATTTACTTGCTTTTAATGAGATTAACACATGATCTATTTAGTTCTTTGCTTTACCATCTGGGCTCATCCATATTAGCTGGTATATATGTATCTTTCTTTTTCTGAGCGATGCTTTTGACAACTAAGTTATTTTTAACACCAAAACCTATTATCTATGTGCCGTTATTATTCGTTCTTTCGTGTTGAGCTTTCTTTACCTGTTATGTTATTACCAATCTTGGAATATTGTTATCCTATAATTAGTTTTATAGCATATTTTGGTATTTAGTTAACTGTATTTTCGTTCCTTCTGTTGGAGCATACTTATTGATTACACCGCGGCTTGGAAATAAGAGTATACTTTTATAATAAATAAATTTCGTTCAAACTTTTATTTTTATTTTCTAAAGATAAAAGTTTGCGTTAAAGTTTAACTTAATTATGAAACTTTTTTTGAAAAAGTATTTTTTAAACTTTTATTTAATAACTTAAATCTAGCAGTTCTAGCAAGACACTTGTTTTAGGTTTTGTTAAGAAAAAGTTTAAAAGAAAAAAGAAATCCAGTTTTCAATGAACACTAATTTCAGTTGAAACAACTAGTGTAAGAAGGTATTCAAACTCACTAAACCAAAAGGACTTTATAGTATTTATGCTATATTTTATTAGCCTACCATTTCAGAAGAATAACTCAAAATTCAATTTAAGTACAGTGAAGACTCGCTAATTCGGACTAATTATGGGCAATCCGAATCATCGCGACTTCCAGATTACTGCGTCATTAGAATAAAATGTTTTATTTGTAAATAAATGCAATTAAAACATTCTGCAAAAACATTTATTCAAAAATAAATAAAACTACAAAAATATTTAACGCAAAAACAATTTTAAAAACGCAAAAACTGTGCTCTGCATTAATATGTCGTTAACCAAAAAAAGGCGGTGATTTTTGCTTGTTTCGTGTTTTTTAAACTTAATTCCTTAGATACGATTTTTCTTTTAAATTTTCCAGCATCACAATTGTTTCAATTTTTCTACTGCCCATTGCAAAGCCACGTTAACCGTTTTACAACTGTGAAAGAGTGTCTTAAAGGGCTTTACTGTATGCGAATCATTGAACAGCTTCCGAGATTTTCAACACATGCAAATTGTGTCTTTTTAAAATTAAGTATCCATTCTTTACTTGTCCTGAAGTCATCCTTTTTTAAACATCTTTGATAAAGTCACAGTAGCGTGCGGTGCATACCAAACAGTGAAGCAGTCCCCGATACAACGTATGCGCTATCACACTCGTACACACTGCGTACGACCGTGATAGCGCATACATCGCATGACTCCACGTTTCCTATGCACCGTACGCTGCTAGATAAAGATGCTTTGCCCTTTCAGTTAAAATTTGGGAACGGTGACATATCTAAAACCATGCAAACAACTTTTCTTCCATCTCCAGATATTTCACAGGTTTTAAAGTTTTTTTTTAACTTTGCTATACCATCCCTCAGATTTTGTAGCAAAGATGTTTAATATTTGAAGTTACAACGCGGTCTTTTTAAATTTAACAATTTTTAAATTTAGCACAAAATCTTTTTATGTATGCCAGAGATGCATAAAGTCATAATTTGTAAAAGAAGTATCAATTATTTTTTAACTTTTAAACCTTTTGTAACTAATAGGAATTTATTGTGAAGTTGCAATGTAACCAACCACTTTTAAAAAATACGTGACTTTTTATAGTAAAAGAATTGGTCAGACATAAATATAACATAAACATAAATAAAATACAATCTTATTTATCTTATCTCCAACGCTGGTTTTGTATCAAATTATGCATCTGAATACCTGTTGTATTTGTTACTATAAACAAAACTTAAAACAATAAATTCTAGAGTTTGGATTATCAAAACCTTTAAATCCAGATTACAATAAAATCAATGTACAGTAAAACCTTAGATTACGAGTAACTTGGTTTGCAAGTGTTTTGCAGAACGAGCAAAATTTTAGTACGATATGCGTTGTCTGCCGACTGTCACATCATTACAAATACATATTATCCTTAACAATTGAAGAATTTGGGTCAACACGTCATCAACATCTGTGTAAACATATACAATAAGATAAGAGTGTAAACAGCATCTAATGTTACCTCGACTGTTAAAAATGTCAGCAGATTTCACATTTTAACGTTTTATTTGTCATCGATGAATACATACACCCTAATAACGGGTTATAATTAAAAATTTGATTATCTTTTAAGTGTTGATGTCATTTAAAGAAAAGTAATTCTGGAAATATTTAGTTATAATCCGTTAGAAGTACAAAATAGGGAAAATTAAATCAATTTAATCGAATATGTACACGTCAAGCATCATGTTAGCTCTTCTTAAGTAAAATCCATTTGTGACTACTGAATCTTTCAAACTCGTCTGCTGTTTATCTTATCAGTTAAATTACAGAGGCGAGCGCGTGATTGTTTTATTTTTACGTATAGTATATGTATTTTGTATTTTTGTATCATTTTTATATGAATAATAAATAGTTGTGGAACGAATCATCCAAGTTGCCATTATTTCTTATGGGAAAATTTGCTTTGATTTACGAGTGCTTTAAACCAAGGTACCACTGTAAATAAATTGCTGATCCGGATTCTCGTGGTATTCGGATTAACGTAGATTCGGATCAACGAGTCTTCACTGTAATACGGTAAGGTAACATTGAAAACTAATATTTTGGCTAGGCTAAGAATTAACACCTTCTTGCACTAATAGCACTAAAAAAGGAAATTTCAACTTTCAATGTCATGTCCGGTTAATATAACAACTTGCATAAAAAAACTGTCGCTTATAAAATACTGAATCTAAGGGTCCCGTTCTATTTGTCATAAGCATAATGCAAAAATTTTCCTTTTATTGCGAACCCACTTTCTCTTATTATAAACCCATTTTAGAGTATTCAAATTGAAGAAATTCTGTTGAGAGCAAACTTATCAATTGAAATATAGAAGCCTGGATTCCACTATTCATGTATTTGACAAATATTTGCCACTTGTGGATATTTGCCAAGTAGTAGAACAATGTTCCTCCTACAAATGATGATCATTGTCCTTTCACATTGGTTGTTGGTAAATAAGGCTTTTCCCAGAAAATTTTACACAGTTTTTGTACGCATGAATGCATATTTAAAATATCTACAATCTTTAATTAAAATGTATAAAATATTTTATAAAATACATATATCCTGTTTAGTCTAAAGTACGAGTTCCAAACGCCAAAAGATGCCTTAAGAAATTTTACGAAGAACGTTTACGCTAAACATTCTTAATATTGGATGAAGAATGTATTTTAAGTTTGACTTTGCTGCTTTACCAAGTCCACAATTCTATACAGTAGTCATCAAGGAGAATGTACCAGACTGCTGCTCATATGAGGCTCGGGGACTCGATCCTCCCAACCAAATTCAGTAAAAAAAAAAAACTTCATTACTGTTTAAAAATATATATAAATTTTTGAAATTAATGTTTTTCCTACCATTCTATTTGCATTTGATAGCTGGCCGTACAACGAATTCTTATAATTACATGTGAGTTAATATGATACGAACGAAGGCTATTCAAAGTTAAACCTTCGTGGCCCATATGAAATCGCTAGATGAAAACGAATCGTGCTGGATGGGTGGCGGAACTTCACTTATACCGGATATATGACACGAAAGACTCATTTTGCTTGAGCTGCTAGTAGCAAATTATTAGTGTAAAAGTGCAGTCAATTCATTTAAAACGCTTTTGCTGCGTATTATGTTATTAGTTATTTAATTGTATGTTCCGATTAGTTGTTAATTGTTGACCAATATAGAATAATTAGGCTTACAAAATCAAATTCTCGATTAGGAAAATGTGACTATGTTTATCGTACGTATATGGGGTTTTGTAATGTTTTTATTATTGATATAAGAAAATTTCCAATCTGTTCGTCAGAACAATAAGCAAATATTTTAAATTAATGTGTAATAGAGTAGTAGGCCATCGACTACACTCCATAATTAACACCTACTATTAAGTAAATAGAATATGAAAATTTTACAATGAAAATAAGGAATGAAATTAAAAATAATGATAGGGATATAGGAATATATTGAAAAATGAGTAAGATACGAGATTAAGAAGTTGAATTAACATGAATTTGATCATGATTAGACTAAGGCTGGGTTTATATCAATCAAACAAAAACGTTTTGCAGTTTGACTAAACAGTAAGTCACACACTTGAACATCAAAAACGTTGGCTGTCAAATCGTTTTTTATTAAAATAAAATCATTTTGTTGCAATTTATTACACACTGTCCAATCTAATGACTGAATGAAAAGCACTTTGTTGTTAGACAAAACAGTATCAACGCCGTTATGTGTCTTTAAAAATGTCAGTATCATTTAAGATTGTTGACTGGGGATACTTTTTCACTTCAAACAGGTCTTCTGATGAGGATGACCAAAAATAAAATCTTTAATTTTATCAATTTTCAAATAATAATTAAAAGAGTATGCTGTGAGTAATTACTGCAAAACGAAAATAACTCTCAAATTTATTATAGATAAGTAATAATGCCAATCGAACAAGAAAGGGTACAAAAGTGTACAGTATTAAATAGATCTTCAAATGCTTTTATTCTTTTTCGTCATTATTTTTGCCTTGCGACCAGATCACTTACGTTTCTTACTTACTCTACCTCTCACAATATTTAGATTGTTCTTGAAAATCCTTCCGACATAAAATGGTCAACAACATAAATTTGAAAGATTACTTATTTTTGTTTGCAGTAGTTAGCCATAGCACACTATATTTTAAAATATTAACAGTGATTAAAGTGCAAATATTTAGTTATTATTAACCTGTTATATGCATTTTACATAATGCTGTGTTATCAGCAGTTAGAAATGTTAAATAGGTAATTTGGGTTGCCTATCTTTCAGGCGTTAATAAACAAATCCATGTTAAAAGGTTTATTTTATAGTTTCAGAAGTACGGTTGAAGCTAGCTAAATACAGGAGTTAAGATAAATACATCCTATTTGCGATAATTTCTTGTTAAAGTTACATTTCATGCAAGGTTATTTATTTAACGTTCCGATCTATTCATTACATAACCTCAATTTTTAAAAATTTTTAAATTTTTAAAACTATTGGGAAAAGCTACATAATCATTTGGTGTAAAGATTAACAGATAAAATTGGTATGTGGACAGATTTAAATGAAAATTAATACAATTTTAGTCGACCGTGAGAATTTGCTTGTTCTACTCAAATTGTAGGTTATTGTGGGGTTTTAGAGATAGAAATGTTATATTGTTAGTTTAAGGAAGTCTTGGGGTTTCTTTTTATGTGATTAAACCTAAAATTTAAAGAAATTTATATTTTATTGAAAAATGTTAAATGTCAATTTAATTTAAGGATTACTTGATTAGTGTTTTATAGTTTTTGTTTCTATATGTTTTAATGTACACTGGCTTACAAAAAAATTGCATACACTTTAAAAATCAAGTAACCGAGTTTTTATGTAGTTTTTGCTATGTAAACGTGACCTTTCTGACTTTTGACATTACATTTTTGACAGATAAATCTGTCATTAGGAAAATAAAACAAAATAATTTTAACTGATTGACACTGACAACTTAAAAATTAAGACCGACTTAATACAATCAAAAATAGGTGTACGCGAATTTTTTGCAAGCCAGTGTAAATTATAATGTGAAAAAACAATTAGTAATCTCCAGAACGCATTGAGAGCAGGTTGTGTCGTTTCTATTTTGATTAACCTATAAAAAACATGCATTTTCATAATTTGAAAGAACAATGTGAGGTTATAAATTTAACAAATGAGATTTCGTGCAAGAAATTTATGTAACTTACGCTTTTGCTTTCGTCGTAATTTGAAGATTATAAAGTATAGAATTGATTTGGATAACATCACAACTAAAAAAATTTTTTTATTTCATAAAAAAAAATTTAAGGAGATTTAATTTTCTGCAAACATGCATTTTATATCACTTCCACCAGTCAAGAGGTTGATAGTGGTTGTTAAAGCTGTATGTTGTTCCCGGGATCGGTAAAAGGAAGTATCGAGTGTGCGGCAAAATAGTAAGTGATTTTAATTTTCATTATACTGGCCAGTAAAAGAAATAATTGTAGTGATATATATACCGTATTTACTCGAAAATAAGACCCCCCTATATTTTGGAGCGAATTTAAAAAAAAAGCTTTTGTATGCGAATATTAGACCCCTAAAAATATAAGTAATATAAGATATTGAACATTTTTCAGTTTTATTTTGTTAACAAATTCCGTTAGTTATGTTCATGGAAAAAATTATACCCTTTATCTCTTTGCGAAAACAAAGCCTTTGTGGAAGCAGTTTACCTGAATTCCAGGAAAACTAAAATTGTAGGAAGTTCATTCAAAAAGTGGTAAGATGTCACTCCAATAGATAATAAGATTTTGCACACTTACTGCAAAGATTAAGGTGCTATTATTGTTAATAGTTAGGTAGGTACTTAAGAGATTATAATTCTTCGGACAGTACTATGAAAGGCTTAATTGAATTTCTTAGAAATGTTTTCACCATCACTGGGTTTTTTCACTAATATCGACTCTGTCAGTTGTCAAGCTTAATTTGTAAAACCATTGTTATAAAAAAATATATTATAAAGGTTAATAACGATCTTACAGAGGGTGATGACGACAACGGCGATTCTGACTAGGTGCTAAGCTAACAATAATTGTATATGATTTCATAATTTTCGTAATTACTGTAGTTGTTGCAGTCAATAAACTTTGCTTATCGCGGGTTTCACAATGGCGTCATAGGTTTACATGCATCAATATTGGCTAAAATGCAGACAACCTGGCGAGATGTTATATCATTAAACAACAGAACGCTATTTTAGATGTTATTCTATTGTAATACAATTTTTATTATAAATACTAGTAAACATTACTCAGTTACACTCATTGTTTTCACATTTTATTGAATATATCTTTTTATACTCGATTATAAGACCCGACTCGAATATAAGACCCTCCCACATTTTAGAGCAAAAATCTAGGAAAAAAAAGGGGGTCTTATTTTCGAGTAAATACGGTATTTATACTATTATTATTATTTTTTTTATTGTATATATCACCGCAATATACAGGGTGTTCAAATTAAAGTCAGCATTATTGCTAACTTTGTTACTACTAAAGATATGATGTTGATTAAATTACCAAAGTAGTAGCGTTTTTCCTTCTGATTACGATGGTAAAATTTTAAAAACAATTGAACTTGGCATTTTCGAGATATTAAAAAAAACAACATTTTTTTAAATGGAATACCCTATATATTTTTACACAGTTTAAACGATAATTTAATTTTAAACAAAATTTATAATACATAAATACCCTGAATATCATGTAGCCAATGAATGGCCTATTGTTGGAAAGTAAAAGAATTGTAGATTATTTTACAAGTAAAGAAAAGTGGTCGTTTTAATAAATTTTGTTTAAAATTAAATTATCGTTTAAAATGTGCAAAAATATACAGGGTATTCCATTTAAAAAAATGTTGTTTTTTTAATATCTTGAAAACGTGAAGTTCAATTGTTTTTAAAATTTTACCATCGTAATCGGAAGAAAAAACGCTACTACTTTGGTAATTTAACTGACGTAGCTTTAGTAGTAACAAAGTTTGTCAATAGTGTCGACTTTAATTTGAACACCCTGTATAATTCAATTTTATTAATAGTTAACAAAAAAAATAAATAGATGTGAATATGTCCAAAATAAATTTGCAACTGCATAGTTGAAAAAGTTTTTGGAAAAAAGGTGATAAGACGAAATGCGAAAACTACAGTGGGATTGCACTACAAGACGTGACATACAAGATATTAGCGAAAATAATATGCAATAGATTAAAACGATCTGAAGATGAAGTGGTGGGAGAATATCAAGGAGGCTTTAGACCGGGGAGATCGACAACAGACCAAATTTTTACACTAAAAGCAATACAAAACAATAGCTGAAAGAAAGCTGCCGTTATATATTCTCTTTATTGACTTTAAGCAAGCGTACGATTCAATAACTCGAGAGAAGTTGTACGAGGCACTTATAAAGCTAAGAATACCAGAGAAATTGGTCAACCTGATAAAGATGACTTTATATAACACAAAAAATAAAATCGTAGTAGAAGGAAGTTTCTCACATCAATTTACAGTAAAAAAAGGGTTAAGGCAAGGAGACCCATTATCTACAGACCTGTTTAATTTAGTGCTAGAAGCAATAATGAGAGAAAGTGGACTCCAAACTACTGGAACACTGTACCATAATAAACACCATCTTGTAGCATACGCCAATGATATAGCAATATTAACAAGATCACAGCAGAAACTAGAGAATACTTTTGCTAAGTTTGAAAAAGAAGCGAGGAAGTATGGACTACGAATAAACACAGAAAAAACTAAGCTTATGGAAATGCAGTCTGAAGCGACGAAAGAAAATAAATACATAAAGATCCGAGCAACAGAAATAGAATATATTTTTGAGAAAGTCGACAGCTTTGAGTATCTGGGTGTAACAGTAACAAACAAAATCCAGGAAGATAATGAAATAGACAAAAGGATCTTAAAAGGAAACAGAGCAGTCGGATCACTATCGAAGGTATTAAAGACAAAAAGCACATCTAGAGCAGTCAAAATTCATGCATATGAGTCAATAGTACGACCAGCCGTCCTATATGCAAGCGATGGATAATGACCAAACAAAATGAAAATAAACTAGCGATATGGGAAAGAAGAGTTTTAAGAAAGATGTTTGGTGGTGTTAAAACAACCGCAGGAATATGGCATAGGCGTATGAATAAGGAGATAATGGAGATGTACGGGAAACCAGGAATTGTGCAAAAGGTTCGAGCACAGAGGGCTAGGTGGTTGGGCCACATCATTCGAATGCCACAGCAAAGAATTGTACAAAAACTACTGTATGGAGGAGAAATTGGCAAAAGGAGAAAAGGACGTCCAAAGAAAAACTGGTTACAAGAAGCGAAAAAGGATTTAGAAGAAGCATGAGTAACAAATTGGAGAACTAAAGAGAAAGATCGAATGAAATGGAAAGAAGTCATTAAAATGATAGAAGCCAAGGGCCATCATGGCCTGTAGCGCTGATATATATATATATATATATATATAGCTTTGCCAGTTTCAGTTTTTGTTTCGCCGGTTTCAGCTTTTGTTTCGCCTTCAAACAAGGGATCATGTTTGCACGTCCGACATGTTGCAACGCGGTTGAAATTGTTTGATAATGTTTGAAGCTGTAAGCACATTGGTAAGACGAAAACGATTTTAAACAAAACTTTTATGCAGAATACGAAAACGTTTTTTGTCATGCAAATTATACCTATCAAACAAAAACGGTTTTAGACAAAACATTTCGTATGAAGATGCTTAAACTTGCTTTTTTATGTTTTGCTTGAACAGTGTGAGCCGCCTCATACACCAACTAACTATTAAGAAAACAACGTCGAACAAAATCATATAAAAACGTTTTTGCTTGATTAATATGTTCCGCAGTCGCGTAATTAAATCGTGTTTGGACCAAAATATCTGTAGCACTCGATCAAGTTAACTGGATCAAGTTAATTCTGAAATTAGTGAAGATCGGAGTTTTTTTTTGCAATTGTCAACACATTTTTAAATCATTGACATATAAAATAATATTATTTGTAAATGTTACATAAGCTCCATAATTACACCTCATATTATTTATAAAAACCGCCTATTAATTATTATTAAACCCGCAACGTTAAAAAACCCGCATTTACTGGAAAATTGACAAGCTTCTTGACAACATCGAAAAGTACGATTAAGAAGATATTGGCCGAAAGGACTTTCACCATAGTTTTGGAACGTAGACCTACAGCTATGCCAATAAGTAGCCTCTTCGGAACCATCTCTACGACCTGACCAGCAAATTATATAAAAGAACGCATTACAGTCCACTGCTCCACGCCATAATATAAACCCAGCCTAAGGGTTTAGAAAATAAATAAAATAGAGATTATGATGGGACTGTTAATTAAAAGAAAAATATTTAGGAAAAATATAGTAATGATTGTAGATGTATTACTGAAAATATATGAAAATGGAGTTTATGCATGAACTATGCTAATTAAGGGTAAAAGATTAGAAAATTTAATATGCTTAACTAGGAAACCAAATATGTTGACAATATAGGGAAAACCGATTATACAGGGTGTATTATCGATTTTGTAACATAGGGGAGCATGTAAAAACACAATTTCTCAAATATTGGCTCCCCTAATTATTTTAGAGGAAAAGTCACTATAGCAAAGTTGTAGACCTTATTGAATACTGTTCAAAACACCTTCACTTTAGCATCTGTGTTAAATAGTTTCCAAGATATAAGTGATTTTCTGGTATAAGAAATTAACATTGTAAATTGGAAATTCACTAATAGCAATTACCGCGGTAGATTTAGACATTAGATATAAAATCACTCACCAGAATGTTAGAATTGCTACCAGTGTGGATGAAATAGATAAGATTTTTCAAAGGAATTTATTTTTATAAAATCTTATTAGCAATGACAACAGTTGTCACTAGTAATATCCCGAGTGCATGTCAAATTGTCGATAATTTAATTTTCTTGAGTGCGCGAAGGCGCACGAGAGAAAATTAAGAGACAAATTGAGGACAAATTAAGAGACAAAAAAAGGTTATAACACCGTCGGTGACGATCATGTTGGTCTTTAATCGGTATCTAGTGCAAATTATCGATAATTTGCACTAGTGCAGTATTATCGCTGAAATTTGATGGTTGCTAGGTTAACGTAAAACATTACAGCTTTTTGGTTGGCTTAAATTTTTCGAGGGAAATAGTCAAATTAATCTCAAGAATTACTGATAGGTTGTCATGCTTTTGTATTATAAATTTAAAACATATTATAAGAATGATACTAGTATAAGAAAACACAATTTAAAACTTAATGATTGTTGTAAATATTAGGATAGATTGAATAGTGTTATAAGTTAGAGTAATTATTGTGACAACTCCAATAATGTCTACTGCCGAATCAGAACGCTGTTTTTCCACTCTTAAAAATATAAAAACGTTTTTAAGGAACACCATGAACGAAAAATGTCTTAATGCACTGGCACTGATGTCAGTGAATAAAGACATACTCTATAACATCAGTAACTTTGACGAAAAAGTCACAGAACATTTCATTTCCCAGAAAGACAGAAGACTTCATTTTGTATACAAACAATAGTTTTTGTTTCACAATATTGAACCTTTATCCAATTTTTCTTTTATTTTATGTTTTTGTGTTTAAAGGTCAAATGAGAGTTCAAGGTTGTGTGGTTCCACTACTCTTTCTTACCGTACTTGTGTTTGAATGTTTTTCCTTCTGTGCATATAACTTTCTCTTCTGCGTTCTACGTTACCTAAATCTCATCAATGTACTGAAATGAAAACATTGACAAAATGTAGGTGACTCTTATAATTTTTACGTTGTTTAAATTTTGTTAGAAATTAGGAGCCCCCCAAATTGAATTATCACCAGCCACCACTGGTACCAGATAATCTGAAATAAGTTGCAATAGCAAAATTAAAATCGAAGGTACTCATTGACAGGTTACCTGCGAGTGTGGTCTTCTCAGTAAACCACTGTTTGCAGAAGGCACAATCAATAGCGAAATTAGTCACTAAATGTTTGCTAAACGTTGCTCGCACTAAGTGCAAGCACAATTACTACCATTTGTACCAAATCATAGTAAAGTAACTTTTGCCAAACCTAGCAACAACGCATTATGCCAAAGCACTACAAAGCGGTTGGACAACCATAATATCCATTACGTCGCAAATAAAGAACCTGCCCACCACATCAGAACTTTGCTCAATTGAGAGATACTTGGCCCTAATAAAAAAAATATTAAGGACGAACAGAACCGCAACCAAAACTAAATTCATTATAATGTATTAGCCTAATGTAGTAAATAACAAAGTAAAGTCTTTTGTGTATATTTTTAGCTTAGTTCAAAAACCATGCAAAACATTCTGGGACAAGCCTTATAACTAGTGAGGAGAAGATTGAATGATCAGGAAGCAAAACGTTGAAAACCATAGGCGGACAGTATATTTTTTAAGGCCTATTCCATCTCAAAACAGGCAGGTGGTGTCTGTCAAAGGTCAAAGTCACCAATATTGATGAAATTTTAGTATGTTATTCTTTTGTTAAAAATAAAAGGACTCCTATTTTTTTTGTTTGGCTCAAAAAAATTCTGGATCAAGTAACAGGCCATCAAAGTTAAGGGTACGATCGCAAATATTTAAACTAATAGGAATATTTTAATTAGGGATGCAGCGTTTAAACGTGTAAACGTTTAGTAGTAAATAAACGTTTATAACTTTATAAAAAGGTAGGAAGTTATTTCCTTTCTGTACCTGGTACCTTGAGAAAAGAAAAGACAACCTGTGTGAGGTGTAGTTAAGTGAATTGAACAATTTAGTAATAATTAAACTTAATTAAGATTTCAATTTTAAAAGTGATTTCAATTTCAATTTGTATATTTTTAAAAATTACAAGAATCCACATTCGCCCTGTGATGAGTCTTTCTTAATAATTTAATTCAGTTATTTTTAGTTATTTAATTGGCGCCCAACTTATTCTTACATAAACTTGAGTTAGTCAAGA
The DNA here is from genome assembly GCA_929113105.1 of Agrypnus murinus. Taxonomy (NCBI): domain Eukaryota; kingdom Metazoa; phylum Arthropoda; class Insecta; order Coleoptera; family Elateridae; genus Agrypnus; species Agrypnus murinus. Next base: position 183,785,853 of record OV816024.1, on the reverse strand, counting down.
ACTCACGTAACATTATTGTTATATAACTATTGCATTATTTAAATCTATTAAAAGGTATTTTCTAATCATGCAAGAATTTATAAAAGAGGGAAGTTGAAAAGCATTTCCAAAGTTCACAATCATTTGAAAAATCAATTTAATTATAAAATAATTATCTACAATCTAACAGCAATTATTCGTTATTTGAACGTATCTGATGAAATTGAATATATTTAATTTTTATTTTTAATTAAGCCAAATTCATCGAATATTTATTTTGCTAGCCAACATGAGGAAAAAAGTCAATTTTTTCTTTTTATGCGAATTCACCGCAATACATATAGTATTTGGTAACCCAATTCAGCCAACACTTTAAACCTTAAAACAGGATTTAAATGACATGTCAATATGTAGTTTGTGGTTTAGTTGCATTCTAGAGGCTGAATGGAGTTAACCTATAAAAATGTAAAAATTGCAGCAAAGTAAACAATTGTTTACGTTACGTTTGTTAACATTGTTAACAGGATCCCATAAATTAAAGTTGGTCATTTGAAAAGCTGGTAATCTTCCAATGACATACAGAGGGCAAACTAGGGTTGGATGACACAAGAATTGTTTTCAAATTGGTTTCATCATCAATTTGTACCGCTGTTCACTACAAAATAAGAGAATTACAGCTACCAAAGAAAGCTTTGCATGTTATAGTTAACGCCTCAGGACATCCCGATGCAATGATTTTAAATCAGATGCTGATCACATTAAAACACTGTTTCTTCCACCAAACTGTACCTTATACTCATACAACCAGTAGACCAACATGTCATACACAATATAAAACGGCATTATAGAACGTCACTTATTCATAGCCTTCAGCTAGCCCCTAGCTTCATAGACCTCATTAATTTGTTATTATTGAGGTCTATGAAGCTACAATACAAAAAACTAGCACACTACAAAATTTTATATGCTGTTATTAAAAGTTAACTTACATGCTGCTATTTTATGGTCAAAAAGAAAATTTGCTGCTTTGGCCATTTTCCAGAAAAACATTGTATGCTAGCTTAATACTAAAGCTCAAATGTAGCACACGACGCATAACAAAATTTTATATACTAAGAAACAAGCCAGGCTGAGAATGATAAGGTACAATACAATGAAAAGATAAATCAGTTTGAGAGTAAAAGAGAAATCATAAAAAAATTATGATGAGCAAAGCAAAGGTTGTAACACCAACAACAGTTAGAAAAGATGGAAAAAAAGGACATAGGAAATATAAAGTAATTCTACAAGGAAGTAGACGCTCGGAAAAAAGTTATCAGCCATGGACAATGATGTGTAGAGATAAGAAAGACAGTTTGGTTGGCAGCAAGAGTCATACAAAAAGGTGGCTGAAGACTATTTTGTGGAGCTACTAGGTATGTGTGATAACAACAAGAGTACTGAAGAGGAAGGGACACTGGAACAAAAAGAACAACAATAATGAAGAAGTAGAACAAGTTATAACAAAAATGAAAAACTACAAGGAAGGCACCAGGGCAAGATAATGTGACTGTAGAAATGTTAAAAACGAAGGTACAGTGATCATGAGGGAAATACACACCATCATAAAAAGAATTTGGGAGGAAGAAAAACTTACGAGAAAAAAAAGACGTTTATAGTTTTATAAATAGGGTCTAAATACACAACAGATGTGAAAGTAACCTGTTTGTTTTAATTTGACAGTTGTCTGTAAATCATGGTAGTGGATGAAAAAAAATTTATTTTAGTTTTAACAGACGTGTATGTGCTGGGAATGTCTGCTCAAAAACACTTCAAACATAGCATGTTAAATGTGATGTAGAACTCACTAAATTTATACTTAATTTCAGTTTAAACAATAAGAGTAGTTCATTCAATTATTAGAGTAGTTATTTTTTTATTCATTATATTTAGTGTTATTTAATTTTGTGTTCCTTCAAGTACCTAGGTGATCATATGATCACATCCAATATTTTCAAAACCGGATATAACTAAATGAATTAACAACTTTTCCTTATTGTTTAGACTCATATAAATGTGTCACATAATTTTCTAAAAAAAATATGAAAAAAATAACTTTGGAGTTAAAGGGTTAAAATATTGGCGAGATTAATTAAATTAGTGAAAATGTGTTTAACAGATATAAGAATCAAGGTGAGAATTCAAGAACAACTATCTGAAGAATTAAGGACTGAAACGAGACTGAGTGAACGGGACGCTCTTTCAACAACACTGTTCAACTTAGTACTACAAAGGGTGCTCTGACGATTACCAATAAATCCAGGAAGATCAACCTTTAATAGCCAGTGCTAAATATTACATATTTGCTGACGATATAGATGTCATTAATAGAACTAAAAACTTGCAAGAGGTGTATACAATTCTTACAAAGGCAGCAAGCAGCAATGAAGGGGCTAAAAATCTGGTCATATGAATTAATATTTATTAGGGAATTCTAAGCAACAATTATAAATAACTATTATAATATTGTAGAGTAGTTCTACAAGATTTATAAGCACTACATTAAATTCCTTGAGAACAAAAAAATTTGGACTTTTTGTTTAGCACCATCCATCCAATTCTTTCCGTCGCTGTTTCTGAACCTTTCTACTACTCCATTGGTCTTTCTTAGATTCCTTTCAACAATTGCCTAATATTTCTTCATGGGTCTGAGATCTGGACATTATGGGGAATCGGTGTCTTTGGGTACTATTTGTACATTATTGGTTCTATATCAGTCCCGAGCTAATTTTCTATAATGAGATGTTGCAAGATTCGACCAAAATAATACATTTCCTTGATGCTGTTTAATGAAGGGTAGTGACATTTTGTTTTTGTGACAGTTACATCTATTTCTTGGTCAATTGTACCAACTATTACAAAAAATTGCCTCTTTTTACCGTATGAGCAGATGGCCTTGTTATACTAGATATTTTTTGGGAATCTTGAAACGAGTTTGGTCATACATTTCTTTGCAACGCTTCCTTTACCTTGTGCAACATAAAACTCCTGTCCAGGAAGCTGATTAAAATCTAATTTGACATACGTCTCATCTTCCAATACTATACAACTGAATTTTGTTAAATATTGGTAGTATAATTTTCTAGAACACAGTTTAGCAATCTTTTCTTTATTTTCTTGGCTATCTGGTACTTTAATTACTTTATACGATCTAAATGTACCTATGCATTTCTTGATTTTCAACAACTACGACTTTGAACAACCACACTTGCGTCACATCATGTTTCGTACAGAAAGAGTAGGAATTTCGTTAATTGTTGCTATTACCCTCTTAGACAAATTTATATCAACTGGACCACTTTTTTCCACTCGCCCTTTTTATTTTTAAATTTTTTAATACATTTTGAACAGTGGATTTCGGAACTCCGGGTAACTTTGCCAACTTAATTTGAAAAATGCTTACGAAAAAATATATGGCTCGGTGCAAGAGAATGAAGGGTAGATAATAAGAATGACCACGAAATCAAAGCCTTGTTTAAAAGCCCAAGTATTACTAGTAAGATCGAAAGCACACATACAGGGCCGGCGCGAGGTGGGTTCACCGCGTTCCCCGTAACCCGGCCCCGCATTTTGAACAGCCCTGCGCTTTATAAGGCGTCGTTACAACTTTCGACAACGAATGCTTTCTCTACTGCTGTAGTCACGTCGATGTTTCCGTGTCACTTAACGACTGGCAAAGCAAACTTCTACCATTCAACCTACATAAATCTTGACGACGAAATTAAAAGCTTTGCAACGAAAATGGCCAGAGAAATAATTTTTTAAACTCGCCACTTTCAAAATGACATTTTGCGAATGTAACAGTTAAACAAAACGTAGTGTTTATGCACTTGTGCTTCAGAAAGGTGCAAAAAGCACAATTTGACTTAATAATAATAAAGTTTGGAACAATTAAAGAGTTCCGCCACCACACTTTTTTGACCAAATTGTTGTCGTTTTAACGGAAATTTTATACTGATTCCAAATATGTAAATCATTTTCAGGGAAACGCCTCTAAGCCTCCAAAATTGGTTGCTACTAACTTAACCACAACAAAACCACTACCTTTAAAGCAAAACTGCAAAAACAAATTCGAGTTTTTTCCAACTTAACCTAATCTAAATCTAAACTAACCTAGCCTAAACCTAACCTAACCTAGACTAAATCTAACCTAATTGTGTAATTGTAAATTACATAATTTGGCAATCGTAGAAATTTAATATAATTATTATCCATTTCTATGGAGATTTAGCATTTTTTTACTTTTGATTCCTAAATTTGGGACCTTTGAGGCGCTCACCCAAAAAATTATTTACATATTAGGAATTAGCATTTTTTGGAACAAACGCCTCTAGGACTCCAAAATTGGTTGCTACCAACTTAACTTCCATAAAAACGTCACTACCAAACCAAAACGTTATGTAAAAGCAAATTCGAGTTTTTCTCAACCTAAACTAACTTAAACCTAACCTAACCTAATCTAACCTAACCTTAACCTAAGTAAATTTGGCAATTATAGAAACTTAATATAATTTGGTCGTTTGCCCCAAAAATGATCTACATATTCAGAATCAGCATAAAATCTCAGTTAAAATGACACCAGTTTGGTATAAAAATGTCTGTTGGTAGAAATTCTTTAATTATACCTAAAATTTAATTTAGAAACCATTTGGGTATTAGAAATAACAAAAGAAAGATTAGTAATTGATAATAATTCCACTGACAAATGTTTGAGCGCCATTTATTGCAACAAGAGAATGCTATTACCTACTTAGTCTTATGTTTACTTTGAATTCGAAACAGTATTACAGATTTTAGCTATTATGTTTTTCATTGTTGTTGTTCTAGCTCGCTTCAAAAAATTTTGTGCAAAACTCGATGCGCGAAGTCATCGTCGACACATTCACGGAAATGAATTACTCGTTCCTTCGTCACTCGTGTTTTAAAAAAATGCGCTCATGAGCGAATTAGCGATATCGCAAATAACTCGATGGTCCTATTGTAATATGTAATAATGTGTAATAAATTATTTATTTAGAAGTTGTTTTGCGTGCATTTTTGAACCCGGCCCCGCAAAAGCTTAGCCGGCCCTGCACACATATATGTTGGTCATGGAGCCTGTAGCTCATGGAGGACACATAATGCATCAGAAAGACCACAGCGATAGAATTGGAGAGAAGAATGGCACACGTTGAAAGACACCTGAAAGAGCTCAGAGTGAAGAACTGGAGGAAGGTACCAGAAAATAAAAACGAGTGGGGCTTGAATTGTTAGACGCAACGAACAGGCTGCAAAAGCATGTGTAACAAACCACACCAGAATAGCTGACGAAAAGTGAACAGGTCAAGCCCTATGAACGTTTCCCAGTAGGGTTGCGAACGTGAGTTCCACCGGCCCCCGTAAAACTGTAAGCTCCGTAACTCCGAAGTACAGAAACCAAAGAGTAACTAATAAATCCTATATTTATAGCAATTATTATTACTAATTAATTGTAATACAGCTAGTTTGTTAGTATTACAAACGATTATTGTTTGTAAACATTTGAGTAACGTTAATTACATCAATTGGAATATTTGTTACTCTATGCGTAATGCGTGGAACATATTTTGATCTGATAATAGCGACCATTTACTTGATTTTGTATCTTTCATTATTGAAAAAGTTTTCTCGCAAACATTCGTGGAAGCAAACAATGAATGTACTTTTTTAAATCAAAATCATGTAAATTCACATATATAACATTATACACTAGAGGAAAAAAACGCACCACTTGAAAACGCACCAAAAATACCAAAATTCCAAACCGTCATAACTCAGCGGATTTTGAACGAAAATGGATGAACCTTGGATGGATGTGCTAAAAAGTTTAAAGTGTCTAGTTTAAGGGCGTGCGAGCGAATGTTACGTAAAGGCCTTTCCGCCTGCGACCAACGCAGAAAAAAAAAGTCAAACTTTAACAGCTTGTACGACGTACCAAAAAAATCGTGGACCCTATCAGCCACCAAGGCAATAAAGTTCAGTCCTTCTTCTGTCAAGTTTTGAAGAGTGCCTACGATTGAATTGATTGATTGATTGAATTGAATCTTTTCTTTTCAAAATTCAAAAATTTTGAAAAATGTTTAATTAATAAAAACATTTTTTTATTGACGTTAATTTTTTTTGACGTGTAACCGCCGACAACGTTACCCTATGTGCAAGTGTCTAAATTAATGTTTTGATTTTTATTTTACTAATGTTTTGAAATTAATATTCGACGCGTTACAATGTCGCGATTAAGGGACATTCAACGTGCACGAATTGCTGCTCTTTTGCAGGTAGGAGTTAGTATGCGACACACACACACACACACAATACGATGTGCAAAATCCGACTGACAACCTGCTCATAGTGCACATCAGGTAACGCTGATGTCGGCAGTTAGCCATTAAAAAATTAAAGTTAATAAAAAAATCTTGTTTATTGTTTCCAGCTTTACTTTGTGGAACTCCATAATCATGAAATAAATAAACATTAGTAAAAGTCTCACAGTTTTATTAAAATACAACCTGACAATATTGTTTCGACAGCTATGCTGTCATTATCAAAGGTAATATAATTATAAACAAACACGTCGCTAAGGTAGATACAAAAATAGGTAACTAGATAAAATAATAATTATAATCAGAATTAAATATCTAATACTTCCAGTAATGGAGAATTACTGAGCTCAAGTTGTTCATTCATTAAAGGTACCCTGAGTTTGTGTTTGTATATCTCAAAGGCTTCTAAAATGTCTAATTTGCATTTGTTATTACAAAAATGTAGGAATTTAATATTATTTTGAGGAGTCATTGTGTGATTTTGTTCTAAAAGTTGTTTGGCGTAATTAGATTTTTCAGGATGTTTATTTTTGTAATGAAGTACGTGTTCTTTATATCTTATGTCAAAATTTCGAAGTGTTTGTCCAATATATACCGAACTACAAAAAGAACAATTTAAACGGTAAATGCCCGATTTCATGATATCATGTGTTCTGTCTTTAGCATTAAATAAAAATGAAAAAGTATTAGTGTTGGTTTTAAATGTTATTTTATAATTGTTGGTTTTTCTTAGTATATGTGCAATTTTTTCTGATATTTTGCCAAAATATGGTATAGATATGTAATTTGTGTCTTCTGTTTGATTGTCAATGGGATATATTCTTTTGATAGCTAACCTATAATCTTTTTGTTTAATTAAAGTGTCAATCATGTTCGGATTGTAATGATTTGCATGTGCTAGTTGTTTAATGATTGATATCTCTTTGCTAAAATCTGATTTTGTTAGTGGAATAGTTAAAGCTCTGTGTACTAATGATCTGCAGGCTGCTATTTTATGTGTATTATGGTGACAAGATTCATTTGGTATTGTTATGTCTGTTTGTGTTGGTTTTCTGTATATGGAAAATTCAAATAGATTGTCTGCATTAATCTTGATATTTAAGTCTAGAAAGTTTATAGCCCCCCTAGTTTTGTTCTGTTTCTAGTGTAAATTTTATGTTAGGGTGGATACTGTTAATAAGAATTAAAAATTCATTGATAACCTCAAAAGAACTGTCAAAACAAGCTAAAATGTCATCAACATAACGAAACCAGAAGATAATGTGTTTAGAGAGGTTTAATTCAAATATTCGATCTAAATAAATATGTTAAGTCCTAAGTTTATATCTAAGTCCTCTATTAGCTAATAGAGGACTTGATTGGATTGGAGATCAGAACCGCGCCGGTAATTTGAAATTGTTTGAAAATTAGCTAAAATTTTTGCACTTTTGACAGTTAACATACTTCAAATAAATTACAATTTATGGCATCGGCAGTAGTTATTTTAAGAAAAAGCATTTATTTTTCAGAGTTTGAGTACTTCTCTAGAAAGAGCTTTAATGTGCTGTGGCGTTCCAAATACGTTATCGGTGCGTGTTTTGGCAAGGTTAGTTAATACTGATTTTAGAAGTTTACTTAAAATTATACTACAAAGGTCCTTGTTGTGAATCTTACAGATGAAATTTTGAAGTAGTTAGTGGGTCAAGAAGATCAGTTAATGTACTGCAAGGATTGCATTCTTGAGGTAAATATTGAAATATATTTAAAACCAACTCTGTTAACTGGTTTATTAATAATATAAAGTTTTTACTAGGATATTTCAAGCATCCACGATTTTGTAAACTGATCAGACCTAGTAATGGATTTGAGGAGGAATTGGTCCATACAGAATTTACACAAACTTCACATTCGATTCTTTCCTCTATAGTTCGTGCTACATAACCAGCCAAGAAAGCTATTGAATCTGATATAATCCCATAAGGTAAATTAGTTGAAAGATTTTTTAGTTCAACTATTAACTCGTTAGTTTCTTCAGGTAGTGGAACGATAAAGGATGTCACCACATGTTTGCTATCTATAATTCATCCGATGGTGCTGCTGTAGTCACATTCAACAAAGACGTTAGCTGATGTTGATGTTTTAATTAATCCACATTGAACTATTCTTTTAATGGAACTTCAGCAGTCTGTGTATCTGTGGCATCTTGCAAACCACCTTTTAAACGAACGTCGCTAAACATGGATTCAATTGCATCCGAACTAAAACAGCATGTTAACACATAATAAAAATCAACATCTTTAAGAAGATATGTAATGCATTCTGTAGTGCTTTTCGCAGTGAATTCTAGTGCTTCTGCAGTTTCCTTTGTTAACCCTTGCATGCCACTGTTTTTCGAATGCTCCTGTATTGAATCAATGTATCCTGGAAATGTATCTCTTAACCGGATCAATCTCTCATCGTTTATGTTGATGTACGGTGCACATTTTTCATCAAGCTGATTAATGTGTTTTGTTTTATTACTTACATCATGTAACTGGAAAAAGGTGTACATCATCTCCATAAATGTAACCGTTGCCTTTGCTCGGGAAAAATAATAACGAGAATTTGCATACTTTTGTAAATATTCTAAAGCAGCAGTTACAGGTGGTGAAAATAATTGTACTGCTCGTTTAACGTTCATTTTTTCGAAGTTACTGGGATGTACACGTTTTGTAGTTAAAAATTTAACAGGTTTTATAATTAGGTTTTTTTGTAATTGGTATACATTTTTCAAATATATAGAAGAAATGTTATGTTAATAAAAGCTATTTTTTAAATACATTTTAGAAATTACTGTATGTAATGTAGGCACCACATTTTAATAACTTTTGACCAGAAGATCTGTCTGCATAGCAACTGTTTTCAAAGTGTAGATTACAGATAACAGAACTTTCGGGTATTTTTGTATCTGTAATAAATTAAAATTATATGTTAACTATGCTGCCTCTTTCTACTGTACATGCACTAAATTACATATACTTTTTAAGAATAGAATAGAATAAATGCATTTTATTAAAGTACGTAATTTTTTAATCCAACCAGGAGGAATACGTAAACCTTCAATCCACTTATTTCGCAAGCTAAGACACAAAGGAAATTCGTGGAAACTTTTTGCAGTTTTATAATTTCTGCATGTTACCATATAGCATTTTTTATGAGTTGACATTTTTCAGTAAAACTACTACTGCTCTTAAACTATTCTTATACTACAAATTTATGAAACAAAATCAAACGCACTAAATTCGTGATAAAGTAGAATAAAACAAAAGTCAAATATTTGTCAACAACCTTCAAAAAAGTCTGGGCTTTATTTTGAACGCACTCGTTGAATGTGTGAACGCATCGACTTATGTCGAACGCGTCCATTCCCCCGGTACGCAGCGCCAAGCGGAGAAAGCCGAAAACTGGCAAATTCTCGGGCTGTATAAGACGTCAAACATCGAAATCGAGGAGGTCGTGCCTTTGATAATGACAGCATAGCTGTCGAAACAATATTGTCAGGTTGTATTTTAATAAAACTGTGAAACTTTTACTAATCTTTATTTATTTCATAATAAAAAAATGTTTTTATTAATTAAAAACATTTTTCAAAATTTTTTGAATTTGGGAAAAAATGTTCAAACTCAACCGGTAATAATGTAGCTGGCAGAAGACGACAGATTCCCAACACAATGCAGGGTAAATTTCAAAAATCCATAACTTTGAGCCAAGTCAAGGCACTCGAAATTTTGAGAACTTTACAGAAAAAGGGCTGATCTTTATTGCCATGATGGTCGATTGGGTTCACGATTTTTTTGGTACAGTGTACAAGCTGTTAAAGTTTGACATTTTTTGAATCAAAAACATCTTTTATTCTTCGGGGGATGGCCGGGAGCGGAAAGGCTTAAACGAAACGCTCACATGCCCTTAAACTAGACACTTTAAACTTTTTAGCACTCAAAGGTTCATCCATTTTCGTCCAAAATCCACCGAGTTATGATGGTTTGAAATCTTGGTATTTTTGGTGTTTTCAAGTGGTGCGTTTTTCGAAAATCGATGCGCCATCGTAAAAGTAAATATCAAAATTTTTTTAAAGAGAACTGTATTGAAAAATGTAACCAAATATGGAAAATCTTGTAAATATTAAAAAAATAGAAGGAACGCTTTTATGAAGTAACCTAACCCCCTAACCTAACTAAATGAAGCGCCCTACCTAAAAATGAATTTCTCAACCAGAAAAACCACAGATACCTTTTTCCTGTAAAAATATGTATAACTTAGCGAAAATTACTATGCTTTTAGAAAAAAAAATAAAAATCAAAAATGAATTCCTCCAGAACACTTCCTTATTGAAAAATAAATTGAATAATTCCTAATTCTACCTATTCATGTAGATCGGCAAAACTTCAAAAATTCATAACTCAATTTTCTGCACTAACCTAATGAAATTCTTTTGGGATTTTGCTATTGGGCATGCCAGCCTTCTGGTGCTTTTGGTTTCATTCCATTTCAAACTGCAAAATGTGTGACTGTGTTATTATTTCCATTATATTATTCTTTGTAAGTTAAGCTGATTAATTTTGTAAAATATAAGAAATGAGCAACAATGTGGCATTCAGTGAACTATTTTAGGAGTATGTGTTTCACTTTAGAAACTTCCCAAAGTAGCTTCTTGTACTTTAAAAATATTACCTGAAAATTTAGTGATGCATTTGGCATCAATGGAATGGGACAATTTAAGAACAATATCTAATGTTTTTCGCATTTTTCAAAATCTGTACATCTTTCTGAATAAAAGGTTTATTTTCCAGATTTTCACAACAGTAAATTCATCCAGCACTCCAATTTCTTTGTGCGTTGCTTCTTATGTTAGACCATTCAATAGTGTTCATAGATTGAAATATGTTTTTGTTGTGGAATATGAAAATTGCCTTTTTGTCTGTTATACATAATAATTAATAACTCTTCAAATGAAATCTTATAAACTGAGAATTATTTACCTTAGTTTCTATACTAGCATATACAGTAGGAACTCCATAATCCGAACACACTGTATTCTGAACATCCAATAATCCGAACAGCAACATTTACAAGCTATAATCCGAACAAACCTCTTTAATCCGAAATCCTCTTTAATTCGAACAAATCTCTTTAATCCAAACAAGAAAGTTCTTTGTACAAACTAAAATTGGATATGTAGCCTTGTGAAGGTGAAGGTGAATATTAGTTATAAATGAGATTATAGCAGATTGCTGATGCAGTTTTTGGCTGATACTGTTACGACCCGACGGGTGTAAACAAATTCTACGAAGATTACAAACGCTTTTGTTATTAATATAAAGAGTAATAAAAACTCTAAAGGCTACAGATGTAAAAAATAAACTATAAATATAGTAACGATACCATCACAAAGGTGCCCTAAATGTTTTGACGTTGCAGTTTTGCCGCAATTGTTTGTATATGACATCATCTACCTTAAAACCTTTTTCTTTCAATTTTGTTAATACACAATTTGTATTCGTGGCGTTCAAAATTCAATTAACAATGTTAAAACAAAAACACACATTATTAAAACTATCAGAGAAATTATTCAACAATTAAATGTTGGGTTAGTGTTTAACGATTGCTTTAAAATATGGTGTCGGTAAATCGACACTCAGCGATATAAAGAAAAACAAAACTAAAATCCTAGAATATGTCTCGTCTGCTGACAGAGGTGCAGGAAATAGAAAAACACACATAATAGAAAATAGAAAAGCACATCGCTATAAAAGGAGAAAGAGAAAACTTAAAGCAAAAAAATTACTGATTTTATGAATTAAAAATAGAATTTTTGTAATAAAATTAGTAAATTACATAAGTTAAGTTCTTTATAATAATAAAGTAGCATGGCTTAAAGCAATGTTTATATTTGTACAACCAGTAATCCGAATTCCTCGTTAATATGAATTAGCCTTGCATTTATAGGTTCGGATTAAAGAGTTCTACTGTACTTTTACTTAACAATTTAGACAAAACAATACTAATTGGTTTAATGTTTTGCTGCATTTAAATCTTATAAAACAAGATTTTTAATGCTACTCATGTTTTTGTTTTTGTTGCCCTCAGCTCTCATAATCTTTGCACATAGACCAACTACCGAAATGCTATTATACATAGCTAAATTACTATGCTCGGTATCAACCGACACACTTCAGTCTTGTCTAGCAAGTTTACTTGTCATCATTGGGCAAAGATGCAATTTTTTTTAATATAAAAAAAATTATATTTTACTAAAGACACTTGAGCTTCAAACCTACTATAATAGGGTTAAATCATTCCTTTTAATAAATCTAAAATGAAACATAAAATCGGAGCAATAAGAATATAAAAACCAAAAACAATTTTTGTACAATAAAACAAATTAAACCTAGAATTCCAAAGAAAAACCACAAAAAATATTTTGTTTTAACATCTTCCAAAATATTTTTATAGTCATAAATTATCAATGATGGCAATCTCAGCTAAATAGAGATTCGAGAGAATTGAAATTGACAGATAAAGTTTTAGAATATCTAATATTTTCTAACAGATAGTTTTTCCTGGGACATTTCATAATATAAAAATTAAAACAAACAAACAAACACAACAATAATTACCTCAAGCATAACGTTGCAAATGTGATAAATGCACTGTGTGATAGCTTCAGCAGTGCCCGATATTGTGACTGCCCTCTCTGTGGAATTTGGAAGCATTTCTGATGCCACTTGTATAGATGCTCCTGTCACTTCTCGAATTTCTTTTATTTTGGAACCACCCTTTCCAATAAGCGATCCACATTGACTGGCGGGTACTATCAGACGTAATGTGATAGGTGGACGTGGAACCCCGCTACTACCGCTGTTTATTTCCTGGAACTGGGAGCACCACTGAGGGAGTCCACAACAATACATGGCCACATTAAGAAGTGCACAAGTACACACTAGATGGGATAATTTAGTAGGATACTAATCTTGCAAGACTAGTGCTATTTACATTCGGAGTAATAATTATAAGCAAGCAGGATATCTTCTATTTTTAATAAAGCATTATTTTTTTTGGTTTTTAAAAATAATTAAAATGTGCATAATTAGAAATAAGCTTAACGTCTGCAGAATTCAGGGTCTTGCAATGATTTTTCATAATTTACCATTATTATATTAACAGGGGACATGTAAATTTACAAAGCTATATGCATCACTCAACACGTTTTTATCTTGCATTGCAAACACTACATGGAATTATTATCATTAATACAAATGTATAAATCACAAAAGTGCAAACTTAGAGTAGCATATTTACCTCTTCGAATTTCTTGCAAATAAGTGTGAATGCTTTAAAAATAGCACTTGTTAATCCTGTGACAGTAACAATACGTTCAGGACATGATCCATCAGATATGTTGATTTTCGCTCCAGACTAAAATTAAAAAATATTAATTTTATTAAAATGAAATCTTATATCAGATTTATAGTTTTATTTCTGCATTTTGCATTCAGCTCTCATAATCTTTGCACATTGATAAATTACTAAAACGATATACACACACAGTTGCTAAATTAGTGTGCTTAGGACTAGCCGAGAACATTTTACTCTTATCTAGCACTTTAAATTCTCATCATTGGACAATTATACAATATTTTAATTTTATTAGACAAAAATTTAAATTTCTTACCTCCTCTCTGAATCGTTTCACAATTTCTCCTTTTTTTCCAATGATACTACCAACCTCCTGAAAATAAATTGAATTATAAATATTTTTCCTTACTATAAAAGCAAAAATTTTAATTGAAAATATTAAATATCAAGCTTCAAAGACAAGAGAGATTTTAATAATTATCTAGATCCACAAGATTTGTTTAGGAACCTTCATCACACACGACCACTCGATCTAACCCAAATTAATTTAACAAAGTTAATATTTAATTTGGTTATACAAACATACTATAGACTCTGTGACAATGAATTACGTTCACTAGTTTCTACATTATTATTTACACAATTATACATAATACAGTATACCATATGTTATCAGTGCCAGAGCCGGATCTAGGTTTTTGTCATTTGAGGAAACATTAGTATTTGATGAACCCTATTGTGCCATCCACATATTATCGGTTTTGTAACATAGGGAAATAGCAAGCAAAAACACAATTTCTCAAATATTGGCTCCCCTAATTACTTTGAAGAAAAAGTCACCGTAGGAAAGTTTTAGATCTCATTGAATACTGTTCAAAACACCTTCACTTTAGCATCTGTGTTAAATTGTTTCCAAGATATGTGATTTTCTGGTATAGGAAATTAACATTGTAAATGAGAAATTCACTAATATCAATTGGCACGTTATATTTAGACCTTAGGTATAAATGCAAGAATTATTAAGCAGACTTCCATGGAGCAAAATCACTCATCAGAATATTACAATTATTGCTACCGGTGTGGAAGAAATATATGAGAATTCTCAAAAAAATCTATTTTTATAAAATCTTATTAGCCATGACAATAGCTGTCAGATTAACACGTTCGCGGACACAACCAAAAAATAAGGTCTACTCAAAAACGCACCTATGTATTTTGAATTATCTTTAATCTAGTGACTCGAAACCAAAAGCAAACTATTAATTTTCACATTTTGTGTGTCATTGCACCAACTAAAGTATTAGCGGCATATGCCGTTTTGCCCCTGCAAAATTTTTTTTTCTCAGGGGTCAACTGCGGGAAATCCCGTCAATGTAGGAATCAAGCCCAAATTTAATCTAGACGTTTATTTATTGCATTAATTAACACAAAATTATAAATTTGATTCTGTTTATTTATAAAACAAAATGAAAAGTGTGACTTCTATTACCTATAAATTCTTCGTTTTGTGGTACTCTTCAAAACATTCTACGCAAAGTGGAGGATTATCAGGACATGTTTTACACAAGTACTTTGTTTCTTTTCGTATGTTATTTTTAGCACACTGCCTGCATCGCATATGGTAACTCTTATTAGGCTCTTTTTTATTAGGTATCTTATCTAAGAAGTGCATTTTTGCTATAACGGCTTCGTCCAAATTTACTGCCTCTGTTTTTCTTCTTTTTCCCCCACGTATTGGTCCTGACTTTACTAATTTTCTGCCGTCGTTCAGGTCATTTGGTATTCCTAAATATTCTTTTACGATGCGTTCACGGAATTGAATATATGTTAGTTTGTTCTCGTAGGTTTTCATAATAAAAAATGCATTCCAAATAGCAATATCCAAAAGGTGAAACATGACCTTTTTATACCATCTAATACTCTTACACGGCGAAGAGTAATAGCTGATCATTTGGTCAGACCGGTCGATTCCTGACATGTTGTCATTGTACTTTACTATTTCTTCTGGCTTTATTTTTATTTGTCCAAATCTATTTGTAGCTTCAATAAGTTTAGGATGGTATTTAGTAGTAAGACAAAGTACTTCTCGGCGATCTTTCCATTTGGAAACGTACACTTTTCCATTTCTTTGCCACTTATGCTTTCCCTTCTTGAGTTTTAGTTTTGTAATTGCTGTAGGATTTCCCCGCCTGTTTGTACGCAAAGTTCCGGTTGTGTGTGTTTTTTTTTTCAACAGCGTTTTCGATAGCTTCACAGAATTATAAAAATTGTCCATGAAAAGATGGTGGCCACGGTGCAAATAAGGTTCCGCGAGTGAAGTTACTAACGATTCCATTTTTGACAAACCCTCTGTTTCCATTGTTTTGCCTTTGTAAATCTGAAGATTTAGAACGTAACCATCTGTTGTACACAAGGCATAAAATTTTATACCATATCTAGCTTTCTTGCCTTTTATATACTGTCTAAAGCTGAAGCGACCTCGAAAAAGCATTAGGGATTCATCGAGCGATAAGTTTTCAGATGGGTAGTAGGTATTTCTAAAGTTGAAAAGTAATTTGTCTAATAAGGGACTGA
Source organism: Agrypnus murinus (assembly GCA_929113105.1). Taxonomy (NCBI): domain Eukaryota; kingdom Metazoa; phylum Arthropoda; class Insecta; order Coleoptera; family Elateridae; genus Agrypnus; species Agrypnus murinus. Next base: position 183,769,549 of record OV816024.1, on the reverse strand, counting down.
CTTTATTTAGTTGATCTTTGGGATCTGCTGCATGGGCATAAGAACAACTAAAACACTGCAGAATTTGTTCAAATCTTCTGCCTGACATGTTATGATGAAATACTGGACTGTAATATAATGGGTCCATACTAAACATTTTTCTAATTGAAGGAAAATGATGTTGACTCTGCAAAATGCATAACCCTAGAAACTGTTTCAATTCTTCCATTGTCACAGGTTTCATAAACGCTGTTCGGCTATATCTTCTATGAGGCCTTTCTTTTTTTTGTAAAATATCAGCGTACTTGTTCACTGATTGTAGTATCATTTCCATAATTTCGCGATCCCAGAGCCTCTCAAAACATTGTAAAGCCGTTGGGTGATCTCCAAAATCCACTTGTATGCCAGAAGACGCTTGCTCAAATCCAAAATCAGGAATTTCTGCTTGATCATCGTACCATTCATTTTCGTCTTCATCATCAGCAGCAATGTCATTACTGGTTTGATGATTTTCGATTTCGTTACTTACATCAGATTTATCTGATTCACTGTTGGACGCAACACAGAGAGAACCCCCTGACATTAAAATCTGGGTCTCTTATATCATCATCACTACTGTAAGGCTCAGATGCAGAACACTCAGATTCACCGGTACTTACTTCATCCATAAGCTTTTGTAGTCTTTTTTCTTCCTTAGGGTCCATAATTTCTGCAGAAAAAATTACCTACCTTTAATCATTTACATACAGAAAACAGAATAAAATAAAAATATGTGGGGTTCTAATTGTAATGATTTACACAAATGATACATATAATATATTTGTGACAAATGAACTTACCTACTTCTACCAACAATCCACTTTAAATCCAAATTTTAACAGAACGCAGCACTTTGTAACAACATGCAACAGTCGCATAATTTTAGGTTAGGTTTAATAAACATAAAACCCGTAGTGGGACATATATGGAAATTTTATGTTTTCTGCTGGGACACTACAGTAGGAGTTGCCGGAAACCCCGTAAGATATTGACGGCATATGCCGCTGTGGTTATTTAGAGCGAACAAAACTTAGACGGCATATGCCGTCATGTCCCAACACATAGGACGGCATACGCCGCTTTGTCCGCGAACGTGTTAATCTCAAGAATCAATGAGAGGTTATGTCATGCTTTTGTATTATGAACATATTTTGTAAATTTGTTCTTGTTTTTGCTTTTTTTATTGTTTGTTGTTTAATTTTGTTGGATTACTATAATTGTTAAATAATATAAATGATGTAACCCCATAATAAGATTAAAATGTTTTTCTTATATTAGTATCATTCTTATAATATATTTTATGTCCGATTGCATTATAAAGTACTGTTTATTGTATTGTTTTGAAGCAGTAAACTGGCTTATTATTGTACTCGTAAAATAAAGTGGTAGTAGTAAAATAAAGTATGGCAAGTGCATATGATATGTCAAATTTTCTTCTGTCAAGAATAAATGTCAAATTTATAAACTGATTTTTTTTGATAATTAGCCAATTTTAGGAATCGAACTATGCAACTCTTACATAATCGGGCCTTATAGACCCGCCCTTTTTATAGGCCTTGCTCACTTCGCTCGCTCGGCCATAAACTGGGCTTGTCTATAAAGTCCTACATTATGTACTTGTTACATAAATAGCTATTAAATTTATAAAATTCATAAGCATGATTTATAACTTCTCCGTGATTCTTGAGATTAATTTGACAACTATTGTCATGGCTAATAAGATTTTATAAAAAGAAATTCCTTGGAGAATTCTTATATATTTCTTCGACACCGGTAGCAATTGTAACATTCTGATGAGTGATTTTGCCCCATGAGACTGTGCTTAATAATTCTTGCATTTACACCTAACGTCTAAATCTAACGCGGTAATTGCTATTAGTAAACTTCCAATTTACAATGTTAATTTCCTATATCAGAAAATCACTTATATCTTGAAAACTATTTAACACAGATGCTAAAGTAAAGGTGTTTTGAACAGTGTTCAATAAGGTCTACAACTTTGCTACAGTGACTTTTCCCCTAAAATAGTTAAGGGATCCAATATTTGAGAAATTGTGTTTTTACATGTTATTTCCCTATGTTACAAAATTGATAATACACCCTGTATGTACAAAACACAAGCATTACACATTAAATATACTTTAAATTTCCGGAAATTTGCCAACACTATAATTATTATTATAATATATATTTAATTTACTGGGGGCCCCACTCCATATTTGTGCCTGGGGTCTAAAAATCCATAGGGTGGCGCTGCACTTAAGAACCTGAATATTATAGTAGCAGATCCATGTTTCTACAAATTCAGATGTGTGACAGGATTAATCGTGGTGTGTGAAAGGTTTCTATTTGTTCTCCTAAAGCTAAATATATAATAGCGAATTTAATCTCCTGGTAGAAATGGATGGTATGATGCAACAATACAACCTCACGAATGTTATTATGAGAAATTTCGGTTTAAAGTTCAACAAGATTTAAAAAAAACATGTCGACATTCAAAGAAACTCACCTACATTACTGTACAAAAAAAATTAACCAAATGAGGCATTTTTTTTATATATAGCTTAAACTCATGTTTACACAACATAAACATAAAAGAAAAACATTTTTTGACTTAAAATATAAACATAAATATAAAAGTATTCAATAATAATAAACATAAAAATAAAAGATATAAATAATCTAGATTGAGTCGAAAAGTTTTGTCGTTTTTTTAAAAGTAGGCTTCACTGTAAGTTGTCAATCAATTGTTTTAAATGAACTCTCATTTAAAAGTGAGAACAGCTGTTTTACACATATGAGAATTTATGCGAAATTCTTAACCAAATTCTTGCTGAAATTTAAAAAAAAAATTTGGTAAAGAAACTTTTGACGTGTAAAGCCCGTTTGTCACGATACTAAATTTATGCAAAAATTTAGCAGTGAACTTTGTAATAAATTTTTTGATAAAATTTCACAAAAATTGACAATTTTCTGTTTGCAACGAATCTCATTTTTAATGAAAATCTGTCAATTGCGCATGCGTATTAACATATTTTTTTAGTGATATTTATGGTTGCAATGTTTGTAGTCTTGATATAACTAAAAGCTGACTTCACGTTTATTTATATTTTTAATATTACGTTTTGAGGTTAATTATCTTTGGAAAACGTCTGATGCTAGTGCAGTCGAAATATCTGCAGCGGCAGCTGCTTGTACGTCACTGAAATACTATTAGTAAAAAAGAAAAAAAAACAAAATTAGCTAAAAATGTATGCGATCTGAAGTTAGCCATATTGCTGTGCGCACATTTACGCGCATTTTTACTCACATGTTTAGAACAAGATCTAAATAATTTACTAAAAAATTTTATAATAAATTTCTTACAATAATCGTGTTTGCAACTTGCAAAACATTTATGAAGAAATTTGCATTATAAAATGTTATTAAAGCAACCATGCAATAATAATAAAGCTAACAATCAAGTAACATTTAATTATATTTATTAAAGTGGACAAAATGTGAACGGACATATTGCTTTTACAGTGACAGGTCCGGAATTTGTTAAATTGTTATTGTTAAAATTAAAATGTTATAAGTTAATATTAAATTGTACAGTATCCTAAACTAACTGTAACCTAAAGTTAATTAAATATTTATAATTGTATATACAATATATTTAAAACGCTTAAAAACAAATGGCATGAAAGTATCATGCATATTTTTCAACACTATTTTTATTACAATGTATAAATGGCATGAAAGTATCATGCATATTTTTCAACACTATTTTTATTAGAATGTATGTCAATGAAATTTTTCTGAATACACCAACTAATTTTATACAACGTCATTTTTGTTTACAATGAACACCTAGCTGCTTCGCAAACACGCATGCATATGACCACAAATTTGAAGATAATTTGTATTATATTTTATTGCATATGTAAAACGAGATAAAAGTGCACACCAAAATATTGTTCGCAAATTTATTGTAAAAATTGTTAAATTCTTGTATGTGTAAAACAGCTCTAATATGGGAGGTGAAAATAAAAAAAATTAAGGAAACAAGCTGTGCGTATTCACAAACAACTTACAACACAATATCAATATTAAGCCTAGTCAAAATGGTTTCAGTTCAATAGTTCAGACTTGCACAAAGAATAATTAAAAGCATGAGAATTTGAAAGATAAACGTCGAAGTGATCATCTAATAGTCTTTCTTAAAAAAAAACTAATGTCAAGATAATGAAAGAATTTCAAAAAGAAATTCTCAATCAATGGTGTAACGTCATAAACAAATAATTTAAAATCTACGGAAAACAAAAATGTCTCAAACGAACTAATGTTCAACTCAACAAAGCAATTTTGCGATCTCAAGGTTTGTTTAATGATGTTCTCAACAACTGCACAAATTGTATTGATATGAATTGCTCTTCCTACAATTCTATACTGTTACTCCAGATATACTAGTAACTGATGATGAGAAACAATTTCAGTAGCAGAATTTAGTCAGAATACTTTAGTGTGGCATGTAATTTTTTCAATGTGGACTTTGCAATCAGCCATTTGTTACAAAGGGACCATCAACACAGATATTTATATAAATGAATGTTTAAAAAAGGATATTACTGACATTTTTAAAGAAACATCAAGGTTTTACCCTATTTTAGCCGGACCAACCATTGAATGGTACACCAAGAATAACGTAAATTTCCTACTCAAAGATTTAAATCCATACAATCGAATCTTGTCCTATTGAAAGATACGTGGGGGGGGGGGGGGTTCTTAAAAACCAGAAACTTCATAAAGATAGAACAAGTAAAAACTGTAGAAGATTTTAAATGTAAATAGGTTAAGTATACTAAGTAAATGAACCAAGCTGCAATGATAACGTTAGCGCAATAGTACTGAAAAAGTTAAAAAATTTTGGAAAAAGAGCAAGTGATATTTTGTTGCTATTACAAGATTTCCATTATATTGTATAAGTTAATGGCCGGTTGTATAAAACGTAATTAACAACATTGTCAAATTGATCAAGCTGTTAAACAACCTGATTGGATAAAATCTAACAACGGGTTTAAAAGAACCAATAATAATACAGTACTTGCTTTTAATGAACCAATCACTTGTGTAAACAACACATCAAGCTAATCGTGTAGTTAACAATGCTTTATAAAACCGGCCCTAAGTATTTCTTTATTTTCAAGTTTATAACTTTTCTTAGAAATAAAAACAAAATCTTTCGGTTCTGTCCCTATATATTAAAGAAGACCTCTTAGTCAACCTATCTCCACACAAACACAAAATGGAATAAACCCTGGTAAGAGTAAGAGGTGCTTAAAGAGTTCAATGTCAGACCTGGCAGTCAAACCTTACTCAGCACAGGAAACCCCAAATCAAGGTAGACGTAGACAATGTTACTGTATACAACAAACAAGCACTTCTTGAAAACATTATAGACTGTATAAAAGAATAGGTATTATTAAAAATATGACTTAAAACTATTATTTGCAAATTTCAAAATAAGACTTTAAGTAATTATAGCTTAGTCCATAAATAACGCTACTCCCACCATTTCTGCTAGTAGGATAGAAAGCAATGATACCAGTTTTTGTTTTGTGTACTTGATAAACAAAATGTCTTTCTCAGTGCAAAAAACGTTGGAAAATTGTAGTTTTAGGTAATCTGCACGGCCCAAAATGATCAAATTCGCATATAAGGGTATATTTAAATATATCTTAAAAACAGTACAACATTGGCTTGATCATTATAATGAAAGTAGGACGTGCAAGAAAAAGCAGTAAGAGAGAAGACAAGATTTTGTTAGACTGTGACAAAATACCTAAACAAATCCATGTAAAAGTTGCAGTTCTGATTAGGAAAGACAGGCATAAAATTACCAAAAACCATAAAAAGCTACTTAAAGGAATTTGATGTAAGTTTCAAAACAACCAAGACTATCCCGCTGTTAACCAAAAGGCATATTAAAATTTGTGAGACACAAGTACAACAGCATAATAATTTTAATAGGACAAAGTCATTTTTACTAATGAGTGTTCGTTAAACAAAATCGAAAGTTTGGATAAGTAAAAAAAAACATCCTCTCAAAGTGTACATATGGGGCGGCGAATTAACCAATAAAATCAATGAATATTTATATGGAAAGTAGAATGAATTCATCAAATAATTTGAGTGAAGAGGTTTAAAACCAGCGTTGGAATCAATGAAAGACAGCTTTACAGCAACTGATTGCATTGGAACTCTTTGACTTTCCATGGTGAAAGAGCAACAATTAAGAGTTTTTTTTACTGGATCTTATCAACTTTTGCAAGCTGTGTCGTACTTAGCTGAAATAATGGATGTGAAAATAATCTTTTTGTACACTAGTTAAATAGGCTCCAAATATTATCACACTGGAAATACTATCTCGGCATATAAATAGTAAGTCTTATTGTGTTTATGTTGAATACATTCCTGATTGTACCGATCTTGAAAGTATTCAACATTACTGCTGCGATTACCCCAACGGCAATAAGATAGTCGGATGTTGCTCACATGTGAAAAATTTAATACATTATTTAGCACTAGCTGACCCGGCGAACTTTGTTCCGCCTTAGAGGCAATAAATGAGCATATTTTGGATTTTATTAGGATAATAAATATAAATAAAAAAATCAAGTATTTTAATGATTCTTTATTGGCCATGTATTTTAGTGCATGGGTTGCACTCTTCAGTGAAGCACCTTGTGATAGACGACATTTTTCGTTTTATTATCAGGCGCAAGAACAATTATCGCAGATGGTCTTCCGACCCGTGAACATGCCACATATAATTGAGAAGCACGAAGTCGAGCCATACTAACGCGGCGCTCTTCACGTTCAATTTCTTGTTCTTCTTCAGTCCTTTCATTCGCAATGTTTCGAATCCTAGTTGCATTACGGCTTTGTCGAGAAAGATTTGATCGTCTTGGTCGCGGCATGGTATTGTTAATGATAATATCGGCACAATAAGCTAATTGAAACTCAAAACAAACACATCAACCAGTCAACTCCAAAATTTCAAATTATAAAATTTTCAACCATACTTAACCATAGACAACATTACGTTTAGCTGTCAGTTGTGTTTTGTTATTCCATGTCAGTTGCGTTTTGTTATACCATTTTTAACAAATGAACGGCTATGTTTTGACTGATTAATTTTTTGTTTTGCTTTCAGTTGCGTTTTGTTATACCACGTTTTATGTCACGTTCCACGGGAACGGGATAAAAAGTATCCTATGTCCGTCTCCTGGTTCTAAGCTACCTCCCCACAAATTTTCAGCCAAATTGGTTCAGCCGTTCTTGAGTTATAAATGGTGTAACTAACACGACTTTCTTTTATATATATATAGATATGCCAAGTATGCCAGAACAATGCAATTTTGATAGGATAGAGTATCAAATACTGACAGTCGTTTAAAAATTATCATGACAAATGATGTTCTTAACATTAACAGTGGCCTAGCAGACAATCAAAATCAGTTTAACAATGCTAATTAATAATTCGTTTTTTCTCATTTGGTTAGTCCTAATTGCTTTTAAACAATCTCGTAAAAATAGAAAGTTTAATATTTTATATTGTTTGAAGGATTATTTGTTTTATTATTTCATCATCTAATAAGCATTACTTTAACATAATTTTAAAAGAATAGTTTTAATTAATTTTAATTAAATTTCTAAGCAAATAGTAAAATGTAAATAAGAAACAATTATGTAAGCATACAAGAACTATGTAATGTATAGGCATCTTAACAATAAATGTTACTTAAATATTTTGTTAATATCAAAACGTAATTAAAATTATGGAATTACAGATCAGATTTAATTTGTTGTGTTATTTTATATTATTAATGTTTTGTATTATCTCTATGCGATTTCACTTGTAGTATTAAAGTACAAAAGAGACCGAGTTATATGCTGCTTAGGGAGTACTATTTTATATGTATAGGAACAGCTAGGAAACATAGACCATTATAATTAGTTAATCAGTGGGGTTTACAAGAGAAAAAGCTTTTTTTTACTATTGATTTTATAGCAAGAAGTCACAATTTAAAAAAATCTTCACTTATGCTAAAACGTCAAAACAAAACTATATAAAAAAATATTTCAATAAAAGCAAGCTTTTGCATATTTGCCCTCAGCTCTCATAATCTTTGCACATTGACCAACAACTGAAACAGCATGCACATAGCTAAAAATACTATGCTCAGCAATCTGCTGAAGCTATAACAGTCTTGTCTAGCAATCTTAGTTGTCATCATTGGACAATATTGCAATGTTTGAAATGATTTCAGTATTAAAACATTTAACTAACAGGTTTGTGACTAATAAGAACGAAAATGATGTTGCTTTTATTGAACCAAAAGGATTCAGTTTGACACGAGAAGTTGCTTATCTTTCGTACAAAGGATGTGCTTAAACCTAGTTATTTTGCACAAATTAAACAAAACAGATTAATGTTTTACTTTTGCGTATAGGTTACTTATTAGAAGTATACCTATGTATATTATTATTGGTAAAAGTATTAGTGAATGTTCTAAACAGCCTTTTAATTAAATTGGTTGATATTATTTTAATACAAACAAAAATAAAGTTTCAATCATTTAATTTATTTGTAAACATGTTTCTCTTTATTGAAATCATAACTATCAATTTAATTAAAAGATTTGGTGAAATTACCCATTATTAGTAAACAATGATTATTACGATTAAAAATTAATTTCATCTTTTATATGTCTAGTATTTGAAATTTTCCCATACTAATCCCAATGCCGACATCTACGTTAGAGTTTCTGGGTCTCGACAATTTTGCTATTCTCGGGACTCGAGACTTCTTTTCTGGAAGTCTCGGGAACCCTTGATAGTAATTTTACATAAGTACCTAATACAAAAATCCAAACAAACAGTTTTTTAAAATTGCTTTAATTAATCCTCTGATCACTTTCTCCCAGAAGTTCCCATTGGAAAATAACTAATTATTTATTGAAAAGCACAGCAGTACACAAATAAATTCTCCTATCATAAGATCTTTTTTCTCTCTTTTATGCCAAAACTGTTTAGTGTTGTATTGTTTCTTTGGTAAGTTTTAAGTTATCCATAGCCTTTATAAAGCATTTTTCCTGACTATGAATACGATAAATGTTATTAGCAATAATTTTAATTGATCTGCGAATTATTGAGATACATACAATTTAAAATTTTAAAATTGTTATTTTTTTCTAAGGTACAAGGTACGATATCTTCAATATTTTTGTTAATGAGATACGTGAATGCAATCTAAATGCACCCTTATATATATATATATATATATATATATATATATATATATATATATATATATATATATATATATATATATATATATATATATTGATAAAGGGTACCATGTCACCTCCAAAGTAGATACCCAGCGTACGTTGTCACCTCATATATAACGTTGTGACCTCCGTTTTCGGAGGTGACAACGTTTTGCCTTGTTTTCGACTGTTTAAGCATATAGATGGTGTTAGAAGCCTAAATTCAAATTTTTGTCTGGAGGTGATAACGTCATACTTATACTCACAAATTTAATTTTTAGTTCAGCTGTAGATCGCTGGCGTTGCCGTCGCTCTTAGTTGTATAATTGCCAATACGATGTCACCTCCGCCTGTATATGTTGTTTTTTGTATCATGTACGGTACGTTGCAGGCTCCGCACATTGGCAACGTTGTGTACAAGACCTAAACCCTCAGGTATATAGAATTCCATCGAAACCAGTACCCCTGGCGTAGTTTCGGCCATTTCACGCTACCTGAATTTTTACAGACACTTTTTGGGTATAGTAGCAGCATTTCAATAAATATTTGTAAGCTCCTCAGAAAATTTAAGGGATCTCTTGAATTGTACGTCATTTTTAAATAGTTAATGATACTTAAGAACAATAAAATAATAATTTCTATTTCATTTAAAAAGTTTTGAATTGAAAACGACTTTCTTTGAGATATGAAAAAAATTAAATAGGAAATAAGTTTTAGTCGTAATTATGTATAAATAAAAAATTCATCTTTTTACAAAATGATCATTTTGGATTTATTAGATTATTATTATTTAATTATTATTTTAGGAATTGTCATATGACATATGATATATTCATTCTCGCATCCACAAAGAAAGATTTAAAATCTTTAAAATCTTCAATATTTTTAGTATTGCAATTAATAAATTTTCAAAGAAAAATAATTTTACCAAGCAAAATAATGTAACATTTGGTATGTAGTTTGCAAATTTCACCAAATTACCCGGTTAATAAAGTTTTCATTGACATTCTAACTATGTTTACATTTGATGAAGGAAAGAATAAATCTAAAATACTCATTTTGTAAAAAATATTAACTGTTTATATTTTTACATAATTACGACTAAAACATATTTTCTATTAAATTCCATATGTAGCGGAAAATAAAACCTTACGTCATAATCTTGACATAAAGCTTTACGGTACTGAAAGGCTTAAACAAACGTCAGTTTAACATAAAGTGTCGCATTTTTATTATTAGTATAGTCAATTTTTGCATGACGATGGTGATAACTATCAAGATGGTGTTGATGGCGGCAATGACAAAGTTAAAGATAACTTAGTTGACAATGACCGTTGATGACGATGACAATGATAATAATGTTAATAATAATGAGAATAACGTTGGTGATAAACACGGTGATGATGACGATGAAGCCGATGATCATCACAACTTCGATAATGTTGGCGGTAACGATAACAATTACAATGACGATGATGATGATGACATTCAATTACAAAATAATCTCTTGTAGTAGAGTCAATTTTTGCATGAAGTTCTTATTTTTTACTATCTAAAGATAGAGACTTGAAATCTTTTCTAATGCCTTTAGTACTGGACCAATATAAAATGTAATATGTTTAATATGGGGGCACGCCTCCCCTGGTGGCTGAGATCCCCATTTTGTACCCCTGATTTAATAACGCAACCAAATTGAACAAAGTTTATGTTGGGAGTGTTCTTGGGGTCGCTGATTATGAATCCAATGAGAAAATTAAAAAATTCAAATAGCAGACCCAAAATGGCGGCCCTAAAATAACGGCCTTTGATATTGAGAATGCGATTTACGCCATTTCTATTGATTCTAGAGAGAAATTCAAAGAATCAAAAAGTGTTTATAATGTGATTTTGCAAAGGGCTACGCTATTTTGGTTACCTTATTATGTAACCCCTTCACTCTGCCCTAGTAGTAGAGTCAATTTCTGCATTAAGTTCTTATTTTTTACTATCTAAAGATAGAGACTTGAAATCTTTTGTAATGCCTTCAGTGCTAGACCAATATCAAATGTAATATGTTTAAAATAGGGACACGCCCCTTCGGGGGGTTGAAATCCCCATTTTAAACTCCCAATTTAATAACTCGGGAAGTTTTCAACCAAGTTGAGCAAAAACTATGTTGGAGGGATCTGTGAGGTCGCTGATTATGAATCAAATAAGAAAATCACAATATTCAAAATGGCGGACACAAGATAGCGGTATTTTAGATTGAAAATGCGATTTACGCCGGTTCTATTGATTTTAGAGAAAAATGAAAAAAGCCAGAAAGTGTTTAGAATGTGATTCTGCATAGGAATACATAATTCCGGTTACCTTATTGTGTAACCCCTTCACTCTCCCCTACTGAGAAGACCACTAGGGTTGATTGAAGGGGGTTACATAATAAGGTAACCAAAATAGTGTATTCCTATGCAAGATTATATTATAAACACTTTTTGACTCTGGATTTTTCTCTAAAATCAATAGAAACATGGGCGTAAATCGCATTTTCAATCTCAAATACCGCCATTTTGAGTTCGCCATTTTGTATTTCTTAATTTTCTCATTGGACTCATAATCAGAAACACCAAAAACCCCCAACATGAATTTCACTCAAGTTAATGGAAAACTTCCCGAGTTATTAAATTGGGAGTGTAAAATGGGGGTTTCAACCCCCCGAGGGTTAAAACTCCCATTTTAAACATATTACATTTTATGTTGGTTCAGTACTGAAGGCATTACAAAAGATCTCAAGTCTCTATCTTTAGATAGTAAAAAAATAAGAACTTAGGCATGTGTTTTGCAAAAATTTACTCTACTATTTAGTATGACTAGATTATTATAAAGCAGGGGATGAATGAACTTTCGTTCAAAGAGAAAAAATTGCAACACATGAAAAAAAAACGTTATAGGTCCTGTAAATGATTCTCCTTAGTTATCGTTTCAAGATTTCAGACGCGACTTCTGTCTTCCGTCAGAGATCAAACTCGTTCTGTAAAGTTTCATTGTCGGATTTATAACATAAATAACTATAAATCAAAAATGTTTCTTTTTATAACATTCTATTCGTAAAAAGATCCTGTACTAACATCCTATCCAATTCGTTTGTTGGCGAAGGAAATGGACATGAGCTCCAGATCTATGTCGCCACTGATTAAGGAAGACCTTAGTATGAGGACTAGACACTTGTTAACAGCTCGACATAATGAAATAAGAAGAGTTGGGAATCAAGTCTCATTTGCAGAGATAGGTGAAAAATCTTCATCGCCCAATCCTGTCTCCCTGCATTTTATATTTGGATTTAGGATTGATGCATTATGATGACAATTAAAGTAATTGTCAAAAAATCCACATACGTAGTTGATTTGGAAAACCCGTTTGCACATCGCAGCTAGGATGCGTGAGCTCTCCTAAAGTCATTCTAGATTCCTTATAGGAATCGAGCCCAATTAAGTAAAGTACTTGTATTTACCCTATAGCGGAGTTGTTCACATGATAAGATTATGATTTATCTATTATTTAGGCGGAGTTATTTATCGCTCGTAAATAGCAACAAACAAAGTCACTTTAAATCCAAATAATACATACTATTTTTTTCCACTAGGGTAAAAGTACCTCCTCACTATGATTAGAAGTTTAGTCTAGCAATACCAACAATTTTTTATTAGAAGAAAAAAAATTAAAACAAAGGTCTTTGAATAAACCCCAGCGTGGCTAAATACTGGACAGTCAAATGTCATTTTCTCGTCATTGATCCAAGTGTAGGCGAATTTTCAAATATCGAATCTTGGTTCTCTAACTCATGTTTAATATGTATTTATTTTTAAGCGTTTTGTATGTATATGTATAAAATGATGATGTACTTCAAACAATATTATTGCTTGAGTGATTGTTAAATCTAAGACAGCTGTGAAAGCTGCTGCAGCGCTATATTTCCAGCGGTGTGTTGGACGCACCGATTCTCACCCACGTTTCAAGCTATTTTCAGATTCTGAGTCTCGGTTGTTTAATTGTCACTCGAGGGTTAATCAACAACCTGATACTAATTTTCGGTTCACTAAACGTTGTACAAGTCGGAGCCAATGTTCAGAAACCGAATCAGGGTTCCTTACGACTTGCCCAAGCTTCAGCCAATTTTCACCCGTTAGGTCAATGCCAGTTACCCATAGAATATACTGAAGTCAAATATCAGATACTATTTCGCTAATTTGCTTTAGCTAGTCTTAGTCAATCTCTACATATCAACTGCCGGTTACATACTTATCACCCAAAACCTTAACCAACTTTGAATCTTAGGTTCGCTAAACTAACTCCAGTTTTAGCAATCTTCAAAATTCAAAATCTTGGTTTCTTACCCTTCGGCTAAGGTTGGGTCAATATTCATATTATATTTTGCTAGATTTCTGTAAATGTGGTTTATTGTAAAGATGGATTAGTGGTTGCTAACCTACTGAATTTTTATGAACTTAAACTTACACTGGCAAGACTAAAGTGTAAACTATTTTGACTTACCGGCTGTACATATATATTTGCACAAGAAGACGTACACTATGAAAGTGTTAGGTTTGTACGGTCTCAATATGTGTTGAGAGTCTAAGACATTAATCATTTATAAGAGTTTTCGATTTCTTCGTATTTATTTTGTTAATGAACATTTTATATCCAACACAAAAATTGACTTTGCATTCAGTTACGGCGAAACAGTAATGGTAGACTTCGTTGCTTGTTTGCACTAGCATTCATTAAAGGAAAAGAATTGTGTAATAGTTGCTTTGTTTCTCAATTACCAGCCTTGGTACTACATTAACATTCAAGATCGGTCCAAGACTAACTTTAGTTTTATTGCAATATCGGTGTCATTTATTGTCCAAAACATTGCATAACGTATAGGTTTTAGCCAATAACATCCAATATTGGGTAACTCTGATCTTTCCATGTCTGAGACCAAGCTTGGTATCAAATTATCATCCCTACTTTAGTCTAGCAGTAGGCCATTTTCGGATATTAAGGTTGTGCCAAGGTTGATAAACATTGTTTCAAACAAAAGCTTATAGTGGTATTTTGTTTTAAATGGAGAGCCGCGATTGCTAACATAATTAAGCGTCAAATAAACTGCCACTTTTAATTCTGATAACGCAATATGCCTACTATTTATCTATGCTTTATACAATGTTATCAAAAAAGACTACATTAAGTTAAACCTGTCATTAATGTGGACTTAAAGTACACGTTCCATAAAACGTTCATGTTTTGTCGTTAGTAAGTGCTTTATTTAAAACATAAGTTAAAACATAAATTTACAAGAGGTAGGTACATGTATAACAGTGTAACATACGTATTCTGTATTTCGTTAGATCAAGTAATGCTGGAAAAAATGTCTTAAGCAAAAATTCTATAAAAATGTTGATTAATTTGTTGTGTTTCGATTTGTTTTAATGTTAATAAAGTTGGTAACTCTTTTTGTTAATCAAATCACGGGAAATTCAATGGTCCTACATGATACGTGCGTGACTTCGGAAACAACAAGCATTTGTTGTAAAAAACACAATATTTAATTTGTTTATATTAAACTCTTATCGAGTTTAGTAAAAATTAAAAGAGTATCTGCCTTTATTTCAATCGAAATGGAATCTGGATAAAAGCATATTCAATTTAACTGTTATTCCCGAGATTAAAAGAAACTTTATAGAATATCATATTTATACAAATACTACGTTACATAACTGATTTATGTCTAATACACCTAAATTTCAAAAATGTGCTATACTAATTATACGCAATATTGGTACTGGTTGCGTTCTTATTGACTTTTATTGACAATAACAAAAGAATTCCCTTTTTCTGGTTTTGTTATATTTTCAATTCATTATAGAAAGAAATTTCTTTCTAATATATCACCGATCTAAGTATTTCTAATCAAATTACTAAAGTTTTCGTTTAAAAAATACAACTTTATGAAGTAAACCAGAAATCAATGATTATAATTAGAAAAGCCTCATTCAACTAGTCAGTGCTACTCATAAAGCTGTAATAATGTCGAAACGGCTTTTTAATATCTTTAATAACAATTCATAAGAAATACAAAAACGACAATTTACTATAACTCAAAAAATAAAAAAATAAGTAAATCGAGAATTCTCGCTTGTTTTCTTTTGTTATCTGGCCACTAAAATGCCCTCGGCGAGCAATTTAAACCACCCGATTTCAACATCTGGAGACCCACAAGAGAACCTTTTTATGAAATGTGCATCTATGGAATGTGGAGTCAACGCTCTGTATATATAACTGCACATAACGGTGGTATCTTCTGACCTCCGAACACTTGGCAGCGCTGCTGGAGGTAACAGCGAACTATAAGTATCTTCTTATATATACATTTTGGAGGTCGGTTCGTATCTTCTGTATACTCTATATATGACAAAATAAAACAAGGGAAATAATTTCCCCTTTCTTGAGATTCGGATTCTAGAGGTTCCCCTCATCACAAATATAACAAATTTTTAGCAATATATTCACGGGAATACCCGGAAGTCAGGCCGTCTCGTCTGTATGACGGAGGTGACAGCTTAACAGGCATCAATATATATATATATATATATATATATATATATATATATATATATATATATATATATATATATATATATATATATATATATATATATATATATATATATATATATATATATATATATATATATATATATATATATATATATATATATATATATATATATATATATATATATATATATATATATATATATATATATATATATATATATATATATATATATATATATATATATATATATATATATATATATATATATATATATATATATATATATATATATATATATATATATATATATATATATATATATATATATATATATATATATTGATAAAGGGTACCTTGTCACCTCCAAAGTAGATACCCAGCGTACGTTGTCACCTCATATATAACGTTGTGACCTCCGTTTTCGGAGGTGACAACGTTTTGCCCTTTTTTCTACTGTATAAGCATATAGATGGTGTTAGAAGCCTAAATTCAAATTTTTGTCTGGAGGTGATAACGTCATACTTATACTCACAAGATTAATTTTTAGTTCAGCTGTAGATCGCTGGCGTTGCCGTCGCTCTTAGTTGTATAATTGCCAATACGATGTCACCTCCGCCTGTATATGTAGTTTTTTGTACCATGTACGGTACGTTGCAGGCTCCACAGTTTGGCAACGTCGTATACAAGACCTTAACCATTCAGGTATATAGAATTCCATCGAAACTCATACATCTGGCGTGGTTTGGACCATTTCACGCTACATAAATTTAAACATACTTTTTTGGGAATAGTAGCTGCATTTAAACTAATATTTTTAAGGGATCGCTTGAATTGTACGTCATTTTCAAGTAGTTGATGATGGTTTTAAACAATAAAGTAATAATTTCTATTCCATTTAAAAGATTTTGAGTTGAAAATGACTTTCTTTGAAATACGAAGAGATTAAATAGAAAATACTTTTTAGCCGTAATTATGTATAAAAAAGAGTTGATTTTTTTACAATATGATCATTTCGTATTTTTTGGGTTATTACTATTTGATAATTTTCAGAATTGTCATATGGCATATGAAATATTCATTCTCGCACCTACAAAGAAAGATTTAACTTTAAGATTTTCTTACAGTACAACAATTAATAAATTTTTAAAGAAAAATAATTTTATAAACAAAATAATGTAACATTTGGTATGTAGTGTACAAATTTCACTAAATCCGGTTCATGAAGTTTTAGCTGACATTGTAACTATGTTTACATTTTTATTTATTTAATCAAATACACGCGAATCTCCCTTTATATACACAAAATTAATCCTAAAATATGCTTCAAATATAATTTGGTTACCAAAACTCATAACAAAATGCATTTTTATAATAATTATCAACAGATAAAGTTGAAATAATCAATTCCACAAACATAATGTAAATGTTTTAATAATAATTTTAAAAACAAAAAGGTTGGTTTCTGTGAAGGAAGTGGGGTATCTTGACCAATATAAGTTAATTGTTTGAAAAGAAAATCGATGAAATAGCTTTCACTTTTGGGTATGTGGTAAGAAAGAAACAAGTGAATTTATTAATTATCCTTATTTTCATTTGTGGAATTTTCGCCATCTAGTTGTATGGCTTCATCTAGCACATAAAATATGGATATTAAAAGTCAAATTACATGATTTCTTAACATACATATATATATATATATCCTGATATATATTGTTTACGTTGATTTTACCGATCTTTTTATTTGAGTGTACGTACAGTTGAGGAGTTAATAAATAGGTTACATTTTTATAAATCTAGGCACTTATGTTGTTAATTTTTGTAAATGTAGTTTATTATAAAAATGGATTAGTGGTTGCTAAGCGAAACAATAATGGTTGACTTCTTTGCCTGCTGACTGTTAATAATGTTGACTGTTACCAGCACTAGGACCAAGGGAGGTGTGATTTCTCTACTTGAAAAAGGACTGAAAAGGTGATTGCAATGGATGTTTTGTATTTTTCATTCCAATGGACTTCCCTTACGCCGTCTGTACCAGTTTCTAGATAGAAAGACTACTGGGCCTAGAACCTACTCAGGCGAAATTGGCAAGAAACTAGATGGGTGCGAAAAGCTTGACATTGCAAGTTTTTCACCAATCGAAGGTAACCTTCCCTATTTAGAAGTCAGTCAAGATTTGAGTACTGACCAAAAATATTTGCTAGAAGTTTGCCACGCCACGAGGAGAGTATTCAGAAGATCTAGCGAAGAAAAACCCAGGAAAGCCATCACATGCAAGATGGCAGCTAATCGCATTTTACGCCTGTACGTCAGCAGCGAGAACCCTTCTGATAACTTGAAAATACTATCTGAATACGTAATGAAAGTCTACGCTCCAGTTTGGTCCCATGTGAAACTTCATCCATCTTGCACTTATGGCGCTCAGTACTTGGAGACTTGTAAAGTTTTCCCGCTACTTTCCGCATGGGCTCCTAAATAATAATAATAATAATAAATGCCTTTATTTTAATAAGCAGAGAAAAAAAAATTACATTCATTACATTACATTAAGGCGAAGTTCAGCATCACCTAACTGGGTGATGCTGCTCTGCCACTTAACCCTTAATTTAAATAAAAACAATGATTTAATATAATATGCGGCAAAATAATTAGGCAACGTATAATAAAACATATTTAAACAGGATAATATAGGTAGAGTTATGTTAACATTATCCTTGGTGGAGCTGGCAGCAGGAGCTTCGTAGAACATACACAGGAACATGATTAATTTAAGTTTGTTGTTTTCTAAACAAATCTGATGACAATGTTTTTTGAACTTTGAGATAGGAAGAGCTTTAAATGAGCTTGGAATCTGATTAAGATATGAAGCGCAGGTATATGAGAAAGATCTCTTAAACGTGTGTGTTTTATGTGGTGGAATCGTAAGTAAACCTCTGTATCTTAAGTTTATGTGATGTACGTCTGTACGAAAGCTTATTTTATTAGTCAGGTATTCAGGTTTGCTGTGTTGTAATATTTTATGAAAGAAAGTTGTCGCGTGTAGGTGACGTCTGTTTGACATGTTAAGCCATTTTGATGGTGCTAATTTGTCTGTTATACGATGAACTGCCCTAGGTATGCCATAAATTAGTCGGAGGCAGGCATTGTGTAGTCGCTGTATTTTATTTGCAACCTCTTGCTCTATACATGGCCCATAAACTACATCACAGTAGTTAAGATCAGAAAGAACCAGCGCCTCACAAAGCATTTTTTTGATATGCGTGTCGAGATACTCTCGATTCTGATATATGATACGAAGATTTAAGTATCCTTTTTTAAGAACATTACAGACATGCGATTTAAATCGTAAATCTTTATCTATAGTTAGACCTAGGTTCCTTACCTTTTTGTAGACTTCTACTTTTACGCCTCCGATCTCAATATTGACCTCTGCCACTAAAGAGTCGTACACATAAGAACTACTTATTAGTATTGCTTGAGATTTAGTAGGATTAAGTTTCAGTTTATGTGCTCTAGATAAATTAGAAATTGCTTGTAAGTCAGCATTAATTTTTTGACAAGCTTGAGTTACCGAAGTCCAGGGAAATGATGAATACAGTTGTGTGTCATCAGCGTAAAAGTGGGAGTCTACGAACTGGAGCTGTTCACGGAAATTCGATATATAGATAGCAAATAAGGTAGGGCTGACAATGGAGCCTTGGGGTACACCAGATTTTAAGGTTAGATATTCTGAAGTATTATTCTTATATACTACAGCTTGCTGTCGGTTTGTTAGAAAGTTTTTAAAAAAATTTACCGCCTCAATTGAGAGTCCACAAAAATGTAAAATAGATAAAAGTAACTGATGGTCTACAGTGTCAAAAGCCTTTGAGAAGTCTAACAGTACTAGAACAGTGGCAAGTTTTTTGTCAAGAGCAGTTATTATATCATCGGTTACTTTAAGTAATGCGCTCGTGCAGCTGTAGCCCCGCCTAAACCCTGATTGTGTCTCAGGCAGTATATCATTTCGTTCTAAGAATTCTTTTAGTTGCTTATCAATGATCATTTCTAAAACTTTGGAAAGAACCGGGAGGATGGAGATGGACCGGAGATCTTTGAATTCTAAGGGATTAGGAATCTTATTTAAAGGGATAACATTTGCTTTCTTCCAGGTAGTGGGATATACTGAATGGATAATACAATAATTAATTACATGAGTCACAACAGGGAAAAGAAAGGGTAAGCACAGGTTTATCATAAAAAGAGTTATTCCGTCGTGACCCGCGGCATTTGATTTTATTCTTTTGCTACTACTCCAAATCTCTTCTTCGGGCACAGGGCGAAAGAACAGTACATGGTTTGTTTTCATATTACTGTTGTAATAGCTTAGGAGTTAAGAAAAAAAGTATTTATGTCATTTACGTTTGTCAAATATTCCGGTAAATTTGAAGATTTCTTTTTATTTTCTATAATATTGTGTTTGATACTTTTCCAGATAATGTTAGCTTGATTGGTTTCCGATAGGTTAGTAAAGTACGTCTTTTTAGCCCTACGACATGTATTTGTAACAAGGTTTCTTAGTTGTGCATATTGCTGACGATCTGTCTGTGATTTGGTTTGCTTATAAATTTTGTGTGCATAATCGCGCATTTCCATTAAGAACCGTATATTATCATTAAGCCAGGGTGCTGGTGGTTTAGATATTCGTGAGTGTTTAATGGGTGGATGGACAGCAAAGAGTGGGGCTAGCTTATTGGTAAGAAAGTCGACTTTACTATCAATATCCGTATAAGTATAAATTTCATCCCAATTGATTGACATAAGATCATCATGAAATAGATTATAATTCAAGTTTTTGAAACAGCGGTATGTTTTATGAATTGTGCCGGCCTTCGACCATCCATGAGCAGGGTGCAGTCTACTGTCTCGTGATCAGACAGTTTAGCATCGACAAAAATTCCAGAGTTAATTACATTCGCGGCTTTGGAGGACAAAATTAGATCTATAATGGTGTCGATCCTGAATTCCAAACAAATGTCTGCTTTGCCTCCACACAAAATCTACTTCTCGGGCTTCTAATCGATGAGAGGAGACATATTCGTGAGTTGGGTTGACTAGTCCTAAAGGCAAGAACATTAGTCCACAATGGTGGTGGCGTCAAGAAATCCCAAATTCCTAAAATCAATTTCTATGCTGAGAATTACATTGATTTCATTTCATGGCAAGCTCAAAAAGTCACAGAGCCTCCATTTACTAAACATATAAAGGAAGATGAACTAAAAGGTCTCATAGTAAAGGCTGGATCTCTTCAAATGAACTTTCCGTTGATTTTCCACGATTTCCACTGCCACACTCAAGCGGTTGAAAGAACGGTTAAGATTGTCAAGAGGCATCGTCTGCAGTTTGTGGCAGCAGCAACAGAGATGGTTATATTATGACTAAAATAGAATCTCGCAAGTCCATGCCGTTGTTTGAGTCAAGAAAATATTTTAATGTATGACAACCTTATAGTCATAAGACTCATAAGTAATAATATATATAAATTACCTATCCCAATATAACAATGTTTTCTTTTTGTTTTATAGAACTGCATTTCTTTTCAATTAAGATCTTTATTGTTTGTTTTTACCACCTGTATAAGTGCTCAAAGCTCCTATTAATAAGTGTAAAATATACCTTCTGCAGGTTGGTAGATATAGGGTACATGAAACTGAATTATAATTGAAAAAAATTATAAAATTCATAGTTCTTTTGGACCCACAAGAAATTTTTTTACTGATCTGGAGTTTTTACACGATATTAAGCACTACAAAATACAAGTTTTAATCACTCGGCCATGATAAAAAATGGAAAAGAAAATCTGAAGTTAGTAGGGAAAAACTGATTAATAATTGAGAAAAATGATCAAATTCAAAGTGCTTGCGGACCCTCAAGAAATTGTTTTACTGAGCTGGGGGTTCTACATGTTAATAGGCACCAAACAAGACAACTTTTAATCACTCTGCTATGATAAAAAAAATGGAAAAAATATTTTTTGACCTCTATTTCGTTCCATCCTAATACATATTCTATAATTCGGTAGATCAAATAATAAAGAGGTGTATATCATAGCCAACGGAAGCTGTTGGAAAAAATGCCTTAAAAGAAAATTTTTAAAAATGTCGATTAATTTGTTGTGTTTCGATTGGTTTAATGTTAATAAAGTTGATAACTCCCTTTGTTAATTAAATCACAGGAAATCCAATGGCCCAACATGATAAGTGTGTGACTTCGGAAATATCAAACATTTGTAGTAAAAAACACATTATTTAATTTCTTTGTATTACACTCTCTTCGAGTTTAGTAAAAATTAAAAGAGTGTCTGAGTATATTTCAATCAAAATAGAATCTAGATAAAAGTATATTCAAATTAAACAGTGATTCTCGAGATTACAAGAAACTTTATAAAATATTAACTTTATGAAGTAAACGAGAAAGCAATGATTATAATTAGAGAAGCCTTATTAAACTAGTCAGTGCTACTCAGAAAGACGCTTTAATAAATGTTGAAACGGCTTTTAAATAAGTCTTTAATAATAATTCATAAGAAATACAAAAACGCCAATTTACTATAACACAGAAAATAAAAAATAAGTAAATCGAGAATGCTTGCTTGTTTTCATTTGTTATTTTGCCACTAAAATGCCTTCGGCGAGCAATTTGAACCGCCCGATTTCAACATCTGGAGACCACAAGAGACCCTTTTTATGAAATGTACATCTATGGAATGTGGTGTCAACGCTCTATATATATAACTGCGCATAACGATGGTACCTTCTGACCTCCGAACACTTGGCAGCGTTGCTGGAGGTAACAGCGAACTACCAGTTTCTGCTTGTATATACAATTTGGAGGTCGGTTCGTATCTTCTGTAAACTCTATATATGACAAAATAAAACAAGGGAAATAATTTCCCCTTTCTTGAGATTTGGATTTTAGAGGTTCCCCTCATCCCAAATATAACAAATTTTTAGCAATATATTCACGGGAATACCCGGAAGTCAGGTCGTCTCCTCTGTATGGCGGAGGTGACAGCTTAACAGGCATCAATATATATATATATATATATATATATATATATATATATATATATATATATATATATATATATATTTACGGCCACTTATCAAAGTGAGGACATATCATGAACCGTAGTTAATGAGGACCACCCTTATAAATGGTCACAGCTTGCAAATTTTTTTTGTCATCACTTGTTTACTTGTTCTAGTTATGTATCTCGCAAATATACACAGATTTCTTTGAATTTAAAAAAGTTTTATTTGCTGTGTATAATAATACCAAGTGAGGCTACACTATACTACTGACGACGTGAGGACCATATTATTAGATACGATTTAATCGGCAAAGTGAGCCCCAATATCAAATTATACACAGGTTTTAAGTATAACGTGAGGACCGGCGCTGTTGCCATCATTTGCTTTCAATATCATCAGCAAAAATGCATGCTATTCTATTATTGGAATTTGTTAGTTGGTCGGTGGTCAGTATAAAACTAATTTGGTGTGGCGGAGACGGGTATGCTTCAGTAGCCATTTTAATAAACCCGTTTTTGAAAATATCTCGAGAACGGTTGGTTCTGCGAAAAAGAATATAACAGACTTTTTTGTAGAAAAATAAATTATCTATCTTTTTTATTAAAACAATTTTTTAATTGCTTGCAAATTAATGTTTTAAGAGTTATTACACAGCAAAGTTTTCACTTTTTAGTTTTGCTAAATAATTGGCAAACGGCTAACATCTCACTGAAACAGGAAAACATTACAGTGTAATAACTCTTAAAATATTAATTTAACAAAAAAATTGTTTAAATAAAATAGATAGATAATTAATTTTTCTATAAAAAATGTCTGTTCTGTTTTCTTCGTAAGACTATTTCTCCAGACTATTTGGACTATTTACTGGCTCCCTAACTTAACTATTTCCTGTTGGCTGTTCCATTGCCTTCTAGAATGTTTAAACGAATGCTTGACCGCTTAGATCAATTAAATTTAGACGAAAAATTAGATTTAACTATCAAGATTCTTGTGTTTCTCATCATTTTAATGGTAATTGTGCTAGTAATATTAACAGCCTGCTATTACTGGGGCAGATTAGTGAATTGGTAGCTAAGTACCACATACTTTACTTTAAAATCTAAATGTATTACTCCTAATAATTAATTATTATTAACAGTTAGATTAGTTTCACTAATAATTATAGAGGTAAATCTGTATAATATGTTAATTATTCTGAAAATGCTAGTAAAATCAGTAAATATTGTCGCCTAATTTAAAATGCTGAGTTTGTTCCATCTCGTTTTTTAATTAAATTTAAAAATTTGTCTGTAATTTCCTTACGGTACGTGTTAAAAAGAATATATGTATTTATCTTCCTACCTAAACCGATCTTGGCTTGTAGCAAAGAAAAGTGGTTATTCTATATTTAGGGTATTTATTAGGCCAAAAAGAATGCATATAAAATCCATATTTAAGTGTAAAAAGATATAAGAAGGAGGATTAATATCGCTCTTGGTATTTTTAATATTTAACTCTAGTTATTTTTTAAATGCACATACAGTTCATTAGAACTGCATGTGAATCTGCGATTTAAATTTAACCAACCAATAATTATTGTGAATGACTTTTCAGCATTAACTGTGCCGTCTATGAACTCAAATCTTACTAATCCTCCAGCTGACATAGAGCTCTAAATCATTACGCCTTGAGGAAACTTAACATTAGGTTTCAAGCAGTATTTATGGAATGCTTCGTGTTTAGCTCTGATTACTCTTTTGCGAGAGTAAAACTAGAACTGCTTAATGTTAAGTTTCCTCAAGACATAATGATTTGAGGCTGTATGTTAGCTAGAGGATTAAGAAGATTTTAGTTCATAAACAGCATAGTTAATGCTGACAAGTATCTGCAAAACGACGAGTAGCATGGGCTAAAACTAAGTTGTCCTGGACAGAAATGCTGGACTAAGGTCATATTCATCAACTAGTTAAAGTGTGGTGTATCCGTCAGTTGCTCTCGCAAAAGATTGATCAGAGCTAAACACGAAGCATTCCATAAAGACTGCTTGAAACGTACCGTTAAGTCTCCTTAAGGCGTAATGATTTAGTACCAAGAACTTATAAATAAAGGAAATTATTATTTCAAAAAAGGCGAAACACCTTGTACGTATTGGGTTGGATTCAAAAATTCAGTAGTGCAGGTACTCTTCTAAAATTAACTTGCCAATACGAATTTTTCAGCCGACTGCTATCAAGAATATCGATAATATCGCCTGATGGATTTTGCCGAAGAGATGCTAAGATAAAGGATGACTGTACCACGATGGCGTTCTCAACGAATTTTTCTTAGCTACTTCATGGCAATAGGGGACCATAAAAAGTTACGCCAGAAAGTTCCTTGAGCAAATTTACTGGTGAAAATTGCTGATCCGTGTATGACATATCTCCTTTCTTCGATAACACAGAAAGAAGGCGAAGTACGAAAAAAAATTCGAACACTTTTGGTAGGGATTTAAATAAGCTTTATCTTACCTAACCTCCTTTATCTCGATAACCCTAATAGTTTCCGAGAAAAACGACAAAACCGGTAGGGGGCGTGGTTTATCCTCATTATTTCTTCGACCTCACCACCTACAGGTGTTGACCTTTAAGGTTTAATAACCCACAAGGAAGCCGTATGCAAAAATCCATGGACTTACCTCAACTTTCCGCTATTTTTTCTAAATTGATTAGACTAATTATAGCAGTCCAACATAAAACTTTGTATGCAACTCGTACCTT
Source organism: Agrypnus murinus (assembly GCA_929113105.1). NCBI lineage: Eukaryota > Metazoa > Arthropoda > Insecta > Coleoptera > Elateridae > Agrypnus > Agrypnus murinus. Next base: position 183,743,826 of record OV816024.1, on the reverse strand, counting down.
AATCTATTATCTGAGAAATCGCCAACACAAAGTTTGAAAAAGTGGCAGTATCGATTGGCTTTATGGTAAGGTCATTTCAACCGAGGATATTTTATTTAACTACAATAGAATTGGTATAGGCACAAGTGAAACATGTAGTTGCTAATAATACAACATATACATACACTTGCTGATCTGAAAGAGCTTCTATCAAGGAATTTCTACCGTCACAAATATCATAAATTTAGGATCGAAAAGTTCCAGCAAAATATTGATATAAGGGATGCTCTGTTAATAGTTAGTAACAGGCCATGGAAGCTCAATTGGCTAGAAACAATTGCAACAATTGAATGTCGCATTAGTTGACATTTGTTACCCACAATTGTCAAACGTTCCGATTTCCTTGTGAAACGTAGTTAATTTTGTAAGATAAGTAGTTGTGCATTTTTAATTCAGTTAAGATGAGCATTCCGCGAACTGCCCTTAGAGCTATGATTTTCTACGACTATAAAAGACAGTTAGGATACCAGCAAAGCCATGAAAATTTGATAGCAGCTTTTGGCGATGCTGTCCCTCCATTATCCGCTGTTAGTCATTGGTTCCGAGAATTTCGACTAGGGCGAGAACTGCTAGAAGCTGCCTGTTCAGAAAATGTTGATCGTGTGGCAAGCTTGATTCATTCCAATCGAAATATTACTTATAGGGAGATTCAGGAGGAAGTGAAGATTGGATCCTCGGCGGTGAATACCATTTGGCATAAACATCTTGGTGTAAGAAAGCTAGCAAGCCGTTGGATACCGCATTTGCTTTCAGAAAGTCAAAAACAGGCTCGAATAGACTGGTGTAAATTTATGTTGCAAAAATTTGACGGAGGAGCTTCCAGGCAAGTGGCATACATTGTAACTAGTGACGAATCTTGGGTATATAGTTACGACCCTGAAACTAAACAGCAGTCTAGTGTTTGGGTATTCGAAGATGAAGACTTGCCCACAAAAGTAATTCGTGGCAGAAGCTTCAATAAGAAAATGATTGCTGTTTTTTTCCGCTGATGTGGTCCTGTTGCTGTTATTCCACTTGAAGATCGCAGAACTGTTAATTCTGAATGGTACTGCGAAGTGGCTTTACCACAGATGTTTGCAAAATTACAGGCAGGTCGCCAAAGGACCGGTTTGCGTAACATCTTAGTCCATCATGACAACGCATCCTCCCACACTGCTGCCAGAACATTGGATTTTTTGAAAGATACGGAAGTTCAATTGGTAACTCATCCTCCGTATAGCCCAGATCTGGCGCCGTGCGACTTTTTTTGTTTCCAACTGTTAAAAAAATGATGCGAAGTAAAAGATTTCCCAACGCAGATGCAGCAGTTACAGAATTTCAAAGAATTTTTGAGGACCTTTCAGAAAATGAATTTTCCGAATGTTTAAAAAGTGGTTTCAAAGAATGCACAAGTGTATTAGTCTGAATGGAGATTATTTTGAAAAACAATAAAGATTTTTTGTTAAAAAATGCAACGTTCTTTTTATAAATAACAATTTTCAGCGCAACCCTCGTATTGTACCAATATAAAATACTTTTTAATTTTTTGAATGATAGTGTTGCATTATGTCATCAGTCATATTTATAAATTGTTCACCACATAATAATAAAATAATAAAAAAGTACCTACTAAATAAACTATATTTACAAATATATATGTATAAATATATATAAAATTTTGTATTTCTTAATTTTCTCATTGAATTCATAATCAGCAACCCCAAAAACCCCCCCAACATGAATTTCGCTCAAGTTGATGGAAAACTTCCCGAGTTATTAAATTGGGAGTGTAAAATGGGGGTTTCAACCCCCCGAGGGGGCGTGTCCCCATTTTAAACAGATTACATTTTATATTGGTCCAGTACTGAAGGCATTACAAAAGATTTCAAGTCGCTATCTTTAGATAGTAAAAAATAAGAACTTAATGCAAAAATTTACTCTACTACTAGGGCAGAGCGAAAGGGTTACATAATAAGGTAACCAAAATGGTGTATTCCTTTGCAAAATCACATTTTAAACACTTTTTTACTCTTTGAGCTTTTCTCTAAAATCAATAGAAACGGCGTAAATCGCATTCTTAATCTCAAATGCCGTTATTTTAGGACCGCCATTTTGGTGTCCGCCACTTTGAATTTTTCAATTTTCTCATTGGATTCATAATCAGCGACTCCAAGAACCCTCCCAACATAAATTTCACTCAATTTGGTTGCGTTATTAAATTAGGGGTACAAAATGGGGGTTTCAACCCCCCGAGGGGGCGTGCCCCCATTTTAAACATAACATTTTATATTGGTCCAGTACTGAAGGCATTACAAAAGATTTCAAGTCTCTATCTTTAGATAGTAAAAAATAAGAACTTAATGCAAAAATTGACTCTACTATAAAGTTGGGAACGACCTGATCATCCATCATCACATAGTGAATAATAAATATAATTGATATTCTAAATCTGTTCTAATAAATTATTCTTATTGTTAGTTTTATTAAATATTAATTTAAAAAGAGACATTTTGATTGTAATATTTGGTACTTATAGTTATCAATTTTTATAAGCCTGCCTTGAGAAGTAAGAATTAAATTCATTGCGAGCTTTTATAATACAATGAAAGTTGAGAACATTTAGTAGTTGTGTAGGAAAGCCCTCATTTGATCGTCACCCGGTGACCAGTTTGAGGTTACAACTTATAACAGAATTCCACTTGGAAGTAACAAATCAGCAACGGTCCAAGAAAAAAATAGTGTATGCAACTCGAACATCATCATTCATTTGTTGCATAATATACTATTTTGGGTTACCTACCGTTATTTATTTGTTCATAATACAGCCTTGGTAGTGTAATGCCTGGCGTGCCGGACTTTCACCCAAGCGGCCCGGGTTCGACTCCCGGCGCTGGCAGATCTGGTTAAGGTTTTCTGCAGTTTTCCTTAGCTGTAACAAATGTGGGATTTGCGCTGTTCCATCTATAAGTCGGCTGCAGCCGCACATTGGGCCTACATAATAATAATCGCCCCCTCCCTCCCGCACAAGCTTATAGCTTCTGGGGCCTTGATTTAGGTTATGGGTTGTAGTAATTATTATTATTATTATAATGATTACTATTTCAATTTAAAGATTAAATCTGTAATGAAAATTTTTTTCAATGAATTTAATAAATGACTTATTTAATTATTGGGTGTATTAAATGCAGAAAAATAGTCTGCAGAGTATGTTGCGTCTAACTGTTCTTTCTAAAAGCAATAATACAAACAAACTTGCCAGCCTCGGTGGATTAGTGGTTTGCATGTTTGCTTCGTAATACAAGGATCGCAGGTTCGATCTCCGGCTGAGCTGGTAATTTTTAATAGCGGAGAAAAATTAAAAACATGCCTTCTTCTCGGATAGGAAGTAAAACTGTAGGTCCCGTGTCAATGCGATGTTTGGCACGTTAAAAATCCCTACTTGGGGTGGAATTCCCCCATATTCGGCTAAATTCTAGTAGGGTCGGCCAAATTTTCATAGCAATCGGTGCCATAAGGTACGAAGGATGCTCCGCCATCCTGATTCCTCGCCCAAAAACAAAATTTCATTTGTTTATTTGTTCATGACAATTGCTATTTCCATTTAAAGATTTGCATAGAATCTAAAATTTTGGACATTTTTTTGTTTGTTTTCTTCTTTATAAAACAAAATTCAAAAATTTACTTCTCGAAAAACGTCAAAAAGATTTGTGTCATTTCATATAACTTTTTTACTTCCTTAAATTGAATTTTCATCTTTGTGTTGCGTTTATTCGTCTTTATTTAATGAATTATAGTTTTAAGAATGCTCTTTTATTATTTTTTGCACGTACGATATATAAGGCTCTACTTTAGTCTCCCAAAAGAGGGAGTAAAGTAGCACTTTTACTCCCTGAGGGAGTAAAGTGTTTCCTTGACAACAACAACAAGTAAACAACAAAAAAAAAGTAATCGCGGTACATGTTAGGATTTATTATCCGGAAACTATGTGATTTTGGCAATTGTCCGAATGACATGTAACGAAATTTTCGAAATTTTGAATTTTTGCGATTAAGTCCTTTAGGACGTGCAAAAAATACCGGGTGATTTTTTAAATTTCTGATCTAGTAAGCCGTGATTTTTACGCCGTATCGAAGGTCACCGAAACGTAGGGCGTAGCGTTGATCACACTGCTATTCCAAATGTCATTTATGTGACAAATTGACTACTTACTTTTACATTTATTAAACAAATTGATAAATATTTAAACAGTGATCATTTGCGAAACATGCTTTTACCAAAGTGTGCATTTTATTGCGAGTTTAAGTGCAATTTCGATGTGATTATTGACTTGAGAAGTTTAGGTTATGGTTACAACTCGCTTCAATTTTTATTCCTTGGATTTAAGAAATAGCAAGATTTATTCACAATTATAACAATTTACATTGTTAACACAATATTTATTCAAAATTTACAACAACTGTTGGAAATGTTGACCTTCAGCATCTATACACAAATTAACTGTTTATGTCAACATTTTTGAAATCTGACAGTTGTGACAAATCGAACGATTCAAACTACGCCCTACGTTTTCCGCATCTTTTGTTTTAAAATTATGTCATGGCTTTCTAGATCAGAAATTTAAAAAATCACCCGGTAGCGTATATACTACTGGACTAAAGTGTTTTCTAAGTGTTAATTAATAATTTAAAAAAATGTATTTTAGTCCCTGGATATATAATACACATTATGTCCGCTCGGGCAATTATGACATGATTATGTCCTATTTTGCGGACTGTTTCTAGAGCGTAAATCGCTAAATTGGAGCACCCCCTTTTACTACTTTTGTTTACGACGTCTCCATAGTAATAAGAATAATTATAGACCATAGCACCTACCTACTTGAAGTTTAGGACTTTTAAAATTATTTTTATTTTAAATTAAACTTAATTTAAACTTTGACCGCACATTTAACGTACGCATTTCGGGCTTAATTAGTGTTTTTATCGTCTTAGCGCTTTCGGTTTTCGCTTCAGGTGACTGCACGAGCTCTAAGACACTCAATTAAGCCCTTAATATACTATTAAAGACTAGAAAAAGCCTAATCTTGATTAGGCGAAATGTCATTCGAAAAAAAATATTTTATTCTTAATTAATACAAAAACATAAAAAGGCTGCAAGTCCTCGAAGATTTATTAATCTCTTTTACACTGTATTTTAGTTTTATTGCCTAATTACAAATAATCAGACGTTATGAAATTAAATCTAAAAATTTCCCTATCGTTTTAAATTTTGTAACAGCACAATAATACAACTTTTCTAAACCGATTTCCGCTCGTAAGAAATAAAATCGGCTATTTAGGGTATTTCCGTTCTCTTCTGTAATAGAATTAAAATCAATAGTGTATAACTTTCATTTTCACCGTTGCCACTTGTTCGGATCTCACTTTGCGCATCATTCATACAAGCTTCACACAAGAAATTATACGTCTGAAAAATATACATCTGGCGCAGCGACTCCAGGCGTCAACTCCTTGAACTAATCTGTATAATTCTAGCCATTTTGGCAACATCTGAGGTCCAGCCCATTTTTTCAGTATCGCCAACTTATAGCTTCGAAAAGCTCTAGACGAAATATTATCGAATTTCAAAGTGAGGTCCGTATACTTGTCCTCACTTTGTTTGCGGACCTCACTTGAAACGTGAACTTTGTTCATACGGACCTCACTTTATACACTAGCCGTAAATATATATATATATATATATATATATATATATATATATATATATATATATATATATATATATATATATATATATATATATATATATATATATATATATATATATATATATATATATATATATATATATATATATATATATATATATATATATATATATATATATATATATATATATATATATATATATATATATATATATATATATATATATATATATATATATATATATATATATATATATATATATATATATATATATATATATATATATATATATATATATATATATATATATATATATATATATATATATATATATATATATATATATATATATATATATATATATATATATATACCGACAATATATTGGACAAACACTTCGAAATTTTGACATAAGATATAAAGAACACGTACGTCATTACAAAAATAAACATCCTGAAAAATCGAATTACGCCAAACACCTTTTAGAACAAAATCACACAATGACTCCTCAAAATAATATTAAATTCCTACATTTTTGTAATAACAAACGCAAATTAGACATTTTAGAAGCCTTTGAGATATACAAACACAAACTCAGGGTACCTTTAATGAATGAACAACTTGAGCTCAGTAATTCTCCGTTACTGGAAGTATTAGATATTTAATTCTGATTATTATTATTATTTTATCTAGTTACCTATTTTTGTATCTACCTTAGCGACGTGTTTGTTTATAATTATATTACCTTTGATAATGACAGCATAGCTGTCGAAACAATATTGTCAGGTTGTATTTTAATAAACCTGTGAAACTTTTACTAATCTTTATTTATTTCATTTTTGAAATTTGTTTCACAACTGACTTATATTTGACAAGTTCATTTTAACAAGTAAATATTGTTATAATTTATTATATGATTGTTATATTTTAAAAAGATTTACTACAATGCAATAAGTCAACAGAATGTCTATATTGAAAAAGACAATCAACATAATAATTTGGTATTATTAGAAGTACCTGCTATAGGAAAAGGGAAAGTCTCTGGATTGTAATTGACTACAACCTTTAGTTGCACTTTACACTACAGTGTAAGTTATATTTATCAATGAAAGAATATATAAATGGAATACTGGACACACTGCATAAGCTTAGTTTGACATAGTCCTTTACACCCTTGAAAGGTAAATCACTGGAGAAGTATTAAAAAAGCACAAGCAAGTAAAGGGAATTACTGGGAAGTATACATAGATGAAGTTTGGGAAAGTAAAAGCAATTATCCAAGGAAGTTTGAGAATGTATTGGAGCCTAGCGAGATACAAATGAATATGAAATATAACGATGATGCACAAAGTATGGGGAATTTTGGAGAAGTGATTCTATTACAAATATTTAAAAGCATGACTACATTTACTATATCTTTAGGTACCACCTTGTAAATACTTTTAGACTTAGAGACTTTTATGATAAGTCAATATTGACTTAGGTCAGAAGCTTGTTTTGTTGCTAACTGGTAATCTAGTGTCTGAAGAACAGCTTTCTCTTTTCATATTTCTGCTAACTTTCTTCTAAGTGCAGAAACGATCATTTGAAGATTGGGAACTTATTCTAAAATGTGAAGCAATCATAATGACATTGGATTTTCAAAGAAAAATTTAGAACACAAGCACATTGTTCTGTAGTACCATAAGTACAGTCATAAACAGGGGTCAATCCATTTGAATCCAATCGATTTGTTTGTGTCATCACCTCTAAGTATTGATAGATCGAAATCATTATTAATTTGGTTTGGTTTGGTAAATATGGCAGCCATATTTGAAACAAGAACGATTGGTTACAGAGACCTCTAGTATAACCATTGTATTGTTTACACTTCCAACTACATTGGTTGTTTATTAAAAATAATAATGAAAGATAATACGTTTGCAAAGTTCTTGCTTTTTAGGGAACTATACTTCCAGGAAAAGGAGAACGTGAAGTCTTAATGCTCATATTTTTTAATTAAATAGAGATAGTTTATATTCAATACATTTCAAATCTAAAACTTCACTAATTTGGTGTTGACTCTCTAATGGGCACGGATGGGTTTTTTAATATTACATGCAAATGAAGTAGTAGGCATATGATGACAAACTGGTAGAAATCTTAACTTCATTAAGATCTTACGGTACACAGTTATGAAATAAATAAAAGATTAGTAAAAGTTTCACAAGTTTATTATAATCTATCTGACAATATTGTTTTAGCAGTCAAGCTGTCATTATCAAAGATAATATAAATATAAATAAGCACGTCGCTAAGGTAAATACCAAAAAAATTGATAACTAGATAAAAATAATTAAATATCTAACACTTCCAGTAATGGAGAATTGCTGAGCTCAATCTGTTCATTCATTAAAGGTAACCTGAGTTTGTATATCTCAAAAGCTTCTAAAGTGTCTAATTTGCGTTTTTTATTACAAAAATGTAGGAAATTAATATTATTTTGGAAGTCATTGTGTCAATTTGTTCTAAAAGGTGTTTGGAGTAACTAGATTTTTCAGGATGTTTATTATAGTTATCTCTAACTGTGGACCTAAGTACATTAAAAAAAATGTGCCCTAAAACTTCATCTTCTCCTGGAAATATGGAAGCATCTAACAAAAATTATGTTTGGAACAACAAATGGAATTCAAAATGTGAACAATACAGTGGTTTTTACAACAGGTCTCCTTAATCAACCGTTCTTCAGATATCAAGATTCTTGTTTACATAAAAACTGCAAAAATCATTGTCCACCACAAACAAAGATGGCTGCCATATTTAAACCAAAAAGAATAAAAATAAATTAACAGTGGTTCCAAACTATCAATATATAGTGGTGATAGCAAACAAAAACTTATCCTTTTTTGAAATGGTCGAGTAACCACTTTATATGGATTGACCCACAGGTGTTCTTCCTCATATGTTCTCATTGACATGAAAAGACATTGGGATACAATGAACAGTTTAATTTAAGAACTGCAAAATTACACATAAAATTTTTGTTTATTTGAAGATAAAATAATTCCCTTAGCTTGTCTACCGCTTACTTTTCATCTCAGAAAATGGCATATTAGTAATAAATATGTAACTTTGAAATTGAAAAATTTATCAGTTTAAGCTAACAATTATTTTAAAAATAATATTAGGTTCTAGAAAAAATTAAAATTACTTTTAATGTAAAACAAAAAACCAATTACTTTGGCTTATATTTATAAACAACTATTTTATGCAAATAGCATATAATCAATTATTTAATAATGACATAACAACATACCTTTAGTAGTGCATTAATAACTCATTATGCATACATACATTCTTTTGTCAATGTTAAACAAGGAAAACAAATTATTTATACAACCTCAGACATTATCTTTTTAAAATATCTTGATTGAAATTAAAAATTTACGTTTTAGATGTTGGTTTAAGTACAGTAATTGACTAAAACTAGCCTGGAAATCTATTTGAAAGTTTTGAATCTAAGCTCCATGGCATTTAAATACATTCATCGTTTGAAATTGTTGCAATAGTGTGATAGATAATCAACAAATCATTTTATTTTATACTTAACAAAGACACAAAACAAATTTTCAAATTCCTTTTAATACATTTAAACTAGAAACAATTTAACAATATAAAATAACATTTAATAGTGTGTCTATCATTTTCCATATTTTGTTTACAACCTTGAATATACCTTTTAGGCAAAGATTTGTGTAAACTTTATGCATATAGGGAGTCTAAACATTGTGACTGTGTACATATTTTCCTACTGGTAGAAAATTACCGCTCATTATAATATACTAACCTAGACAGCGACAAGTTTTTGATGTTCAGGTCTGGAGACTTAGCTGGCCAGCTCAGAATCTGAATTAATTCTTGCCAAGCCCATTTCTTACGGATTGTGCACTGACAAGGTGCATTTATCTTTTTAAATCCTTTTTGGAACAATTCTCACAGAAATAGTCTTAATTTTTTTTCTAGCAAGTTAATGTAAGTTCTATACCTGCAGCTGCTAGAATTTTACAAGTAGTCAAGTTTTTTCTCATATGGCTGCTAAACTTTTAAGATTTCTACAACAATTGTTAAGAGCTCATTAAAATTCTTAAATAAATAAACAATATAAATAATCAATCAAACAAAATCAGTATCTATAATAATATTAATGCATAGATTGATAAATCATTAGAAGAATAAATAGTATTTCATAATATACAATATTTAATGCAAAAAAAACATTTTTAGGTTATAGGGAAAGTGCGGATAACCATAGACAGCGGGTATTCCCGGACAAACAAATTACCAGGCCATCAATTAAAAAAAAACCAATGTTACATCGAAATGTGTCACATATGGCCTACAAAAGAAATATAATTTAATATTACCATAACCACTGAACGAATTGTATATTACAGTAGGTTTTGTTCCAGCCAACTATCTTGTATCCACTTCTATCAAACTTCATAGAAGGTTATCACATAGGAAACGTATGTAGCTTAACTTAATTTATTGGCTGAAGTTTTGGTGATGACATGTATTTTACGACTACAGTAGTATTTATCTGATTTCGTTCATACATTAAGTACTATTAATAGAAACACAGCATTTAAGTATTCAGGTAGCCCCGGACACAAGTCAGTACGGTACTCGAACATTTTTCGTAGCTTTAAATTTAACAAAATTAAAGGAGTTTCTGGGTAATTAGGTTTATCCTAGATATTTGATTAAAATATATTTCTATATTTGGAAAACCAGTACGAAAATACCAAAATTATCCCCTCTTCACAATGCAACTAAAAAGTGTCTTATGAAGCGTTTATAAAAAAACACAATAGAATGATATTTTAAGAACTTTTCCGTATAGGAATAATCTTAAAAAGAAAAGTAAAGCCATGGCATGTAAACAACTAAAAACAAAACCAAATAGTCAAAGTCTTTCCCATGAATATCGTGTTCAAGATACCGAATGTGTCATTTGCAGGAAAACAGTTGAAGAAGACTGAATCTAATGCTATAAATGTAAAAGTTGTGCTCACGAAGCCTTAACATGTTAACATTGATCTATAAAATAATTATTACTATTGTGTCATTTGCAAAGATAAAAACACTTAATAAGTATGTCCGGGGCTACCCGCCATCTTTTCCATGGTCAAAAATTAAGGAATATGATTATCGTATTATTACTACTTAAATGACTAAGAGATGTTTCTATTTTTTTTACTAATATGTTTGAAGAAGTTCCAAAGTAAATTTAAAGTATGAAAATAAACTTAAAAATGAAAAAAAAAATCAAATGTCACTGCAAATAAAGAAGACAAATTCCTTACATTAAGAAAACTTAATCAATATTTAAAAACTAAAACTCAAAACAGAAAATATTAAAAATTGTTTATTTACGACTACATAATATGAAAATCAGTACATACAATCTGGATAAAAGCAGTTTACAGCAGATTATAAATGACAAGAAGAACTATTTTCATTTAAGTTCAGTAAACTTGCCGAACTTCTGCATCTTGGCATTTTTTCAAAGAATCTTTCATCAATTTTCCTTTTAAAAGTTTATATTAGAATTACAATTTTTTATTAAAAAATATTTAAAAAATAAAACCCACTTTTATATTACAAAAGCTGATATTATATTTTGGGATTTTATTGATCATTATAATCATTAATACAATCCTATGTTAGTTAAGGCAACTCAGTTGGTAAGATCTTAATCCCTTTATAAATAAAAGGAAAGCCAAGATAAATAATATAAATTAGTTTTATAGTAGAAATAAATACCAGTACAAAATATTTGAGTAGTAAATTGCTGGATAAACGAAAAGCAAAATGTGTCATTGAAATTTCATTACAGTAAAAACTATTTATACATTAAACGTGATAAGAAACATAATATAGTATTAGTTCTAATAAGTTTAGTTATTAAAACGAATTAATCTTTTATAAATTGTAACAGAAAATGTTTGAACAATAATAATAACAAAAAACCAATCCGTGGTGAGCTATAGAAGGAAAACTAATGTCGCTATTAGATTTAATAATTTTTTGCAGACTGTTTAATTTTAACAGTAAACTAATTGGCAATGGAAAATTAATGTAAATTTGATGAATATGAAACAAAACAGAATATTTTATGATAATAACATGATAATTTTCCTCCCACATATTTACATTTTTTATCTATTGTTGTAATGTAAATTCACGGGTTAGTGTTGTTCCCTTATCAAGCCTAAAAGTGTATTTACTTTGTGATTTCTTACAGCCAAGGTTCTGGTACAAATACATCTTGTAAAATGTAGAGCTGGAGTTACGATAATTTAAGAATCAAGGCATTCTGTATTTTAGACATTTAATTTTTTCGTTTCATCTGAGTTTTTGAAAGGAAGGTATAGTGATATCAAATCAGAAAGACTCTCCAAAGAATAACAATGAACTTGGTTGTACAAAACTTTCCAAACCTTTCTAGACTATTGCTAAATATTTTACTAAAAAATGAATCACTACATCCTGTATGTTGATAGATCTATAAATTTGGACTGCTCGGCTTCCGGGTGTTGTTCCACGTAGTTTGATTCTGAGAAGAACCTCTACCTTTAGTTCGACATTGTCGAACCCAACACCCGGAAGCCGAGCAGTCCATATAACGCCCGCGGAAGCTGAAATCGAACATCTATAAATTTATATATACGAGCCCTGTCGTATATTAGTTGGCTCTTTTATTTTGATTTAAAAGATACCTTGCAATTTTGTTTTTGTTTAGGAAGTGGGTGTTTCTTGTTGCTAGAGTAGAGTACTGCCTCTGTATTTACTTCATTTCAATTTTCATGAAATTATATTAGGAGGTCACATCAAAGTTTTTGAGTACCATGGTCAATCTACAAATGCAAAGCAAAGAATTCCAGAAGCTTGTAGGTGTAGGAGCAATACTTCACCCAAGCAATAAGAAACAGCCACCTTAGATAAAAAAATCTTTTGGTGATAAAAATTGCAAGGTATCCTTTGATTTAAAATATATGAAATAAATGGTGACCAGTTTATTCTAATTTTTTATATAAGGTATATTGTCTGTATTTATTTTTTGTATTTTAAATCAATAGATATCTGGCAATGTTTACCGTAAAAATTTCTGTTTGGTCCAAGAGGTGGCTGTTTCTTGTTGCTAAAGTAAAGCATTGCTCTTGCACCTACTCAATGTCAAATTTAATGAAATTATGTTAGGAGGTCCCTAAAGGTTGATTAACACATATAGGATTGTGTTGACTGTGCACTAACCGTCATATGTCATGAGATCTCACGCACAACATGCTGTGCTGTGTTTTAATACAGTATTGTAGAATTTCGGAGGTGCTGCTATAAATATAATTTAAATGGATTAAATTAAAAATGGATCAGAAAGAGGACGACGTTGTAATTGCTTGAGGAATATAACTACTTCGTGAAGAAGAAACTAGGAAAAAAAAAAACAAAGAAAATATTAGATACACAACCTTTTCAGAGCAAGAGAAGATGAAGGCGACTTTCATACAATTTTTAATCGTCTCAAGGATGATCCCCAAAACTGTTTAAATACTTTACGATAAGTTTTCTCAAGTTTTCTAGTCAGTACAACTTGCAAGCAACCACACGGCGAGCAGTTCTAATTCACACATACACTAATTCACAGACTAGGCGCAAACTGGACTGTTGTAACCCTGAGAAATCGCTCAATAAACGTTCCATGATAGCACGATCACAGTACAGTCGGTGTACAGTCCTTTACATGTGAACTAAAAATCATGTTTTAACAGAATTCAAATGGAAACACCACTTCGAGATTTTTAGTAAAATAGCAGTTTGCGTACAGTCCAATATGTGTGAATCAGCCTTTATACTGCCTGTTTGTGTTTGCAAATTAATTTGAGTACTCAAGAATCTTGTATGGGTTGTATGAGACAACACCCAAATGGTTTTTTGGAACTTTGCATGGAGTAACTGTAGAGGCAGTACTTCACTCTAGCAATAAGAAACAGCCACTTTGTAGACCAAAGTGTCCTTCAACAAAAATAAAGTGAGTAAACTAACTAATATTGGACAGGTAAGAAGTAATTACTTCCTTCTAAAGCTAAACTAATAAATCTTCTAGAGTAAATTAGTCCTAAGAAAAGCTCGGACACGACAATTTTATTTTTTTCCTGCGGATTTGTGGTATTTAAAATTAGTATTTTTTGAAATATGGAGAACCAAAATAGATAACTTTCACAAAAATAATAATTAATCTTTCAAGTCTTACTATTATCAAGCGGTCCAATTCCAAGAACAAAATATAACAAAAAGAGGTTAGAAATTTCATATAAAAAAAATTTGATATAAAACCCGAGATAAAAGAGAAGCTAAGATTGTTATTGAAAACAATCTTACATTAAAGGAAATCAAAAACCAAAAAAGCATGAAAGAAAAAAAGACCTGCACTGGCAAACAACAGTTCCTGGGATTCGTATCTTTTATCTTCTTCACAACTATCAACTTTCAAGGATACTTATGGATGTCAATTTTCTTCATTGTCTTTGGCTTGTGATCGTACCAGCATATCCGGTTGTGTAACGATTGCTAGTGCAGTAATAAAAAACATTGAATTAATACCAAAAACCACGCTTGAAAGGTATTGGATCAAATAAGAATCACAGGAGCTAGAAAGAAGATTTGATTAGAAATAAGACAAGAGTTGTTAGAAGATGTAGAAGAGTTTGGTTAATGTTTTGATGGAAGGAAGGACAAAACTGTAAAACAAGACTTGGTCAATGAAAGATTTCATTGTAGTACGATACTTGAGGAGCATTATACATTTATTAAGGAACCGAGATCCTTCTAAATATTTTGGTCATGTTGCAACCAGATCTGGCTCAAGTATTAATAAAAAAGTATGTGATAAGACGGCAGTAAATACCGGTTCAAAAGGTGGTCTCATTAGGCTTATGCGTTATGCTTATAGCATTTTATTGCGTGCAAATGAATTACCGTTCCATAATTAACTTTAGCACCTGGTCGGACAAACTGCAGAACCTTGAGAATTTTCAGAATCTATTGGGAAAAAATTAGGAAATTGAGAAATTACCCAGTGTTACTTTTTCCAAAATTGAGACAAATGTACCTACAAGTATCGGTAAATCTTACCTTAGCACTGACCAGAAATATTTGTTTGAAATGTGCTATGGCATTTTTATGGGATATTGTCCTTAAGACTTGGCTGAAAAGAAATCCTGGAAGAAGGGCTTATGGTCAGTGATGGACAACTGCAAACAGAATTTTAAGATTGTATATTGCTGATATAATATAATATAACAAAAGTGGTTTATAATGTAAGTTAACACACCAGTTTGGTTCAGTAAAAAGTTCAAAAGGTCAATGAAAGATTTCATTGTAGTACGATACTTGAGGAGCGTTATACATTTATTAAGGAACCGAGATCCCTCTAAATATTTTGGTCATGTTGCAACCAGATCTGGCTCAAGTCTTAATAAAAAAGTATGTGATAAGACGGCAGTAAATACCGGTTCAAAAGGTGGTCTCATTAGGCTTATGCGTTATGCTTATAGCATTTTATTGCGTGCAAATGAATTACCGTTCCATAATTAACTTTAGCACCTGGTCGGACAAACTGCAGAACCTTGAGAATTTTCAGAATCTATTGGGAAAAAATTAGGAAATTGAGAAATTACCCAGTGTTACTTTTTCCAAAATTGAGACAAATGTACCTACAAGTATCGGTAAATCTTACCTTAGCACTGACCAGAAATATTTGTTTGAAATGTGCTATGGCATTTTTATGGGATATTGTCCTTAAGACTTGGCTGAAAAGAAATCCTGGAAGAAGGGCTTATGGTCAGTGATGGACAACTGCAAACAGAATTTTAAGATTGTATATTGCTGATATAATATAATATAACAAAAGTGGTTTATAATGTAAGTTAACACACCAGTTTGGTTCAGTAAAAAGTTAGAACCTTAGTGTGAAAATGGAACCAAACATTTATTTAAAATGATCAGCTTGTCTTGATCTGAAACATATTATAGATCCGTCATACAAAGAAGTGGGTATTCTGGCCTCTCTGAGAATATATTGACAGCACGGGTGTCTGATGAACGAGCTATACGAGAATTAGTATTTAGGAATGTATTAAAGATACGAGGTCAGAATATAAGGTCATTTGTCGTACCTAAGCTCAATTTCAAGCTTCGGATTATAATGGCCTCATTTCATGAACCTCTGATGTTTCATATTGATAATTTGGTAATTCTCATAAAGGCTGATATAGCTCCAAAAATAAAGTTTTGTTCTTATCCTTGCCACACCGAGGTGGTGGAAAGAACTGTAAAACTGGTCACAAAAGTTTTTTGCTGCCGTTTGCAGTGAAGATTCTCGAGATGGCTTTATTTGGGCTAAATTAAAATCTATAGTAATAATGCCATTTTTCTAAACGAAATCTGAATATCGTACACAATAATGTTTTTTCTTTGTTTAACTGATTCTTATCTTTAAAATAAAAATTTTGAAATTTGTAATTTTTTTAAATTAATGTTCCCCTGAGCATTAAAAGCTGCTATTTATTATATATATTTATTACCACAAAAAATAAATTAGCTAATGCAAGCCATATTTTCATGTTGCAGATGGTATTGTTTCTGAAAGCGACGTTACATTACATGTGCAACATGATATTAATTTCTGCTATGGCAGATGTTATTTGCTTTCTATTTAGCAGCTTTTAAAACCCCAAGATACCAAAGAAAATAATTAAAACAATTCATATGTAAAATGCTCCAACCTACTATACAATGAACCAACAATATTGCAATGTGGTGATTGCAAAGTTTGCAACACTGCAAAAGTTTTCTGTGATTTTTGTTTTATCATGGTTTCCATAAGCATCTTAGCAGGGTTGGCATGTTTAAAACTAGTTTATCCAACACCTCTATATAAATACCATGTTTACTATGGTTATTTTAAATAAGTCATTGTTTACTCTTATGTTACATTATATTTTTAGCATTATTTTTAAAAAACTCACTCCTTCAAAGATAACAACCAATCACCAGCTTACGTTATTTAATATTATTAAAATCCAGTCATTGTGCTAGAGTATTAAATTTATTACTGTCAAAACTATAGACTAACTATACATTTCAAATTCGATGTTTAAACTTAAATAAACAGGTGTTGGATAAAACTTTGTATGGCACGCGTGAGTTAAGGATATTATCCACTCAGAAAAATTACTTTACTTTATTTTCGTTCGTGGATAATATCTTACTTAACTCACTTGTACCATAAATAACTATTAAAATATCAAATTAAGTTATAAAGTATTTTTTTTTAAACATGTTTTAATCGATGCTTAAATCATGCTTTTTTGTAATTGTTTTAAAACGTTTTTTTTTTTTAACTTTTAAGATAATTTTAGATTCTTATACAGCATTTTCGAATTTAAATGATTAGTTTCCATCTAAAACGTGTATTATTATATATAAGTATCACAACTATAAATTATAAAATGAAAAAGTATAAACAATTTATTGATTGTTTATTATTTAAATCTATTTTGGAAAATGACAGATTGAAACTTGTGAAAAGTGGATCGAGGATTAGATTACATAAAATTAAATTAGATGTATAAAATTAACTAATTTTGCTGCAACAACATTAAATTAATGTTAAATATTTTTTAGATGTAGAGCATTTAATAAAGAGTTGCTATAAATAAAGAATAATTACAGAGATGACCTGGTTATGTAAATGGTAAATCTAAATAAACAAAAATACCTGAGAAAGTGCTCCTCTATAAACATTAGCAAAGTCTTTGATACTTCAGAAATCACACTAATTTAACACGCACATTTATTTGTTGCAATGGATACACTTAGCACGAATCTTATGAGGTTCAACAGCATCTTTAATAAAAACGCATTTGAAAAGAATAATGATCCTTTTTTACATTACAATTTGCAAGGCGTTGACTTAACAATATTTAATACTTTTGTTTTGGAGACGATTGAAGTAGATTTTTATTTTATAGTGTATTTTTTATTTAAGTTACTCTATACTAGAAAGTCGTAAAATTAAAAAACTGATGATAAGAATAAGAACTTTTATTATTGTTTCAGGCATGTATAATCATGATTCATGACGGTAATTTGTATCCAAATTTAATAATATCTTTCCTGAAACCTTTCATTAAATTATTTCCAAATCTTTATTAGTTTAAAACAGTTTAAATCATGTTTTAATCATGTTTTAAACATGTTTTTTTTATATGGGATGTTTCAAGCTCATTTTCAATAAAAAATATAAGTATTTAATTTAAAAGAAAAAAAAATTTTTGTTTTAAAAAAAAACGTTTTTTGCCAACCCTGCATCTTAGTATTAAATATCAATGTTACTTGCATAGTTTATACAAATGAATTGGTATATGGGGGTCATTACTAAATATAAAAACAGGTGAATACATATACAAGTTTTATTCCAGAAAGCATGAGCAAAATATATTTATATTTATAATACACATAAATATAGTACTGCGCTAGTACTTGTCAATAGGAACAAAATATCGCTTTGCCATTTTAGATTTTAAAAGAGTCAACTTTTGGGAACAACTGCAATAGTCAAAACAAACCGTGACATCACCTAGCATCAGCTGCATCCATTATCATGTTTCAGTTATCACATTGAATATGTAGTTAGGTACATCAAATTCCAACTGCTATTAAAACAGTGACCACCAACCCACTTTTCAAAAACAATTTTTTTTCTCAGTTATTATGAAAGATAGACACTAATGATATAGAGCTTTTTTGTTGCATTTTATGTGTACTATCACCTGTCCAGCGGGTACGTATCTTGAGTGAAACACTGTATATAAAAAAAACTACCAAAGTAAACAAGATGAACGAGAAACTGCAGAAAATATTTATCATTTTAGAAAATAAAAATGTAAAAATATTCATTCAAATTTTTCAACAAAGTTTTGGTAAAGAAACTTTGATGTTTATAATAATAGCTGTTTTGCTGGGCATTTATAATAAAAATATTGTTAATAAGTATGCGTGATATTTTATTTTTATGCCATTTGTGTTAAGTTTTAAATATATTTTATATACAATTATAAATACTTAATTAACCTTTATTTTAGGATGCAGTACAATTTAATATTAACTTATACATACAATAACAAATTTAACGAATTCCAGACCTGTTACTGTAAAAACAATATGGCCGTTCGCATTTTGTCCACTTCAATAAATAAAATAAAACTAAAGACATTTTGCACACCTAGTGATTAAATGTTACTTGGTTTTTATGTTTATTATCATTGCATGTATGTTTTAATAATACTTTAAAAAGCAAATAACCATTTTTAAAAACAAAATAAACCGATGTATTGCATGTCAACTACGAGTGTTTTGTGCGCACTTTTCCGCGTTGATTACTCGCAAATTCCTAAAATTTTTAGGAATTGTTCCAAAGTTTTATTGTGAAATTATTCACAATAAATTCGGAATAAAAATTCTGTATTACACGTCAAAGTTTCTTTACCAAAACTTTATTGAAAAATTTGGTTACGAATATCGCATAAAAACTCGGATGTGTAAAACAGCTCTAATAGTAGAAAAAAAATTTTTGTCTTTTAGTACAAAGTACGTAGAAAGTTGATCAAGAATTGTGCACAGTTCTGGCACTAAAATATAGTGCTGTGTATTCAAGAATTTCTAGAAGAACATGATGCAAAAAGTGTCTTATTCAATAATAATGATGAAGTTGTTATTAAAACCAGAGTGAAAAAAGCATTCATGAAAAATTAAAAATTTACAATTTTTTTGAGAGGTCTGAAAATTTTAAAGATATCCAGAAAATGGCTGAAATTATTTTTCATGTTGAAAAAGCAATTGTAGACATAGTAAAAAAAAACAAAAATTGGCTTTTTTAAAACCATTGTAAAAAAATATATTTTGAATTTTGTGTTAATGTTTTTTAATAGAAATTAAATCTGAATATTTAATTACAAATGTACTTACATAACTATCTAAACACAGTATCGGACAAAATAAAATTGACTGTAATATCTTACATATATAAAACACTAAATAATTCTTAATGCTTTTTATATACATTTAAACAACACAATAATTTCTGATACAAATCAATAGATAAATTCAGTTTAATTCAATAAAGTTAACAAAAATTCAAAATTAAATATAATTAAACATGGCATCATTAAATTGATGTTAGAAATTCCTCAAAAAAAAAAGAGGACATCTAATATATTTTAATATTTCACCCAGTATCCTTTGTTATTGATAACATCCTGACTGCGTTTGGGCATGGAACCTATTAAATCTGAAATAATCTCCCAATCTACAGCATTCCAAGCAGATTCAATTCCTTGAAATAATTGTTGTTGATTTGTGATGTTTTTCTTTCATATTTTCTTCTCAACAATCTTCTAAATGATTTCTATCGAATTTAAATCAGGAGACTGGGGTGGCCATTTCAAAACTTGAATTTTATTGTCCCTGAACTATTTCTTCACAAGTTTTGAGGTATGTTTGGGATCGTTATCGTGCTGGAAAATGAACTGAAGAGGCATTATCTACTGTGAAATCCCATGATTTTTAAGGATGTGTCTTATCCTGTATGTATGCATATCTGTGTGCACATGCTCCTTTATTAACTAACCAATTGATTTCAAACTAGTTCCAAAATGTATCTTGATTTTTTGAACTTTTCGATATTACCCGGTCAGTGGCTACAATAATCGGTTTTCTCCGGTTTCTTAATCTCAATCTGGCAATCATTACTAAATTATTTTAACAAAATAACAATGTTCAACATTATAACAAAAATATTCTTTTTAAAATTGAGAAAATTAAAGTTTAGAATCACCCCCCACACTTTGACTTACCTCTCCACCGAACTAAAAACCGGGTTTTCCTGTCAAACCGTTAGCCCTACCTCAAAAGGTCAAGGAACATTTTTGGCCATCTTGACCTCCTCTATCTTTTGTTAAAGATCCCAAACCAATCTAGCAAATAGGAAGACCTCCTCTATCATTTGTTAAAGATCCCAAACCAATCTAGCAAATAGGAAAACCTGCAGGTCAAAAAACCAAGAAAATCTGGAGAAAACTGATTATTATAGCCATCAAAGAGGTAATACAGTAGAACTTGTAAATCTGACCACCTGTTTAAACTGACCCTCTGGTCATATTGACCACTTTTTTTCAGTCCCTGCAAAAATCCCATTACTTTAATGTAATTTATACTGTATAAACTGACCACTTCTCTTTTGTGACCATTGACCACATTTACCTCAAATATTTGTTTAAAAATGTTTATGTAATGTGACCCATTAGCCAAGGGATTACTTAAAACAGTTATAACTAATCTTCTAGAAGTTTAAGTAGGCATGTAAATTGCATTCAAAGAATTTCTAACAATGCATTATAATCCCTTAATAGTGACCAGTTTGGTTCAGGTATATCCAAGTTTTAAGACTTTATTTTTGCTTCTGAGAAATTCATTACCTGCAAACTTAGTTAGGATTATTAGTAACCCTTGGATAGTTTTAAAATTGTTTTATAAAATCAGTCTT
The DNA here is from genome assembly GCA_929113105.1 of Agrypnus murinus. NCBI lineage: Eukaryota > Metazoa > Arthropoda > Insecta > Coleoptera > Elateridae > Agrypnus > Agrypnus murinus. Next base: position 183,722,454 of record OV816024.1, on the reverse strand, counting down.
GTTTCATCTGTTGATTGAAACCATTGTGTTAATACTGTTAATTAGTGCGATCAAGATGACATCAAAAAAAGTTTACAAAGAACTAAATTTGCAAGAAAAACAAAAGGTGTTAAGAGTTTTTAGAAAACCACGGTGAAATAAATCGATTAACTTTAAATTGTTTTTTAAAAATGCGTAGTGTAAATGCAAGACTTTCTGGACCAATGTTACAAGAAGTACCATTAAAATTTGCTCAGCAGTCATATTTGCCTAATTTAAAGCATCGTCGGGTTGGCTCGAATCATTTAAGAAACGAAATATTTCCCAGAAGAGTTTAGTTGGCGATGCAAATGAAATTGATCCCGCAACAGTAAGTTATTTTCTTATTCGTTTTACAGAATTTGCAAAGGGCTTTATATCAGAGGATATTTTTAATGCCGACGAGCGTGGGCTATTTTGGGCAAATTGTAGTGTATAAAGAATTCACACTTTTACAAAGTGACCACCTGCTTAAATTGGCCATTTTGGGTCAGTTCCAAAGGTGGTCACTTTAGGCAGTTTCTACTGTATATCATAAATGTGAGATAGATAGAGGAAGCCCAGAAAATTAGTAATATTTTGGAACCAGTTTGAAGTCAATCGGTCAATTAATAAACGATCATTTGCACACAGATTTACATACAGGATAAGACACATGCTAAAGATTTTTAAAAACTTATTAGTAATGATCCCATTCAGATCCCAAGTTGGAATTTAGCACACATATTTAAAAGATATGCAACTTTATGTCTAATTTTTTTTCAAAATTTTTAATCATAGAGTAAGTTTTTGAAAGATTCAAGATCAAAACCTTTAGGGGCTGAAACAAAAAACCTTTTCATCTTAAAGTTTGCCATGCGACCCATTATTTTAAAGTCGAAAATATGCACTTTAAACCAGTTTTTGTTATTCCTTTACCTTATTTCAATCCAAAGTGATAAAGGAAAACAAACGCTAACATGGTCAAAATCCCTGGTTTTTGTACAATTTAGAAGAGCGTAACTCGAGAACCACTTGCATAAAAAGTATAATACTTTAGATTTTTACTTATTTTTTCTATTTTGCGTCTACAATAAACCTATCAAAGCACCCAAAACGCAGCGTTAATAGCTCATTTCAGTGCTTTAATAGCCCAACTTTTTCGAAGTTGGTAGCATTGAGAAAATAATTGAAAAAAATAGAAAATTGACAAAAACTTCACTCAATTTTCATTGAATTTTCAAATGTCACATCAGTGTTGTCAACTACCACAAAAAGCCCTGAATTTTAAAATTGCGACTTTTTTATTTAAAAGGCAATAAAACACGCAAAATAGAAAAAATAGCATAAAAAACTCGTTTCATAAGTCATTGGTCCTTTAGAAAACTCGACGCAAGCGGCTCGTTTTCTAAATTTGGACTCGTGCAATAAATCTTGCCTTATGAAACTCGTTCTTTAATATACTATTTAGGAATATAACAGCTGTGCAGAATTTGAATAAAATCAAAGAGGGTCATGTTCAAAACTTCAGAAAAATTGGATCACGTGAGATGGAATTACCTCATATTCAACACTTACTAGACACTCAGGTAATGAAGAAAGAGTGGGATTCAGCTTGCTACTCTCTCGAAGTGTACCGTGACTGAACTGAGTGGATGTAGTAGTGTAAAGTTTCTTAGGGTTTTTAATTCATTTAGTGATTTAATTTAATGTCTTTTTCATCCTTAGTTTTTTGTAAAACGTGATTAATTTGTTTTATTTCATTTCGTATTTCAAACAATTGTATATATACCACAATTAGTAAAATAAGGTATATGTTTATCTCCGTTGTCAATGACACCAGAGTTCAAGACGTTGTTGATCTCCCTTGTTGTTGGCAACGTAAATCATTTGATGTTTAACAGCCACACATGACATGCTGCTTTTTATCTCCTTGGTTACATTATGATGACACAGACAAGGCAACTTGCTTCTTAATACAATAAATTCGGATAAATTTTAAACGGGAGAAATTAGGATTGAAATACGAAATAAAATAAAACAACTTATGCAATACGGAGATCAAACTTCTTTAAATCCTCGATTTAATACATCTTCTCGGATTTAAAGTATCGCTTGATCTCCTAATTACATAATATATATTATATCTTTAATTATTTATATAATATACCATGTAATATACCAATTTTATGTTAAAAATAATATTTTATAAAAATTTTTCTGGATTCAATACTATTAAAAAGTATAATGGAATTTCAATATTACTTATAATAAAGTAGAAAATGCAGGAAAAAGCAACTTTAGGTTATACAGGGTGTCCTGAGTTAGAACGCATTAATTTTAAGGGGTGATAGAAGACATCAAAAGGAACAAAAAAGTCCGAATAAGTTTTTTTTCTATGTTAATAGGCTTTCGAGTAATTTAGAAAAAAAATCATTGCCATATCTGGCAACCTTGCTTAAGGATAATTGCAGCTGGGTCTTGACCTTGTTTTAGAAAATCAAACAATCTGATGATGACAGTCGTTTAAAAATAATAAGCATCCAAAGCAGATTAGTCGGGTGACTAATTCTACGAAAATTATAATCCGAACTGTTTTCCGTAAACAAAATTTCTTGACGTATTTGTTTTCTTATTAAAAAATACTATCTTATGTAAAAAGAATTTGATTAAGGCATCTAATTGCCATAAAATTAAAGATTTTTTAATGTAGCCAAAACAATTGTCAAGTTTTTCTGCTAACAAATTCTCGGTTTTTCCAAATTATCGGTACCCTTTTACCCCCTTACGCCACTGACTTAGTGACCCACAGGCTAGTATTAAAAGAAAATAATGAACAGAATTTGACCCACTTCTCAAAAAGGTTTGCCATCCCTGTTCTAAAACACAGTCGTATAAGACTTTTATCTTCCTTTTGATGTCTTCTATCACCCCTTAAAATTAATGCGTTCTAACGCCGGACACGCTGTACAGTAGTGTCATCAAAATTGTCTTAAAGGGCAAGGCTGCAGCCCCATAGCTTCCCCCTCTTGGTGCCCATGAAGCCACCTGAATACCTGATCATAACAAACAATTTGGTATTTCCCAGCGAAGGTGGCAAAGTAAAATTTGCCGAGGTATGGAGTAAATATAGAATAAATAACTGTCAATCATTGGATTTTAATTTAATTTATTTGCTTTGTTTATTATTTTTAATAAGATATTATTTATATTTTTAAATTGTTTGAGGCATGTTATCATACACAAACATTTCCAGGGTGCTCCATACACTATCCAATGGCAAATGACTACCAGCCCAGTTCATTTAATTTAGAGAAGTTTGAATGTATTTGTAATCCGGGCTGTTTTCAGCTCTATTTCGAAACTGGTTAGGTTTTACTAACAAAATCAATTCTGGTATTTAGCATAATCAACAGCCTTTATTAAAACTAGTTTTAAATAAAGCCAACTCATTTCAGCTTGAATTATATGAATACAATGCACATTAAATTCCTGGTACTTAAGAAAGCTAAAAATTGAAGGTTATGTAAATGTCAAACTTTTTGCATGTACATAACCTAGTCCTTCAATTCTGTATGATTATAGTTATGTTTTTCTATTTCTGCAAATATATTTCAAAAAAGAGATTAACGCGATTTCTTTTCTTCAAAACTTGACCATTTGAAATCACTTTCTCTCACTGCTCAAGCCGAGATGTTTTTCAAGTTGGAGAAACCGAGCAAATAATAATATTAGAGAACTTGAAGAATGTTTTTCAACCTTCTTAAAAATTTATTTACTAAAAACCTTTTTTTACTACTTTTCTCTTCAGAAAATTATTTTGTTATTAAATACTACGTAAAATTAATAAGAAAGCATTTCAATATTTGATAATAATTAATAATTACTTTAAAAAAAAACTTCAATTAAAGTTGCCTTTCAGTGCAATTTTTTTTTAAAACAAAGAAAATCACAGACAACTTGTTTTTTTAGGTTATACATTACAAAAATTACTTCTACATAATATTATAGCAATCTTTCCATTGTTACGAATAAAACTCTCAAGACATAAATAATTTCGTAAAGTACGTAAATGCTAAAAAAATTTTCCATTGTTTAAATAAATTTTTATAAATCATATAAATTAGTTTGTATCAATATTCTTAACACTCTTAATAGTATTCAATAAATCATATTACACTCAACAAGTAAGAAAACATTATTTACATCAGTAGCCTTGTATTCGAAAATGTTCAAGATAGAAAAATTAAATGTAACAAATTAATCTTACCTTTCCTTGCATAATAAGTCGAATTGTGAGCGTAACGTTCGGATCGTCATTTAACATTGCTTTATTATCCAAATCCATGTTGTATAAAAAGGGTCAGGGCTGAGGAAGGGTCTTTGGGTTCAGTTCTGTAACAGAAAAAAAACGTACCATAAATTATTCACATTTTCACGTCTAAAAATATAAAATGAAATTTTTATACTGCGACTTAAATTCCTGTGAGGAAATGCGAGTTAAATTTAACCACAATTAACGGTTAACAACAAGCATCTTTCTACAGCGATATTATGCATAATACATGACCGCCGCTTGTTAAAAATGTAATTACTTTAGCCAACTTTATTGAAGATTATTACACTTTCTACACCACGGCAAAACATATTTAATTAAATTCTTAATAATAAAATTTCTTACTGTAAATATATGGGAGTAAAAAAAATTAAAAAATAATCGCAGATAACGATTTGGTGTTGCGTCTCACTCGTTGTCCACGTGTTTACTTCACGCGACAACGCTGCCAACTGATGAAACGCGCATAGCCAGTATTAAAAATCAATATCAAAAAACCCTAACCCAACTCCCGCCTTTATTTAAATTATTTCTTATGGAAAAAGTAATTCGTTTGTAAAATTATAACAAAACTTTACTTTCATTTAATCGACTGAATGAATAATATCACCGATTTTAACAGTAATGTTTATGTTATTAATGTTAAGTAGTTCATATAAAGAAGAGTTTGTTTAGAATTTTTATAGTGGAGGACATAGACCTTACGAGTCACCACCACCGGAACAGGTCGGAGCCCTTCGTCATTTTGTTTGAATTTCGAATAGGTATTTTGAATTTCATTCTGACGAAAATCATTTAAAATTTGTTTTTTGCATAATAAAATTGATCATTTTATCTAGAAAAAAGGAAAAAGAGGAAACAGTGATAATATAATGAAGAGTTTAATTTTGACTCTACAATAAAGTGCAAATTATAGATGCGACTTAGAGAAAAACGATTACCTGAATCTGACTCTAATCCGATTATGTAGAATATTTCTATACCATAAATTTATTATCAAAATAACTGGCATTTTACTCTTGACACCATTTCACGTTTCCTTATTTTTTAACCACCCTGTAATTTTTATCGACATTCTGATAATGGATAACGACTTTTCAAAATAAGCAAACCTTTTATAAAGGATGAAGTTTTCTCCTAAACATGAGAAATAAAAAAAATACTGACACAGTGTGCCATGGTTGGCAGGTTTAAACCAATTTTTAAGAAAAAAAAACCAATATGACTTTTATTAATTTTTTTGTATATATATTTATAGACTTTTTTTTATTAAATTTTTTATTTTGATGGCAGGGGATTTCTCTAATTTTCGATAATAGGGAGTGAAAGTTTAATATTCATTTACAATCAGGGAGTGCATTACAATGAGTGGAAGAAAACAAGATCTAGTTTGGTTGTATTTTGATGAGCTCAAAGGTGCGACTGACAGAAAAAGACATAGAAACAAGTGTAAAATTTATATATTCCAGTCGGCAGGAAACCAAAAGTATCTGTTTTTGGTTCTTTCGTGTTAACAGCTATTTTATTGCACAAACCTATTCAGGATAGTGTGTAGAATAATATATGTAGTTGACTACTAAATCTTAGTGACAGCAGAAAAGTTATTAACAATTTAAGACGCGTACAACCATTTTAGATGAGTTTTTCTTCTGTAGCTCATCAGGATGATTTCCTACGGAAAAACGTTCAGTATATGATTTCTTTTTAATAAAAACAGCTGCAAGATCTTCTCGAAAACGCTTGTACCCGTCTTAAATTGTTAATAACTTTTCTGCTGTCACTACTGTTAACACGAGAATACACTCTTCACATCTCTATTGACGGGACTAATAGTTCAGTTTTATGTTTTTATATTTTTATTTTATGTTTCGTTTATTTGTTTGGTTTATTATTCATTTAGCTAAGTAGAAATTCTAAAAAGTAAAGTTGTTTAAACCAAGAAAACGGTTTAAACCAACAAATCGGGTTTTTCGCCAATGTTTGGTCTCAAGCCAATGTAGCTATTAAGAGTAGTGACACCGACGTACTGGTGCCGGCAGTATCTTATTCCTATACATTTCAGTGTCTTAATGATCTTTGAGTATAGTTTGAAAATGACTAAAAATAATGTTATATACTGGCTCATAAGATCGTCTTAATTCTAAAGAAATCTAAGTCAAAACTATACTAAGTTTTCATGCATTCGCAAGATGCGATACTGTTTCATTCTTTTCGTCAAGAAGAAACAATAGAACGTGTCATGCCTGAAAACAATGTCCAAAAAACACTGTTGCCTGTAAATCAAATCCTAAAGTTAGCGATGATTTGAATCGTACTCTGAAGAGATACACTGTAGTGTTGCTAAAAGCAACTGCACCAACATGACTAAAACACAATAATAACTATTCGCATCTGAACAGAAACTTGTGCACAACATTCTGGCTATCGCAGCTGCACTCAAGTACAATACGCACAAAATAGAGCACAACAATGGAATACAATAGAATACAATAGAAAATGTATTTATAATAGTATACAATAACATATTATATTTATAGATTACTCCTAATTATGATTTTTACAATATAGATGATGCCGTAATATTCGAACAGAAAAGTTCCAACAAAGAATTTAGATATAGTCCCTTTCGAGCACATAAAGGAATTACTTAATAGATCATCATAAACCCTTAGAAGACGGAGTGGGGTACATTTTGTATCCCAAACCTGAGTTTTTGTTAATAACTTTAATTATGGATTATTTTCATGCCTTAAATTTTTACATCGTGTGGAGAAATGCTTGTTACATTATTTGATGCACATAATACGCATTTTATTTTTTAGTTTATAATTTAAATTAAAAAATAGGCTAAAGATAAGTGAATTGTCCAAAATCCATTCCCAGTTTAGTAAATTAATTAATTAAATTTGATAAGAAATAAAACAAAATTAAAAAATAAGAAAGAAAAAAAGAAGATAAATGAAGTTATGTGCATCAAATGCAAAAACAAAGGGAATGACTACGAACTGCAGCGATAGCAACAATTGACTCTAGTGTTGGTATAATGTTTAATTTAACTTTTTTAAATTTTTGTAACATGAAAATAAATAGACTTATATTATGAAATTATTCATAAAAAAGATAAAACTTGTGAGTAAAATTATGTTGGGGAACGGGCGCGTGTTGGCTCACCGGGATACCGGAAGTTTCCCGGTGGGCCTTTATAAAGTTGCGTCGAAGGGCCGTACGACACGGCTGAACTTAGGTTATCAACAATTAAATTATATTTAAGTAAAAACAATATATCTAACGGCTGTTCAACTAGACCACACCTGACGTATATCGACGATTTGATCTAATCTTCTTCCCCATTTTTAACCTTGCGAACCATTTAAGAACTTGCTAATTTAGAAGAATCGAAGTATCCTAATGTTGCGGATACGTTGCGTAATCATATTTATATTGATAACGTAATTTGGGGATATGATTTTTTAGGTTCTGCCTAGAAACTTCAATTGGAATTAATACAGGTTCTGCGATCTGGTGGATTTGAGTTGTCCAGAACTTCTTGCGGCTTCAATTCGGAAAGAAGAACCTATCTTTATTAAAGTTTTAGGTTTTCATTGTGAACCCATGGGCGACGTTTTTTCTACTTGTGTCACCCTATAGAACGTCTTTGCACAAAAAGAAATATCTTATCGGAAGTAGAGTGAATTTACGATCCTTTAAGATTTTAAACCCCAGTGGTTCTCTTTGCGAAAAGGTTGCTGCAGCAATTGTGGATGGCGAAAATAGATTGGTATTACCTTGTTCCTGAGGCAGTGATCAATAACTGGAATTTGTTCAAGTAGGAACTTCCTAAACTTTCAAATTTAAAATCGTCTAGATGTATTATATACCAGTAAAATTAGGTCCTAAAAGGAGGCTGCCTTTCAAAAACAGATGGAGTTCTGGAAACTGATTTAGTCACTCAAGCAGGTCTCTGATATGAATAATCTGAGTTTGCCCCGAATTCTAAGTGGAGCTTTAACCGTGATGTTAAAAAACCTCGAAATTCTCGGATTTTCTCCGGTCTTTCTCGAATTCTTCTGAAATTAAGCGTTTAATCGAAAAGTACATTATCACCAAAAATGTAGAGCATTAAATTCTGTGACGATTGAGTACTAATACTAATTTGCCTGGTCTATTACAGTCTTTTCCTATTGCTTTTCCTCTTTTGTCAACTGCGTTTCCCTATTTAGCAAATTACTTTCCAGATTATGAAATGCCAAAGCTATGTTGCAAATGACATTTCCTATTTGTCATTGGAAAAACATTAGACACACATTGAAAGACAATTTACAAAAAAGGAAAAGCAGTAGAGAAAGATTGGATTTGGACTTGGACTTGGAGGGGGGTTACTTAAAATTACAGGACCTTATAGAATACATTCTTAGCATAAACCTAAACGATAGAATAAAAATAAATACTTATGCGACCCAAAACTGGGTCGCTACCCTATGGTTGCGGCCCGCTGCCGTAGCGTATTTAAGGGTTCAATATTCTGACGGCTCTATCAGAGTTTTCTTGATGTGCGGATAAATTAGAGTTGTACCTCTCAAAACTATCTCTATCCCACGTTTGGAACTGTGCTTTCTGTTCCAGCAGCAGATAATCCGACTGATAGTGCCCCACGCAGACTTTTTCCATCGCAACTACTAAATCATAGTTTATGGTTGATGGGATCTCCATGGCTCTCTCGTCTCCCAGACTCGTAGCCACAACAACTTTCATTCTCTGCAAGTTTTTCCCGCAAGAGGTACATACGTAAAATTGTACCGACAGTTACTAATGAATCCCATATAATAGATAATATAATAATTAATCTAATTAAATAAATTATCCTTAAAAAAATAATCGAAGTGGGTTGGTGGGGCCCTCTAAGGTAATATTTTCCCGGGCCCTAGAATTGGCCCAGCACGCGCCTGTTGGGGTACATAATGTACCCCACTCTGGCTTCTATGTAAGTAACCAACACTTCGTCTTCCGAGGGTTAAGAATGAAGGGATAACGGAAATAATTAGAAGTACAGACATAGATGACACAACAAAGAACTATAGAAGACGATGGAGAGAAATAAGTACTAAACTATACGTATACCAAGAAAAAAGAAGAAATAATTCTTAAAACCTGTTATTTCTGTTAATTAAAAGAATTTTTCGTAGATTCGGACTTTTTGTCAAATAACAAATACAAATTCCGTCTTTTAGATTATGGTTGGTCTATAAATTATGCATGATGTTTTCCAACGCCCGAGATCTAATGTTTTATGTTTTTATATTTATATTTTATATTTCGTTTATTTGTTTGTTATAGTTTGGAAATGACTCAGAATAATGTTACATAGCGGCTCATAAGATCATCTTAGTTCTAAAGAAATCTAAGTCAAAACAGCATTAAGTCAACACATTGTGGAAACAACGACCTTTATATTGAGCCTTCCATCCAAAATGTCCTTGCGCCACGGGTCAAATCTCTTTAAATTATGTTAGGAGCAAATACGTCAAATCAAAGAAATAAAGAATGATAGTCAACAAATTCCATAAATATAAAGTGTAAAAGTGCTTCTTTGAAAAACTTTTAAGCTTAATAATTATAACACTGTTTTTTACTGTACCTAGCAGGGGCGGAACCAGAGAAGTATTTTGAGGGGGAAATCTTTGGAAAAATAATTGTTTTAATAAATAATAATTAAACAAACATTATTTGTTTCTATTCTATGTAAACTTATTTCTAATCAGTCGGGTTCAGTAAAAAAACAAAAACCTGATTTCGGAAGAAAAATTATCGGAAGAAATATTGTGGAAAAATATATTCCAGAAAAAATACTTTAGTTACGCCGGTTACGTTAAATATGTTATGTTATGTAAATATGTTACGTTAAAAATATCTCAAAAAATATAAGAAGGGAAGGATATTGATGGTTGTTTATTTTCTATTGTTGGTAGATTGTTTGTGTATTAGTGAATAATTATATGAATAAAATGAACATCAGTACATGGTAACCAAAAGATGATGATTTTTCGAGCCTTAAAAATAAATTTTATATATATTTAGTTTCACTGCAGGAGTAGAAGCCCACATTAACGATTATAGCTCTCACTAAATTGGGTTATAAGATTATTTGATTACTTAAAAGGTTCTTAACTATGATAGGCAACATCAAATATATACAACCTTCAGATTAAGTTAGACTAGGTTACGTTAAGATAAAGGTTCGGTTAAAGGCTTCCGTGATATTTTTAAGGTAACAAACTTTTTCCGCGATATTCTTTCCTGAATATATTTTTTCGGATAATTTTTAACTTAATATATTTTTCCGCGATATTTTTCCCAAGTAGAACCGCGAGAAATATTAGAATTAAAATTAAAGAATTCCATTTGTAGAAGACTTGAGATTAAAGGATTACATAAAAAGGTATACATAAATACGTAGTATGTAAGGTATAGCTGAACTGAAATGATTAGTACTTCAATTGGCAAAAAGCTTATCACTTTACAAGATTCCTTTAACGTTACATTCAATGCTGTTTTGATTTGATTATTGACTAGCTGGAAAGTTTTATATATGTATGTGTATATTTTAATGATAAAAAATCGAGTTTAAAGTAAGTCCTAACATTAATAGGGCATAAACGTTTAATTATAAAGCTTTATGTTCACTGTTTAAAAATTCACAGTATGTAATATAACGGCAATAGAATAAGTAACCGTGAAACTTCGTAATAAGATTTCAAAAATTAGGGAAGACTATGTATTGTTAATACTTCTAACAGAAACTAAGCTATTCACTAACAAATCAGTTTCATTACTATGTCCAAGGGTGTACCCAGGATCTGAACTAGAGAGGGGCGACTCATATTAGTTTCGAGAAAGCGGGACAAAGTGAAACACGACGATTTCAAATTACGACGATTTGATTTACAAAATAAACTCAAAACTAATGCAAAACTGTTTTTATTAGTCACTAAAAATGCGTACTGATTCGCATCCCGCTCCGCCACAAGTACACATCAATTTGAAGAGAGCTTTATTGTTTTATTCTAGGGAAGGCAGCTGCCCCTCTCTGGGTACACCCTTGCTGCTACTATAAAATAGTTAAACCTCTAAACACAAAAAAAATTGTCCCAAGAATTAATTCCCCCTTTTTAAATTTTCACGAATTCATTTTAATATTCGAAGACAATGAATGAAGGTTAGCAAGTAAAAATGTGTGTTAAATTCTTTATATATAATACTACTTTAAAATACGAGGGTAAATCAAATATAAACGGTAATTTTGCTATTCCGCTTAGAATGCAGTTCCGAGGTAGCTGATGTTGTGTGGAGTAGATGTTTGGTTTATGAGGAGTGGGGAGCCGGCCGGGTTCGCGCACATCCTTGGCTTTGTCGACAGTACAGCCATGATCGAGCAAGAGGTACATTCGTCTGTTGCGCAACGGATTATCATAAAGTTTTTAACCAATGAAGGCGTTAAACCGTCAGAAATCTTAACTCGTTTGAAGGCACAGTTTGGGGACAGTACACTGTCTCAGAATCGTGTGTATACGTGGGCGAGAGAATTTAAAGGCGGACGAGGACGTGTTGAAAATGAAAGTCATCATCGACGCCCAAGGACAAGCCTTACAGATGACAATATCCGTACTGTTCGAGAGCTTATTGAACGTGATCGCCGGTTAACCGTGGAAGAAATTTCATCAGAAGTGGGTATCAGCTATGGAAGTGTTCAATTCATTATAACTGATCAACTTGGTTTTCGAAAAATTAGTGCTCGATGGGTTCCGAGGTTGTTGACTGGAAACCAAAAACAGGTTAGGTCGGAGATCGCTGAAAGGCTTCTGAATCGATTTCAGCGAAAAAGGGAGGCCTTTTTGCAGCGCATCGTGACATGTGATGAGACGGGGGTACATCACTACATCCCCGAATCTAAAATGGCAAGTAAGGAGTGGCGAAGAAAGAATGAAGGTTGCCCAGTGAAGGCCAAAACTCGGCACTCAGCTGGAAAAGTCCTTGCAACGATTTTTTTTACTCTAGGGGAATTTTACTGATCGATTTTCTACACGATCAACGTAAGTGAATGCGGCTTACTACTGCCAGATGTTACGGTCGGCAAGAGCCGCCTATCGAAACAAAAGACGAGGCATGCCCATCAGAGATGCCATTCTCTTCCATGACAACGCCAGGGCTCACACCGCGGCCTTGACAAGGAATACACTAGAATAAATGGGCTGGGAAACCCTTGAGCACCCTCCTTATAGCCCTGACTTGTCCCTCTGTGACTATTTTTTGTTCGTGCCTATGAAGGAATCACTGGGAAGAAAACGGTTTGGAAGCAACGAAGAAGTCGAAGAGCGCAATTGGCTTACAACTCGCCCCCAAACTTTCTATAACCAGGGAATACTGAAACTTCCAAATCGGTGGCAAAAGTGTGTAGATCACGCAGGAGACTATATTGAAACATGTTAAAACAATGATTTGTGTATAACGTTATTCAATAAATGATGAAAAAAAATTACCGTTTATATTTGATTTACCCTCGTAGTTCCAAGAATTATTTCACTCTTTTTAAATTTTCACGAATTCATTTCAATATTCCAGGATAATGTAAGTTAAATTCCTTAAAGTAATTAAATTACTTTTTGTTTTGATGTGTTAAACACCAGAGTTCATATTTATTCACTAGTAAGTAAACATTATTTTTTATCCACTACTTACAATCATCAGCTTAATTTGCATAATATTATAAAAATTCTGTCACTGGAGTGTCAGCTTTATTACTGTCAAAAACTCTAGACTACATTATAATTACATTAAAAATTCAGTATTTGAAATTAAATATTAAGGTGTTGGGTAAAATATTCTATAATATAAGAGTTGATTGAGAGCTTTTATCCACTCGGGAAGATTAACATACACGAATTGCTAAAGTCCTCCCCCTAACGAATAAAACCACTCTTTATTCACTTGCGTCGCAAATAACTATTAGCACAAATTTTGTCAATTGATTCTACCAAAATGAAGTTTGATAGAAGCAGTACAAAAGTTGTTGACTAAAAAAGCCTAAGAATTTTGCGCGTACAAAATTGAAACTAAAAAAAGCGGATTCAAATACATAGTTAGACTAAGTATTTTATTATTTCAAAATAGGTACGAATAGGTTTTGGATTTCAGTATGGAAAACAACATCATTGTTCTCGAAGTCAGCGATGCACCAACTAAATTATGAAACACCAATAATCTAAATAAAAAATCAGAAGTAATCATTACTAATACGACATTTGGTTATAAATAAAATTTATTTTCATCCACCGCGACCACAGTCAAGATCAAAACATAAGCTTTTCTATGTCCTGGTAGTTTAGATACAGCAACAAATACTTTGATCAATTTCTCTAACAGAAAAGGCGTTTATGCTTTAAACTACTTATGCACCCACTATTATTAAGCCAAATAAAGATTGTTTGTTTTGATCTAACTACCTAATTCACGTTCTATCTGACTAGGTAAGTTATCATATCTAATAGAAATTGTATTTATTAGTGTGCGTTATGTTTTTATCTGTAAACATGTTTGAATGTTAATAAGTTAGTTGGCCCGAGTTATTTTAAAATCTACATAAGGTTCCTAACTACATTTGAAACGTATGATTCGGATGGAAAGCGTATACCCAGCGCTCGACTAATGCATAAGGAGATTAAGCACGTGCTTAGAGTCCCAGCCAGATACGGGTCCCTAGCTACTGAACATTTTTTCTTTCCCTTCAATTTATTTTTATCAATTTTCAATTATACAATGAATAATATTTTAAACTTTGAAAATACACAAACCTGCTTTTCAAAATGTATTTTTGTATAGCCCAGTCAAATTAGACAAAAAAGGGCAATCGGTGGAAAAAATCTTAAGAGTTTTAGAAATGGCCTTAAACGCTTCCTTTAGACTTGGGTTGATATGTGTCAAAAGTCCCCCGAGGGCGGGAGGTGAGCTCGAGGAGGGGGAGGGGTTTAAATGTCACTTTTTTTAGTTTTTCGCTTGTATCTCGGAAACTATCACTCCTACAGAAAAATACTTTATATACAAGATTGAACCTGACAAGATTTCCTACAAGAATGGTCTTACGCATTTTTCTCCTAGGACGTACGATTGCCGAGCTATGAGCTTCTCAAATTTGGATGCTAAGTCAAACTACATATTCCAGCGTTAAAAATCGGGCAAAGATTTAGGGATATAAAACAGGCTCGAAAAGACAAGTTCTCATCATTGCCCGCCATGAGCAGTACTATCAAAATTGACAATGTTGTGGAGGTGGTTGATCCTCTTCTAATATTCCAACGAATAGCCATTTCCAAGAAGAACAACGAGGATCTAGAAGACCTTCTCCGTTACAAACTGTCGCCTTTTCCATTATCTCTATTTAATGAAAAAGGGATGCGAAAGACAAAGAAGCCTGCATTATATGATATTTTCCCTATTCGCCCCGTTACTCCAGACCTCAAGCTTCACACTAATGTGATTGATGGCAGATTCCTTCTACATCGAGTCAGGTGGGGTATAGGATCAACCTTCTCAGTGATATATCAATATGTGATTTACATTAAAAAACACTATGGTGAATGCTGCACTGTCGTTTTTGATGGTTATTCTGATACTGTGAACAGCACAAAACGTCGAACCACCACCATCACCACCACCATCAGTCGATATTGACTTTACTGAAGAGATGGCAGTGACGGCTCAACAACAACACTTTTTAAGTAACGAAAAAAATAAGGCCAGGTTCATCACTATGCTGACTCAGAAAATAATTGCTGATGGAATTGGAGTCAGACAGGCTGATGCTGATAAAACGATAGTGAAGTGTGCATTGGAAAAAGCAGAATCTAGTTGTTCTACTACTGTCATCGGCGAGGATGTGAATCTGCTGGTCCTGCTGATTGAATGAAATGAGGAAAGCAGAACTTATTCCTCCACGGAATTGCAGGAACATGACTTTGCCAAGAGCATTTTGTTCATTCACAGTTTTAGCGGCTGTGATACAACCTCTGCAATTTCCCGAAAAAGCAAGTCATCGATTGCTAAATTATTCATGATGAACAGCAGCCTGTATTCCATCTACCACTTCTTTTACACAAACACTTCAACACACAAGGAAGTCGCAGACGTAGGGGAACAGATGTTCCTAGCGATGTACAACGCCAGGGTAACAGACCTAGACAAACCGCGCTACTTAGCCTTCCTAAAATCCACCACAAGGGTGAGGCCAGACCTTCCCTCTCTACCACCAACTAAAGTCTCTGCACTGCAACATTCATACAGAGTCTATTTGCAAGTTCAGGAATGGCTGGACAACAAGCTGCCACCTACTGATTGGGGTTGGATGAGATGGGCAGAAGGAGATCTTCAGCCCTTGCCTACCCCACGCTGTCCCAGCTGCAATCCTATCAACAATATTTTGCAGCTGCACCATATTCATTGCTTTTCAATATGCGGTTGTGAGAGCGCGTGCACCAATGCCCCTCCATTTGAAGACGAGAATTCAGCATATGAGGACGACCCTGAAGACCCCCTTGACATGCTGTAATGAACTGTTTGAAATTTATTCATAATGTAATTAAAATCATCAATATTAATGTACAAGACAATTGTAGACTGTAATCTGGTTTTAAATGCGAATAAAGCACAATTTTTGAAATGATGTTACTTTTGTCAGCCCTGTAACTCTTAACAGGTTAGTCCTAGGACAAAAATGCGTAGAACCATTTCTTGTAGCAAATTTTGTCAGCTTCAATTTTGTATATAAAGTATTTTTCTGTAGGAGTGCTAGTTTCCGAGATACAAGCGAACAACTAAAAAAAAGGGACATTTAAACCCCTTCCCCTCCTCGAGCTTACCTCCCACCCTCGGGGACTTTTTACACACGTTAACCCAAGTCTAAAGGAAGCGTTTAAGACCATTTCCAAAACTTTAGGATTTTTTTCCACCGATTTGTCTAATTTGACTGCGCTATGTAACATGTGCTCGAAAAGTGACGAAAAGCGTCGGTCCTAGGGCAAAAAAACGTCAGCCCTAAAGCGTTGGGCCGCCCTGTATATAAGATACAGGTAAATGTAATTATAGAAATATAGATTAAAGAGGATTTTCTTGGGGGGGGGGGCAGTTGTCAGCTCTTAGAGCCCCTAAAGATATAAAGTCCATTCACCCAACAAGGAGTATAGAGCAGCGGTCACGCAGGCGTATACACATGTTTACGCCGTACGCGCTTGCTGTTGCTGAAGAAATTACCGTGCCATTTGTTTTTATATTTGTATAAATATAGTTTGATCTAAGTACTTTTTAAATATTTCTATCAGTTCTTTCCTTGTGATAAATACGTACATACATAATCCATTCCCCTTTTAGCGCATTTGCAGTGTTAGGGTTCCACACAAACTCTTATAGGAGTGCAACGGAGGTAATGGAGCTACTGTAGCAAGTATATTACCATCCCCACTATTTTATCACTCTTACAACTTTCATATCTTATCCTAATAAGCTTAAATACGATTGGCCTTTTCTAAAATTCAGCTACAACCGGGATTTGAACCCATGTCCCTCTGATTGAGAAGCAGGATTTCTACCACATGACCACGAGTCGTTCCCACTCAATCTTTTCCCTTAATATTGTCATTTTTGACGAAAAAGTATACTTATCTTAATTCACATAGCTTTCAAGTTTGATATTCTTTTGTCTAATCTTTTATATTTTTCTCCAAAAGCTCAAAGGAAAATTCACACATATTAACTTAAATAACGGTTTAATAACTCAAAATACTACCAAAATAAGGAAACATGGTACGGTAAAGTATGCAGCTTTGCTTCACTGGATATCTGTTACAGATTAGTCAGTGAACTTTGCTTTGGCGAATGATGATTTACTGATGACTATTGGTTACTGAAGTTTTAGTTTCATTTTGTTTAATTTATTTGTAAACCCTATTTTACAAACTTCTGGTTTACTAAAAGCAATTATATACAGTCTGTTTGATTTAAAGTGCCCCGCTTTGTAGCAACTTTATTTTCAGTCAGAAATGGTATAAACATATATATTATTAAATGGCATAACATTCTCTATGTTTTGGTTCAGAAAATTTTGTATTTACTAAATCGACGTGAGCGTGATGACGTCATTGAACTTTTTTTTAAATTACATGATAGGAATCTTTTTATTGAGATTGATAGAACATTGTGTTCTCTTTTCAACCATAATAAATATTCATACTCTTACATAAGAACATTTTCAAGAAAAACGCAAAAAATGATTTACGACTAGTAGGCTTTGATTTCTGGTTCTCCAATTAATAAAACAGTAATATCTAGCATGCTTAGGTAAATAACGAAACTTTTGTTGTTCCGGTGGCGTATTTACATTTTTTTCTCGGGGGGGGGAGGGTACGCTATAAAAATTCCGAAAATCAAAAGCTTAGATTTTCACATAACATAGATTTTGACATAAATGACTTGGACTATTAAAAGAATTCGGGAGGGGGCTCCACCTCGTTAACCTCTCCCAAAAAAATATGCCATTATTTATTTCTAAAGTTATTTCTGATGGTCTTTAATTTTCAATCAGGGAAAATTTAGAACAAAACCGTACAAAAACAAATAATCAATAAAATAAATTGAAAAACTTATTTAATAGTTCCACTAGTAGAGAGCCGCAATAGGAAATTATTGATCAATTTTTTACCATGCCGGAAAGTATTAATCATATCATATCGAACAAGAATACGGCCATAAGAATTTTGCATCTCATTCGCCCTGGATACGGCGCTGGTTTAAAATCTTTCGGGCGGTCTGGCATTAACACGCAATTATGGTTTAGTATTCTTTGCTATCCTTCGTATCCTTTATTCATATGTATTAAACAATACACTCCAAAAATAAATAGCATCACTTACATAGTAGCTCTGTGGCCAAAGCAAATCTGAAATTCGGTATCCTTCATGATACATGAGATGGTACCTAAAGCTTTATTTCACTGGTTTATCTTATCATATCGAATACGACGAACAAGAATTAGACCATAAGAAATTTACATTTCAGTTGCCCTGCAGAGGCGCTCGTTTAAAGTATTTTATAGTATCGTTTGGTATCCCTTATGATGCAAAAAGTTATTTAAAAAAAGTCAAGTGATAGAAAGTATATCACGTGACCCATCCACTAAAGCAGTGCATCAATATATCAATAATTTCCTATTGCGGTTCTCTATCTACTAGCGGAATTCTAAAATAAGTTTTTGAATTTATTGTATTGATTATTTATTTTTGTATTGTTTTGTTCTACATTTTCCCTAATTGAAGATTAAAAATCATCAGAAAACTTCAGTGGCATATTTGTGGGTTGGGGGTATGGAGCCACATCCAATTTTTTTATTAGTAATAATCATTTACGTCAAAATCTAAGTATTTTGATTAAGAATTTTTATAGAGTACCCTCCCCCCCACACGAGAAAAAATTGTAAATATGCCACTGGAACAACTAAAGTTTCATTATTTACCTAAGCTTGTTACATAGTTCTGTTTTATTAATTGGAGAACCAGAAATCAAAGCCTACTAGTCGTAAATCATTTTTCGCGTTTTTTTTGAAAATATTCTTATGTAAGAGTATAAATATTTATTATGGTTGAAAAGAGAACACAATACTCTATCGATTTCAGTAAAAAAATACCTATCATGTAATTTTAAAAAAAGTTTGATGACGTCATCACGCTCACGCCGTTTTAGTAAATACAAAATGTTCTGAACCAAAACATAGAGAATTTTATGCCATTTAATAATATATATATATATTTTATACCATTTCTGACTGAAAATAAACTTGCTACAAAGCGGGGCGCTTTAAATCAAACAGACTGTATATGAAGAACTAGCTTATGATATTTATTGGATGTTTTTTTATTTCCAAAAATTGATCCATGTCTTGGGTAATGTTCTACATCTTTATGAATCATTTGATATTTTTCAAAGAAAAGTTAAGTTTACAGTTACTAGCTCCAAATAAATCTGAGTTTCCTGTACCATTCTTAGATACTTCTAGAAAATGATCAATTAGGCCCTATCCATTAGAAATCACTACTATCGATAAGAAAAATGACGTTACAGCCGCACCTATAGTCTTATTATTGAATGTTTTTGATAGTTATTTCACTACTATAAAAAATACATGTTTATCACAAAAGTCGTAAAAATCGCATCACGAGATGAAGTTGAAAGCGAAACCACCAAATATTAAATAAAATTAAAAAAAAGAATAATTCTGTAATGGACATAACTCACGAGTAGCGCATAGCTACTTTTAACAATTTAGCTCTTACATAAAGATATACGGTATACCTATACTTATATAAAAGACTGGTATATAAAAGAGAATTGTTATTATTGCTATTACTTAAATGATAAATGTTCACTAGAAGGACATTATGCTAAATATACTTGAATATTTAATAGATGCTCACGGTAATCTAACCTAATACCCATTGCACTAAGTACTTAACCATTTGCACTTAAACTAGGTCAAAAAGGGTTACTTATTCTAATTTGCTCATTAATGTACAGTACATTACAGTTGACAGTTTTCTTTTAATTTATTGCTTTACGAATGTATGAAGAGTCGTGCGTTAAATTCTTTTAGCGAGAGTGTACAAAGGTAGTTGCAAATTCACAAGGGATATAAGAAATGTCTTCTAGATACACATCATTTAATCGTTACATCAGCAATTAAGAAATAAATATTAATATTCTTAAATTAATATGATGTCTGAATAGTGAATATTCTACCCACCTACAAAGGATATCTTTTCAAAAAACCCAGACAATCGAGCAAGATTTCCTACTTTAGTCATTATCTCAAAAACAAAGTGCAATAGAAAACTTGACACTTTGTCATTGAATTTATCGTATAAAGTTAGCTTATAATTAATAAAGTGGTTTTTATTTTCTGTTTCTACTAATTAACACAAAATGGCTAACTAAGAGAAAACCGCATTTTATTATCAGGTAAGACGTGTTCACAAATACCTGATTTCAAATCCACCATGGTTAAAAAATGTATGAAGTCCATGCAAATATTCCTGTATATGTGTATATTAGATCTTGGGCGTTGGAAAACATGCATAATTACACACCAACCATACCTAATCTAAATGACGGAATGTATTCGTTATTTGACAAAAAGTCCGAATCTCTGAAAAATTCTACTAACTGAAATAACAGGTTTTAAGAATAAGTCGCCTCTTATTCTCAAAACCTAGAAAATACCACAGTGCATTTGTGATGTGACCGCTTTTTCTTCTTCTTCTTCATTCAGTACGTAGATATAAATGCTTGTTCCGTTCTCATACAGTGGTGTCCGTCCATCTTGTCTTGGACTGTCTTACTCTTCTTCTTCTTTTTTCTTAGTATATAGTTTAGTACTTTTTTCTCTCCATCGTCTTCTATAGTTCTTTATTGTGTCGTCTATGTCTTCTACCTCAATTTTTTTCCGTTATTGGTTCATTCTTGATATGATGATGATGATGATCTATTAAGTAATTCCTTTGCGTGCTCGAGAGGGACTATATCTAAATTCTTTATCAACTTCGCCAAACGGTTTACTATTTTGATAAAAACTATCAAAATTGTTGCGATGCAAGCACAAGATAAATATAATATGTTATTGTATACTATTACAAATACATTCTATTGTATTCTATTCTACTATTGTTGTACTCTATTTTGTGCGTATTGTAAGTTCATTTTAAGGTATGTTTTTTGTGACGCAGTTATGAAGTTCGTGTTTTTTAGTATTATTAAGTACTGTAAAGTATATAAATTCTGAAATAAATAAACTCTGTTATTTATATATAAATTCTGTTATTTATGTATAAGTATCCCTTGTTTATAACAAGTCAAATTGTTGGTAGGGTGTTATTAATTAATTAATAAATGTACCTATATATTCGTTTGAACAATTTCATTACTATAAGGCTTGTCTCTTTGATTTGTCGTATGTTAAATAAAAGCGTAGATATTGGAAATCTAATATTTGTTCTAAAATTTTACCACCAAATGCAATTCTGCTTGTTATTGAATCGTTTTCTAAGAAGATCATAACCTTTGTTTTTGGTGCACGATCTTGAATTTTAAATCTTCGCATATTTCTAAACATCCGCGAAAAGTAGACAGCTTATTCATATACCTTTTGATTGATTTTGATTTCTGTATTAATTATTATGTAGTATAATATTTAATATGTATAGTATGATATGTATCGATTTTTCGAATGCATAAATTAAAAATTGCTGATGCGTTAACTTGATTTCTATTATATTCACACGGTTCATTCGTTCATTCATTACGATTCTGTTTAATTAATTAAAGGTTAATATTTAAAATTTGTTCAGTTATATTTGTAGTTAAAACAAATAACAACGTGCTTCTTATAAGAGAAAATATCTCCAAAACTAACAGCTGTGTGGTAGATTCAAGTATTTCGATAATCAGGAATTCTTCTAAAGCCTTGTCAAGGAGGTAAGCGAATTCTTGGCTGATATTTTTAAAAAACATAGAAGAATCAATGGCTCCTATTATCGAGGAGAATAAAGTTTTAAAACAAAGGGTCGATGACTTAGAACAATATTCCAGGAGGAATAATGTTTGGATCTTCGGTGTAAAAGAAACACCTAATAAGAATCTAGAAGATGGTGTACTAAATATGTTTTGGAAAAAAACTCGACCTTAACATAAGCAATGAAATTATTGACAGGATGCAAACGGAGCCGGACATTTGGGCGCAGCCATTTAGGCGCGGCCGTTTCGTCGTGGCCGCTTCGGCGCGGGACACTTCGGCGCAGGGACACTTCGGCGCAGGGACAGTTCGGCGCAGGGACACTTCGGCGCAGAAACTGTCTACGCGCCGAAACGGCCGTGCCCAAATGTCCTAGACCGCGATGCATAGGGTTGGAAAATACGTTGAAGGAAAAGCTATACCAGTAATTATAAAATTTGTGAGCTACAAAACGAGTCAGCGAGTGTTCAACAACAAAAAAAAACTCTGAATTAGCTATGTTATCAGAGAGGATTTAACAGAAACGAGATTAAACATTTTATAACTACAAGTAAAAATAGGAAGACGTGTAACATCTGAACTCACGACGGAAATATTTTTTTCCGTCGTGAAAATTCATAATTAAATTACAAGATGATTTAAGCAAATTCTTTAGTGAAACATCTGAGCAAATTCTTGTAGCAGTCAACTATACAGGGATTTATTTATTTACAGGGTGCCCATTATGTATGGAATATAGTATATATCTCGGTAAATATCGACTTTATAAAAAAACTAGGTGGACCCGTGGGCTACGCTCCACGCTCTCATTATATTACTAAAAAAAAGAACTTTTCATTATCCGTTTGTTGTAAAGAAAAGATTTAAACTTGCAACGTTCCAACAATCAACACAAATGCTGCTCTTCCAATTTCCTTATTTGAACGCACAACTGTAGTGGTCGACTGGACGGACAAATTTGTACCTTACGTCAAGACAGCATAGATACTACGCCTATAGCTTTTAGGCTACGCCCTCCAAAATCTTAGACGATTAGACGATGTGGAAGGGATCGGGAATTATAATATAGATTTGTTATATAAAAGCTGTTTTACATTTTATTTTCCATAATAAGATAGCATTGAATTGTTTTTATTTCAGAAAACAAATGAGTAATGAATAACACTTTAATTTTTTTAAATAGCTATGTACCCTTTCATTAGGCTCATTTGATAGAGATTTTTCTTCTCTTTTCGATGACCTAAAATCTTAGTGCCCTTATATCAGAAAATTTTTGAAAAAAATGTAAAAAATGTTTATTAAGTTAATTTCACCAATAACATGAATCTAGATATCCGAGATGGTAAAGTATCTCGAATTATTACCCTAAAGTAAACAGATGTGCATCTACATAATGTACAAAACAAAACAAATGAACAAAAAATAAAATAAAACAAATGAACAGAAAATTATGTACGTCTCTTATAAAGCTTGAAGACAAAACGAAATTAGCAATAAAATGGTTTTCATGGCAATAAGTGTTCAAAATGTTCACTATTAACTGCAAGGCAGTGGCCCAACCTATCACGAAAAGCTTGAAAAGAATTTCTGAGCGATCTGGGAGAAATTACTGCAGCTTCATTTTGTATTCGTTGCTCTAATTCGGCCAGATTCTGGGGTCGGTTTGTATACACTTTTGATTTTAAATATCCCCAAAAGAAGAAATCGCAAGGTGTAAGATCCGGAGATCGGAGAGGCCACTCCACAGACCCTCTTCTGCCTATCCAACGGGCCGGAAATACCACATTTAAATATCGGCGTACATCTAAATGATAGTGGTGCGGTGCTCCATCTTGTTGAAACCAAAGATCATCAAGATTTGCGTGCACCAGTTAGAGTACCACGAATAAAGAAAGGTCCACTTATGTGATCTGCACAAATTCCCACCCATACGTTTAATTTTTGTGGTGTTTGGGTATGATTTTGGATCATCTAATGGGGATTTTCAGCGGCCCAATATCGACAATTATGCCTATTTACATTTCCATTTAAACAAAACGTAGCCTCGTCAGAAAAAAACAATATTATTAAGAAAATTTGGATTGTTGTTGATTCGCTCCATCATGAATTCACAAAATTCAACACGTCGATCGTAGTCATCTTCGGATAATTCTTGCAATAAAGTCGGTTTGTACGGATGTAATTTTTCTGAATGTAATATTTTCTGTATTGAACCTTTACTTACGGCATGGTTTAAACTTAACTAACTGGTTGAAATGTTTGGATTTTCTTCGATTTCTATTAAAACATCGAGCTTTTTATCTTCATTTGTCGCAGACCTCTGCGGACCAGTCTTCACCAGATCTTTAACATTGCCAGTTTCCCTAAACCGTTTCAAAGTTTTGCTAACTACTGACTGGGTGATTGGTTCTCGATGTGGATAACGCTCATTAAAAATTTCACATACTTCTAATTGTGCTCGTTTGCGATCCCCATAACCGACCATAATTAAAATTTCTATACGTTCAGTTTCTGTTAAATGAACCATTTTTATTTTTCCATGTACCAACAACTTAATTAAATAAACAAACTTCTGTACAAACAATAAAAGCCTACAATCAATTGTTAAGACAAATGAAAGACATCTCGGATATCTAGATTCATGTTATTGGTGAAATTAACTTAATAAACATTTTTTACGTTTTTTCAAAAATTTTCTGATATAAGGGTACTAAGATTTTAGGTCATCAAAAAGAGAAAAAAGATCTCTATCAAATGACCCTAATGAAAGGGTACATTGCTATTTAAAAAAATTAAAGTGTTATTCATTACTCATTTGTTTTCTGAAATAAAAACAATTGAATGCTAATCTTATTATGGAAAATAAAATGTTAAACAACTTTTATATAACAAATTTTTTTATAAAGTCGATATTTACCGAGATATATGCTATAGTCCATACATAATGGGCACCCTGTATAATCCCTATACTAGCAACTACGTTTGTGATAAAAATTTTATTTTATTTTGTTAGGATATTGACCGTAAGGGCTCGAGTTAATTAATACTTTATTTGATTTTTCTAAGTATACGCTTACTTTTTGTTATCTCTTTTAGTTTATTATTCTTATTACATTGAATCTTTTTATTATAACTAATTTTATCACTATATTATATTGATCATAAACATTGTTATTTACTTTCTTCATCATTATTAATTATTGCTTTACAGCTAGAAGTCGGTTCTTGTAACACCAATAGCAAAAATCCAGCAACCTGTTGAGTATAAGGACTACAGACCGATTAGCATTTTACCAACGCTTTCAAGAATCTTAGAAAAAAATAATTAACTTCCAAATTAGAGAATCTTTAGATCGTAATAATTTGCTACCACCTAGCCAGTCGGGGTTTGGCTCTAAGCACAGTTGCACAACCGCATTGGCAAAGATAACAGACGACATTCTCAAATCACATGATAAAGGAAAAAGTACATTATTGGATCTGTTAGATTTCAGCAAAGCGTTTGATACAGTAAATCATAAATTACAGCTTAGTATTTTGCACTACATGGGTCTTATTAGGTCCCTTGCTGTTTACCATGTATACCAGAGGTCTTTGTAATTGTGTAGGGACCTGTAATATTTACATGTACATAGATGACACACAAATCTACTACTCATTCAGTCCAAATCATATCAAAGATGACGTTGATATACTAAATAAAGACTTACAAGCTATACATTAATTATCCGCTAAGCATGCATTAATCTAAAACCCATCTAAGTCTTATATTTTACTTTTAGGCAAACCGATCAATAATTATCAATTATCAGTCTTAAAAATTGGAGATATCTATATTCCTATAGTTAAAAGTGTCAAGAATCTGCGACTAGTAAAGCAAAAATCTTATTGAGTGAACTTCTTGTATTTTCTCAATTTAACTATTGTATACCTGTCTATGGCCCTTGCCTTGATTTCGACTACAACTTTGATTACGTTTTATTTACGGAATACCTAAGTTTAAGCATATACCCTCAAAATTAGTAGAAACAGGCTGGCTTGATATGAAACAACGGCGTTACGTACAGACAGCAACATTCTACCACAGCACAATAATAAAAAGGCAGCCACCCTATTTATTTACTAAGATAAGGTATAGGACAGATGTACACAATATAAATGTACGACTTACAAGTCTGTTGACTATACCCAAGCATTACACTACATTCTACGAGCGCTCAATTAGCTATAATGTCACAAAAATCTATAATGATGTACCCTCATCATTCAAGGCATTATCGGTTATACAATTTAAAAATGCCTTGATTAAGAACTTAAGAAAAAACAAACTTTAATCTCCTCGGAGATTATTGTCAAAGAATAATATGTTTTTCTGATTTTTTTTTAAATTTTGCTTAAATATTTTTAGGATAAATTTCGCAACTTACAATATGCAAAAAATGTCGTGTACAACACGTTATGACTCTCTTTTGTACAATAAACCAATGTCTTTTTACAATTTTATGTAAATGGACACAAAAAATTCTGTTGAACACGTGTGCGCTGTTAATTCTCAAACGATTGGCCTTTTTTTCAAAGCATTAGCGAAGTGCTTTGAATGCGCGCCATGGTTCAACTGTTGGCCTCGCGTCAGAAAAGTTATGTAACAACATATTTCCTTGTATTGAAATATACTATTTATTGCCTCGGTTTTAAACGTTGATTTCCGATTTTGAATTTTCTCATTTATGCTGATTATGCTCATTTGTGATTATGCTTCATTATTCTGAAAATTCTTGAGATTTTTTGATGAAAACGTTCGCGAACGTGCTCGATTGTGCTCCGTTAAGAGAACGTTATTTTGGTACGGTTTTATCATGCGCGAATGTTCGCGCCATATAACTACTTCCATATAAGTCCCTGCTAGATAGTATTCTTAACGAATTATTTCCACAATTTATTCTGTGTTCTTTTAATAATACTTTTCGCCCAATTTATTATTTCTTTATAGACGTTTTCTATTTTTCTAATTTACAACTAATTACTATTTGACAATTATTTAAACAAATTGTTTAAGGTATTATTTTATTTATTATTGCAGAGGAACTTCTTTGGAGTTATCCAATAAATACATCACGCTATTATTCAGGTAATTTGGACTCCCTCCCCCATTTCACGATTTGTCACATTTTGACTATTTTGTTTGATTAACATTCAGACCCAAATAAGATTTATAAAAGTGTAGAAACAATTAAGCTTAAAGTAAAACGAAAAATGAAACTTTTATAAACATACTGTCATGCATCAGTCATCAGCAGCTCAACAATTACAATTAGCTCAAAAGAACCGAAACATAATGTTTGCAAACACAAAAGACTTTTGGTATTTTTAGAGAGATTTGAGATAAAAATGAAGTCAGTCAGGAACGGAATGGGACGTTTCGGCGCGACCGATTTGGCGCAGGCGGTTCGGCGCAAGGACGTTTCGGCGCGGGACGTTTCGGCGCTAAGACGATTCGGCCCAAGCCGGTTCGGTGAGAAAACGTTTCGGCGCGAAATATCTAATCATAAATTTGCCGTTGCTTTAACATAAACCCTCGTTAGAAACTGTAACTTTTAAATTTTATAAATTTATTCTATCGAGACAAAAATGCAATTTTTAATTTACGCATGAATGCACTCGAACACTGTAACCCGGTTTATGATATGTGAGAATACGGAATTAAAAAGTGTTTAAGGCAAAAATTAGAATTGTTTCGATTCTTTCTGCAAATTATAATGTTGTTTTCATCAACTCAAATCCATTTAGAATTACTACATAACAATAACTAAAACAAAAATTTTGCTAAATATTTTATACCCTGGTCGTAGTCTGACAGACAGATGATTCGGTCACACAAACAGACTTTTTTGAAAATTTGAACAATTCAACTCTGCATCTTTTTGTGCATGATACGATACGATAAAAGAAATTAAATCAACCCCCACTTATAAGAGGTGTCCAAACAAATAAAAAATTATGCCTTGTCCGAAGGGATTACTGATTTACGCTCCCTAACTTCTATTTATGTGGAAGTTAAATCATCCGCTGCTAGTCTTGACCGAATACATGTATTAGAAAGAGTACAGCAAAACCTAAACAATATGTATAATCGCACCGAAAAGTCCTAGCGCCGAAACGTCCTCGCGGCGAAACGTCCTCGCGCCGAAACGTCTCCGCGCCGAAATGTCTTCGCGCCGAAAGCGCTGTGCCGAATCGGTCGCGCCGAATCGGCTGCGCCGAAATGTCCTAGACCGGTCAGGAAAAAGTAACAAATATGGAATTATGTTTAATACAGTAGTGCTGTAGAAATTTCAAAAGAAAGCTTAAAAAACATGTCGCTGTAGTAAATAACGAGAATAAATGCTGCCTGTAAACTTTTTTCAACTAGATTATGTCATCAATATCTCTTTTCAACAATATACTATTTACTTCATGAAATTCCACATCTAGCATGCCTTTGTTTATACATACATTTACATAAAACGCCCTCGGCTTAATAAGTTTGAAACTAAGCTTACGGTCCCTATACAGCAGATAAAATGGAATTCCGAGTAAATTTAATACAAACATTGATTTGTATAAATACAAATTTACAATAGTAAATAGAATAAAAGAAATGAAAAAATGGAATACAGAAGTTAATTGGAACATAAGTAAAGTCTGATATAAAGCAAGCTTTGTTGCAGATTTGTACAAAAGTAACACCAATGTAGGTTAAAATGATTTAATACCAAAAATAATAAATTTCAGCCAATTCTTACTTTGATGGTAACAGATTCACAATTGATTGACAGAATATTGGATAGTATTAGCAAAAGATTATCGCGATAACAGTATTAAGAGTATCCTTTTTAATGAAATTATGTAAAATGAAAACGAAAACAGCTAATGTAATGTTACTTATAGCTTTTATGAATTGTAGAAGAATATAGCAAAAAATTTGGTGATAGTGCAGCAGCAAAAGTAAAACAAATACAAGAAATAATAGAAGCATCAAAATTGAAGAGTTATTTTCATATTCGGCAATGAAAAATGTAAAAAAAACCCAAATATAAAATTATGCAAGTTTTCTAAGAAGAAAGGTTCACATCAACGTACACGTTGATATTTCAATAACGAAGACAAAAATTATTACAGAAAAGAATCTGGATCTAGCAAATTCTAGCAAAAGCCAAAATTGTTGAAGATAGTGAAGTTGATGAAGATAGAAAGCTTGCTATGCTTTGGATTAACAAAGCAATAAGCAAAAACCAAACGCACATAAAAATGCAATTAGAAATCTCCAAAATGATACAGCTGCCAGTAAACACGCTTCAGAAAATGATCATAAATTCAATTTCAATAACTTTAAAATATTAGAAAAAAGTATAATACATTTTTTTCTTTTTCTGGGAGTCATCGTCGACTTCTTCGGGTCGAAGGACCCGTCACGCCGTCAGAAAAAGAAAAAAATAATATGTAAGATACGCAGAATTTATTTTAGTAAATATAATTGAAACCTACAAAACTTTTTATAATACTAATCTTAAAAGTTCTTACGTTTTTCTGATCTAAAAACTGGGCATTAGAACTATTACTATCATTAAGAGTCAAACTTGATTTCAAAACTTTTGAAGTTCACTATTCTACTTGAGCAATCAAGTTGACCAAGCCAACGATGAAATTTTAAGACATAGAAACCAAAAAAATTTTTTTTAACAAGAACATCGATAAAATAGCAGTTTCATTATTGGTATACCATGTCTAGAAATATAAAATTTTATTAGAAATATTCTAGAAATATTATATTACAGAAAATATATTGGTATTAATTAGTAATAATAATTATTACGTAGAAATATCAGCAACCCAACAGTAACTAGTAGGCTTGTCAAATTAGACATTAAAATTGCAAAGCGCGATGTTGTTCTGATTTTTTGGTATGTTGTTAGGACCAGTTAGGGTAGTGTGAATCCAAGTTTGCAGCTTCGAAAAACCTATGCCCCTTATGTGATACGTAAAAAACTGCAAAATTTCGGGACTTTTTTCCGTTGTTGCTTTATAACTCGTAAACTATGCGTTTTTCGATATTAGTTTCGATATTACCATTTTTAAAGTACATTACATTTGTAATAATTTAAACCCAACCGCAGCTCGGCATGTCCAATAGTTCCCGAGATATGGGTTTTCAAAAATTGGCCATTTTCTCCAAAAAGTTAAAATTTTAAGTTTTGCTCTCGTTTCGGGCCGAATATCGGCATAACCGCTCATCCTACGAGAAAAGTCAGGTAGGAATGAAGTTGTAGTAATTAATTGGCTTGAATTTAAGCACAAAACGAAGTCTGTAGTAACCTATTAGTTCTCTTGCAATCGTTGGTTTGCAAAATTTGGATTTTTGAAGAAATGAGCCTAAACACTTCTAATAACAATTTGTGGGCATTCGACGAAAGAAAAATGCATAGAATCATGTTTAAAGGTTGGAATGTATTTTTGTTGTTTTTTTATGTCAGGATGGATGGATATGGTAAATCCATCAATTCTTTCCATACTTTTATTGAGCAACGTTTCGCAATTTGCATTTCCAAGCCCCTGAAAAAACAGGGATAAAACACTTTCAAATTTCAACAAAAAAGTGTCCCAGGAGAAACTGTTAACCAACGACTCCAATAAACGACGCCTCACTGATCAGTTGTGCTCTGCGTTTGGACTCGAGGGTATTGAAACTAACCCTAGCTCCACACATGCGTTATTCGTTGACGAATGTTTGTTATTTGTATACAAATGCGTGAAGTGTGGATGAAACTTTTGTATTCTATACGAATATTTGCTATTCGTCCACCAACACGAGCTCGATCCGCCTTGTAGGGCAGACACGTGAGGGTTAAGACGAATGTTTGATCCCTTTGACTCGCGTTAATTTACTGCTACAAGACGGATAGTGCTCGTTTTCGTGGACGAATAGTAAATATTCGTATACGAATACGAATGTATTATCCACACTTCACGTATTTGTGTACGAATAATAAACATTCGTCAACGAATAACGCATGTGTGGAGCTCGGGTTTAAGACGGATTGTGTTCATGGACGAACAGCAAATATTGGTAAACAAATATGAATGTTTCATCCACACTTCACGTATTTGTGTACGAATAACAAACATTAGTCAATGAATAACGCATATGTGGAGCTGGAGTAAGAAAACGACAGAAGATGCAGACTGCTACGTTATCCGAATCGCCCTCGATAAAAGCACATCCTACGAAAACGTGATCGTGGTAAAAAAGGATGTGGACCTGCTCCTCTGCTTGGGCTCGACCATCCGAAATGTTTTACTTCCAGAAAAGTTGCAGAGGTGAGTCAAGTTGCACTCAGTTTTCCACCACTTTTTTCAGTCAAGGAAAAATGGAATTCCCCTCGGGTTCGAACTCTTGCTCCACGAATTC
Organism: Agrypnus murinus; assembly: GCA_929113105.1. Taxonomy (NCBI): domain Eukaryota; kingdom Metazoa; phylum Arthropoda; class Insecta; order Coleoptera; family Elateridae; genus Agrypnus; species Agrypnus murinus. The sequence goes on along the minus strand of OV816024.1, from coordinate 183,691,077 downwards.
AGCAGATGCGACACTACCTCTGCCCTTTTCTAGTAAGGAAAAACAAAATTGTGGTGTGTTTTTCAAAAGAAGCGAAACATGATGGACCCGGGCATCGTGTTTCTCCTCCCAGATGTCAGTCACGAGGCTATAGCCGAAGCTGGAGAGAAGTGCCTGGTCGCTCTGTATGGAGGGGACGCATTCATCGACACCCTACACGGCCTTCGGTTCCGCCTGTTCGTCAAATCATCAGCCATTGCGAAGGTAAACCAAGCATGTTTGCCTCCAACCAAAGAGGCTGCTTCCTTTCATTCGTATCACCATCGTATGCACATACCACCAAGTGCAGAAGTGGTTAGGGGTGAAGGATGCCACAGAATGGGGTTGGTCGAAGAGCTCCCTTGGTTTAATACCAATAACAACATTATGCAAACCAACCCCACTAATCATTCTCAAATCGCTCTCATGTAAGTGCAAAAAGGGATGCACGGGAGCTTGCACTTGCCGGAGAGCTGGGCTCAAGTGCTCAGTTTTGTGCACTCCGTGCTCTGGCAAGACTTATCACAACGTCGTATAATTCTAATTGATGAGGATGAAGACGACCCCGATCCTTCATGATCCTTCACCTTTAGACGAGCATCCCGAGACGGACAAAATACCACAGCAACTTCCTTCAGTCCCGGAATACCATCGTGATCAACCAGGACCCTCGAAAAAGCAAAACATTGATCGTTTTCAATTATTGATTTCTAAGATTTTTTAATAAGAGATGTACATGTAAATATACTTTTCCACATTTAAACATGATTCTATGCATTTTTCGTTCGGCGAATGCCCACAAATTGTTATTAGAAATGTTTAGGCTCATTTCTTCAAAAATCCAATTGTCCGATTTTTGTTTTTTTACGATTGCTTAAATTGAAGCCAATTAAATTTACTACAACTTCATTCCCCCGTAACTTTTCTCGAAGGATGAGCGATTATGCCGATATTCGGTCCGAAATTAGAGCAAAACTTAAAATTTTTATTTTTTTGGAAAAAATGATCAATTTCTGAAGTGCCATATCTCGTGAACTATTGCACGTACCGAGCTTGCAAATGTACGAGTAATGTACTTAAAAATAATATTAATGTCGAAAAACTCATAGTATACGAGCTATAAGGCAACAACTGAAAAAGTCCAAAAATTTTGCAGTTTTTCACGTACTCGTATTACCTAGGGGGCACAGGTTTTCGAAGTAGCAAAGTTAGATTCACATTACCCTAACTGGTCCTAACAACATATCAAACAATCAGAACTACATCACGATTTGCGATTTTAGCCTTTTTTATGTACGTTTTTGACGAATTTAAATTTGAGTGTTAAGATGTTATAAACATGTAGAGAAATTATCACTTCGACTGGGCAGCAAGTAAGTTTGTTACTTGCTGCCAATTATCTCAAAATTATTTGAAAAACTACTACTCAAAAGAATGAGACTACTAATTGAAAATAATAAACTAATTCCGGATTTTGAATTTGGCTTCAGACAAAAACACTCAACTGTAGATCAGATACATCGCATTACTAACGTAATAGAGCGCGCTCTTCAGGAAAAGCAGATCTGCTCAGCTGTTTTTCTAGATGTAGCTCAGGCCTTCCACAAAGTATGGCACGAAGGCTTGATATACAAACTTAACAAAATGCTACCAAAGCAATATGTAGAGATAATAACATCGTACATCTCAGACAGACAATTCAGAATTAAACAGGAAGATGATTATTCTAATCTGAAAGAAATAAAAGCGGGTGTGGCACAGGGTAGTGTCCTTGGTCCTATCCTATTTCTGTTGTACAACAGTGATATATAAAAAATTTGTTGGAATCACAGTAGCAACATTCGCAGACGACACTGCAATCCTTGCAGTAGAGAAGGAGCAAGATATATCCTTTGAGAAATTACAAGCAGCTAGCAACACAACACTTGATTGGACCAAACAATGGAAGATTAAGCTAAATGAAGTCAAATCCACCCATGTTCGCTTCACAAACAAAAGCTTAGTAAACCCTCTGCCCTTAGAGATCAATGGTGTCATTGTGCCCTATGAGAACAACGCCAAATACCTAGGCATGACTCTAGACACCAAACTCTGATGGAAAGAGCATGTTAAAAAAAAGAAAAGAACTGGGACTTAAATACAAACAGCTTTATTGGCTCATTGGAAGAAACTCCAAACTGTCAGTACATAATAAGATCTTACTCTACAATCAGATCCTAAAACCGGTATGGTTATACGGCATTCAGATTTGGGGCTGTACCAAAGATAACAACATAAAAATCATACAAACGTTCCAGAACAAGGTGTTACGCAACATGGTAGACGCTCCATGGTACATACGTAACTCTGATTTGCACCGAGACCTCAACATCCCAATGGTCAAGGAAGAGATCAAAAGGTTTGCTGGCAAACACGAAGCCAGGCTCCACCAACACGAAAACACAGAAGCTCTTCAGCTATTGGACAATCAACATATTGTTCGAAAACTGAAGAGGGCCAAACCATTCGAGCTTGCGTAGTGCAGTGGAAAGCAGAGCATAGCCCGAGTTTAATAGTGGCTAAAATACTAAAGGACATCGTCGGATGAACTCTAGTTTAAGTATTTAATTAGTTCAGTTTTAAGAGTATCAGAAAAAAAATTATGGTTGGTCTTATAGACCAGTCTTAATTGACAGACACCGTAGGTGTATGAAAAACAAACTCCGACTGGGAATGGAACCCAGGACTTAATAATGTAGAAGGATTGTCATTTGAAGCATCTGCCCGACAAGCAGTAAGTCCGGGGTTCGAGTAGTAAGTGAAAAATATGTGATAAGAATAAACTCAGATGAAAATTGGAAAGACAATGCAAACGACAAAAAGCTAATGATAGAATTCAAGTTCAACGTTTCGAGTTCAACAATATCAGAATATGTTCCACTGAGTACTATCACGAGAGTATCAAAAATAATCAAAAATACATTGCCGAATAACAAGACATGCTCTTAAGAAACATCACGATACGCGTAATGTATTTAATTATTTTCGTTTGCTTAAGTGGTATACAACAAGATGATATTAATGAATTTCTTGTTTATTTAGGGCCGGTATTATAAAACTTTTTACTTCCTAGATAAAATTTACTTTGAGAGTAAATTCATTTGTTCTGTCAATTTCATATGCAAATTGACAGAATAATAGCTATTTATGTAACAAGTAGATAATGTAGGACTTTATAGACAAGCCCAGCTTATGGCCGAGCGAGCGAAGCGAGCAAGGCCTATAAAAAGGGCGAGTCTATAAGGTCCGATTATGTAAGAGTTGCATACAAAGCTTTATGTTCGATTCCTAAAATTGGGTAATTATCAAAAAAAAAATCAGTTTATAAATTTGACATCTATTCTTGACGGAAGAAAATTTGACATGTAATATACAGTTGTCATACTTTATTTTACTATTATATACATTATTTTACTACTACCACTTTATTTTACGAGTACAATAATAAGCCAGTTCACTGCCGCAAAACAATACAATAAAGAGTACTTTATAATGCAATCGGACATAATAGCTATTAATGTAACAAGTACATAATGTAGGACTTTATAGACAAGCCTCGTTTATGGCCGAGCGAGCGAAGCGAGCAAGGCCTATAAAAAGGGCGCGTCTATAAGGTCCGATTATGTAAGAGTTGCATACAAAGCTTTATGTTCGATTCCTAAAATTGGCTAATTATCAAAAAAAATCAGTTTATAAATTTGACATCTATTCTTGACAGAAGAAAATTTGACATGTAATATACAGTTGTCATACTTTATTTTACTACTACCACTTTATTTTACGAGTACAATAATAAGCCAGTTCACTGCCGCAAAACAATACAATAAAGAGTACTTTATGATGCAATCGGACATAAATTAATTTACTCTCAAAGTAAATTTTATCTAGGAAGTAAAAAGTTTTATAATACCGGCCCTTAGTTTTTTAATTTTTTGTTATTACTTGGTAAATCAGTAAAATCAAACTTAGCAGTGTAAAAGTACCTTTTCGCATATAAAAATGATAAAAAGTAAAAACTAATACAAATCTGTAGATATTAATGTTGCGCTTAAAACATTTTTTGTAATCAACCAATTTAACAGTAAATAAAACTAATAAATTCAATTTAGTTTCATATTCAAAAATAAATTATTCAAAGTGCAAACCATATAACTTTCCAGATTCAAAATTTTATGTGACCGCGCATGTTACATACAATAGTAAACCATCGTGAATATTTCATAGTTTTGGTTTCAAAGTTTATGTTTTGTTTTATTCAATAAATTTTACGATATTATTACGTCAGCTCATAAAATTTTCAAAATTTTCTTCTCTTAAAATGGCTTTTAGTTTATGGTTTAGTAAGCAACTTTAATATCGGATTAAATGTAAATAATAAATACGTCCACGATAACTATAATAATAAACTTTTTATGTAAGGCTGCACTTACCCTTATGGAAAAATAGGTGTAGTAATGGAGAACGGGAAAGTTAGACTGCATTTCCAACTCGGTTTAACTTATAATTACGTCACAAATCTAATTAGGGACTTTACGGTTTGCATTTTCAAGCACGCAATAAAAATGAGGTGCAAAAGCAGTAAGGCATGCTGTTAGTTCTGGATTTACTACCAACTAGCTTGTTAAAAAAGAAAAATATAGTAATAATAATGATACTAATAATAATTACAAGGTATGTAACGTTTTGAGCTATAATGGGCAGGTTTATTTTTATAAAACTATAGGTTAGATATAATTTTAGAAGCGCGATTATATTGACGTATGCGAAAAATTAAATAAATTATCCAAAACAGTTATCCTTTACACTAATTGTTAACTAGATGATGTGTATTGCAGTATACTTAAGTAGCTGTTTTCTGCTCTTTCTTACCTTATTTTTAGTTTAAGGTTTATGAAGTTAAAACCCGATAGAAGGAAACTAATATAAATGAAGTCCAGAAGTATAGTTTCAAGAAAACTTCAATTATTATTTAATGACTTTATTTTCAGGATAATCTCCCTACTTTTTATCGCAAAAAACAAAAAGAATTGAAGGTGGTGTGGGGTTATAATAGAATACCCGGATTAATTTAACTCCAGCAGTTGTGGTTTTAATTGTGGATAAATTAAAATTCTTGGTGGATGATTGGAAAGATTTTCGATTTTAGATTAGTCTTGTTGACTGGGTAAATTGCTTAATCCATTATCGCATACCCGCAAATAAGGACGAAATGGTGGTTAAACCGCATACCTCCTCAACGTCTCCATCTCCTCCAGGAATATTCATTTCCGAAATGTGGTGTTTCGTGCATTTCCTTTGGGCTGACCGTTCATTAAAATGACGACCCGTACTGATTTTACATTATGTTACCATTTCGCCTTGTTGTTTGTCGACTGGTATATGTCTATATTGATTAAGGACTAAGGAGCTAATTCAATTAAGTGGGTGTTACTCCACACTATACAATACACTATTGTCTGGCTTTACATGAATGCGATTTAATCAAACGAGCAATTATCTCAAAATCCAACACTTGGTAAACTTAGCAGAAATTGCGTATCTCAACTTCAGCCTACTTGCTTTTACATCTCAACTGTAACTGTATATTTCCAAGATAAACCAGGAATTGTTGGTGTGTAACAATTAATGCTAGATTTGGAGCGAGAGTTATATTAAAAAATAATAATACTTCCTGTAGATGCTAGGGTATACAGTTATTTTTAGCAGTTTCAGCAGCGGGGATTTTTCACATTCTTCTTTATATTCAAATAGGGTTGGATCTTTCAGGAAAGGCGGGCAAATGGACATTTCTTGAATTAAGGTTGACCATAAAATGCAAGACGATAAAAATTCAATATAGACTATAAAAAAATTTAGTACGATGCCTCTTTTGTTCGAAAAGGGTTTACTCGATAAACTGACGCGTTATATGAAAACTATATCACTGCCAAACCCTGAATTTTAACAATTTACACTCAGAAGGGTATTTCTCCAAGTTTCTGGGCAATAAATTTAATGTAAAGTATTGAATCATGAAAGTTATGGCGAGATTACTTAATATAAGCAAAATGAACTGAATATCAGTTGCAAACGATTGAAATTTGTTAACCTAATGTACTGATATTAGAATATACTAAAATGTAATAAAATTTAAATCATTATTTTATAGATACTTACTTTATTCTACTGTTTAAAAATATAGCAAAATGTAACTATACAGAATCCCAATCTTCAGCTTAATGTTAGGCATTTATACAAATAAATGTACTTATTGGTTTGGAATTATGATATCAAAATTTTGAAGTGATAATAATGCTTATTGGTAGAATTCAAGTACACATACAATCCAAAAATATTTAAATTCAAAAATATTTGGCCTACTAATAAACCAGTTAACCACAAAGCTAAAGAAATGTTTAAAGCAGTGGTAACTAGAAGCCGTTAAAACAACAAAAAACCATTCCTTAGGTCTAAACATACATATAAATTACTAGTAATAGAAGTTACATATTTCGTATTTGTTTTTCTATTGCTTGTACTTACACACAATATAGATATCAACATGATAGAAAAATCGTGATCCAACAAGTGAAAAGTAAAGTATTTTTTGATGATATAGGTCTAAAATCGGTTCACAAATGACTCCAGAGTTTTGAACACATTATATTTGTAGGTATGGCAATTATACCTTAAGTAGCAGTCTAGCAGCAAGTATTCTACCAAGCTATACGAAATACGCATGCGGCCGTGTATTATCAGGCTGTTAACCGGCTACGGAACAACAGTTATGCTACGATATCCGCTGCTCGTTAATACCAGCATGCAATGACGATAGCGATCGGCAAGCCTCGGAAAACTGATCGTGGTGTATGCAATATTCGAAGCTTAACAACTCCAAAGTACTGTGTATGATGTATATATTTATGCTGTGCTTATGTACTACGTACCACGCAAAAAAATCGATTTCTAATTTATTTGAAGATTTAGTACCGTTTGATATAGTTGAGTGTTTTTCGTTAGAATTTGTCATCTATAGTTTCTCACAGGTAAGTAGAATTGTATTTATTTTTTTTAATTTGCCGTTTATGGTTACTACTTTTGTTCTGCTTATCAAATTATGTTATTTGTTTTTGTATGCAATAAATTCTTGTTTTAAGTTTATGAATTTCTGGGTTTGTTTTGATATCTTTTATATAGCCTGTCTATTCTACTTTATCAATTTTGTTTCCTGTTTGAGATTCACTGTACTTGTAGCAATAAGATAATGATAATATACGTATAGGTATTACGTTTAAAAATATGCATATTCTACATAAGTATATTCTATTTTCTTTATTTGTTTGGATATTTATTGCTTTGCAGTTATTATAAATTTTAGATATTTCTGTTATGTAATTTAGGCAATCTCTTAGGTATGTAAACCGCCAGATAAATTGAATAAGACTTGTATTAGTCCAGTCAAATTAGAAAAAATAGCGGAAAGTTGAGGGAAGTCCGTGGATTTTTGCATAGGCCTTCCTGGAGGGCTGTTAGATAACCCCCTAAAAGTCACCGTCTATAGGTGGCGAGCTCGAGGAGATAATGAGGGTAAACCACTCCCTCTAACGGTTTTTGTCGTTTTTCTCCTTTTTCTAGGTTGATCGAGATGAAGGAAGTTAAATAAATTAAAGTTTATTTAAATGCTTACCACAAATGTCCGAATATTTTTTCGTACCTCGCCTTCTTTTTGTGTTATCGAAGAAAGAAGATATGTCATACATAAAAGAGCAATTTGCTCCAGTAAATCTGCTCAAGGAACTTTCGAAGGCAACGTTTTGTGGTCTCATATTAGTCATGAAGTAGATAAGAAAAATTCGTTGAGAGCCGGACGCGATCGTGGTCCATCGTATATTACCTTAGCATCTCTTCGGCAAAATCCATCAGGCGATATTATCGTTATCCTTGGTGCCAGTTGGATGAAAGATTCGTATTGCCCAATTAATTCTTAGGAGAGTACACAGTGCTAGTCAATTGTTGTATCCAACCCAATACGTACAAGGTGTTTCGCTTTTTTAGAAATCTTTCTAATTTCCTTTATTTCTAAGATCTTGGTATTGTCCACATTTACAATTTAATATTGGTACAGTACGTTGCATGCATGCTAAATGTGGAGCAAAATCTTTATAATTATCTGTTAACAGACGTTTTAAGATACAAAACATTCTGCGTTAGTATCTTGGTTGCTAGTTTACAACAAAATTGCACCTACATAAATATTTCTAAGGATACCTCGTTCAAATTTGCCAGGTGTATTATACGTACTGTTGAAAATTATTATAAATTCAAAGTAGAATGTATGCCAATATATTTGTGACATAAATGATTGCTACTTAATGAATTAAAAACTTGGATGAAATAAGAATAATTATATTTAATTTCATAGAATAAATACCTTGTTTGTTAAAGAAATTAATGAGGTATAAATGCAATAGTATTTTCAGCAAAGAATGATTTTTGTTAACCAAAATAATTATTCATTGGATTTTTTGGATATTATAACTTATAAGGTAAAGATATATGTATAATTTTATAAAATTTAATTTTATTACGTTAAGTTTATCGTGAGCTATTAATTGCAGCTGCACAACACAATGCATCCTTACTATGTCAGTATCAAAATCTACAATTTCGTTAATAATAAAGTAAAAACTGTTACGCCCTTATTAAGACTAATTATTATTCGGCGCATTTATGTAGCCTGCAATACTAGTTTCGCAAGCGTTACATTCCAGTTATAAGAGTTCACTGCGTAAATAACATATAAGTTTGAAATTCTAAGAACAGCTGTCTAACAGTGATATCAACTTTAATAAATAAAATGTTACTGTTTGCAGTATTCTAAAAAACCTAATTAGGACACGCGAAATGCGTGTCCTAATGAAGCCATTAAGGACACGCAAATATATAAAATATTTTTTGTAATCCACTGGTATTATAAAACGCGGGAACGCAGTTTTAAAATTTGTCTTGTGTTGTTACATATCCATTTATTCGTTTTCTAGCAGATTACTTAACTAACAATACATCAAGATATTTTTACAGATAAATTATTCGAGTTACACAATAAACAATATGTTTCTGCACATGCCAACTGTAATAGTGTAATATACACTTACTTTTACCATAACAATTAGTATTAACAATTAGTAAAAATGAAATTAGTATTATTGTTCCCAATTAAATTTTACTGCTGTAATTCGCATTCATTTAAATTGCGAAAAAATCAGGTAAGAAATGTTAGTTGACTTCTCTGAATGTTTGTTAATAGTAATTGTTATTAATGTTAATGTTCATTAATATTAACATTTTTGCAGAGGTTATGCATTTATTCAAGAGCTCTTATGCCGCATATATTCGGTAGCAATATCGTAATTAGTAGTAGTACTAGATATATCGAATTGCCGATAATTTTCGCGAATGCGTTTAGTACGTATAGTAAGTGCATGTCGAATTGTCGATAATTTCTCCGAATACATGCAACGCACAAATAAAAATTATCGGCAATTCGACATATATGAGAGGTATTTTATTAGACTATTTCCCTTGCGATAATTTACACTAGTGCAAATTATCGCTGTAATTTGATTTTGATTGGTTGGATTTAACACGATTTTGAATTCCATTCAATCATCAAAACGCGAGGAAAGTAGTCAATAAAATGAACTAGTGCTATGTTTATTGTGCGTGCTAATAGTTCCTCAAAATACGAATAGACTATTTGAACTTAATTTAACATGAAGAGATTATTTTCGTGAAATAGTTTCTATGCTAATTTTCATTATGATTCGAATTATGAATCGAATTGGTATATGTGAAATTTTGAAAGACCTTTATGGTTTTGACAGATATCTGGTTTTTGTTGTATTTGTTTGATGCCTTTAAGAATCACTACTATACACTAAAGTTTAGTTTATAATAACCATATTCCTTTGAAAGTTTGAGCTTCTATTTGTTCACTTTGAGCAAAATTTCGTGCCATAGTTATTTCGCATCAAACTTAACCTTATCCTTAGGCACATGCTTATTAGTTATTTAAGTATACAGTGTGGGATTAAAGTATGGAACATTAAAAATAAAAGCGAACTCAACCGATTTTTTTAAAAACGCCGAAGCACGTCGATTTTGTTTTTTAAAAATACACATTAATATGTGCGATTCACCTTCCGACTTTCATTTGTTTCTAAGTTATGACGTCATCACAAAAAAAGTTTAAATGACAATATAGATTTTTAATAGTGGAATCCGATAGTGATTTTTCTTGCCTTTATGATCATGCAAATAAATCATATGGTTGCATAACAAGAACTCTGAGAAAGATCGAGCTGAACATTGTAAATGTTTGTTAGTTATGACGTCATCACAAAAATTTTTAATGACAATATAAATTCTTAGTAGTGGAATGCGATAGTGATTTTTCTTCCCTTTATGATCATGCAAATAAATAATAAGGTTACATAACAAAAATTCTGAGAAAAATCCAGCTGAACATTTAATGTTGATCGATATGATCGCATTTAATAGGATATGATTCTAAATTATCATATTAAAAATACTACCACATAAAGTTAGATTAAATGTTGGTATTACCCAAGATAACAATATTTCAGGTCTTTTTGCTTAATTTTCATTGTTCAGTTTAGAAGTTTTTGTTTATTATGTTTCAAAAGTTAAAAGTACCATAATATCAACATTAAATGTTCAGCTCGATTTTTCTCAAAATGTTTGTTATGCAACCTTATGATTTATTTGCATGATCATAGAGGGAAGAAAAATCACTATCGGATTCCACTACTAAAAATCTATATTGTCATTTAAAATTTTTTGTGATGACGTCATAACTTAGAAATAAATGAAAGTCGGAAGGTAAATCGCACATATTAATGTGTATTTTTAAAAAACAAAATCGACGCGTTTCAGCGTTTTTAAAAAAAGCGGTTGAGTTCGCTTTTATTTTTAATGTTCCATACTTTAATCCCACACTGTATATTCTATAGACTATTCAAGTAAAGTTTTCTGGTACTGGATTAAACCCTGGAACTACTTTTATGAACTGACGCAGAATGAAAGCCGTTCAGTGGATTCAAAATGTTCACTCCTTGGATTTAATTTATTATTTATTGTTTATTCGTTGATGTCGTAATCTAAAGTAAATTATTTTTTATTCTTCGTTTGATTTAAGGGGCTACACCTAAAAATCTGACCTAACGTTGTTTGAATTGTAATTGATTACAGACCTAGATTTTTGAAATTTTCGAGCGCGCGCTCCACCATATTGAAAAAACGATCAAAATTTCGAAAAATATCTTCTAAACGATATGTTTACGGCAAAAGTGTATATTTTTAATTTTAAAGTACTTAGATTAAATTTGCTACACTGTAAAACGACTACTATCAATTCAATAGTTGTCGAGCTACAGCTAGGAGAGAAGCTTAAAAAATGCTGCTCTTTTTTATGCCAAGTGTGTACACCTCTATTTGTAAGACCTATTGATATAGTAAAAAGAATGGATCCTGCGGAATGCTATAAATTCACGACTAAAGGATATTTCACCATCAAGCACACAAAAAAACTTTGGTTGGGTATATGGTCAGATATGACCATAGCACAAACTCTGATGATTATATGTTAAAAAGCTTCGAAGGACTGATCCGTCGTCTCGGATACCTATACTTGTCTTAGTAGATAAGATTTGCAGGTATCTACACAGATATATACTAAATACCTGATCCAATTATCTGATCTGAACTGCCAGATGTATGTATTGTGTAAGAAAAAAAAGTTTAACTACCATATTTAACAATTCTTACTTCCTGTTCCCAAAGACTTCCCAAAATAAAACTTACACCAAAGAGAGACTGCATCTAACTAATATGTTGTATTCCTAAAAAAACTGAAGGTACACTTTCTTAGATATTCAAGGTCAAAGGTCACATGATGTGACATTAAAATAAAAACTGAGTATTTTATTATAAAACAATTTTTTTTGAAAACTATGCTGCTTTAGCATTAAAACAAATGTTTGCAGCCCTGCTATATGAATGCTGTGTACCACTGAGGGCTATAACTTTACATACGTAAGTTAATTTAAGTTCTCTACCATTCTACCAAAGAACCCCGCACAAATTGAATGGGGAGTGGGTTCCGGTCAAATTGTCTGAAAATTGAGTATGTTATAGTTCTCGACTTTCTGAACAAAAGTTCTCATACGCACAAATTGATCCTATGATTAAGATCCAAGATACAGAGGGCTGAAGGTTGATAGTTTGGCTATATTACTGATATATCCCTAATGTAGTTTCCAGATCATGATCTCGGGAAATCAGTAATCCGAAAGAAATCTATCAAAAACTAAATTGTAAATAGGCGTTGAGAGGTAATATATTGGTCATTACCATGAACCTTACAAGGTCAATTCAAGGTCAAGTTGATTTTTTACAGGTACCTTAAATAGGGGGGTGCAAGGGTTCGAACAACTTCAGATATAAAGTCTGTTAGCTTGCCAAGGTCATTCAAAGTTTATGAGTGTTTACTTGCCTTTGACTATAAACCTTACAAAGTAATTTTTAGGTGAATTTTATAGCCATGTGAATTTAAAAATTCACGAAAATCCTACATTATCAATACCACGTAATACTGCTTTTTACTGAGCTGCAATATATTTATTCAGGAAATTAATTTTTTTCTTCATAAATACTCAACCCATAGTACCAGTGATATATGTAGACAATGCAGAGAAAATCAATCTTTTTTATGATATGTTAATTTTAAAAATTAAATAATGATTTTATATGTAAAAAATGAACTTGACCTTGCATTGACCTTTTAAGGTTCATGGTCAAGGGAAAGTAAACAGACATGACCTTTGGGTGACCTTGGGAAGCCAACAGACTTTACATCTGAAATTGTTCAGACCCATGCACTGCTCTATTTAGGGCGATATTAGAAAACAGTGATTTACCTGTAAAAATCAACTTGACCTTGAATTGACCTTGTAAGGTTCATGGTAATAACCAATATATTACCTCTCAACACCTATTTACAACTTATTTTTTGATAGATTTCTTTTAGATGACTGATTTCCCGAGATCATGATGTCGGAAACTACATTAGGGATATATCAGTAATGCCAAACTATCAACCTTCAGCCCTCTGTATCTTGGATCCTAATCATAGAATCAATTTGTGTGTATGAGAACTTTTGTTCAGAAAGTCGAGAACTATAACATACTCAATTTTCAGACAATTTGACCGGGACCCACTTCCCATTCAATTTGTGCGGGGTTCTTTCATGAAAATCTGAGATGGTCGGGTTGTGAGCGGTGATGATTTGGCATGAAATGACCCTATAGAAAATGTTAACTGTTGTAGAATTTAAGGTAAATTAATTTAAGCTGTATTGTACCTAAGTAACTATTAGTTAGTAAATTTTCATAGCGAATTTTTATTGGAAGGTTCTCAACGACTCTACATGTCAGGTTACCTGTAGTATACCTGTCAATAATTAGTCATAACATACAGTATAGTTATTATTCTCATGAAGGATAGATTGTATGGCTAGTTTGAGTATTAAAAAAAGTAAAAGATAAGAGATCAAAGATTACAACTAACCTCAAATTGCAATTCAAGTAGTTAAATGAAAAGAAAGTTTGACAATTACAATATAATCTTTCCTTTTTTTCTAGTTGCTACACACAACAAATTTAAATTGGATTATCATTAACAAATCATATTTCTTTGATAATAAATTAAAATTTATTTATTAAAATTGAAATAGCGCTCAATGCTATTATGGAAGGGGTTACTATACGTTAGTTTTAAGGGGTGATAGAAATAATAATGTTGTAAACATTAACATCATTTTGCCTCGTTGATAATATTAGTTTAATTATGGGGCTTTGCCAGACGATCTCATCTAGCACAACAAAAAACCGCAATAACATTTTTTCGCATGATCAATCGCTTACGCGTAAAATCGAATTCTCTTTACATTTACAAATTTTTGAAAAAGAATTAAATTTTGTTTGGTTTACTTACATCTTTAATATTTTTTTTAAAGTAGTACGTCCTAGAACTGCGTCGTATAACACTTTTTGGTTCTTTTTAATGTCTTCTATCACCCCTTAAAATTAACACATAGTAATCCCTTCCACCCTATATATTAAACCAAATTTGACGGCCAAAATCTGAATCAGTTCTGCTACTCTTTCACCAATAATTTGAGAAAAATGATCCTAGGACTTGAATTCATACTACCGATTTGGATGCAAATTAATAATATTAGACAGTAGTACTATTTCAAAAGATGTTTAGTTTTCATAAAATCCAAGCGCAATACTAATAACGGTAATTGCCAGTAAAGCCTTATAAAGCCTCATAATTCGAAAATCAATGTTTATAGCCAACAACCGCTTACATTTCTGCCCGGAATAATAATTATCATTACAGTAATTAGACCATTTCTATTCAAAACAGTATCCACGTTTTGTTAACAATCTTTTAAATTACTTTTTCAATAATAGGTGACAAATATACGTATATATGTAAAAAACAGAAATTGAATTCAAAAGCAATCTACTGCTTGAACTAGGTTTTTCGGAGCACCTTCCAGAGTGAATTTACATTTAACTAACCTTTTTTGGGTTTTAATATTAACGCAGTTTAAATTATGGGAATAAACTAGTTCCGTTTAGTAGGCTCGTGCTTCTTTTACCAAGATTCACCTTAAAGAGGATTTCCTACCATTTTGGGTAGGTATATCAATTTTAATTTGTAAACGCGAAAACCCCAACCCGAGACCCGGTTACTTGCCGCTGCTTTTGATGCGTGCCCAGTTTGTTCTGTTCAAATGTTCTAAGGGAAGCCGATTCAAAATAGAGGTTTTCATTTTCAGCCGTTCAAAATTGCTCCCGACATTCAGACGAAATTTTAATCAAGATTTAAGTGAACTGTGTGTTCTCGGTTTCATAAAATATTGTTTTTACAGGTTAGCCCCTAAATTGAAATTAACTCCTTGTTATCGATGAATCGTAATTTTTGAGAAAAGCGCTGCCACGTTGTAATTGATTACAATAATTAAATAACTTGGAATTTTCTGTTAAGAAAAGCGAACCTTAATAATTGTGCTTGGTAATAAGCATAAAGCCGTAGAAATTCGCTTGTGTTACGTATAGAACGTATAACTTAGCAAAGTATTTTTAATATTCCAGAGAAGCCGTAATATACGAAGGACTTTATAATTTTATAAAAATATTATGACGAGGTAATGCCCCTAGATAAATTAAATTGGGGGAAACCAGGATTTTCTCGACGTAAACTGTACGGCATAATTCCGGAAAAGGTAAGGCCTACATTAGGAGGCAAATTTATTAGTAGCGCAGTAAACATAAAAGAAAGATTAAAACTGGTTTTAATAAAAATTCTGATGTAAGGCGGGAAGTCCTCGCAAAATATTTATCTTGGCACGCTGCTCTAATAAAGCAAATTCGTCGTTTCGTGGTAATTAAGTGTTTTTACACAGTATTTACCTACCTATATAACAAGCCATTACTATACTAGAAGTTACTTTCAAAAACTTAGGTGTTTCGTCTTTTCTCTGTCATAATGGACTTGCCAAATTTGTTTGAAAGAAACAATTTTGGATAAACTCCGTAGATAAATATTTTATAAGTCCACACCACGCGGGAGAAAACGAACAAAAGTTTATTACAGTTAGATCTTCGAAAGTTTAAATTACATAAAAACGACATTGTATAGGAAGTAAAAATGATAATTATAAAAAGATAATGTCTTGAATTATATTATTAGGGAAGTCAGCGAGTATTCATTTTAAGCAACGCCAAGAGCTTAAAACTTTTTCATTGTTATAGGTCTTGGGATTAAGATTTAGTGTATTGTATGTTTTTCTATTTAAGGTTGGCGTTCTTTTTGTTGGTTACCTTCGACGTCCTCTTTGTCCGCGTTTCATTTTTCCTGTGACTCCTAAGAATCACGAATCGCTCATCCTAAGTAACAGATAATATCTACACCACGCGGTCTGCATCAGAAACTGCGTAAAAGTATAATTTAGTCCCAATAGTTTTAAACACTGTGTGGTGGGCATTCATTTTTTGAATGAGAATAGTAATACGTCAGAACAGAAAACAAGAATCTTTACAGCTTGTTATCCCCAAAAATAAACCGCATTAGATCAAAAGCTCAGACCCGTATTACGAGGGCCGACCCCTTTCCTCTACCACATAAAAAAATACTCTCTCACTGATGCACGAATTACTAATACTAAGTTACTCATATATGATAAAATGGATAAAACCGAATTCCGGGCATATCTGCAGAGGAGGAGTACGATAATCGGGCTGCGAAAATTTAAACTTTTCTATAAAACAGAGTGTTTATGATCCATAAAACAACTTTACGGAATAAATAATGAGGAATATACGTAATTTCCAAAAACAAAATACAAAACTTGAAAGTGTAATATCGCGCACAGTCTGTTAAACCGCTTTTCAACCTATTAGTACAGATCGAAGGGTAGGTGGCAAGAGCAGCCGTATCTATTAGTATCCGATACGACCCGCAAAATAGACGCGTTAAGTTTTAAAGATCTAAACCTCACCTAAACCTAACCTAAACCTAACCTAAACCTAACCTAAACCTAACCTAAACTAACCTAACCTAATTTAACCTATCTTATTAATAACTACACCAGATACTTATTTAAAATAGCACAAACACCTCTATGTCCATGCTCAAGAAATATTACACAAACAATAGAACACATTTTATATGATTGCGAAAAGAGAATGCTACAAACAAAGCATAGATCCCTTTAATAAAAAAGAAGTAATAACAAATGAAAATACAAATCAAATATTTCAATTAATGTTAGAAGAAACTCTAGAGCAATGTAAAAACATAAATGATGAGACAATAATTAATATATAATATTTAAGTAAACATTAACGTTAATAAATAACATAAAAATACAAAACCTACAAAAAAAAGTTTAAACCAGAGGTTACTAATACAAGAAGAAGAAATATAAATGACAAGAATGATAAAATATCCGTTTCCAATGCCGATCGTTTTCTTAGCCTGAAACGAATAACAGAAAAATAATAACATGAAAAGACCACACAACTGAAAAAAAAGAGAACAAAATATAAAAAACTATGTAGACAATCTCACTCGAAAATTTTTAATCAATAAAATTACACAATTTTTCAAGTTGGGACCAATGAAATTAATTTATAGAGAAAAACACCACTAATGGTTTTTACTCAGTGAAAAAATTTATGTCAAAATAAATAAAAATTTGCTCGTTGTCAAGCCGAATACAACTCGTGGTCTAATTTTTTCTTGCAAAATTTGTCATTTAAGATATTTGTAGCTTTTGCTTTTGGAAAATTACACTCGTCTCCTTCGTCGACTCGTGTTTTTTTCGTTGCGAAAGCTACTCATTTCTGAAATAACAAATTTTGTTTGAAATAATTAGACCACTTGTTAAATTATATATGAAAAATTTATATTGTGAAATATCTATAAAAAAAAGTGTCTGATTAAACTAAGATAGTAATGTAAAGGGCAGAAAATAAAGCAATAAATAAAAAAAAACCTAACCTAACCTAAACCTAAATCTAACCTAACCCAACTAGATCGCTTTAAGATATCAATTATAAATGTAATAGATACTCATATTGTAACTCTCCTCTATTAATTAGATGTAGTATTATAATAAAAATATATTTTAAAAATTATGCTATTATTTTCCTCAGTTGTTTCGTCTTAATTAAATGTACTAAGTCCTGTACTGGATGAGTCCAAACAAAATTCATTAAGTCATGAAAAATACTTTATGCAAGTATTTTCCTTTGTATAAATTTTCAAAAGATGGTATCGTGGATTTAAATGTAGATGGCCGGTTTCAGAAAGTTTGATTAAGTTCTGATTAACTTAATTGTGATTAAGTTTGAAATCTAGAAATATAATTGGCTAAAATCCCAGATCTCTTAAATCCCAGCCAATGAAATTTATAAATTTCGAATTTAATGAAAATTAAGTTAATCAGAATGTAATCAAGCTTTGTGAAACCGGTCAAAAGTCTTGTAAAGTCGAGCACGTAGGAGGTTTTCCAAAAACCAGACAATTACAATGCGTATGATTTAGTCCTCAGAAACTGAAGATTGGTCAGTACACGATAGCGCAGGAAACAGGCGTTTCATATAATGTTGTGCTGAATATCCTCATAATTGAATTAAATATGGAAAACTAACGGCAAGATGGCAAATGCTATAGTTATATAGCAGTGGCGTGCGGTGAGAATTTAGGCTAGGGAAGCAACCACGATTTTGATTTTAATACACCTAGGTACAATAAAAAAACAGTGTTATAATTATTAAGCTAGAAAAACTTTTACACTTCAGTAGTGTTCTTTTACTCTATAATGATTAATCGGATTGGTAATTTTTTAGCACATCTTATTCTTTTGAATACTGATTAACTCCCACCTAGTAAGATATTTTTAGCATGATTGGTAATCCCCTTACCCCATTGAATCGTAGAAATTCTGTGATTGACATGATTGAATCATAAAAAGTGCTGTGACGAAACTTGTAACTATTGCCAACGTTCTTTTGTAACAAAGCATTTTCAAATTTTTATGATTGTCTAGATTTAATCACAATGTGCAAAAGAATACGTCCTTTATACTTATGGAATTTGTTGACTATTATTCTTTATTTAAAAAAAAGTACTACTATTTATTTATAATGCAACTCGATTTTCCGGTTTCTTTAGCAAAATACCTGGTCTTTGTTGTTAAATTTAAAAGTTCTGGTTTTGGTCTGCCTTTCTCAATAATTCCCTCAATACTGTATGAAGAAAATTCTTTATCAAATAATAATAATACTTTACAAATTGAACAGCAAAATCGTCGCGATTCTGATATATATAAAACAAAATTTTCGACTACATAAACCTAATCACACGTTCTATAAAAAATCACCTATTTATATGGGCTGTCATTTGTACAATACTTTACCACAAGAAATTAAAAGTATTTCTTCGTGTGTAAAATTCAGACTAATACCCCCTTATTCTGTAAGACTTCGTTGACGAGATAACGAACGTTAAAATATCGAAGTTAGTTATATCGAAACTCGTTATTTTGGTATTCTGTAAGACAAATTCTTAGGAAAATCGTTATCATGCAATCGATATTTTAACGAAAGCTTCTGAGGTGTCGTTATGCGGGAACTGAATGGTATAATTTGTATGAATTTAAACAGGTTCAATTAGAAATGATATTTTAAATTAAATTTCAGAAAAATGACTAGTTTATGTATGCATAAAACTTTAATCGGTTTATGTGTAAAACCCATTATGAACTTTTCTCAGAAAAATTCTGAACAAATTGAATAAACTACACAAATACAAGAACGAAAGCCAATGTAAATTTGAAACCTGGCACGCAAACAACGTGTAGTAAACAGAAACATAACCTATAATAAATAACATGATCATAGTCACAAACCCATAAACGTACTACAGGAGCCGAAAACATAAATCATTCGTTATACTTGAGTGGACCGCAACGAAGGAGGTTACAGAATAACAAAATAACGAATTTCGTTTGGAAGTGCACTTCTTATCGAAATTCGATATATAACGTTCGGTATATATCGAAATTTACAGAATAAGGGGGTATATTTCGAAATCAGTGCTTATATGCAGTGTAAGTAACGCATTTGAATCAGTATTACCTTTCCGCGCAAGTTTAATGAGTCCAATTTAAAATAGTACTCTAAATAATTATACTTTTTGCTGTACGGAATTGATATTGAGCTTTAAGTTGATTAAATATTACAAATTTAAATAAACGATAACCATAATTTTATAAAACTATCTTTGTTAGCATTGTTTCTTAATTTTAATAAATTCTTAAGGGACGCATTGCTTCCCTTGCTTCCATGGACCGCACGCCACTGTTATATAGACTTAAGGTTTTTTGCCCGTTTTGCTACGATGCGCGAAACTTACAACTCGTCAAATCTTGGATGGCAGATAGGATGCGCAGAAGAGGGAATGAAATGCAAAATGTGGAACAGAGATGTTAGAAGGTAAAGCGGCCAAGTGTGGTAGAATTCTTAAAAGTACACTCGGCTACACAAATCGACTCGTTATAATTCCGCGTTGTCAGGTCCAAGGTGTCTTTCAGTTTATTTACGAACCTGCCTTTATAATATACATAAATTACAATAGTACATTTAAAAAAAAAAACTGTAATAGAAAAGGTAATAAAAATAAAACATAATAATTGCCCGTTCTTCTGCCCTGTATGATTTCAACTTTCGACTGTACTAGTGTTAACACTGCTGCGCCGTTAGAACAAGTGACTTCCCCACTCCTAGCGTTGCTACTGCGCACCCAAGTCTCATCTGCCATCCAAGATTTGACGAGTTGTATCATTATGATTCAGAAACAAAAAACAGTATGAAAGTATTCAGGTTCTTCTCCGCTACGAACATTTAAAGTCGAACAATCTTCTGGGAAGTTAATTATGTCAATGTTTTGGGATGCGAAGGCTGTTTTTTCTTATTGATTATCTGCAACGTGAAATCACTGTAACAAGGCAACATTATGCCGATTAATATATAAACTCCGTGATGCTATTAATCAGAAACGAATAAGGAAACTGGCACATACTCCGTGCCAGGACAACGCATCAGTTCACAAGCCTCTAGTTGTGATGGCTGTCATTCATAAAGTGAAGTTCGAAATTTTTACTACTCGACTTATTCGTCAGATTTTGGCCCTAGTGGCTTCTATTTAGCATAACACCACAAATCAGTGGTTTGCAGTGCAGTCGGATGAATTTTTGATAACGGGATTGTAAAGTTAGGACAAATGCGTCAGTGTCACTGCAGACTATGTTGACAAATACAAATACTTTTCATATTTTACTGTTGTTTCTTATTAATTAGGAATGGAGCAAACATATCACAAAGGGACTTTCGTATCTTATTGTGGTTCTACTATCACGAAACGCGATGAGGTTTTAGACTTTATTAGATTAGGTTCACTAACGACTCGACGTGGACGTATCGACTATTAATTGGGTGCGGTTTTCCATTTTCGCATACGAGTCTTCTATTCAGATAGATAACGTTCAGTATAAGGTATAAAGCTGCCGGTGCATTCAAATGCCCACGGTGTTTCCCTAACATCAGATACATACCTACATAGATCTGCATGCTGTACAAAACTGTACTCTATAGCCATTTACAAATCAGAACTACATTCACCAACAAAAATATTAATTAAAATACAACAAACTCGAATCAGAATAAACATTCGCAACTAGTAAACGAATGTTCTGAATATGTAAACTAAGAGAAATTAACTAATGGTAACAGAAGAAGATTGAACCAGAATTAATATTAATGAGAACAAAATCAGCCGTTCTGAAACAGCCGTAACTAAAGTACACAAGTACATGAATCTGAAAAGGTTACGAACGCATACTCAATTTCTGATATTGTACATTACCTCATAAAAGTAGTTCATATAGCCCAAGAGCTGGCGACCAAAAAGTGTAAGAGTTTTGTAAATGCTAATATTTTAATATTAGCTTATATTTAGGGTGTAAATAAATATCCTACACAAAATAAACTCGGATACGGGGACACTCGGCGTCAGCGCAGTTTGAAAGTTGTAACAAGAAGTAGTGTCATCTAAGTGTTTTCTAAAAGCTGAAGATTGATTACTAAGCAGTTTATGTAATAGAAAACTGGAAAGCAGTCGCCAGACAGCGTAATGATAGAACGCGTTGCATCAGCACCAATGCGGTGGTCGCATGACTTCAAAATGAAGTCAACGTAAAGACGTGATTTGAAAAAGCTGAAATTTGGTACAGTATTAATTTATTGAATATAGTTTCTCAAAAAAACAGGCAGACTTCATTTTGATAGAACCGAGCTAGTCAGCAGTCGCTAGAAGTAACGACTGCTTCTAGCGACTGCTGATTATTAATGAAAACCTTATCTAAGGTACCGAAACGTATTGTAATTCTTCTGTTTTTATTGAGACCATTATTTTAACGGAAACAATTTTATCTTCAATTGCGTACAATTTCTCTTAGCTGGTTCTGTCTCTAATTCATTACTTCTATCGCTTCTTTTCAGTTAATTTTCAGATATCACAAGCTTGAGAAGTGAAAAAGCTCGAATGCGCAAAAAATTAAGCCTTAGAATACAAACACAAATATGGATGAGAGAATATCTGTAAAAAAGTAAGACAAACAAAAAATTTAAAATAGTAGAGGAAACCTGGAAAAATCCCCCTCCAAAAGTCTGAATGAGAAAATCTCACTTGCCAGCCCACCTTAAGTAAGATATCTGAAATAGGATTCGTTGTTCTCTAATTATAATCAGTTCTTGACTAAGAGTTCAGTGAAGTTAATAAAATAAATATTTAAACTTTTATTTTGGAGGATATAGTAAGTAACTCAACCTGAACCGTGATGTGGTATACATCCAATTAAAGCTAAAATCTTACAAGAATAACATTTTTACAAACTATAACGAAATGACAAATTTCTGCAAACTTCTCTGCTTCAACGTTTCAAAAAAATAAGTAATCTGTATCTTTCCGAAAAAAAGATTTACTTACTGATTTTGCAAAATTTCATATTAATAACTTTACAAGAATGTGTTTTTTTTATTAACTATAAACACATGAAGATTCTCAAGTTCATACCCCTTGCGCTATCCTTTACAGTAGGCAACACATAGTTACCACTACATACAGTTTTTAAAATAATTATTATCCATCAGGTTTCTGGACAATTCATTATTTTTACTAAATTTACAAATTTTCAATTAATTCAATTCGAATTTTGAAGTTCGGTCAATTAATTAATTAGTGCGTAAAATAATTTTAATACTGATTTGTATCGAAATATTCCATTAAAAATTAGTGAAAGCAATCTTAAACACAACTTCTGGAAAACAATATCTAAAACTAAAGAAAGCCTTCAAAAATAATTAATTACTATTTACCTTTTTTTTATGCAACTGGAATTGTTGGTAACTCCAAACCAGAAATATTTAATACAATCACTTAGAAAACGAGATATGCAGGTAGAATACACAAAGCAAATAAAATAAAAGCTATTTTATACCAAAATCACTGCAGAAAATGCGAATCTATTGATTTGTCGCGGATGTTTTACTGCGTATAATAACGGTTAAAATAAATATACAGTAAAATGTTCTCGTTTAATGAAGTATTTCTTATAAAATGTAACAAAACTAACAGTGAGACGGTAAAAAACCTATAGCAACAGTGTTAAAAGTATCACTTGCGAATTCCATTTTACTGTTAAAGAAGACATATTTTTGTTTGTAGAAATAATAATAATCAATTTAAACTATGTAGTATTATTAATAAATAATTAACTAGAACACCAAAGATTTTACATGGTGTTAGTTCAAATTATAAAAATTAATTACAATTAAATTACGTATTAAATTTTAAAGCAATGTTGTTTTTTGGGAAATAGTCCAGTCAAATTAGAAAAAATAACGAAAAGTTGAGGAAAGTCCGTGGATTTTTGCATAGGCCTTCCTGGAGCGCTGTTAAATAACCCCCTAAACGTCACAGTCTGTAGGTGGCGAGCTCGAGGAGATAATGAGGGTAAACCACGCCCCCTAACGGTTGTCGTTTTTCTCGGAAACTATTAGGTTTATCGAGATGAAGGAGGTTAGGTAAATTAAAGTTTATTTAAATGCCTACCAGAAATGTCCAAATGTTTTTCGTACCTCGCCTTCTTTTTGTGTTATAAAGAAAGTAGATATGTCATACATAAATGAGCAATTTGCTCCAGTAAATTTGCTTAAGGAACTTTCGGACGTAACGTTTTGTGGTCTCATATTCGTCATGAATTAAATAAGAAAAATTCGTTAAGAACCGGACGCGATCGTGGTCCAGTCGTATTTTACCTTAGCATCTCTTCGGCAAAATCCATCAGGCGATATTATCGTTATCCTTGGTGCCAATCGGATGAAAGTTTCGTATTGGCAAATTAATTCTTAGGAGAGTACACTGTGCTAGTCAATTTTTGTATCCAACCCAATACGTACAAGGTGTTTCGATTTTTTAGAAACCCTTCTAATTTCCTTTCTTTCTAAGATCTTGGTATTGTCCATATTTACAATTTAATATTGATACAGTACGTTGCATGCATGCTAAATGTGGAGCAAAATCTTTATAATTATCTGTTAACAGACGTATTAAGATACAAAACATTCTGCGTTAGTATCTTGGTTGCTAGTTTACAACAAAATTGCACCTACATAAATATTTCTAAGCATTTCTAAAAAAGCGAAACACCCTGTACGTATTGGGTTGGATACAAAAATGTATTAGCACAGTGTACTCTCCTAAGAATTAATTTGCCAATACGAAACTTTCATCCGATTGGCACCAAGGATAACGATAATATCGCCTGATGGATTTTGCCGAAGAGATGCTAAGGTAAAATACGACTGGACCACGATCGCGTCCGGCTCTCAACGAATGTTTTTTTATCTATTTCATGACGAACATGAGACCACAAAAAGTTACGTCCGAAAGTTCCTTGAGCTACTGGAGCAAATTGCTCATTTATGTATGACATATCTTCTTTCTTCGATCACACAAAAAAGAAGGCGAGGTACGAAAAAACATTTGGATATTTCTGGTAGTGATTTAAATAAACTTTAATTTACCTAACCTCCTACATCTCGATAAATCTAATAGTTTCCGAGAAAAACAACAAAACCGTTAGGGGGCGAGGTTTACCTTCATTATCTCCTCGAGCTCGGCACCTACAGACGGTGACTTTTAGGGGGTTATTTAACAGCCCTCCAGGAAGGCCTATGCAAAAATCCACGGACTTTCCTCAACTTTCCGTAATTCATGAAAATTTGTTCTAAATTGACTGGACTAAAAAGTAATAGCTGCCGTGTGTCCCATTTCGTTTAATTGTATTTGTCTCTGATATTCATAATGTTAAAAAAGATTTTTTAATTAACTAGAAAGAATAAATGTAAGTATGTTTTACCCGAAGCATAAGATATCCTCGTTACATCATTTTTACATTGCATGCTTTATTTCCATAATACAAAATATATTGTAAAAATTAACAGACCATAAAAGCTAAAAAAGTAGAGTTTTCGAAGATACTGTGAGAGGGTATAGACGGTATGCACTCGTAGTTAATTTCGAATCTACAAAAAGGAATCAAGATCCATAGGGTATGTTAACTTCCTAATTTTAGGCTTTTTAAGACAAAAAATATGTTTAACAAGTCCACAGATCTGGAAAATGGCCAAAATGGCTGACACTCTGACGAAAGATACCAATAGAGACTATGTTACTATCAAATGCAATGCTTATATTGTGTACACCTTTTAGTAACAAATGTACACAAAATCATTTAAGTTTGCTAGATTACAGTTTGTGAGATATTGCTAAACACTGTGTGCCAAAAAAGTAAAAATGCATTTTTTTAAACCAAACGTCGTATAATGGCTGGAACCGTAAAATAATCGGCTTTAATTATACTTTTCACACATAATGCTTTGATATGTCGGTTTTCTTTAATGATATAGCGTATATGTTGTTTTTATATCTTTATGTTCCACTTGCATATTACTTGTTGTTTATACCTGTGATACGAGCTATATAAACAAGTCCATAACAACCAGAGCATTATAAGCGGTCATTGTAATTCATAACTCCCGCTCACCGTTTACTTTGCACTTGGAGCCGGCGTTACGTTCAGTAAATAGTAATTTGGATCATTAGGCCAGAAACTATATATTTGCGTACGAGTGTGTTAGCGTAATTTCTGGGCGTGTGAACCACGAATTCTTTTGTGCCGGCTTCTCAGGAAATTTCTTAGATAAGATAAACTTATTTTTTAGATAAAATGTGCTATTAGGATTTTTCTTGTTTTCATGTTGGTTACAACCAACAACAAAAACATTTGAATTTAAAATTTCATATCACTGTTTGACTTTTGCAAATTTAGGAAAAGCTGTTCCCATCCGACAAACATGAAAATTCCTTTTGTTTTTTCTCACGACTGTTGAATGTAATAGAAATAAAACTTCATGGGTTTCAGTCTTTATACTATTTACTTATCTAATTCACCACTTCATCTGGATGAAGTGGTGAATTAGATAAGTAAATAGTATAAAGACTGAAACCCATGAAGTTTTATTTCTATAAAAATTCCTATCTGAATGGACGTGATTTGCAAAGTAAAAAAGCAATACAAAAAATCCTAGTTTTATAAATATAAACAACGTCCTTGGCAACGCTAACAATTATAAATTAAAATTAACTTTCTACTTGTACGTATTTTCGTGAAAATAAAATCGTGTATGCACCACAAGCGTTACTAGATGATAACGCCCATCGGGCGACTTCAGGCCCTCGAGCTGGAACATCGTTGCCCTGCTGACATTATCACCATCATCGTAACGCCCTTGGTACATACATACATGGTGTATTATCAGTTTTGTTGCATAGGCGAATAACATGTAAAAATACAATTTCTCATATATTGGCTCTCTTAGTTATTTTAGAGGAAAAGTCACTATGTGAATTAAACTATAAAAAAAGGAATGATTAGTGGACAAAATTTTAGTGTAGTGTGCCACAAACGAAGTCAAAGTTTCACATTCACATTTTGGTCGTGTTCGAGGTGAAGCAGTGAATGATACCAGTTATGTTTCAAACTGTCTACAAAAACTCCTATATTTTATAGAAAGACATTATCAAATGGCCATTATAGTACATGGTTATTATAAATGATGGACCCATTTTTAAAGATGAATATTAATTAAAGTACAAATCCAAAATGAACAATTATTATACCAATGGAAAGAGGAAGTTTGAAAGTTTCGGTGGGCAATGATGATTCCAGAAGCGGCCGGAAGAGTTCGCGCGGCAATAGGCCGCCATTCGTTTCCCTCTCAGTTGTGAGTGAGATGGCTACCGTGGAGCACAAGGTTTTCTGCGTTCTTGAGTTCGCAAGAAGTGAGTTACAAATTGTAGTGCAGCGGGCATTTTGTGCAAAATTCGGTATTGAACCACCAACGAGAAAAAGCATTAAGCGTTGGTTTACGCAATTTCAACAGACTGGAAGTGTGTGTAAAGGAAAAAGCAAAGGTCGACCGCGTGTGTCAGAGGATGATGTCAGACGTATTGAAGAAAGTTTTGTTGGCAGTCCAAGTAAGTACAGTACCAATAGAGCTAGTAGAGAACTTGGAATACCCCAATCAACTGTCTGGAAAGTTCTGAGACGGCGTTTGCTGTACAAGCCCTACCGATTACAAATTGTGCAGACTCTCAACCCTAATGACAAAGAGATGCGTCTCGAATTTTGTGGTTATGTGCTAGGAATGATGGAGGATGACGCGTTTCTGCAGCGTATCATTTTTAGCGATGAAGCGACTTTCCACCTTAGTGGAAAAGTCAACAGACATAATGTTCGCATATGGGGTTTGCAAAATCCACATTTAACATTGCAACACGAAAGAGACTCACCGAAGGTAAACGTGTTCTGTGCCGTATCCCGTACAAAGGTTTATGGACCATTTTTCTTTGCAGAAAGAACTGTAACTGGACATGTTGAAACAATGGCTGTTCCCTCAAGTTATGGAAGATTCACCAAGGATAACGATATCGCCTGATGGATTTTGCCGAAGAGATGCTAAGGTAAAATACGACTGGACCACGATCGCGTCCGGCTCTCAACGAATGTTTTTTTATCTATTTCATGACGAACATGAGACCACAAAAAGTTAAGTCCGAAAGTTCCTTGAGCAAATTTACTGGAGCAAATTGCTCATTTATGTATGACATATCTTCTTTCTTCGATGACACAAAAAAGAAGGCGAGGTACGAAAAAACATTTGGACATTTCTGGTAGGGATTTAAATAAACTTTAATTTACCTAACCTCCTACATCTCGATAAATCTAATAGTTTCCGAGAAAAACGACAAAAACCGTTAGGGGGCGTGGTTTATCTTCATTATCTCCTCGAGCCCGGCACCTACAGACGGTGACTTTTAGGGGGTTATTTAACAGTCCTCCAGGAAGGCCTATGCAAAATGGAAGATTCACAGGGCTTCATTTTCCAACAGGACGGAGCTCCGCCCCATTGGCACCTTAACTTTGGATAGTTAATGGATATTTACGCCCATAAGGAAACTTTACACCTGTTATCGTAGGGACTAACAAACAAACCGTAAAATCTACCACCCCCAAACCAAGGGATTACTAGCATACTTACGATACTTGCTTTGTTGATAGGTTTGCATCTCACCGTAGTGATTAAATTTGTATTTTTCAAATCTTTATATCCAGTTGCTATAATTTTTAGTCACGTTATATCCACTGCTTCTTAAAGTGTGTTTCACAAAATTCGCACCTTGAGCTTCAAGAATTTCATGGCACCTCAAAATCGAAAACTGAAGTGTATTACTATGTGTTCCTATACTTTAGTTACCAGAAATAACGTTATATTATCAAAAATTCTTCTGTAATAACCAATAATTGTAAACGGAAACGAAATAAAAATCCAAAAGTAAATTTCGAAATAAAACAAAACAGGTATATACTTCTTTGGTTCAGGAACGACAACAAAGGTCACTTTTTCGTTATCATTCTGTAGGTTTTTCTTCAATTTATGACAACATTTTCGAAGATTAACTTCGCTTAACTTTATGGACTAATATCAAAATAACGAAGATAATGTTGAATTAACTCCAAATTACGCCATTATTATGCGAATGAATCGTTGAAATATTAAAAAATGAGAATTTTCAAGTAATAAGTAAAAAAGTGACTTATCCAAATATTTTGTAACGTAGTGCAAGTACAAATATGAATTATGTATTTTCTAGGCTAATTCTTCTTTTTAGTTCTTGAGCAGCAAATCCGGGAAGTAACAAACGCAGAAAAATTACTTTTCTGCCTTAGTTTTTTATCTGCTAAAAGAAAGTTTTTGTGGATATGTTAAAATGTACCCTAAATAGTTTGCCTTAAATAAATGCAATTTATTGCATCCATTTCGTGATAAATGTCGTTACATTTTGTTGTCCTAATTTATCGTTTCGTAAATGCATTCTTTCAAGTTTTTCTTTGAGATTCCACGTTGGTTTGTATGTAGGTTGCATGTAGCATGCATCCTTTGTCTTCGGGTGTATTAGTTTACATGGTATGCATTCGCAGACATTTCATTAAAGCTTCGTAGACATGTTATTGAATTCTCATTTTTAAAGTCCCACTTTTTAGAATTGTGATTTTTGAAGGTAACACCTGCTATCGTACCATACCATTTTTGAATTAAAGCTTCCAGTGGCATATCTATCTATTTTATTTACTTATCTTATTTGAAGAGTTTTCTCGTCATTCATTAAGAACTTGTGACCTAATAAACTTTTCATCGTCACTAGAGAAAAGGGATTTGTAGAACTGGAGAGCATTTAGACCAACTGTTTAATTGTCAATTTGAGATATTACTGGTTATTATCTATAAGAAGCTATTTTTCAGCAATTATAATTCGTTTGAAATAGTTATCAAAAATCATAATTTTCATTCAATCACGTGACAGCGCTTAATTGCAGGGTGCAAAAAGTAAAAAAAATCGCAGTACTGAGAACACTGAGGAATGATAGGTGTCTATAATATTCAATTTTTTATCGTTAAGTTACTTAAAGGGGTAATGCTTTGATTTGTGCTACGGAAGCTATACAGAAACTTTTAAGACTGATGTCAAACTTTTGTCGATTGTTTAGAAAACTGATTCAGAGTTATTTAGAATCGTAAACAGTAAATGTTTGTAGAGCAACCAACTGATTGTTGACTATATTCCATGATTTTGCAATTCTCATTAACTTAAATGTTATATAAGACCGTTTCTCATGTTGGAAGCGTCTTGTTCTCGAAGTAATCAATTTGGATTGTATGTACAAGTGCGCATTTGTAATAAAAAAACACAAAAGTTAACTTGACTTTGTAATTGAGCTATTTTTATTGAACATACAACAATCCTGAAAGCAAATACGAATTTCACATACAACTGACAAAACAATTTAGAATCTCTTTTACAGTTCACAAATGTACAATGGCTCATTGAATATTCACATAAATCGCTTTCTTTTCAAATAAAGCAACAATGGAAGTATCCAAATAGAAAAAGATGCAGAATTGTTAGTTGAACATTTCCTGCAAACCTAAAATTACCCTTTATTATGTACCAACCTTCATTCAACTATTTGTGGGACATTTAATTTTCTGTATGAGAATTTAGCATCTTTAGTGAATAATAATAGTAAATGATAATAGGTAATGTCTTAAATAAGTTCCGCTTTAAATTCTTTGTAGGAACCTAAAATGTATTTACGAAATACGAAAGAATGTGTAGCCATAAATTAGTCACCCCTCTGACCCTACGTCTTAATAGTTTTTGTAACACCGTCTGAGGCTGTAGAAACACATATTTAAAAGTATACAAAAGCTTTAAAAGCGCCGATATGACGTCACACTGACCGCCATTAGACACCACCTAAATCTGCTTTTCTCTCAAACTACTACAAATACGAAGAAGGGAATTACATTTCATAAGTGAGTATTCGTTTGTTTAAAATATTAAATATAATATTTATATTTTAATTTCAAAATACTATGTTTTAAAATTGAGGTTATGTTGTTTATGTGCGCATTTCGAGACAGTGAGAACCGTCAATGGAAATAACTAATTATAAAACCGGAAACATCTACTCCGCCATATTGAGACCCCATCCCGGTCGTATGTGGTAGATGATTATGACAGTTTGCATTATGGTGGTGTAAACGAGCGGGGTTTCGAACGTAAGATGCCGGAGTGGTGTTGTCGTATGTTTAGCGGACGGTCGAGTGTAGCGCATGTATTGGGACCAGAAATGCAGATAGTAGAGTTTTATTAGGCTGAAATCGTTCATTCCGTTGGGCATACCTTGTAAAAAGTACCACCCTAGCTCATATTGTAGTCTATCCCTAAGTTAAGCAGAATCTACTTGTCGTCAAAAAAAATAACTGTGCGGGGGTGCGGGAGTTTTAGTAAAAAAGGGGTGAAATTGAATTTTTATGTTATTTGTTGCGGAACATCATTCGCTATGTTGTGACAAAACTGTAAATGGTTACATCGATATTTAAGATGTCAAAAAAAACATTTAAGATATTTATTTACATTGTTTCTTACGGGAACTTCTACTTTTAAGGTCCTTGAACTACCTACTTGACTACCTACTTGAACTACCAGTCTACCTAACTACTTGAACTACCAGTCAATTTACTGGTATAGGAAAATAAACAGAAGATAGCAATACAGCATTGCTTACGAGTACATTACCAAATTAAAGAGTGGTTGAATAGTTTATTAGCCAAACCCAATTTAGAAAGCTTTTTAAATTACGGATGTCAAAAAGCGGAAACTGCAATAGTTCCAGTTTTCGCAACCTAGCAATCAGTACCTAAAAAATGTTATAGATCTGAATACTTGCATTGTGTAGCAATTGGTTGTAATTTAATTTTTTTGCGATTGCTCGACGATAATTTGTTGCTGCATAAAACATAAATTTTATTGCATATCAACGTGCAAATGTCCTGGAGGATGCAAAAAATGAAAAATGGTTTACCAAAAGCAGACATCGAAACAGATTCGGAATTCCACGTATTCAGAGTGAATGCGTTTACTCAGTTTTTCTTTCTAAATTTTTTCATTTCAAATAGTTGATAAATAATTATACAATATGTATTTTTAATTTGAATTGAGTTGTCTTTGTAATTTTACAAAAAATCCATGAAAAGAGGTGTAAGTACCAAAATATTTCCATGATTTTATTAAGAAATAATTTTAAATCCAAGATGTGATTTTTTTATTTTGCCTTTTCTTAGTCAACATATTTAACTTATTACATACAAATTTTCTGTGGTTACATACAAAGTACTGCTGTAATATAGTTGTAGCTTACTAATTGTAAGTATGTAAAACCACAGATGATATCCTAGGACGGATTTTAGTTATTGATGAATATCTTTGCTTGTATGAATTTAAGAAAGAAATAATAAATAACTACGCCACTGTGTATGATATGTAATGCGTAAAACGCATAAGAACATATATTTTATTTACGGTGGGTAAGACATAACTTCAACTAGGCATTTTTACCGTGCTAAAATACTTTTTCGTTAACTAACAGCAAAAACGAGAGGCGGTACTCTTTACGTTGTTTTGGAGATATCTTCGCTTTTATTATACCTATGACAAAAATAAAAGCTTCATTGTATTCACAGAAAATCAACGCAAAACGTTTATTCCAGTCGTTTTTTCTTAATATGTACTAGATTTGAAGATATTAAACGTTAAATGTAATTTTGTTAAACCTTAAAAGTGCTGTTTCGAGAAAATCGACTTTAAAGGTAGGAGTTCCCGTAAGAAACAATGTAAATAAATATCTAAAATGTTTTTTTTTTGATAACTTAAATATCGATGTAACCATTTACAGTTTTGTCACAACATAGCGAATGTTGTTCCGCAACAAATAACATAAAAATTCAATTTCACCCCTTTTTTACTAAAACCCCCTCTCCCGCACCCCCGCACAGTTATTTTTTTGACGACAAGTAGATTCTGCTTAACTTAGGGATAGACTACAACATGAGCTAGGGTGGTACTTTTTCAAGGTATGCCCAACGAAAATAAAAACTAAGGCACTTTCTGGCTAAATAAAACTCTACTAAGATGCGTAATGCTCATATTTACTGTGTTTGTGATACGGCACTTAGAAGTGCTGGTACCTGTTTTGTTGTTATTATTTAGCAACGTGAGTTGTTGCTTGAATTGTGACTGTTGGCCAATGTGTGATATTGGCTTTATATTGATGTTAGCAATTGGTGGAATTGCTGTATTATATTGATGTCTTAGCAATTGAGGAATTGCCTGTTGTTGTTTTGTTGGTGTGTTGATTTGTTAGCAATTTGTGGAATTGCTGTTGTTGTTGAAGATATGTGAATTGAGCTCTGTAAAATTAACCGAACAGTATACTGTTTGCTTGGAGACGGAGAAATGGGCGCATTTCAAAGTCGGCCTCGACCTGGGTAATTAATTAGAATTACACCAGTGGCCCCAGCTGATCACTGGGCAGTCTTGGGCTGCTTATTTCCCTCTAGTTTCCTGTATGTCAATCCCGACGAGGGGCGGTCTTGGGGGAGGTGAATACATGCGGGCAAGCGACTAATTTGTTGTAATTATGTTTTCATGCCTTAATCTGGCTCTGTGGTATTTTGCGTTTTGGTCTTAAAATGGAACGCATATGAATTGCTGCTAGTGAAGCGTAACCGACCGTTCTCGCCCACTGAGGAGCAAGCAGTCACACGACCCGAAAGGACCTGTCAAATGTAACATTCAGACTTGGGAATAACTTTGATTTGTGAGAATTAGAAATTCTTTAAAATAAATGTACCAAAAGAATGTTTAACAAAATTTAAATCATTATTGAGTTACGCCTCCGGCCTACATATTCATCATTGTTTTTAAATGCGTTAAACTTTCTTTTTAAATCAACATTTTCAAATTATCAAAATCTAACAGCCTCCACCGGAGATCAGAATAATTGCCTTGCTAAGTTTAATAATTTTAAGGGCGGAACAAAAGCAGGTAATAGATTATTACAAAGCAAGCGGAGTGTATAATATTAGGTATAAAGCAAAGTGAAATTCGGAAGCAGCTAAGCCGCGAAAATTGCAGCAAATCCCAAGAAAATCCTCCATAGAAATCTAGCAGACGTTCCGTAGGATCAAATAACAGACACGTACACTTTCTACGCGATTCAGAATACATTTAATATTTTCGTACTCCTTGGATAATAAAATGTTATATAACGATTTAAGTATTCTTATCGTATCTATTCTGTTCTGCAGTTCCTAAATCGAAGTGGGTGATTGCGGTATTTAATGCACCGGGAAAATCGATTTCTAAAGCTTTATGTAATATAAGCTGATTGTGCACTTTTCTTTTAATTCCACTGAAGATATTGAAAGAAATAACACAAAGTACATAAATAAATGAAGTTTATGTCAAGCTGTGTTTTGCACTTCTTAGTTTATTGTTGTATGTATTGTTGAATTAAAAATTTAAAGCAGACAAGACGACAACTTCAAATCTTAACAAGACTATGATGAAACGCTACTCGTTATTGAAGGTATATCCGCTTAAGTATTGATAAAAAATATATGAAATTCCTGTAGTGTCACGCTGTGAAATTTTATTTATTCAATTTTTCAAACGTTTTTGTTTAACATTCTCGTTCCGGTATTGAGAAGCGGCACAATAAAAGTACTAACTTTTTTAGCATTCCAAAGAAAAAGGAAAACAGAATACAGAAGGAGAAGCAAACAGAAAGCGAGTTGATTATGAGTAGTTGAGTGGGTGGAGCACGCATGACTTGCAAATCAAGGATATTGCCGAGAAACTCGCGCTCTCTCCTTCAAATAAACCTTAGAAACATTTCTGCTTTACAAAGTCACAGAGAAAAAAGTTGAGAAAAAGATCCAAGTAATCATCTCATGAATTGCAGAATAGGGCAGAAAAATTGCTAGGTATACTCCTATGCAAAGGACTAGCACAAAATTAAGTAAAAGAGGGAACGGAAAACGACATTAATTTGTGTAATTTTAAACTGAAAAAGGTCTGCCAATATTAAGAAGCTTCAACGCTTGTTTGAGCATGTTTTACATGTAAAATGTATGATGTCTTGATGCAAGTAGTTAGCAAGACCTCAATTTCATATTTTTGCAGATTTAAATATTTAAATTTATTTGATTATTTTAAATTTAGTTGTGACTGCTTTACTGCTTTTCTTTTTAGAAATATTACATGTATACCAGGTATATAGCAGTTTGGAATGCTTTACAAACTGAATTTGCAACTTTTTGTTGGTAATACCGATCCCATAGGAATTACAGAGCAATGACAGTTAGATTATCTAGAATCGAATAGTTTAGTAGTATTAATCCCAGTCGTTTGTTTGTTATAATAACAAGCCATTTGATGCCACTACACTTGCCACTGATGCCACAAAGTTGTGAGGGAAAAACGTTGAAAATTGAGAGTGTGGAAATTGTTGCTTAATTTTGTAGATGGTATAACTATTTCATTATTAGTGGAGCAAAATAGTATATTATGGGACAAGTGGTTGAAATAAAATTTCAACGTCTTGAGTTACTTCGTTTTTTTTAGAGAATTTCATGGCGAACAATTTTTCCTAATGACTTTTTTTATTCCGTTTATTGGTATTGGTCAAGTCAGGGCTCGAAGGGAGGTTAGTGTACGTGAATTGCTTGGTACGCGTCGCGTACTATCACATATTGTGCATTGTAAACCTTTGTGCATGGGAACAATTATCGTCTCATAGTTTGCCTAATTTACATTATCTTATTTAATACTTACATTTATAGTACATGTAATTGATAATTCTTCATCGACAGCTCGGTCATATTTAATGACGTTTTCGCAGGTTTGCCCACTGCAATGCAGACAAATAGTGGAGCACTTAACGCCTGGTTTTCTGCACCCGCAAGCTACTTCAGATTTCCCTTTGCATTTGCAGGAGATGAGTTGTAAAAGGTTCCCTGGCACGGGTTCGGCGGCGCTTGTATAGTGTTGAGGTTCAAGACCTCAATGAGTTCTTCGCCAACCCCATTCCTCTGGATCCTTTTCAAATCCTAACCACGATTGAACCTGATGGTAAGTTCGGAAAATATGCTGTCGCGCAGAGCTTT
Source organism: Agrypnus murinus (assembly GCA_929113105.1). Classification (NCBI taxonomy): domain Eukaryota; kingdom Metazoa; phylum Arthropoda; class Insecta; order Coleoptera; family Elateridae; genus Agrypnus; species Agrypnus murinus. The sequence continues at coordinate 183,655,125 of OV816024.1, read as the reverse complement.
CGGTGGGTGGTAGTGCTGACAAATTAAATGTATTCTTTGCCGCACTCGTGCAGAATTTTTTGTACCTCAGTGAGTTTAAGGATTTCTCGTTCTTATCGGCCCAAGTAGAACTTGGGCGTCGACAATTTTCGCTTTAAATAATTATTGAAGCATTGAATGGAATTCCTCGTGTTTAAGAAGACAGTAACCTGTTGGTTTTGCTCTCTGGACTCGCAGACAATAAATGTAATGTGTTCTCCAGGAAACCGGCGAAAGGTAAATCGGCCACCACAATTTTTATTTTTGTTTCCCTCGCAACTTTTTCATTTTTTATATTACGCGAAAAAGCTTGAAATAAAAGTTGTAGGCAATCGTATTGCCGACAAAAATTCCTTATACAAATTTTTTGTCAGACCTACGGTTACAGAGATAATTTCAAAATAACACTTCATTCCTTTTTTTTCAAAATGGCGGAAAAAGCTCATATGAATTTGAGGTCGAAAACTTCAAGCTAAGCTTTTCTACACCTCCCCTGCATGCTGGAAATAAAGAATCCCATGTACTTCCATTTTCCATGTCTGAGTTATAGTCTAAAACAGTCACGAAAAAAAGTTTTTTTTTTTGGAAATGTTTAAGTTTCAGCGGTTCAAAATGATATTTACTCAACAAATAAAATTTCTTTCTCTTCGTTTATTGAAGATATATTTTGTTTTATTTCTAGGAAATTTTTGTTTTTTTAAATTGGTTAACAAATGACCGAGTTATGGCCGATAATATGCAAAACAACAATTTCTTTTCTTTATTTTAATCTGTCATTAGTGTCATTATAGTCCAGTGTCCAGTGTAGGGTGGTCCAACAAAAAAGCAAAGTCGGAAATCTTATGCTGTCACTCCCATGGATTATTGTATATCGAAAAAAAAGTACACCTATTTTTTTATTTTGAAATCGGACGATCTTTAGGAGTGCCTCAAAGCCCTTAAAGTTTTCCATGTATTTTATATGGGAAAAAACACGTTTTCATAGATTTGGTATAAAATCTTAGAAAATCAATATTTTTCAACCGGACTACTCTGTTTCTCTTCAGAAATGTTCAGAGAATGACATCCAATAATTTATTTGTTAAATTTCTTATTAACTATTTTTACAGACTTGTAATAAATCCCATAAATGAAAGAAACACGGAGAAATCGTTAAAAAATATTTATTACTATTTTTTAATATAAAAGAGTTTGATAAATAAATTATTGGATGTCATTCTCTGAGCATTTCTGAAGAGAAACAGAGTCGTCCAGTTGAAAAATATTGATTTTCTAGAATTCTGTACCAAATCTACGAAAACGTGTTATTTTCCCATATAAAATACATGGGAAACTTTAAGGGCTTTGAGGCACCCATAAACATCGTCCGATTTCAAAATAAAAAAATAGGTGTACTTTTTTTTCGATATACAATAATCCATGGGAGTGACAGCATAAGATTTCCTACTTTGCTTTTTTGCTGGACCACCTAGTATCCAGTCAATCTGTACATTTTACCTTCCAAAAACTCAAGTAGTTTTGGCTTTTGGATATGTTTTACATGTTGGGACCCTTATTAGAAATTTAAGCTTTTTCCATCCGCTTATAAATGTACTTCTCCAGTTTTCGTACATTGTACTGCGCTAACGACTAGAGCTTAGCCATTTCTTGTCACATTTTGGAAATCTTCTACAAAACTTCAAAAATAATGAAAATCGGTAAAGAACTGACTGAGTTTAGCCTTCCAAGGCTAGATAGATTTCCAAACATTTAGTTATAGATTTCCAAAATGTAACTACAAATGGCTAAGTTTTGGTCAATAGAGTAGTGCAAGGCACCAAAACTGGGTGAGGTACATTCAGGGGCTGGAAAAAACTAAGTGATGGAGAAATTCTGCAAGTATGAAAAGTCTTTATTCTTCAATATCAAACCGTTTATATAGGTAGGAGGTCTTGTGTATTTATTTATTTTTTATTTATAGCACACTGTTATGTACATGCGAAAATTCTACGACATTCTTAACGGCCGAGACCAAAAATACAACATAAAGAGTGCATTTAAAACTGTAAAAGTTCAAACTTCTATGGAGTATGCCATCAATACAGGTGATTAATAATACACACAGGCGAATATAATGTAGAAACTTAAAGTATGTCCTCATATATTTATATGTTAAACAAATGAATAATTAATCTCAAGATTAAAGTTTAATAATTATAAAATAGCTAATATTAAAATTTAGAAATACCTAAACCCATAGTCGGCGACTACGTGGTGGCACGAAGGGCTGTGACCCTCATTAAAACAATTTAATGAAGGCTGAACCCTTATTAATATGGTTGATATATTTAAGGTAATACAAAAAGGAGGAGAATCTACGCAATTGTACAGCTAGGCTGTTTTTGTAGTTTTTTTGCAAAAAAGGCAAAGAAATATTTAGAGTTCATTAAGTCTTAGATGACTAAATATAAGAGCTTATTGTTTTAAAATTTAAATATCTCTTGTTAACTGTTATTATTAGTACTATTACATTATTGGGACGTACCAAAACTTGTCCTGCGATTGTTATGTTGGAAGATTTGAAGGTTATGTTACAGCTAAAAAATGCGTCTCAGCAGTTGTACGCATGATCACCCACCGCATATTGATGTTACTTTGTCTATATAGTTATCTATATATTTGTTACTGTACGACGCCGTCTATATCTATTGACGCGTCTCAATACCTATATATTTCTAGTTTTCTGTTAGCCGGAGCGAGGTGATAATAATCTTAAGTCGCTGCCGCTTCAAGTTCGATTCCAGCAGGCAGAATTTATTTGTTTCACCAAATACATTTTAAAATGCAATGTTCATTGCGAAAATATTCATTTTCTGCATACTTTTAATAAATTACAGTTTGTTATTTTTTTTGTTTATTTCTCATGTAAATAGTAGTTTTACTAAATGTTTTGTTTTACTGCTTATTGTAAATTTTCGCATTCTCTGATGCATTTTATTGGCTTAGTTAATTTTATAAGATAATTTAATTCATGTATAAAAAATCCCATAAGCCGCGATACATTTGTCACTTTGACATCGGATAAAGTTAGCCCTAACTTTGCATCTGGATAAAATGTGTTTAAACTTCCATGGCTAACTTTCTCGAACCTGATTATTGTTTTTAATAATTGTCATTTTCAAGTTAATAAATGTGTTCTTGACTTCTTCATAATTACCTAGTTATTCCTTTTTATTATTCATTAAATTATCTCATCGAATTACGCTCGAGGTTTTTTTTTCCGGGATAAAATTGATTTTTTAAACTCTAATTTGGTTTCTTTTTGGTAAACTGACTCTACAAACCACCAGATAAAAAAACTCGTCCTTCGGACTCGTTTTTTTATCGTAGGTGGTTTGTATCGTCAATTTACCAAGCAACCAAATTATCGTTAAAAAAATCAATTTTATCCGGACAAAAAAAGACCTCTCGTGTAATTACAGTCGATAAATACTCAAGTTATGTAGTAATACTGTGGATCGGAATTACAATTTTCGGAATTAGAAAAGTCGGCACCTATGCCTAAACCCCAACACTTTCCAAAACCCAATTCTAAATACCTTACTTAGATTACTTTGCATTATATAAATATTATAATATATATTATATAAATATCTGCATTAAATAATTATAGCAAAGAAAGAAGTTAACGGAAATTTTGCCATTTTATTAGCCATAATAATACATTTTTAACACACAACAAAATATTAATATAATATCAACCATGAAATGAAGACATAATTGTAATTGAGTTTGATGTTTTATTGCTAATTTTATTTTTTAATATTTTATTAATTCGCAGCTATGTTCAGAATTAAAATCAATAAAATAAATAGTATATAAAAACATTGTAAAAGCGTATTTTGTATCAACAAATTGCGGTTTGAAAAACCGCAACACCACGAGGGATTAGTGATACAAACTTTTTATATCGTATATTAGATTGCTTACATTGCTCTATTTAACATTGCTCCCAATAACTAAGTTAACAATCTTTCGTTTGCTTTCTATTTTAATTGCATGCGATAAGGTCAAAAACAAAAATTAAGAGTAAGAACTCATTTTATTGTTGACCTTATTTGATTTAACATTTAAACAACAAAACAAACACAGAGCTAACTGGATATGTGTTTATTTGTAATAAACTAGGGAATAAAGTTTTAATTGCTGCGAGAGTAGAATATGTAGGTAGGTATGCAGTTAATTATAAAAATAGTTTTGCTTATCTAAATGATTTTTGAAACGCTATAATCATGCAATAATCCGATTTGATGGTCGTTATAATCCACACCTCAATTTTCCAAATAAAATTCAATTAACTTCTTACCAATGCTTTTGTGCACGACAAAATGCTCTTGCAATTAATTGATTTTCTACAATTCCTGCTAAAAATGAAACACTTTTACAACCAGTGCCGTCGAGACCTAGAGTACGCCCAGAGGTGTTTAAGTTAAATGATGAGTTAATTTAAAGTTATGGTGGGGGGTGGGCATAACTAAGTGTAATTAAAAACGCACAATTCAAAGTTTTTAAAACATAATATTTTTTATATTTGCGTGTCCTAATGAAATTTTTTAGAATACTGGAAACAGTAACATTTTTTAAAGTTGATATCACTGTTAGACAGCTGTTCTTAGAATGTCAAACTTATGTTATTTACGCAATGAACTCTTATAACTGGAATGCAACGCTTGCGAAACTAGTATTGCAGGCTACATAAATGCGCCGAATAATAATTAGTCTTAATAAGGGCGTAACAGTTTTTACTTTATTATTAACGAAATTGTAAATTTTGATACTGACATCGTAAGGATGCATTGTGTTGTGTATCTGCAATTAATAGCTCACGATAAACTTAACGTAATAAAATTAAATTTTATAAAATTATACATATATACAACAATCTACGTTACATGATTTTTAAATAAATATGTACCTATAAGTAGTATGTACATAACACATATCTATCGCATGTAATAAGTAGGGTAAGTGCTCTGTTGAATAAATATATATTGTACATATACATTTTCTTAGCATTTACTATAAGCACAAAAACTCAAAATACCTACCTATGTAATGAATATCGCATGAAAATAAAAATTGTTGTGTATAAAAAATTCACACTTTTACAAAGTGACCACCTGCTTAAATTGACCATTTTGGATCAGTCTCAAAGGTGGTCACTTCAGGCAGTTTCTACTGTATATTTATAGTATAGTATATTTATTGAACTACGAGGGATGCTCTGTTAATAGTTAGTAGCAGGCCATGGAAGCTCAATTGGCTAGAAACAATTGCAACAATTGAATGTCGCATTAGTTGACATTCGTTACCCACAATTGTCAAACGTTCCGATTTCCTTGTGAAACGTAGTTAATTTTGTAAGATAAGTAGTTGTGCATTTTTAATTCAGTTAAGATGAGCATTCCGCAAACTGCCTTTAGAGCTATGATTTTCTACGACTATAAAAGACAGTTAGGATGCCAGCAAAGCCATGAAAATTTGATAGCAGCTTTTAGCGATGCTGCCCCTTCATTATCCGCTGTTAGTCATTGGTTCCGCGAATTTCGACGAGGGCGAGAGCTGCTAGGAGACGAAGCAAGACCTGGAAGACCTGTGGAAGCTGCCTGTTCTGAAACTGTTGATCGTGTGGCAAGCTGGATTCAGTCCAATCGAAATATTACTTATAGGGAGATTCAGGAAGAAGTGAAGATTGGATCCTCGGCGGTGAATACCATTTTGCATAAACATCTTGGTGTAAGAAAGCTAGTAAGCCGTTGGATACCGTATTTGCTCTCAGAAAGTCAAAAACAGGCTCGAGTAGACTGGTGTAAATTTATGTTGCAAAAATTTGACGGAGGAGCTTCCAAGCAAGTGGCATATATTGTAACTGGTGACGAATCTTGGGTATACAGTTACGACCCTGAAACTAAACAGCAGTCTAGTGTTTGGGTATTCAAAGATGAAGACTTGCCCACAAAAGTAATTCGTGGCAGGATGGTACTGCGAAGTGGCTTTACCACAGATGTTTGCAAAATTACAGACAGGTCGCCAAAGGACCGGTTTGCGTAACATCTTAGTCCATCATGACAACGCATCCTCCCACACTGCTGCCAGAACAGGATGTTTTGAAAGATACGGGAGTTCAATTGGTAACTCATCCTCCGTATAGCCCAGATCAGGCGCCGTGCGACTTTTTTTGTTTCCAACTGTTAAAAAAATGATGCGAGGTAAAAGATTTTCCAGCGCAGATGCAGCAGTTACAGAATTTCAAAGAATTTTTGAGGACCTTTCAGAAAATGAATTTTCTGAATGTTTTAAAAAGTGGTTTCAAAGAATGCACAAGTGTATTAGTCTGAATGGAGATTATTTTCAAAAACAATAAAGATTTTTTGTAAAAAAATGCAACGGTCTTTTTATAACTAACAATTTTCAGCGCAATCCTCGTACGTACTACAATGATTATTGTGGTTATGGTTATTGTACTACAGTGATCAATCCTTACCACCACTAATCACAAAAGTACTTCGATGAGTATTTTTACTATTGCAACGTTATTCACTTTCTAATCGAGTTTTCACACAATTATGCAATACTAGGTATAAATTTAGTGTTACATAACTTCATTTCAACAAATTATTTAACATATAAGTGAAACAAGAATTTAAAAAAAATGATAGTAATCCTTAAGGTTGTGAGCAAGAATTTGTTAAATTAAGCTTGTTTTTGTAACTTAACATTATCTCTCTTTCAACGCTGAACTTATAATTCTGGACTGAGAAGTCATTTTAATTCACTTTATTTATTATTATTAATAAAATATTTAATATAGGTAATCATAGGATGATTTGTATATACAAAACATTATTAGAAACGAATTATTAAACTGAATTAGACAAAAAAAATACAACGCTTACAAGAACCATCCATTCCTTTCCAGGCTAATCATAATAGATGGTTTGAGGGTTGAACTTACAGAGTTCGAGGTTATAACAGAGAGGGCTAATATTTGAATTTTATTTTAAACAAAATAAAGTTTGAATTCAAACAAGATTATATGGTATTCGAAAATTCATTTTTATTAAAAATTTTATTAAAACAGTAAAGTTCAGAAATCTTTTGGATTTGGAAAGTTAAGATAAAAGCGATAATAGACCGGAATGGTAAAATATAGATATTAGAAGAACTAGGAAAATTACGTACAATAACTTGTAACCTTTCAAGTATTTTAAATCAGTTTAGAGTAGAACAGCTCGAAAATGCTTAATAAACAGCTTAATACTTCCATAAGCTTCTAAAATATCTGACACTTTAGCGGGATTTTCATCTTATAGCGTAGTTAAATTCTAGAATGTTAAACCTTTTTAGTTCTAGGGTATACTGTTTATTAATTTGATTTTCTATTGATCGTTGGACATTTCAACTGAATCATATTAGTTTGGTTGAATCCCATAATTAGTAATCCCATAATTTTACAAAATTCTCCTATCGGATTTTACGTAGTTTTGTGTAATTTAGAGCAAAGATTTACTCGTTTTTTAAATGGATAATGGTTTCTTATCAGAGTTTCTTGAGTTCGAAAAAAGCCTATGCGGAACTATATAGATTAATTAAGATCTGTCAATCTTATCTGTCAGCAGTTAAGTCAATAGTCGCACCTGCAACAATTACCTACTGATGTGCATTATGTATTAATTTTAAAGTATTTATGTAAATATGATCCTACATTTCATATTAATTAGAAATGTAGGATCTGAAGCAATATTAGAAAACTCAACAAACAAGACTAAAAACGCAGTACAAAACACAAAAATAAAAAAGCTCCTGGTAAAGATTCCGTAATAAACGAGCACATCAAAACGGAGGAAATCAATTTCTAGAGAACTTAAAGGTGGTCTATAACAGATATCTTCCAGACAAGGTTATACGAGATGACTGTAACGAAGCCATTATTCCGCTATATAAAAAAGGCGATGAAATAGATACTGCAAGTTACCGACTTATTAGTCTCCTTTTCCACGTATAAAAACTGTTCATAAAAATAATAGTCAACAGACCAGAATAGAAATTAGATGCATAGCAATCGATAGAAAAGGCGGAATTCAGGAAAGGTTTCGGAACTATCGATCATCAGCAAGCACTAAAACAATTAATAAAAAAGCAATAAATAAATACAATCTACCAATAGCGTTGCTTTGTGTAGACTATGGAAACTCACCATCATACGTTGAAATGATGTCCATATTGATATTCGTTACTCAAACATAATAAAAACCATTGCACACAAAAAAGCAACAAATAGAATAATACTAAGAAGTGAATCAGAAAATATAAATATAGAGAAAGGTGTTAGACAAGGCGAAACACTGTCGCCAAAACTATATCCACGCTAGCATTAAAAATGTATTTAAAAATTAAACTGTTCTGGGATGGGTATCAATGTCGATGGCAGAGATTTTATACACATAAGGTGTGCTTACAACATGGTTATAATCGCAAAGTTAGAACAAAAATTGCAGATAGTGACAGAACAATTAAATAAATTCAAAGAACTAGGTCTAAATATGAAAAGGAAGAAGTAATTACAAACTCCGAACATCAATTAAATATTGTAATAAAAGAACAAATAGAACACGTGAATTTATACATAATGTAATGTTGGTTAACATGCCAAAAAGGAATTCGCCCACATAAAAAATTTTTATTAAGTAAATTTAGGCAATTTCACATTTAGCCGATTTAGACGCTGCATAACCTCAATTTCAAAATTATTATTTTGAGTAATTTTTCTTTTGATGAATTAAAATATAGGTAATTGTGAATAACATTCACATTTGAACACGTTAGGCATAAAATGGATATCTGGAAAATGTAATTTTTCATAAAATCTAGTTAATCCTCCCTCGAAACGTCATTTTAATACAAAAACTTACTCTTATTCACCTATGAACTCAAGAACCAAAGAAAAATATATATAATAATAATACGATTTGGGTGACGTTAATCTAATTTTTCAATTTAATGAAACTTAGGCCCTTTTTAATGTGAGAATTAACCTAAAACAGACAAGGTGTATTGTAATGGGGAGGTATACAAGAACAATTTTCAAAATTTTAAAAGCTTTCAGTTAAAGTATTGTGATGCAAGTTTGTGAAGCAGCTGCTTTACCACATAATTGATGGAATCTTAAATGCAGGGCTGCATTTTATTAATGATATCAGATAAACTACATATAATTATGTTGCGCCTTGGAACGTTCAATGAATATTGTTGATTGATTTGAATTATCATGTTGTTGATACCTAAAATTTTGCAAATAATGTTTGTTAGGATATAATGTTTAAATCTGTGAAGATAGAAAGATGTGAAAAGGTATTTAAAAGGGTAATTAAGTCAGTACATAGTTTTAAGCAAATTGGCATTCAATGGTAAAGTTAATTTTGGTTGTTCATAAGAGTGTCGTATACCATTGCAACGGAATTTTTTATCTATATGTTTATCTAATTAGTATAAGTGTTAATCAAAATTTATAAATAATAATAAGTTAAAGTTAAAGATATTTATAAATGTCAACAGGCATTTGTTTTATGCAAAAATCACATCACATGCAATTGTTTCGGCAAAAAGACATAAAAGACGGCATAAAAGGACAGCCATTTTTGTAACAAACTCTCTTTCAATTTACATCTTGCAGAATATACACACTGCTTGTCCAGATTAATAAAAATTAAGGTTATGTTGACCTAACCTAAGAAATGTGAAAGTTTTGAAGTTAGATTTATTTATGTTAAATGTCAAAGTGATTTAATTTAAAAGTTTGAAAATAAAAGTGTTATTTAAGAAGTGTCTCAATTAAAATAAAAGTGATTAATTAATGTCAATGATGGAATTCTGTGAACAAGAACATTTTATGGGACTGAGTTGGAAATAAATAAATAATTTTTACTCACGATTGATGCATGGAAATTATAAAGAATTGGAATTTCGTTTTGTTAAGCCTTTTAGATTAGATGTATTTTTGATTTGACAATATTTTATGAATGGATTGTTGAAATCTCTTTCTTCAATTCTTTGTCGAGTTTAATGATAGCAGACAGGTGATGCCAGGGGTTTCAGCATATTAAGTTGGTATATACAAGGCGCCGATTTAAAAACAATCAAAATGAAGGAATTACAATCCTAGTAATTAAAAACCGTGAGTTTTTCTGTAGTAATTTACTTAATTAGTAATAAAGATTTTTTAATGATATCAAAAAGGTCATAAAGAATCGTAAACAAATTATTGTCTTTATTTCAAGAAGTATTTTTTTATAGTTAAACAAAAACAATTATTTGTTTTAAAAGGAAATTAATTCATCTCCAAATATATATACTAGTTAATTATTAATTATTTTGGGATTAACGAAAATTAATTATCGAATTAAAAAAAGATAATCTTGTATTCATATTTTCCTTTGCTATTTAATATAAAATTTTATGTCTGTCTTTTTATTTCAGATAAAAGAAAAAAGTTTCTTTGATGGTATCAAATTTCGTTTTGTTTATTGTTTCAGTGTTAGATGTTAATTAAGAATAAATTTGTGTCGTTTTCATTTATGAGATTTATTTGTATGTGTTTTTATTATTGTTCATCCATAATAATTATAAGTATATAGCAAGTCATAAAAATGACCTGCCTGGGAGAGTCTCTGTGGAAAGTAGGACTTTTTATAACTACAATACATTTAGCTGGAGCATTTATTTCAAATAAAGGTGAACAAGTAGTAAGTTGTGTATTTCATTTTTGTTACAATCGTATGTATCTATGTCTGTGTCTAGTATACAAATAAATTAATCATCATTATATCAGATCAATATATTTGGGACGTAATATAAAGGTAAGAAATAAAACCAATAAACAGAAATAAACAGAGCAATAATAATTGGATCGATAGCCTTCAATAAACTATCGTTTGTACTGAAGTGCAGGATCTTCCCAGAACATCTACAAGGTAAGATATTTAATACTTGTATTTTACAGTCGTAATGTATTCGATTTTCAGTAGCAGAATATCCTAAAAGTAACATTTTGTAAAACCTCTAGTAATAATATCTTACAAAGATGGATACGTTTAGATTATTGTAATAATCGAAAAAGGCATTATCGTCAATGTTTACTAATTTTCATTTCTCTAGACTGCCAAAAAACTTCCGATTTTACGAGTTTACCAATTTCAATTGCTTTGAAAAAATACTGTCGATTTTTTCCACAACAACCTAACGCTCGGTTTTTAGTTGACCTTAGGCAAGTAACAATTTGACACACAATTTGGCAATAAAAAGACGATTTTGAATAGTCATACCAAATTATCATTCACTGCACCAATCTTAATCATAGGGGTTTCGCTATATCATTTATAAAATAATAATCACTATATGCGACATCGACATTTCAGCAGAGTCTCTAAAATGTGCTCCTAATATTAATATGCAATGCAATAAATATTTACTGTAGACGATCCAGCCACCGCTAAAGAGTTAGTAATTCCGATAACTATTGGTTACCAGTGGTATCGAATGTGTAGTTTATTTCGATCTCTTACAGTCTATTATAAGAACTCCGTTTAACAGAATAGACAATACTAGAGTAGAATTGATCGAGTTTCATGAAGTTACTATTGCCAATTGTTTGTAACTCAACAATGTAAAAAATAGATCAAGAACTTAAAGACAAGAACCTTGCCTTTCAAGAATCTTGGGCCTCTTATTATGACAACTACCAAATAACTAATATAACAACGGAAGACTCTTTTTTCAATTAATTTTTATTATTCTTTTTGTTATGTTACCAGTAGATGAGGACCGCTCTAAGTTACGCCGTGCTAGCTTTGATGACGGAGAGTAGGGTTGAGTTTTCAAGAATTAGTGGACGCCAGGTAGTAGGTACACGTCAGCGTAACTAGGCATTGATGTTCATACAAAATCATCACTACCAAATGATCTACTTTCTTAAAACCTCAAAGAAGGTACTAAATTAAGGCTACAGGTAACACCAAATAAAACTAAATTCCAACTCAAAATGTTTGTTTAATCTATGGGTCAGAGTAACAGACCATGGTAAGAAATGTACATTTCTTTTTAGTAGTCAGTAGAGTGGCCTTACAAGAAATCAAATATGAATTATATGGTGGATATGATTATCAAAAAAACGTATAGGACTTAGAAATTGCGCACTTTCAACGTCCAAAGCAAAGCTAATGAGTAATGACTAATTTGTAAATAAATAAAGTTGTTTTCTGACCTTAAGTCTTCAGCATCCCGAAAAACGACATATGTTCTCATATGACAAGTCAAAGTAAATTCAATAGTTTACCAAATTAAACTATTTCTTTTATCTATTCTAGCACAGGTTCAGTTCCTTTAAGTTTCGGATCGTTGAATTTCTCAGTCAAATGAAGGTTTACAGGTCACAAGTATAGGAAGAAGAGTTGGTAACACCAGGGAAAAGAAAAAGAAAGGATGGGAAAGGAAAGGACTAGAATAAAATATAAAATGATTAGCTCTTGTATTCAAATAGAACTAGATGACATTTCTAAAATCTTACCCCTTTAACGAGGGTCCATAAAACTTAACAGCAGTCTTTAATCGCACATAGGCTACGTTCTACTACATTAACACACATAACAAGTTAATGTTTAAGATATGAAGAACGAAGCAGTAGTATATTTGCCAAACTATTCACTAACGTAAGTGTGAGTTTCAAAATTAAAATAAATTTGTCTCAACTCTAAGACAACATACACTTGACTTCGATACATACATACATACATAATCCATTCCCCCTTTTAGCGCATTTTGCAGTGTCGGGGTTTCACACAATCTCTTATGGGAGTGCAACGGAGATAATGGAGCTATTGTAGCAAGTACATTACGGTCCCCCATACTTTATCACTCATACAACTTTCATACCTTATCCTAAGGAGCTCAACCACGATTGTACTAAATTTTTAAAATTCAGTCACAACCGAGGTTTGAACCCCTGTCCCTCTGAACGAGAGGTAGGATCATAAGACCGAAAAATCAACAAAATTGACAGTATTCGTGTCACTAGGCAAGAAAAAGTTTCTAAACAGGCTAGTATGATTTTTTTGTGAGATTTTGACCCGTAATAACTTTTAGTCAATTAATAAATATTTCACGTCTACATTTAGATATTTTTCAATAATATTTAAGCCCTGAGCAAGTACATTGTGATCATTCGCTAAGGAACAATGAAAAAATAGTGATATTCGGTTTTTCAGTGTGTTGTACAATGTACGCTGTAACTCCACCTATTTTATAAACTGGGCAATTACAATGTTATAAAATGAAATGTTTTTTAATAGGTTCCATATAATAAACTTACATTTACATTGTACAAAAAAACTGGAAAATCGGTGGTTAATAATTTTTCCATCGTTCCTTAGCGAATGATCGCAACTGTACATTGTTAAAGCCTTTGTTCTGAAAATTAGTATAGCAGTTCTAGTTTATGTTTATATTCATCGTACAATTTATTAATTAAACCGTTTCAGTTATTTACTAATCTTTCTAATGCAATTTCAGCATAATTAAATAAATTAATTGAATCTTTTAATTAAACATTTACAATTAGTTAATGCAGTTGCTATTTAAGTAAAAAGCGAAATAAAACTGCTTGGGAAATAAAAGAAACCCATAAGTGCAATGTTTGCTCATTTATCGGACTAAACTGAAAAATGAGAGTACATGATGTTCAAGCACTAAAGAAAAGCAATATAGCGGCAACAGCAATTTCTTTTATACTATTTTACGTGTTCCTTTCAAATAAAGAAAAAAGCTATTATTGACGATGGAAAACTGCATGGTATTTTTAATTAAATTGCGGCTTTATAATATGAACGCTTTTAATTTATCGATATTAAGTTGAAACAAGTTTTATTACTTATTTTGTATACTCTGTTCATTTAACTTGCATAAGGATAACAATTCGTTGATCACCTGAGGTAACAAAATCATACACCATTTAAAAATTAATTATCATTAAGAGGTTAATTAATCACGAACTTCACGGACTGCTCCAGAACTGACGAAAAGTTCAAAAAGAAAGAACATTCAATTATAAATGTTCATTAGAAATACATCAGGCGTTGTTTTTAAAATTTTAACAGACAGTTACCGCAGACGCCGTTTATCATTTTATAACAGCGTTTTATTCTAAGTTTACTGTTCGAACTTGTCATCCCTAAAAACGGTGAAGTAATTTCTTTCTTTAAGAGCGTTTGACAGAGCTTTTAGAGGAAGAAATCTTTGTAACTTCAAGTTTGGGAAACTTTTGTTCTGAAAAGTTAACGCTGCATGAAAGTTGCCCTCGAGCTATTCAATTCTACTTCGTTAGTGAAAACAAACAAACGCTGCTGCTTTACAAAAATTTTATAATAGCTGCGGTTATCCTAAAGGGAATGTTTTACGTATATTTGCCGTTTATATTAAATTCTGCGCCTACCTTTTCTTACGACACGAAAAAAATTTTTCTGTTGGAGTAGTGAATCTCAGGATATACCACTCTAATTTAAGCTTCGGTTCCACTTACACTGGTCAAGCTTTACTAGAAAGGAATACAAAAGATTTTCCGAGAACGATTTTTAGAAAACTGCTTTTATTCGGTTTTTCTTGAAAACTTTATTGTAATGTACTGTTCAGAATTTGATGCCAATGGTATTTGCGTTTTAGTATGGTATATTTGTAACTCACAATAGCATCTCTCTGTTAAAAGATATAAGAAAAACAGTAATTGTGTAGTTGATGTGTAACAATGTAATTCCTAGTAAAAATGACAATCTGTTGTGTATCTACACACCCCATGTTCTCTTTAGGAAATCGAAGATAGAGATGAACCCACGCTTTTAAAAATCTGTAAAATCTCGCCAAGTATATAAAATTACTATATATTTCTTCTTTATCATTATCGTTATAAGTTTAAAAAGTACTAATATCCTGAACATAGTGAATAAATAGATTTAGACTCTTTTTTAAAGAAAAATCATTTAAATAAGTACAACCTACTTTTAAAATAAATGTGATATGCGCGCTAATGTGTTTTGGCAGCTCAGTTAGTTAAAGCGGAGTGATAGCAAACCAAAGTCGTTGGCGCTCCAACTTCCGATTCCAACTGGCAGGTAATACATCTTTTTGTTAAATGCTACCTTTCCCGAGATAAAACGGTATAAAGCAAAAACTGAATTTAATTAGGATTTGTGCAGAGCTTAAAACGAGAAATTTGCATAAATGTGCATGAAACCCTCTCAAATTGCGCTTATGTGTGTGTATTTTCAAATGCAAGCTCTTATTATAAGAATCAAAAGTGATGCAATAAAATTCTTATCTAGTCGTTTTTATTGTTAATAAATAAAAATATCAAATTGTTTTCAATATGATCATTTCGGATTCTTTTTTATTTACTAAATCCTTCTTCAGTTGAAAATTACATAATAATTAATACTGGAAAAATAATGTTTTATTATTATAAAACTTTTTTCTTAGGTGTGTGCGAGAATTCTCTTTGTATTATACTTACAATTTTTGTTGATTTTATACTATTAACTATTTCAAAAAGTTAAATTTTTTGTGGGGGAATTAAGCACAACACTTGATTTTTGTTATTCTATCATTTGTAAATGTTGTTAAAAGTTTTATTTAAAATGAATTTATAATTATTTGAATTATAATTTTTCTAATATATGTGATTCACATTGAAAATCTTAATTTTCTTTATTCATTCTATCATTTTAGATAAAATATTAGAGTAAAAGAGTCGATTAATGTTTTATTAATTCTAATTTTTACAACTTCCAATGTTTCTCGTCTAACCAATTTTTAGTAGTGTCATTTATTTTAAAATTTAAAAAGAGAAAAATATTAAATAAAGGAGAATGATAAAGAATAAATGAAAAACATTCTATTTAGAAAAAAACTTTGTCACTATTTTATTATTAAAAATAGTAGAAATCTATTTTTTACATATTATATACATAAATATTAAATATTTTGTATTTAATTGTTTAATATTTAAATGGCAAAAATACTATATTTAAAATAAATTATGGTAAATAGTGCTTAAATTTTGAATGTCTGTTTTATAATCGATGGCTGTAAGACTTTTATTTCAATCATTTCGTATAACAATCGATATCGTATAAGAACAGTTTTTTCCTATTGTGTTATGATTCTTGCATAATTTTAGTTTTATATTTTTTTTAATTTTTTGCTATTGTTTGAGAAAGTTTAGGAATAAAAGGTAGAACTGTTAGTTTTGTTTCTATGTTATTTTGGTTATTATTAAATTCTTTATTAAGTAAGTTTATTGTTTGTTTTGAATTTGTATTTTTAAGTTTTATTTTTAAATCTTTTTGTTATGTTTGTGTTTATGAAAGTTAAAGGATAATGGTTTTTTTGTAACATGCTTTTAATTTTTTTTTAAGTTTTCTTTATGGAATTTTTTGATAATAATTTAATTGGCCTGTCTACTAAGTTATTAATTGAACTTTTTTGTTTGTTTTAACTTCTTTTCTATACCAATTTGTGTCTATAGTTCCATTTGAATTTCTAATTATTGTTAAATCTAAAAGGTTTATTCAATTTTTTAAATTTTCTTATTCTATTATATATTTTAATCTTGGGTGAATGTTATTAAATGTTTCTAATATTTTATTTTTACTATTTTTTCTGTACTTGTTAAAATGTCATCAACATATCTGTTATAGCTTGATATTGTTTTAAAATTGTTTATTACTTTTTCTTCTATGTTTTGTAATACTAGATTTGCAATAGTTCTTGATAGGGGTTGACCCATTGCCACTCCATATTTTTATTTATATACAGTCAAACTTCCATATTACGAACTTCTATATAGCGAATTTCTCTATATAACGAATTTTTGCGCTGTACACTGCGCTTTTAGAAAAAATACATCAAAAAGTGTCTCTAAATAACGAAGTAAAATTTCTATATAACGAAATTTTTAGTCCAAACAAATAAATTTTTCCAGGTAAATGTATGTATTATGTATGCATCAATATTTCTTTCGTAGCAGCAGTAAAAGATTATAAATTTACCTTTCTTCCAAGAAGCCTACACACATTTTTAAAAACCTGTAAATCTTTCAAAAGGATTTTGTAAATTTGTTTAAATTGAAGTTCTAAGAAGGGTTAAAATTGTCATTAAAAGGCCTCTTACAACTGGTTTTTTAGGGAATTTCTGTGGGAATTTACCTGAATGAGAGTTCTAGGAAAGATTAAACTTCGATGCATTATACACATTGTTACTTGTCTAAATGAATATTCCACCCCTCTAAGAAAGATTATAATGCAATTAGCATTCACGTAAAATTAAAAACTTGAATTGCAAATTTTTTTTAACTTTAGTTTGGTGAGAACAGCCCTACAATGTAGTACAAAAAAAGTGAAAGTGTTTAATCATTACTGAGAAAATCAACGTGTTGCGGGAAATTGATAACTGTATACAAAAAAGAGACATCGCAACTCGCGGCAAAGTTTGGAATTCCTGTCAGTAGTTTATCGACTATAATAAAAAATCGTGAATCAATTTTAAAATCAGTTGGTGAACTTACAGCAAAACGTGCTAGAACGTATGTTTATGACGACGTAGATGAAGAGTAGAGTTTTAAAGTGGGTGCATTTAATTGGCGACAAAAATGCACCATTATCAAGACAGTTAATTTAACACAAGACGTTACAGTTTGCGGAATCACTCGAATTAAAATCAAAGCATTAAAATAATATTTACAAAAGGTGATATTTCTTTATAACGAAATTTCCCTATAGTGAATTTTTTTTTCGGGATTTACCGACATCGTTATATAGAAGTTCGACTGTATTTGTTTATTGAATTGAAATTAATTAAAATTTAATATGGTTTTTACGGATTTTATGAATTCATGTTTTGGAATTTTTGTTATTTTTTTATATTGTCCCAATAATTATCTACAGTTTCTATTGCTAAATCTATAGGTCTGATTGTGTAAAGAAATACTATGTCTAAGGAGAAAAAAACATGATTAACTGAAAGTTTTAAATTTTGTAATTTATTTTTAAAGGGGTCCAAGGGTCTTTGACACTGTATTTGTTATTTGTGTTAGTATTTCTGATAAATATTTTGATGATTTATATAATGAGCTCGTATTGATATAATTATGATATATGGTATGATATAGGTAGCAACTATTGGTCTTAGAGGGTTATTAGCTTTATCTAATTTTGGTAATCCATAAATCTTTGGGATTAATCCATTGTGTAATTGGTTATTTTTAATATTATTATTATTAAATTATATAAAGTCGCACATTGGGCCTACATAATAATAATAATAGCCCCCTCCCTCCCGCAAAAGCTTATAGCTTCTGGGGCCTTGGTTTAGGTTATGGGTTGTAGTAGTTATTGTTATTATTATTATTATTTATTATATTATTATTATTGTTATTTCTGTAATTTGTAAAAATATTGTTATTTTTAAAATTTGTTAAAGTATTATTTATTGATTCTCTTATTTTATTTTGGGTTTCTTGTTCGATGTTTTAATGCCTTGTCCGATGTTTACTATATCTTCATTTGGAATTTTGTCTTTTGGATCATATATGTTAAAATTAGGACCTAATTCTAATATTTCTTGAATTTCTTTGGGTATTTGTATGTTACTTAAGTTTTCTATCCAATTAGTTGTATTTATGTTTATTTGAGTGTGAGTGTTATTGTTTTGATTGTTTTTCACTTTTTTCTCTTTCTCCCTTAGTTGGTTAATCTTTTTAAGGTGTGTTCCTGCATGACTTTTAAAATATAATAAAACTAAGTCGTTATTAAAATTTAAAAAATTTTTTTTATATATTATAAGAATCATATCTTATAATCTTATTAACTCTTATTAATAAGAATCTGTACAAAAAATATACATATACATAATTTTTTATTATAGAGGTAGCTCATATCTTTTATTTTCCGTCTACGTACTTAACTCGAAATTTTTAAATAGCGCCCTTTTGCACCATACAATTTTTGATGCCGTTTTAGAATCTACAGAACCAAAGCTACAATTCTATACATTATTCTACACATCATTTGTCCAAGTCATAATTTGATGTAAATTGCACTCTACTATTGGCTCTTGACAAACTACTTAGAAATGGTAACCGATGATGTTTAATTGTTTACCCATGATACAACCATCGCAAAAGAATTATTTCTTTGAATCTGCAACAACTGTTTCGTACTCTTTGAAAACTTGTTTGATGCGTTCTACATTTTGATTTCTTAATCTCTCATTCCAAGTTTTTAAATTTTACAATGTGACATTGACCTTCACTACGGATTTCATTGTACATACTTCAAATAATTTACCTTCGCGGAGCCCAATTGCACAAACTTTGCCTTTTTTCTAAATAAATTTACATTTCTCGTTATCTGTACCCATCATACAATTATTGTCTAAAAATATCCCAAATGAAAATAATTTGTATTTTAGTTTCGGTACACGTAATACATTATACATTATCAGTGACCACCACACAACATTAACGCATTAAACGATCAATATTGATTTAGGAATTCCATTACGCAATGTCTTTAACTCAAAGGCCTATTTATCTAATTTTGTAATATTAGTTGACATGCTTTCTGAATAGCTGAAAGAATAAAATTTTAATAATTATTGTTAGGTAGTATGCAATGATATCTCTGATCTGCTAACATATAGAGTTTTCAATTTAATGAACATTTTCAGCTGCTGTTGTACAATGTGTATTTAAGGCTAAAATCTGTTCAGGTATACTCATTATAATTATTTCTTTTGCTTGTATGTCACATTTTTGTCATTTATTTAATTCTGTTGCTTTATCACCATCTGGCTTTTTTCTACTCCCACTGCAACCTCATAAATCCCAATACTTTTTAATATTATATTTACTTAACACCTAGATATGTGATAATTGTGTATTCCTAAAGTAGACCACAGATTAGGCTCCGCGTTCTGGATCACCAACGTGAACGTAGGTTCTCGCCCGGGTAATGACTCAATGTTTATTACAATGCTGTAATTTATTACATGAATAAGTTGAGTGTCGAGGTTGTTTATAAAATAAAATTATAAGTATCGTATTTCGTTAAAACATTTTTATCACAGTGAAAGGCATTATTGACTGCATGATACTAAATACTTCTAATTAAAGAAAGAGATTTCAGTAGACATTTTATTATGAACTCAATAATTATGTCTTTCATTTCGATATACACGTATTAACAAAATACAATACGTATAATTTTATTAGACACACAATCTCGAACCCCAACTTGTTTATCCAATAAATTACACCAAATGTAAACGTCCGGTCATCCGGTTCACGTCGCGGACGAGATCCTAGTAAGTATCACATCGGGAATCCAGATCCCGGAGCCTAATGTGTGCTCTATTTAACAGTTTGATAATTTTAATATGCATATTAAAATTATTTGACAACCGACCGGTTGTCAAACAACTCAAACTGCGTTTTATGCACTTTTCCTGAATGTTCTTTGTAATACGGCTTTATTAAGCGTAACTCTGGACCGATTGCATTTGACTGATGATATTATATGATATATAATTGATATATTATATGATATATAATTATTTTTCAATAATCAAAGAATTGAATTTGCAAAAAAGTTATTTAATAAGAGTATTTATTAAGTATCAGTTTTTACAACTACTTTTGTTTTCCAAAACTGGACGTCGGCCATTTTGCCTCTGCTTATTATTTATTTATTTTTGGGCGAGGAATCGAGGTGTCGGAGCATCCTTCGTACCTCATGGCACCGATTACTATGATTATTTAGCCGACTACTAGAATTAGGCAAACCTGGGGGAATCTTACTTCTAGTAGGAATTTTTATCGTGTCAAAAATCGCATTGACAGGGAACCTACAGTTTTACTTCCTATCCGAGAAGAATGCAGATTTTAAATTTTTCTCCGCTATCAGTAAATACGAAATTGTGTCTAATATCCCTGTATCAAATATCGCATAAATTAGTTCAGAAACAAAGGAGATAGGTATAGTAGGGCGGAGTAAAAAAATTCTTGAAATGCGTTTCTCTGGGTGTGGAATAGTTGACTTTTTAGGTCAACATAAACCCACAAAAAAAAGTCCTCTGCGATCTTCAGGTTGCTTTTTGAAGGTGATATTTTGAAATTTTAATAATCTAATCTAAAAGAATTTAAGACGGAAAGACAAAAGTGACTGAGACAGAAATAGTTGTTTTTTGCCTCCATATTATTACAAAAAAAGACACATTTTTCTCCAGGGACATCTTCAAGTTCATGTAAAACTGTTATTTATTGATTTTTAAGGATTTTTTTTTAATTTTTAAGTATAGTTTTATATTTGTAGCAACGATTTTCCAACATTTTCCGACGTTATGAAATTGTTTGTGTGGTATCGTGAATTTTTCAATGTTAAGACTACAAAGATAATCGATAAGTCGTAAGAAAAAAAGGAATTAGTAAAAAAAAGGTTTGAAAACAAAACAAAACTTTACAATTTCAACTAAGTACAAAGTACAAGGGAAGAAGAAGAGGAAACCAGAAAAAAGGAGACCACTAAAACGAAATTGATAACAATGATGCTACCGATTATATCGGGGTTGATACTATAGGTATTATCCTATTATCTCACAACCTTAAACATTAAAGTGTTTAAAGACTGTGGCAGAAGTGGACTTTCAGACAGAAATTCAGCTCTCTTAGTAAATGTTGTGCTCAAAGATTCTGCTATAGTCAGTAATGAGAATTCGTTATTATTATTGACAGACGTAAATTAGAAGAAGAAAAAAAAAGATGAAACAAAAATCTAGTTGATATAGAAATGAAACAAAAAAGAAATGTTGTTTCTGGAATTTACTTTGATGTTAGGAAAGATAGGACACTTGTGAAGTGGGTAGCCGCTCGGTAAAAAGTTCAACACAGCCCCACAAAAAAATGTTCTGTTCTGGGATCGAGACTATGGTATTCGGATGCAGTTTTCGACGCTGAATCCAACCTCAAAAAAGCAAATACACCCTCAAAATCTTGCGCTAGAGCCAACAATGACCCCCAAATGGAGTAAAACACTCCTGACATACGATGACAATAAATACATTCAAAAAATGGTTGAAAACCGCAAATGTCTTGTATTTGGAAATAAACCTCCGGTATATTTCCAAGAACCCCCATCCGTAAGGGGGTTAAACTACCCCAAAATGGGTCAAAACCACTCCTTAAATCAAAATACAATAAATAGATGCAAAAAACGATTGAAAACCGCAAATGTTTTGTTTTTGGAAATAGACCGTTGGTATATGTCCAACAACCCTCCTTCCTGAGGGGGTTAAACCACCCCAAAATAGGTCAAAGCCACCCCCTAGATTAAAATACAATAAATACATACAAAAAATAATTGAAAACACCAAATGTTTTGTATTTGGAAATAGACTTCTGGTATATGCCCAATAACCCTCCTCTTTGAAGGGGTTGAACCACCCCAAAATTGGTCAAAACCACTCCTTAGATCAAAATACAATAAATACATGCAAAAGATGATTAAAATCCGCAAATGTTTTGTTTTTGGAAATAGACCTCTGGTATATGACCAACACCACCCCTCTTTAATGGATACTCCTTTAAACCACCCCAAAATGGGGTATAACCACCCCTTACATCAGGGTTACAATAAATAGATGAAGTACATAAGAGGCAGCCAGTACACCAATCGTTTAAAAATAAAAGGAAGAGATATCATAAATCGAGAGGCTAGAGGATTAACGGGGTTTTATTGAATTTATTTTTTAGCATGTATTATTTGCATGTATTTTTTGCGTGCGTTTATTTATTGTAACTCTGATGTAAGGGGTGGTTATACCCCATTGGGGTGATTTTGCCCTTTCAAGGGGGCTCTTGGTCACATACCAGAGGTCTATTTCCAAAAACAACACATTTGCGGTTTTCAATCATCTTTTGCATGTATTTATTGTATTTTGATCTAAGGGGTGGTTTTGACCCATTTTGGGGTGGTTTAACCCCCTCAAGGAGAAGGGTTCTTGGCCATATACCAGAAGTCTATTTCTAAATACAAAACATTTTCGGTTTTCAATCATTTTTTGCATGTATATTGTATTTTGATCTAAGTGGTAGCTTTGACCTATTTTGGGGTGGTTTAACCCCCTAAGGAAGGAAGGTTGTTGGCCATATACCAACGGTCTATTTCCAGAAACAAAACATTTGCGGTTTTCAATCATTTTTTGCATGTATTTATTGTATTTTGATCTAAGGGGTGGTTTTGACCCACTTTGGGGTGGTTTAACCCCCTCACGTATGGGGGTTCTTGGCCATATACCAGAGGTTTATTTCCAAATACTAGACATTTGCGGTTTTCAACCATTTTTTTGCATGTATTTATTGTCATCATATGTCACACTGAGAAAGTCATTTAATTAGACCAATTAAATTTATTTAATTCAACTAAATATTTAGTTAAATAAACTAAATTTTATTTGATTCAAATAAATATTTATTGGTCCAACTAAATGCTTTTCTCAGTGCAGCAGTGTTTTACTCCATTTGGGGGTTGTTTTTGGATCTAGCGCAAGATTTTGAGGGTGTATTTGCTTTTTTGAGCATTGAGGATTCGGATTCAGCGTCGAAAACTGCATCCGAATACCATAGTCTCGATCCCAGAACAGAACATAGACGAGGGGTTTATCCCTTGGGATAGGCACCGACGGGTGATTTTTTTTGTGGGGCTGTGCAATGTTAATTAAAAACACTTGCTATTGAATAAATAGAATCCAGCTATCACACTAAACAAATTACAAGAGAAAATGTAGTTATTGTTGCGGAACCAGGCTCTGTTTATCAAGGACATGTGACACCTACGTCCGGGAGCGCATAACATGGCATTAAGACCAGTCTTTTTAACTTCCTTCAAAATTCTTTGGGTAAAAATTTAAGCAAAATTAAAAACCACCATTGACCAAAAGTATTACCTAAGCAGATAAAGAAATGATTATGGTAACCAAAGCTTCGTCAGTATGTAGTAACAACGCCAGGGACGGATTGATTCGAGCAAAGTTTTCTTCCTGAAAAGCAATACCAAAAATGCAGGCAAAAAAGATTTTATCAAATAAATTCTAGACATATGGGAGGGTGAGGGTGGAATACGACAATATCTCCTCATAGTGGGTTGCGGGTTGTTTTTGTTTATTTATTAAAAAAACAAGCAAAGAACTGCTAAAAAGTGCTCGGAAAATTAATATATTTTATTAATCTTATTTATTAAGAATCTAGAGTGCTGGACTTTCACCCAAGCGGCCCGAGGTCGATTCCCGGTGCCGGCAGATCTGGTTAAGGTTTTCTGTAGTTTTCCTTAGTTGTGACACAAATGTGGGATTTGCGCTTTTCCATCTGTAAGTCGGCTGCAGCTGCACTTAGGGCCTAAGTAATAATAATAATCGTCCCCTCCCTCCCGCACAAGCTTATAGCTTCTGGGGCCTGGTTCTCAGGCTATGGGTTGTAGCAATTATTATTATTATTATTATTAAGAGAAAAAAAGAAACCTGAAGACATTAATATTATTCCAAAAATGTATTACAGTTGTGTTTGTTAATCAAAAGGCAACTATTCCGCATCTAGGTCAACTAAAACTTCAAATTAAAATTTTCACCTATATAATATTGCTCCGCCCTAATAGTGGTGGTAGTTCCATTGTCACCCGGTATATATTACCTGGATAATATTATTTCGTAAACTGCTTCCGCTTAATTTAACAGAATTAATTAAGTTATCTTTTATCACTTCATAAAAGATAATAATGCAATATAAATTGGTATTACTAATTTATTTGGTACCTGCAGGGAGACGAGTATATATTATTAGCAACTCCTCCCACGTTTGCATACATTGTATAACTTTCAGAAACGTTAAAGTACAAAATTCATAGTTGTTGCACTTCTCTGAGTAAAGCTACATTATTCCAGTACAAGTTTCATATTTACCCTGTTTCTAGATATAGTAGCTAATTAGAAACAACGAAAGCCATTTGCACTTACTGCTGGATTTAATTGAATATGATAACTTCTAATATTTTTAATCTAGTACACTTCAAAAATAACATCAAAAAAGAAGCATAAATGAATACAAACTTACTAAAATAGTAAAAAAATCAATACAAAAATCATCTCTGTAAATCAGTAAAAGTGTATATTTTTAACTTGAAAGTGAAGCATTGTCCAAATAAAAAACTGAATATGTATCTTTTTATATTTATAATAAAGTAGATTCCCCAACATATCATATTTCTGGCTGAATTACACTTTTGTATCTTAATTTCCTTTTACCTGCAAGCTGAAACTGACACTGAAAATGAAAACAAAAGATATTGAATTAAATAATGTTGTGAGGGTTTGTTGTAAAGCATTTCTAATTATTTATAGTAACATTATTTAACTACAAAAAATCTTTCTCAATACTGAGGGTTTTAAATTCGATAAAAGCGAAAAGGGTATATTTCTTACGATCCTCAGAAATGTAGTCTATCAATGTCAAGCATGTGCACGATTTGAAAAATCTAGCGGTTTGATCTGGGAAAGGCTTATAAAGTGATCAGAGAAACAGAAAGATGAGATTACAGAAATTGAATTGGCACATTCGACTTTGACTAGTTGATTTCGGTCAGATTTGAACTGAAATTAATATTCAATATAAAAACGAACTTACTACTTTACTAGGTAGGATAGATGTATAACAAAATGATAAATGTCATAATAGAAGTGTTTTCCACTTGAATTAGTTTAATGAATGTATGTAATAATAAGCTGTGAAACATAATCAAGGTAACACAATGGTCCCAGAATACATTGATAAAGTAATGCCTGTGCAGTTGCATTTGTAATGTCAGTTGTTTAAATAAAACTTAGAAATGCATGGAAGAACAAATATAAGTATATTCGCTGTGAAATATTCACAAAAGCCATATCTTTTAGAAATTGTCACACTCTTTTGAATATTATTATTATACGGAGTTTGCGTTCCGCATTCATTGAAACTCGAAGTGAAAGGAAGACCTAGTTCGTTGGGAGAAAAGCTTGGTTTGTACAATCACTTGCTAAAGATGAAATGACAATGCAAATTCATCCTATGCATATAAAAAGAAATTAATTCTAGTTTAAATGGTTTAATGTCTCATTTCATAAAAAGAAGACCGACCTTTTGATACACATATAATTTTGTAATGTTATCTTTAGAGATTAATTTCTGGCAGATGCCTTAATCAAAAAAATCAAATGGTACTATAGTTCCACATTTTAAGTTATTATGAAATGTAATAACAATATTTCTATCTCTCCATCGAAACACCCAATGGTACTACACCTTCCATGAGGTATCGTAACATCATTTACTATTGTTTACTGTTTCCAGCCTTACTTTGTGGAACTTCATAATCATGAAATAAATAAAGATGAGTAAAAAGTTTCACAGTGGATTTTTAGGGCAATACAGTGAAACTTTTTACTAAACTTTATTTATTTCATCATTTACTATGTTTATCTTTCATTAAATTTCTAAGAATTAATCGCTACATATACATATTTGTGAAGATAACTGAATTCATAGTAACTAACCTTCAGTTCAAGCTAGCTAGACATTGAAAACCGGATAATTCATTTTATTACCCAGGCTGTGGATAAGTTATTAGTGGTTTTTATTTGAAATTGATATCTATGTATAACAGTTTTGAAGAAATAATAAAAAGCAAACATAACTACAAAACTAAATATTACTTGTCAAGCATGGTGATCTAAAAAAACGAAATAAACATATTTCTTTCGCCTCGAATACCACGCCCGCACAAGTATGTAATATACCAGAATACTACTGTCACAGTATAATAACATACAGTAACGTGACTCTCGCTAATAGTTACCATCCACCACACAACAAGCTGGCATGTGCTAGCAGTACATACAGAGCAGTTATGCTTCATACACGCGACCGAGCACATCAAATTAGCCTGTCCCGTATAACCCCAATTGTGCAGTGCGATTGCCCCGTATTACGGAATGAATAAACACTGAATCAGGAAACGATGCAGAGATTGTTTTAAATGACAAAGATTACCAAACTTCTGATAAATTAGAAAAAACTTTATTCGATATATATGCGGTTATTTGATACAAATGTTTATCGGTACATACATGCGAAACATGAGTTTTATTTAATTTATTTTATCTATGGAAATACTTTTTCAACAACACTTCCAAGATATTTGTGTAAATGAAAATGTGGCCAAACGCCTTTTATCCATCTTCAAATCATTAACATTTCTACATTCGTGCAATAATTTTAAGTATAATTCTATAGTATATCGTTTACACGCTCGACTGCGACTGTATTACACTTTAAAAGACGTTAACAGAAATTTTAAATCATCCAAAAGTAATAAAAAGATAATTATATTGAAACATAATTAACAATAAAGATTTCGTTTTGTAAATGAATATTCAATTATGTACGTTAATTTAAGTTCAGTTAATAACAAACTAATTGTTCAAAGGCGTCAATTAATTTTGTTGATTCACACAATTCTATTTCCTATTTTATTGAATACTTTGAATACGTTTCCGGATATTATCTACCGGCATTTGTAGGCGATGTCGATTGATAAACTTCGATGCACTGCTTCGTTTATGGGCGTGATATTCGAAGGTGGATTAACGACATGAAAGGTGCCGCACACAAGTAGACCTACAGATTGTTATATATATACTGTGCTTCTGTGACAGGGCAATACTTTCTGAAATCTTCATTTAATGGTTATTCTATGATATACACTCCTATATGGGTTGTAGGCATTATTATTATTATGATATACACTCCAATAATATCAACCAATCCAAATTACTCTTTTTCTTAAGCTGTCACCAGTGACGTGACATTCTCAGCGACGAGAATAAATAAGTTTTAGTGAGTGATAAAAGTTAGGGTAGCTGCGGTAATAGTTATTTACATTGCAAGACCGTTACTTAGAACTTTACGTGCGAACACGGTACCTAGCGAGAGCGAGCTTCTTATCCCTGCAAGCACGTAGGGTTTGTGTAACGGTCGAGCATTGTACAACGTTTTATGGTATTCTGAATTGTAAATCTTTAATTAATAATAATTATTACATTTACTGAAGTAGTACAGCACAATACGTAAGATTGCTACGGTGTTGATGATAAAAAGCTCTTACGGGCTTCATAACGGACTAGCCCGTAAAACGAATTTTTACCCCAGGAGGCAGAGCTCAATAAACAGATGTTTACAAGTCCGTATTTCATAAAAATATATGTAGTTCTATAGAGGGTATTCTTGGAACTTTAACCGAGTTTTGCAATACATCCCACTATTATAATTGTCCAAGTAACTAGAAAGACGATTGTCTTTAATAATAGTTGCTATACTCGATACTAGTGTTATCGACATGTTGTTATGAAAGCCGTTATTTTCATGACGTGTTATGCATTGTCAGAATGTTCTAAATACAACGATAATTTAGAAAATATTCAAGTCCTGAAACTTCAAAACACTCAAAGGCCGCCATTCAGTACTTACACTCATAGAATCCTAATTGCCTCACCAATGAATTATTAGAACGTCTTTTGTAGAAACTTACCTGAAACAAAAATGAACAGTGGTTATTCTATTGTAAAAGTATAAAGCAATAAGTTAAATAAGATCAATTTTCTAACAATACGTTTTCTCAGTTAAAGGATTTCATGTAATTAAATATTACACACAATAACATTAATTTAAATGTTAAGATGTTATACACGTAAAAAAATTATCACCCGACAGGCAATCGAACCCAGCACTTTCTACTTGCCGGGAAGCAAGTAGTTGCTCTACTGCTGACCTATCAAAAGTGATTTTCTACGGAAATGACAATTCTTCTACAGGAGTTGGCACTAATGTAGGTAATATATGATAATATAGTTAAATATTATGATCTCGTGAAGGACGAGGAACGTTGTGGCTTGCACAGTATACTTTCTCTCAATACAATAAATCGAACTGTGAGAAGAAAATGTAACTGTAAAACAAGTAATTAATTATTAAAAAAATTAATTTAAAAAGGTATAATACCAAAATGCAATGTAGTGTTGAAGATACATAATTTAGTAATACCAAACTAAAATATTATCGATTTATCTCTAACAACAAGAACGCAATTAGAAAACTTAAAATTGTTGGCTAGAAAACTATCTTAACTTTCTGCCTTACACTGATCTTGCGATAAAAGATAATTTAGAAAAATAATTCTTGTTTTATAAAAACAAATTCATGAGTATTTGCCTGCCATTTGTTGGATCTGCTCGTGGAGTAACCAGTTGTAACCAGTAGGCACATATATTATAGCAGTCAGAAATTGTGAGTTACATATCAAAACAATTCTGTCTATTACTCTTGTTAAGGACTGAGATTTCTTTGTCAAATGTCTTTTCTCCATTCTAACAGTATTACTTACTACGTAGAATATGTACAGTCTTTAGTAAATGTCTTGTCCCGAGCAGGAAACACATTTAACAAATCTGGTAAAAAAACGACGTACGTTTTGGATCATAATTTTTCTCATTCTTTACAAACACAGCAGATATAACCAGTTTTAAAGGTTACTACCCTACCTAGAATGGCATTGCATAACAACAATAGAATAATAAAAACTTTTATTTTCAAGTGAGTTTCTTATTTTACTGGAATACAAAACTCCGTTTCACTTCTACTATCGTTTCTTCTATTTTAAGAAATAATTATCATATACTTCTTTTTCTACTTTATTATACAAACTCTATTAATTTATTTACGAGTCTCATTTGTTTATTTACAAAGTTTAATTATTTTGTAAACACTAAAAAAACTAAATTTTTAGTACTAACTGTAATTGTTTTTTGTTAACAAGTTTTTATTGTAAAAAATACTAAAAATAATAAATAATCAAAATTAACAATTATAACAAGTAAGGTAGAATGATTTATCATTTATCCTTTAGAAAACAAATAAATTAATATAAAAATATTACAATAGAGGAGAATGCCCTACAATGAGCCAGTGCCAGCAATGAGTCATTCCCACATACTAATAATCATTCCCTGAGTTTCCAAAGTAGAATCAGATTGGTCATACAAACGAGGCATATTTAAACATTTAATATAATATTTATATGTAATATAAATACAATATATTTTTAATAAAGAAATCTTTAAATGAAGAAAACTCAAATAACACAGAATATAATACAACCACGGCATTTATGCTTAAAAATATTTCACTTTGTTGTTATCTTACAGTTTAATTTTACCGTTTTAGCTTAAAAGAAGAGGGAAAAGGTTTTTTGTCAATTCATGAATGAAAAGATTGTAAAATTATAACCGTTCATTCGTTAAAGCGGAAAGTAAGTCTTTGAGTTTTTCTGCAAAGCATATGAATTTACGTTGCAGGTAAAAAATAACAGTTATTTAGGTAATTCATACTAAATTTATTGTAATAAGCAGTTGTGACTATCTAATTAAATATGAATTTCTAAATCTAGCAAACAAATTAAAACAAACTTCAGGTTTCAATTACTACGATCATCAAGACACTTTTAATATAAAATTGCGAAAGTAATAAAGATTTTAATTTTAATTCTAATAAAAATTACTACCTATTAACGGGAATAAACTAGGTTCAGTAGATTCACTCTTTAGTTGTTTTTTTGTTAAAGGTAAAGAATGAAACATAAATACCCTATACAATTTTGGGCAACTAGTAGATGCTTCCATTTAAAAGGACTATTTTATAAAGTGCTTCAAAGAAATTTTGAATAGAATGAGTAACAATAGTTTTACAAGAATGTTCTCTAAACAAACTTTAAAGATTTCAAATATCTCCCCCAGGTAGTTAGTTGTTCATCTCTGTCTAATTCGGTCTCTTTCGTACACAGTATAACGGGTATTTCGATTCTTAAAGCAGCAGCGCTCTTACAGCAAGACATTTGCTAAAGATTGTACATTATGTATACTATGTTAGAATTACCATGCCAGTAAACATGTTTACTATGAGTATGGACTAATTTTATAAATTATGCTTGATATGCTGCTATATCTAAAGATTTTGCTCTACTTAACTTAATTTTTTTTTGTAATAAATCATTTTGTGTTCATTTATGTATATTCTGTCAAAGCAGATTATTAACTGCGGTTAATAGTTGTTTATCGATTTCTCAATTAACAAATCTTTGGCGGGTAGCAGCAGGTAATATAAATATCGATCTGTAATATCGAGCTTTTTTTCTTATGATGAGATAATTTTAACATGTGAAAGAAAACAATAATTATTTAGATAAGATAGTACTGTAGATGTACTAGCAGTTCATAGTTTAATGGTTTGCACGGGAATACCGTCAACACAAACAGCGATTAAATTTTTTAAATACGATTAATGTATTTCTTGCAGAGTGGTAAGACTAAAATACATCGAACCATTATTTTTATTTTTAATAAACTAAGTTAGTCAGGATTATTACCATAGTATTATTACCGTATAATAAACTGACAACATTTTCAGAATTAGAATACAAAAAAATATTAAATAGGTATGCATGATAGGCAGTAAAAAACTACAGCAATAATTATTATAGTACAAATAAACAGCTAAGATATTAAGGCAAGAGAAAATGTGATTGCAAAAAAAGAAACAAAATAAAAAGAAAGGCCGTTTGAAAAAATAAGCACCTTTGAAAAGAGCAGTTTAAAATGTCATTAATACTAATAGTTTAAAAGAAAAAGAAATTATAGCAAGAGTATTTTAATTTAAAATAGTCAATGTAAATCAAGAACACAATGGGATAAGTATACATTATTCATTAACTCAAATAATAGTGTCCAACTTTATAAGGCTGATGAAGATATTTATGATATCGAAACGTTCCATGTTTAATAAATAGTTTTTAAAATGACAAAGTAATTTTTATTCCATGATCTAACAGCGGCTAAAAAAATGAGAACAATCTAAAAGCTGATGATTTTTGGGGTAGTCCTTAAATTATGTAACGTTTGAGGGGGAGAGGGAGGAGTCTCTGATAATGTTACGCAGTGTTACAAAGGGTTAGCGGAATATTAAGCTTAGTGTTGGATAACTCTTAAATTTTTTTTAAGAAAAAGAAATTTAACTTTTAAATTGTAAATTGATTTAAAACTACTATGAACATTATTTTAACAAATTAAGAGATTGTCGCCGAGAAACTGAAATAAATTTGCCTAGAATGGAAACAGAAAAAGATTTGTATTTTTAAATTTGCTTCAAACTTTCAGGGATGATTCTTGAGCCGTACTGGCCAAAGAAAGCACCACTAACATTGATAAGCTGGGCGTAGCAGGGCGATAAAAGTCAAAAGGCTAACTTTGTCATATTTGCTGCATCCAAAAATTCATGCTGTGCGCAAAGTTAATTATGTCAAGAAAACTACTAAAAAATGGAAGCTCTTGGTGGTTTCAAGCAATTTTTATGGATTCAGAATGCTTGCCAGCAAAAGCTATCTTTACTATCTGCGATAAATTGCGCTTCCAAAATGTACACTACAAAACTGCAACAAAATCTTTCTTGTCTATTTCGACGAATATCGCAGATATAATTCGACATATGACTATATGTCGAATTATATGTGCTTATATGAATTAATTATATGACATATATAAGACTTTATATGTCATTGGAAGCGCCACAACGACTTCAATGAGAGCTACACCATCGTATATTTTGTTTTTGGCATAATATGGCAACTAGTGGTGAGAAATGTATTTTTTGGTAAAAGACCGACAACTACTTAATCCTAAGGGTAAGCATAACATTTTCAGAATCCACTCTCCTAGGACAATAATTTTCTCTTATGTACCACCATAATCCAAGCAGCCCCCGAAAACTTAGGTTAAGTAATCTTTCTTTACAGTAGGAACTCTAGGATAAAGCTGTATTTAGGTTAGATTTGTTAGAAGATTATAAAGTATTCATTAAAGATTGTAGAAAGGGAATATTTTCAGAGTTATTACTATAAAGATTAGATACAGTTTACACTGTATTGTAAAACCCATGTAAAAGGTGAATATTTGCTAAAGCAATTTATTTTCCGCAACTCACTATTTTAATATATATTATGTAATTAGGAGATCAAGCGATACTTTAAATCCGAGAAGATTACTATAACGCCGAGGCGTTATAACATCTTCGAGGGTTTAAAGAAGCTTGATCTCCGTATTGCATAAGTTGTTTTATTTTATTTCGTATTTCAATCCTAATTTCTCCCTTTTAAAATTCATCCGAATTTATTGTATAAAGAAGCAAGTTGCCTTGTCTGTGTCATCATACGCGTAACCAAGGAGATAAAAAGCAGCATGTCACGTGTGGCTGTTATGCAACATCAAATGATTTTTACGTTGCCAACAACAACGGAGATCAAGAACGTCTTGAACTCCGGTGTCATTGACAACGGAGATCAAGTTATACTTTATTTTACTAATTGTAGTATATAAACAATTGTTTGAAATACGAAATGAAATAAAATAAAATTTAGCATGACTTTGACAGTGAAAATGAATTTTTGTTGAGGATGTTTGGGAGGTACAATTGGAGGCAAAATGAAAATGAAAATTAGAAATTCATGAATATCTTCGTTTTACAGCATATTACGAAGTAAATTAATAGTTACAATGCTAAAAAAGAATATAATATTTAAAAAAGAAAAATTTTTACTAATAATCTTGAATGAAATAGAAAATATCAAATAATATGAAAAAAATTTAAATAATTTTTGGCAGTGAATATGCTTTAATTTTAACTTTTCGGTAAATTATTAATAATTCAACGTTCTATAAAATATAGAAAACGCGATTTTCTTATACACCAATTAATTTATCGAGTAAGATTTTCGGTTTGTTTATAATTTTTTTCTCAACAACCAGTAGTGAATGTTTATAAAACTATGCAAAATCGGTTCTATGGAGTTCAACTTACGTAATTTAAAAATTTGGAACGCTTGGTAGCTTTTTTCCTGTAATTGAAATGACTATTCTATTATGTGAGCGAATCTCCATAAGATCGCATGTAAAATTACAATTACTTTGCTATACATTTACATTAGAAATATAAGAGAGTTAAGCCTTAATATTTAAAGAGAAAATTTAAAATTTATTTAAACTAGTAGAAGATTGATGGAACCATCAAAACTTGCTGAAATTATTATAGCTAGTTCACTTTTTGTAGTTTTTCAATTATCTAGTTCGTATACAAAAATTGTCATGCTTCTGGAGGTGGCCTTTAAAAATTATGCATATTCTTACTTAAGATCGGCTTTCTTTCTCTTTTTACTGAAATACTCCGTAAAGTTTAAACACTTTACAGACTCATTTGAGTCCGTAAAGTAGCACTCTTTCGGACTATTTCATTTGAAGAGGTTGCGGGAAGAATGATCTAAGTCACAACCTGTTCATTCTGAGATAATAAATACTATTTAAAATAACGGCGACTTAGATTGTTTTTCTGTAACGCGCTATATTTTAAACACGTAAATCAGGGACTTAGATTGATCTTTGATCCATAATACTTCTTTATGTAAAAGGTACGTACTTTAATTTCCAGATGACTGTAAAATGTTATTTTTGATTACAATGGACTTAAATCATTTTTCCCTCAACCTCTTCATGTGCATTGTTTCACACGTATTTGACGTAAGTCGCACACAGCCACGCCACGCCGACTTGGTTACCTCCTCCACTGTTATTAAAAACACATTTTCTATTTGAAATTATTAATTTCACGATTTCAGAAAAAAACGTAATAGACACCTCAGCACTAAAGTTGATTTTTTATCATTCACTCATTATGGTAATTTTTCTAGGCTAACGCCTCGAAAAATTATCTCCATATATATTCGTGATAAAAAAGTGCAACTTTAGTGTCTTGGTATACAAATAACTATTGTCAACTTCGTTCGAACATTTGTTCATGTCATTTTCCGATCATCTGTTCGGAATTTTGTTCAGTTTATTCTATTAAAACGTAACAAAAACTTACTGTGTGTCCATGTGTGATAACTAAACTATAGTTTCTAAATATGTAGAGTTTCTCTGATTTTCCTAGTGACACTTCATATTTTGAAACTATTTATTAGAAGGTTGTTAATTATGAAAATTGGTTTACTAAATTATACTGTCAATATGACAATTACCTATGTTAGATATGAAATTGATATAGTATAGTAATTTTAAAATTCTCTATAAACAGTAAATGAATGATAATGTGCATATTAAAAACTTTTATTTCATTTCGTATTTCAAACAATTGTTTAAATACCACAATTAGTAAAATAAAGTATATCTTGATCTCCGTTGTCAATGACACCGGAGTTCAAGACGCTCTTGATCTCCGTTGTTGTTGGCAACGTAAATCATTTGATGTTGCATAACAGCCACACGTGACATGCTGCTTTTTATCTCCTTGGTTACGCGTATGATGACACAGACAAGGCAACTTGCTTCTTTATACAATAAATTCGGATGAATTTTAAAAGGAAGAAATTAGGATTGAAATACGAAATAACATAAAACAACTTATGCAATACGGAGCTCAAGCTTCTTTAAATCCTCGAAGATGTTATAAAGCCTCGGCTGGCGCCTTGGCGTTATAATACATCTTCTCGGATTTAATGTATAGCTTGATCTCCTAATTACATAATATATATTACATGAATACAAATAAACATGGCATAAAGCATAACCTAAA
The DNA here is from genome assembly GCA_929113105.1 of Agrypnus murinus. Classification (NCBI taxonomy): domain Eukaryota; kingdom Metazoa; phylum Arthropoda; class Insecta; order Coleoptera; family Elateridae; genus Agrypnus; species Agrypnus murinus. Next base: position 183,619,223 of record OV816024.1, on the reverse strand, counting down.
ATTTATAACTGACAGCTGCTGAATTTTGTCACTAAATTAAATTATTGTTATTATTAAATTAAATTATTATTAAAATTAAAAACAACAAAAAATATCTCTGTTTCAGACAGCTTAGTTTTGGCCTAGAAAGCCATAGATTTTGACATCCGTGTCCTAACTCTAAAATAACACAGTTAAAGTTTTCAGTCAGGAACTCTAGGCTAAACTAAGATTTGAACGGTTTTGGAAACTATAAATGCAGCATTGTAGATAGCTTATACATTAACATAACCAATTATGTAACATTGTAACTACAGGTATTTAATGTATACGTACCTTAATAAATTTTTCAGATATATGATCATTAAAATAACGATATAAATACAAATCAAATAAAACCTTAAAAAACTGCAGTAATAATTAATTAAATGCTGCGTAATTACTGTAGCATACTATTACATATGCTTTTTTTGGTTGCGGTAGACCTAAAACAAAAATATAGTCAAAAGTGTGGTGTAAGCAGAAGCGTCCCTAAGGTCGGTCAGACGGGCGTACGCCCGGGACCCCGAGGGCCAGTGGGGCCCCGCACCGAGCTACCTTATTTTAATCAACAACCCAATATATATCTTACGCATTAATAAAATAGACTGGGAAACCGACATTTGATGCAAGTACTTATACATCTAAAGCTTACTTTTGAAATAAAGCGTACCATATTTCCAAACAGCTCACCGTTTGAACATTTTTATAAACGAGCAAACGGCGAGACGTTTGTAACGGAATAGTCGAGCGCCGCTGGTCTGAGTTTTAAAACTAGTGATGGAGGTAGTGAGAAGATCCCGCTCGTCCCCCCTATCTAGCAGCACTGCTTAGTAGTGGTGTGTTTTAATGCTACTCGTAACATCCAACACCAAAGCTTCGGGAAATAAAAAGGTGTCGAACACTTCAAAATAAACAGTAGCGACGCGTCATAGAATTTTGTTACCGGAAGTACCTACTAACAATAAAGTTGGTCCATTGATTATGTGCTCATAAGCATGGATGGTACTTTTGAAGGTCGCTTGAATTGCCAAAGCAGTGGAAATGACAGAAACAGCAGTATATACAAATACGTATCTAGTATTAAAATAAAGATGGATATACTTAATATTTCAATGTAAGTGGGTCTCACAACACCTAAGCGTTGTAACACTTCGAGAAGCATCGAGAAGTGTATGCGTTATCTTATAATCCACCACTACTGCTGAGTATTCTACTACTGCTAGTTTGAGAACATCTTGTATACAGGGTGTAACTAATATACTAGAAACTTCGTAATGGTTTCATAATGTAGCTGTAATGATTTAAAACATATTTTTCTTATCACCATTCCTGCTAGTTTTGGAGAAAATAATAAACAAGCAAAAAAATGTTTAATATGTTCTAAGGAAAATATGTTTTAAATTTTCTATTACAGCTATCCCCCTTTACGAGGTTTCTAGTTAAATTAGTTGCACCCTGTATATTTATTTATTCACTTTTTTACTGGGGGCCCCATTCCATATTTGTGCCCGGGGCCTCAAAATCTAAAGGACGGCACTGGGTGTAAGTATTATTTCTGGACAATTTCAAAGGTTTCTGTAAATTGAACAGCGCTTTAACCTCATTTATAATGTGTATTATCAGCATGGCCAGGAATCATCCAGTTCATGAAAACATACAGCTATGTTACAGTAGGAACATACGACACATGTGCTCCGCTAAAGGTACTGTCTAGTTATAATTTTTTTGTAGGATTTTTTGATCTTGTGAAAAACGAGGAACGTTGTGGTTTGCATAGTGAACTTTCTCCCAGTACAAAAAACCTAACTGTGTACGATCGTGATGTGCTCTGCCATAGTTAGTGGTAGATAACATAACAAGCATATATGGGACCTCAAATCAAAGCTTCATATTCAAGTTTGGATCTCACAAATGTGTAGTACAGACGCAATAAGGTTTTGATATTATGAAAAGCTTTCGAGTTTCTTATTACGAAAACGAGAGATTTAGTTGCATTCTGTACTATATGATGTATATGTGTTTTAAACTCAAATCTGGTGTCAAAGCATACACCAAAATCCTGCAAATCTGTGCAACATGAATCAGGTTGTATTAATTGGTTAACGTTTGACGACGTTTCTATTTGCATTAGATATGTTTTATGATAAATGAATGTTATAGCATTGCCGCTACAGAGAGAATATAACTTAATACGGATAATTAATTTAAAAAGTATAATAAAAAAAGACGAGACGCAGCGTTAAAGATATATAATGTAGCAACGTGAAACTAAAATATTATTGATCTACCTCTAATAACAATAAAGCAATTAGAAAAGTTTTAAACGATTGGCTAGAAAGCCACCTTAAGTAAAGTTAGAACTGGTATAAAATGTGTGCATATAAGCTATGCCAACATTTTTGAAGATAATCCGGCGGATTAAACTCACGTCAATACGTCTTGAGTAGTAGTCATTACTCAGTTTCACTTTGTATTGTTTTGTCACAATACCCATGTGCGATACTACAACTAATGCAGTAAAATTTTTCTAATTAGATATACTTTGAACAGGTAGGTCATTTTCAAATAAGTATATCATATATTTGAGTATTGGAAAGGCATCTAACGCAAACTGCAAAAAATGATAATAGTATTTTCAAATTAGAGCTGATTTAGAAACTTACCAAGTTAGTTAATGCACATTAAAAAAAGATTTATTGAAAAAATCAGTGGATACAAATTACACCGTTTATTCGATTTCAAGACTAATTTAGCTAAAAAATGATAGCCTCAGGTGTTGCAGTCAGATCAATGCATATATAAAAATTGTGACCTAAACACGTATACGTGATTAACTGAAATGTGGTTTTGAATCCAGAAGTTTCAGTGTGTTAGATTATTAATCACAACAGATATTTGAATTTTCCCAGAAAATGTTACAAATTGGCGCAGCCAGCACATTCTGTAATATACAGCTTTTAAGTTGGGACATTTTGCTGACACAAAGTTCAGAGTTCAGAGAGAAGGATTAATATTCCGGTTATTATCCGAAACTTTATATCAAAGTCAATGAGATGGGGAAAAAGAAAATCACAGGACATGAATTTAATAGAATATTATTTCGGTGATGTACACCCACTATTTTCTTTTGAATACTACTAAAAATGGAAACGATTAAATAGGTTTTGATGTTGTAATTTGTTGGCAACAATTATTAAAGATTTCATAACGGTTTTTCAAATTAAATATGAAAAGAAAAATCCCTCATAAATAAGAAACCATCTTTTGTTAATTAAATATTTAATTAGCGGGAAAACTAGAAGCTTTCTAAATTTAAAGCTTGATAATTCTGAGATAATGAGTATAACCTTTCATTTAAAAATAAGAATTTTGCTTTAGCCTTTTAAACGTATATTCTATTAATAATTATAAAATTATTAATTCTTGATAAAAAAGGTCATTTAAAAACTGCCAATTCTAGAAAATTGCTGTACTTAATTTATTTTTCATTGGAAATTTCTACATGGAACATGCACCATGTAGTTTTTTATATGCTACAAACATTGGAATGTAATTTTTATTGAAAGCTCTTAAAAGCTCTGTTAATACCCTTTAAAATTGAAAACCGTTTTATTTTGCAGAATTACAAGCAACTAACAATCATTTTCCACATGAATGACTAATCAGTTCGAAGTTTAGACTATTAAAAAGCATTTAATTCTAAAAAAACGGAAGCGAAACATCGTAAAACGTAGTACATTTGTCGTCGAGTTTATAGGAAAAGTAGCAAAATAACGCTCAGTCAGCATCACCACGCCACACTTTTGAGTGCTTCTACAATGGATGTCACGAGCTTTAAGATATTGCTGCCACATTTTTAAAGACACTTAAAAGGCACGTGCATTATTCATAGGGTAAAAGATCGTGATGCTGGACCGATCACAAGCGCTGCAAACGAAAAACGTCTTTTGTCGACAGTAATTAAGAAAAGACACTCGTTTCAAGCCCAGCTCCAGGAAAGAAACTTTCCAATATCCTTTCCATTCGATTTCCCCCTATTTAATATATAAAATGCATTTCTAAGGATTCCAGCTGTAAAATACTCTGAATTGCTTTTAATTAAGTTTGCCGTTAGTCCTCTTTTGACCTACACAGGAATTAATTAGGAAATAAAACTTTCTTTTTTTGCTTTGCATAGGGCTTTGTATGTACTATATTATGTAATCAGTGCCTTAAGATACACTATACTGCTATTGAAGTCAAATTCTTTCAAAGGTGAAAAAAAAGACGAATTAAACTCGGAAATATACCATATATGATTCTATGACTAACTATAATTTATACATATTGTCATGATATTTTATTATACTAGGGAAATTTTACTCTCACGATAATATTTAATAAGCAGATTTTACGCAATTCTATTACTACCCGATTTAATGGTTGCATAATTATAAATTTTGAAAAAGTTTTTCTTCATGAAAATGAATTTGGTTAATTAAAATTAACATGTACACAAAAACTCTTGAAGTAGATAAAGGATATGTGGGAATCCAGATTTTCATAGAAAATAGATAATCTTTCTCATAAGTTAACAATTTGGGGATAGTTTATGCATCTTTTCAACTTTAAAGTTTAATTGAATTATGCAATTTGGCTTTTATATCAAAATTTTTGGCATCTAAAAACATTCAGAAATATTATAAATATATACATAATATTATTAATAATTAAATGTTTAGATTTATGGAGAAAAGAATGTGTAAAAAGGGTTTTTTGAAATTAAGTTAATTATTAGTAATAGGAAAGTGTTCTTTCGCCAACATTAAAATTAAGGGTATCATTATATTTTTCAACCCAAGTGTTGATGAATTCAGCATTTTCTTTTCTATAAGTTATAATTAGTTTTTGCATCAATAAATGTTTATAAATAATAATTGGGTTATATAAAATCTGAAATATAATTTTTTTGTTTTTTGAGGAATTCATTGGTTTCCCAAAAGATTTCTATAAACGAAAGCCATTTTTTAACAATTAAGTAGTAATTACTCTATCAGAGGAAGAAGGTGCGCTTCTAGCTGCTTCAAAAATTAAAATTGTAAGGTTAGATTTCAACTGTGAATATAATAAAGAAGTAAGGTTATGTGAAACGTCAATAATAGAAAATTTTGTTTTAAGTGTGTTTAAATATAGTATAGTTAGTTGTTCATCGAATTTAATTTTAAACTTTTAAAAAATCATTTTGAAACTAATAACATTCATAATTTTATTTAACTTTGTCAAGGTTAAATTAATTTTGAAAATATCACTGCCTATACGTACCTATTTAATTGAAAGAAGATCCCTTTTTCATAAACAACGATAACTTGGCTTTCAATTTATCTAGAAATTATATTTGGATAGTCTATCTTACCGTTTTGTATGTACAATTCATACATATCTTTGTATATTCCTTTGAGATCTTCATTACGTTTGCTTTTGATTTTAATGAATAAATCAATTCAGCTCTAAATTGAACATTTTATTTCTTTGATCCATGTATGAGATCTGTCCGATAACTACGAGAACTAAGGCCATACAAATTTTATTTTACAAAATTTATTGCTCGTACATGCTTGGAAAGATAAACTACAAATAAATAGACCTAAAAAACAAAAGATGTACTCTATAAATGGTATTCATAGTTCAAATTGATATGGGTTTTATTTAATAGTATGTTTAATCCTGTTTCACTATCAAAACTAAATCCGTTAAGTAACGTAGTACCGTATGAAAGACTGTTTTATCAAAATCTAGCTAAAACTCATTTTGCAGACCGACCTATAAGTAACACTTTTCTTCTAATTAATAATTTCTAAATCGGATTACCTATGGATCAATATTATTGGAGAGTAAATATTGAGGTAAATATTAAAGTAAAGTTCGATTACTAAATCTTTAATTAAGAAGTTTATAAATCCTAAATATATTTTATATTTTAATAAATACTGTGAAACTTTTTACTATAGTCTCGCCAACAAATGAAGGATTTAATATTACCGATATCACGAGGGCAGAATTGTAAAAAGCATCACAAATCACGCAGTGTTCACCCCACGATCACGTGGTCGACTCGAGAAATTTATCTGATAACAGAAACAACTGATGAACTGGAATGATTCAGTAGCGTCACAAAATGTCCTTTAAGAAGGCTAACGTTGATGCTTAATGTGTATTCGATTATAATCGAATACACGTACAAAATAGGGAAAATGAAATTAATTTATACTATAAGAACAATTATTATTAACGTCCAAGTTGAATTATTTCATTCCACCTATAAAATACTATTTGACTCACAGTTAGGCATATTTTTGTTTTCCATGTAATATGGATGCAAGTAAACGGCAAAAAATATAAATTAAATTAAACATATAAAAGCAGAAATATTGTTATAAACAAAAATCCTTAAGAATTACTATAATAGCTAAGTAATTCCTTTACAACAGTAACAAATTGTTTATACATTAATTGTTTTATTGAAATTGGTAAATTATTATACAGTACGATTCCTAATATATAAAAAGGATTGCCATAATTTAGTATCAGTTTTATGCACTTAAAAATGTAAATTAACACCAGTTATGATTTGTGTAGTTATGATTATTGATTTCAAACGAGAAACATTCTTTTTCACAAATTGTAAATCTTCAAAATTGGTTATTATTTGAAAATGCTGATTTAGAAGAAGTTATATCTCGGTAGCTCATATTGAACATATAACGAACAGCCCTTTTTTGGATGATAAATAAACGAACAACCTATTTTTATTATTATTATATGTTCAAATACGATTTCATTATTAAGAGTCTATCACTAATGTGTGTATTATTTATATGTCGACATTAATTTTTCATAATTTACAGATTAACATTGTTTTTATTCATATAGTAACAAATATTTAAGTTCAATTTAAACAAATTGAATTTGTTTAAATGTTATAACTTTATTTTCGAAAACACTCTCAATTAAGAAAATAAATTCTGAATTTATTAAATAATTATCTTTATGATTTTATTATTTTAAAAATTGACCTAAATCATTTTATTTTGACCAACCTTGTATATTATACGTCAACATTCACTTTTGTACCATCAGTAACATAGGAATCTTCCAAACAGCTGATCTCCATTCCATTCAAGGTCGAAAACCAAATTGTTAAAATGGAAATCAATAAAAATCTTCTTTAATTTATTTTAACAAAATCGTTGATAATTCCCAATAATTGTTGAAGAACGAAAATAAATCTTCTTTGATTTAAATATTTAGGTAACTATTTAATTCCATAAACACTTTGTTAAAAATTGTCGATTGTTTACAAAAAACAATCGAAACACGACACAAATTTTCTAAGCAATCGCACATCAAAGTTTTATCATGACGTCACTAACGAAAAACATGTGTTCATAATTAGCACTAATCTTAAATCTAAAAAGACAGAAATGTAGAAATAACAAAATAACGATTAAAACAACATAAGACACTTATAGTCTAAAATCACATTAACTGAGAAAATTAACAAAAACGACCAACGGTAAAAAAATCTGATTAAAACTTAATTACAAAGAAAACTCATTAACTCCAGCTATACCTGTACAAGAAATGATTACATGGCTACCCAAGGTAACTCATACATATGCAGTTTACATACAAAAATATTTACAATAAAAGAAAAACAAAAATAAAGATCCGTTTATACGTTTTTTAAGAACAAACGATGCTTTGCAAGATTCCATACAAATAACAACATAAATGAAATCAAACTATACCCAAACTTGTTCAGCATACAGTCCTGAAGTGCCTGCATTCATACAACGGTGTAAAATATTATAATAAAATCAATATTTGAAGAAATTGAAGCATATCAGCAAAGCCAATACCTTCACAAAGATTAACACAAATTTCTCAAATACAGGAAATTGTAAGTTAAATGTACTGTTATAGACATTACAATAATGACCCGTTTTACATATTTCCAGTAAAATATTTTCCCGGAACTGGTTCAGCTTAGAGGATCAAGAAAATTCTCTTTTATGTTATTTATCGACAAACCCCATATAAAGAAAGAAAGATAAAATCCTCTAAAAAATTGGATAAACTATCTTGAACATGCAACATGGGTTGCATGAAACATGTTCTACTACAAAAACAATCTAACTGATTGATATGCCTTTTTATTTTTATAAACCTTTTATAAAGTGAGGTTAAATGTGTATTAAGACAATCGTACTCCTATTTTCCTACTTTAACTTGATAAAATTATCTGTAACCTAACATATAGCTTTTAGATTAAATAAACCTAATATCCTAGCATGTCTATCTTTTTATTTAATGCATGAAATAATTATATTTGTGTTTACGATCAAATCGTAGTCTTAAAATACTTCAAAATTTCAAATCGTCAAGTAAATTTTCAATCTGATGATTCCATACTTTCTCAATACAATTATTTCATAAATTCTTTTTCTTAAATAAATGCTATATACCTATAACACACTTTTATTAGCTTCCATGGAGACAAAATATTCTTAAGTGTCTTACATAAAATTCTGAATTTTTGTGTATATGTTTTGTAAATATCTTCTAAAGGCTAAAGGCAACGATTGAACGAAAATAATTAATTCAATCAAATAAGTATAATACGTAACTAGATCTTATATTATCAATAAGGCGAGTGGTGTAAATGCCAAGCTTACGCTGATAATAATGAATACTAGACCAATTCAGTTTAAGAATTCAAATTTATGTATAAGGATTAATTTTACACAAATATTTGTGTAATATGAAGCTGTTATAACTACACTATATTATCTTATCCTACAATAACCTAAACAGATTAAATTAGGTAATGCTATTATAATAACAATGTTCAACCAGTTTAGATTAAGGTTAGGAAATTCTATAATAATGAAAATTGAAGTGCGTTTACACGAAATATATGTGTGTACGTTATGCATTACATTAAGCTAGTAACCACATTCTTCACATATAAACGTCGTAGTCAGTGGCCTGAATCCAAAAACCCACATCCCTCCATATTATGAATATAACAAAAACTTAACTTACAACTATAAAACTTACTTGGAAGAAAAGTTTCCAACACAAATAAATCAAAAACAAACTTTTCTATATATTTCGGTAATTCCCGACTGAACGTAAACAAAGAAATTAGTATTTCTTTTCATTTTTATCTACATTCCTATCATCGCAGTTCGGAAAAAAATAACATTTCACTCTATAGATATAATAACAAGCATTATCTTTATTTTTCATAAAATTTAAATCTTCCTGTAGGTTTTATATTCATAAAATATTACTGTTAATAAAAAGCTTCAACATAAACTTAAAAGTGCCACCCCTGCGTTCATTATGTTTTAAAATATTCAAGATTTGGTAATAGTGAATATTTTGTTTTATGTTTAAAATATTAGGGATTACGCTTTTAAAATCTTCGGGTCTCCCTCTTTTACGACAAACATATTTTTAATATAACATGAAACAAGTTTAAAATTGTATACTCTGGCTTTCCATTACTGATTAAAAATATTTTTATAGTTATGGCGCCCTTTTCTGTTCTGTATAATTCATAAAATTAAAAATAAAACGAAGCTAGAGGTCAAATTTCAAAATAATTTTATAACGGCATATCATAAATATTCAGCAAAACTTTAGAAATAAATAAGTTCACGCAAGAAACATTGATAAAAGGTGTCTCACAATAGATTGTCATTGATTGTAGATATTTACGTGATTCATCTGCGTTAGGCTATAGCGTATAGCCACGGTCCCCTATTGAACTAGAAATTGAGGTACGCTCAACTAGAACGTTACTCTCCTAAATGAGTGCTACCAGCTCTCATTGGTGGGAATGACGTCGTTAACCATGCTCTACTACCTTTCCAGGTTAGTTAGTGCTCAAGCTACTCACATGCTCACCCGTCAGAGTCATCTCCCGTGGGAGTCCCTTAATCCCTAGTTCTGTTACCTGCTCGGTCAGGCCCATCCCAGATGTGAGTTAGGTTTGACCTAGGATATGCCTAGGATTTATCTAGGATTTTCCCACCAATTAAAGGTTTGGTGGACCTTCGACAGAGCCCCGTTAGACTATGCCTAAAGTAGAAACCCGCCAGTCTAAGATATGAGAGTCTAGATGTCTGTGGCTATCCCTTAAAGGTGATCACTCATTATAGACCTACTTGGTCTCGATAGTATCCTGGTATCTCGGGCACCCCGTCTCAATCAAAGGATAGGAAGTTTTGACTACGCTAGGGAACGACCTGACGGCACTGTTTCCCATAAGCTAATGGTTGTAACGGGTTACTTTTAACAAGTTACCCTGTTTGCTACATTGCAGATGATTTTAAGTTAAACCCTCGCTGTAAATTTCACTTTGAGAAAATTAAATTGCATAGAATATTTTACCACTTCGCATGCACATAAATTTAATCTTCAAATGCTACTTGGTTTAATTCGTTAAAATTCATTTTTTAGGTCAGTGCTGGAAAGCTTCGTAGGTAAAGTGTAGGTACTTGACATATTGCTCGATATATCTGCATAAAATAATAGAACTATAAGAATTGAACGTAGTAAAATTCAATAATTACAAATCTTAAAAACGTGTTAATTAATCATAACCTCAAAAGAATTATAGTGTCAAATCCCCGAGGCTACCAAAATAAATGGAAATTTATTTCCATTTATCACATTAAATCTGTGAAAATGCGTTCCTAATTAATACAACGCAATGAAAACGTAATTCACTAAGGCAATGCCATTTGAACATTTTAAGAGGTTAACGAAAGAAGAACATATAAAGAAGTAAAAAGTATTATCAAAACAGGAAAATGACTTTCGAAAATGTTCAGAAAGGCATCTAAGTAGGGAGGATGCAAAAATCCCGAAAGAAACTATACAGGATGGCACGAAAGTTAAGCAATACAGAGTGTCAGGAGATCAACACGTAACAAACTTCTTAATATATGAGTTACGGTAAATTCAACTAGTTACTAATAGGAATTCGACAACAGACTTGTATGCTACCAAAAATGTAAAATATTATATGCAATTTTATTATTAGCATAAACAGCACTTTACGATAAAGATTCAAACTGGAATCGTCATAAAATGCCAAAAGGGTAATTATAAAATCCTGCCCGTTACAAGGTAAAAGCGTTAGGGGTCTCCAAATCTCAGAAAGCCCTGTCCCCCCAAAAGGCCCAAATCTGTGCCCTGTGCAAGTGCTGCTCTGTCGTCCAACATAAAATAACTAAACTAAATATAATTGTCCAATAACAATTATCCGAGATAAGAATTTTCTACTTTTAACGCAAATATGTTCAAAAGATGAGCAGATAGTGGCAATTGAGAAATAGTGGAGTTTTCCAATTTTTATATATTGATAAAATACTACACTAAGTACAGCATATATTCAACTTCCACAAATTAAGAAGTTATGGGAAATTACAAATTTAGATGTTATCTGAACTTATCACCTTTATCGTAGTCAATAAGTCGACAGTGACATTTTATATACTATAAATATAAAAAATCAGGGGTCGCCAAACTTCTTTGACCGTTAAGAGTTTCTAGACTTTTCATCGATCCCCTATATGTTTCTATTGGCCCCTAACTAAAATAACTTAACTAAAAGAAAACAAAAATAATTAAAATAGCTAAAATAACTAAAGAAACGTAACTTAATTAACTAAGGTTTCTAAAATAACTGCAGTAACTAAAATAACTAAAATAACAAAAATAACTAAAAGTACAAAAAAAAAAACTAAAATAGCTAAAATGACTAAAATAACTAAAATAGCTTAACTAAATATTTGATTGGCCTCCGTAACTACTTTTATGACCTTGCTCCATCTTACAGGTCCTATTCATGTCACTGTTCTCACGATTCGCTTTTAATTGCGTTCATTCAGGATGGGGGTAATCCAAGTTACACGAATTAAATATTCCCCGTATAATGATGTCTTATATTTCTCTATTGATCCCCTGATCCCGAATCGATCCTCAAACAATGTTATATCGACCCCTGGGGGTCCATATCCATATCCATATTCTCCAAGTAAAAAACAGTTTTTCTAAAGCATGAGCTAATGAGTATCGTTCTAATTAAGGATAATTGTAAAAAAAGTATAAGGCTCTCATCCGGAGTCAGTTAATATATAAAACATTAAGTATTGACTATTAGGCAATCAATAAAATATTATCCTTGATATTTTTGTCACTTGCATGAACCTAACTAAAAGAGAAGAACATTATTCAATTTCACGTATATTATCAGCATTTCTACAATATATATCAATATTACAATGTATTGCTTGCATATCAATTTTAATGAAATCCATATGTAGTGTTTTATTCAGTTGATTTATAAACTTTATAGAGGTAGTTTATATAGCTGGATGTGAGAGTACATTTATTTATTATATCATAATTTCTTACTAGTGTTGATAATGTTGCGTTGTTTCATTATAACGAGTATGAAGCCTCTAATGAAAATAGTATAGGCGCTATGTTATATTGATGCTCTAATACTCATTCGCCTGGGATTATCATTATGTCATTTGCGTGGATTTCTAGCTCCACGGAATGACAACTTGTCCACGTAAATGACAAATCCTACATACATTCATGTTCTTATATTATGGTATGTAAAAAAAATGTGGAACAGAAGAAGAGAAAAAGAGAATGCCAGAAGAAAAAAAGAGAAGAAATTAAAAATGAACCAGAAAAGAAAAAAATAGAAAAGCTTAAACATGATGACTGTCATCATGACTGTCACGTAAAATAAAAATTGTTAAAGGTCGAAAATGTACAGATTAAGCTCTACTAATCAGCAGTATGTGTTCTAGACAATAAATTAATCATACTCTTTCTTAGAAAAACAGATTTCAACATTTTTCCTTTCCGAAAATTTTTCACATCCAAATTGTGAATTTCGGGAGAGACACCCATATAACAAAATGATATATTGAAAAACTAGTTTTTTAACATGTGTTAAATTATTGACTTAATACAATTACAGTTTCACAAATAAAAAAATGTGATGAAAATGTCTTTGAAACGTGTAATAGGAAAGACCATTTTTGTAAAGGACAGTCAGTTTTTCACATTTTCTATATTCTATCAGGGGTACTTAGTATTGCCTGCTTAGAGTTACTGAAATTAAAAATATTTCGTGTATTAATATTATAGAATAAATTGAAAGTGGAAAATAAGACAATCTTTTTAAGTAGGACGTCCGACGAAGGAGGACAAAAAAGATAAAAGAAAAATCACTACCCAGTAGCAGTTTATAGTTCAGTATTATATAGCATCGAAAAATTCACGTCGCATTTTGTAACAGGTGGAATTTTCTGAATTTTTAATAACGTAATTATCTAATTATAAAATGTCAGAAAACTGTTATCCTAAAAGATCTAGAAAATGTAACGTGAAGTTTTAGTTCATTCGTCTGTACACTGAAGTGGCTAAGTAGAGGTAAAGTAGCAACTCGTGAGGGTTTGTAGTAGATTTTTGCAAATCTTCAGATTTATTGTATATAGAACTAGCATACGTATTTAATATTACGTAGACTTATCGACGATTAATAGTCATTCTACTTGGTTGACATGTCTGTTTATAAAACAGTTATTTCTTAAATGTGCAAATAATATTTCATCTGCTAAGTATATTTAAATTACAAAGTAATAGCAAATTGACAGTATATTATTAATAAAAATAAAGAGCTATAAATATGCAAAATATTTTATTAAATTATTATAAAAAACATTCAAGTGCAAAATGTTTTTATAATTGATTCTATTTTGTCACTGATTATAATAAGTTAGTAATATGTATTATTTTATTAAACATGATAAAATTTACATCAGCATCAATAACCATTGTTGGCAACCCGGAAAATAATGAATAGTAATGCAAAAGTTACCTTTGATGCTAAACAACTTTATAAATTCGGAAGGTACCAAATAATCCTTTGGAAGGTTAGTTTAATAAACATTATGCATTAAACTTCAACAAAGTTGCATGGAGAAAAAGCATATTTCGTACATTGAGGGTAGACGGTTGAGAGGAAATTACTGTAAAAGGGTTTTACAGTAATTTCCGTCAATAAGATTCCTTAAAAGAAATAATGTTTGTACTTTTAATTAAACGTTATTTTAAGTTATTTTAAATATCTTTTTCTAAAGGTAACTTAGACTATGCAATTTCTGAAAGCTACACCTCGATAGAATTGCTGCGCGGGAATTCTATGTGTTCATTAAATTTCTAACATTATTGCATTAAATATATTGAAAAATATCTATGAATATATTCTTTATTTAAACGATAAGCATTCTTGTAATCACACTAGGCATTTATAGAATTGTTACTAAGTAACCAATAAAAAGAAAAAGAAGGAAAAAGTGAATCTAAAATAGTATATTGTGTTATTAGGATTAAAAGTGACACTTTTTTTACTACTTACATTTTTTTTAATGTAATAGTTATTTACATTACAAGGTGTAAGGTGTTTTTGATTGGCTGAGGCGAAGCGTAAGGGTAGCCGAGGTTAGTTAAAAACACCGAGCACATGAAAAAACTTTCGCAGCGTGTAATGTATTAAACTTTTCATTCTCCCCTTGACATGTATTAACCACCGTAAATAAATAAATAAAATGATGACTCAGTGATTATAATAAAATAACGTTTGTATATACAACAGTATTGTTACCAAGGTAATGCTGACAACAGCCACCTTATAATATTATATTTAAAAAAAATTGACAGTTTTACTTCGTTGTCCAGGGACCGAAAGTTTTTCATACCTAGCAACCACTTCGCATGTTTTACTTTCGCTTTAGGTTGCCTTGGCAAGATAAAAAGTTACACTTTCGTAAAGGGGAGAATGAAATAGTTATTTACATTACAAGCTGCGAAAGTTTACTTTTAGGTGCAAGGTGTTTTTGATTGGCCTAGGCGAAGCGTAAGCGTAGCCGAGGTTAGTTTAAAAACATCGAGCACCTGAAAGGGCTTTCGCAGCGTGTAATGTATTAAACTTTTCATTCTCCCCTTGATATTTATTAAACACCGTAAATAAATAAATGATATGATGATTCAGTGATTATAATAAAATAATGTTTGTATATACAACAGTATTGTTACCAAGGTAATGCTGACAACAGCCACCTTATAATATTATATTTAAAAAAAATTGACAGTTTTACTTCGTTGTCCAGGGACCGAAAGTTTTTCATACCTAGCAACCACTTCGCATGTTTTACTTTCGCTTTAAGTTGCCTTGGCAAGATAAAAAGTTACACTTTCGTAAAGGGGAGAATGAAATAGTTATTTACATTACAAGCTGCGAAAGTTTACTTTTAGGTGCAAGGTGTTTTTGATTGGCCTAGGCGAAGCGTAAGCGTAGCCGAGGTTAGTTTAAAAACATCGAGCACCTGAAAGGGCTTTCGCAGCGTGTAATGTATTAAACTTTTCATTCTCCCCTTGACATTTATTAAACACCGTAAATAAATAAATGATATGATGATTCAGTGATTATAATAAAATAATGTTTGTATATACAACAGTATTGTTACCAAGGTAATGCTGACAACAGCCACCTTATAACATTATATTTAAAAAAAATTGACAGTTTTACTTCGTTGTCCTGGGACCGAAAGTTTTTCATACCTAGCAACCACTTCGCATGTTTTACTTTCGCATTAGGTTGCCTTGGCAAGATAAAAAGTTACACTTTCGTAAAGGGGAGAATGAAATAGTTATTTACATTACAAGCTGCGAAAGTTTACTTTTAGGTGCAAGGTGTTTTTGATTGGCCTAGGCGAAGCGTAAGCGTAGCCGAGGTTAGTTTAAAAACATCGAGCACCTGAAAGGGCTTTCGCAGCGTGTAATGTATTAAACTTTTCATTCTCCCCTTGACATTTATTAAACACCGTAAATAAATAAATGATATGATGATTCAGTGATTATAATAAAATAATGTTTGTATATATAACAGTATTGTTACCAAGGTAATGCTGACAACAGCCACCTTATAATATTATATTTAAAAAAATTGACAGTTTTACTTCGTTGTCCTGGGACCGAAAGTTTTTCATACCTAGCAACCACTTCGCATGTTTTACGTTCGCTTTAGGTTGCCTTGGCAAGATAAAAAGTTACACTTTCGTAAAGGAGAGAATGAAATAGTTATTTACATTACAAGCTGCGAAAGTTTACTTTTAGGTGCAAGGTGTTTTTGATTGGCCTAGGCGAAGCGTAAGCGTAGCCGAGGTTAGTTTAAAAACACGAGCACCTGAAAGGGCTTTCGCAGCGTGTAATGTATTAAACTTTTCATTCTCCCCTTGATATTTATTAAACACCATAAATAAATAAATGATATGATGATTCAGTGATTATAATAAAATAATGTTTGTATATACAACAGTATTGTTACCAAGGTAATGCTGACAACAGCCACCTTATAATATTATATTTTAAGTTGAAAATAATTCTTCACAATCACCTAAATCTTGCAATCAGATTTTTAAAACTAACCTAGGAATTCAAACTCATTTCAAAAGTGCACAACATTTAACAGATTATAGACATAAACTGTACAATCGTCATACTCGAAATGACACATCAGTACACGTTAACATAGAAAATGAAGAGATTCTACTAAATAGCAAAAATAAACCTCAATAACAGCAAAAGCATGACAACATTTTATTTTGAAAAAAAATTTAGTATAAAAAACTATTACAGAATAGCATAAATATTTCACGTGGCCCAAAACATTCAGCTAAAAAATACTTTGAAGAGCAGAAATGAAAAGATTTCTCTAGAAAAAATGAAACACGGCAGTAAAAACCCTAAGCGTAAATTGAAACAAAAAAAAGGAATTCGAAAAGCAGAGTATGAATATCAAATTGGCCATGCTATTATTATAATCAACCAAAAACAGCAGTTCGAAATGTTTTTGATGACAACAAGCCAAACCAACACAAAATAAATATTAGCGAAGCACTTTAACGATAATTTTGAAAATTCTAACGAGAAGTGAATTTAATCGGCTAAATAATTCTTACCTCGTAAGAATTATTTAGAAATTTAAATCGTAAGCATTGTTTCTACCATTCAAAGAATCTCGATTAATACATCCCATGGTTCGTATAGAATAATTATGAGATCAATTAAGTGCAATAAAGATATTCCAGTAATTCTAAGTACCAACATCATCGTTGTATCAAACATTTTTCTTTAGATGGAGCAGTTGTAAATACATCTTAGAAGAGACTAAATAATCTGGTTCAGATTTTCCATCGTTGTGCAAAAAAAGTGTAAGGTGCAAAAAAATCTGAAAATTCAATTTATAAAAATAATCCTACTACGGCCCTGTATAATATCAAAATATTCTGGCAGTTAGATTTGAATTCATCCCCCACGTTAAATTCGCGTTCATTTCAATATAGGTATTTACAGACAGCTGTATTCAAAGTTGTAAGCAATTTAAGTTGATATGACTTTCATTCCAATTCTCACTGGTGAAATTGTTTTTAGCAGACGAAATTAATGATAATTTTGCTAATTATACAAATGCTAAGTTTCGTTGCGGTTCGAACAATATTTAGATATTAGAATTTATTGAAAGAGATGTATTTGAAACAAGACAAAATGCACAACGAAACATCCAACATATCACTTCTTCAATCTATCAAACGCAAGATCACAGAAAACAATCTAATTTCTGTTAAAGCAGATAAGGGTAACAGTTTGGTAATTTACCTAAAGATATTTATATATATATATAGTTAAGGAATTTATTAACAAAGACAATTTAGAAACTTTGAACAAAAACTGAATCACAAAATTCCAGAAAGAAGTAAAATAAACTTTAGAAAACTGCAATATCTGCTTTTCAGAATTAGAAAAGCTGCAAATCATAAATAAAAACCTACAACTACCTAAGCTGTATAGACTCATCAAAACACATAAACAGAATATGCCTATTAGAGAAGTTGAATCATAATATCAATGCACATCCTAATCACATTTTGTCCAAGAAACTCAACCAGATTATTAATATGATAGGTTACAATGCATTAGAATTAGTCAATAAGCTACAAAACATACATCTTCCACCTCATTCAAAACTCGTTATCTTTGATGTTTGTACGTAATTTGTTCTCCAGAATACCTCCACAAGAATGTATTCCTTTATTAAATAGTTTCTTGATCAATAGTAATATAGAATTAGTTAAAAAGTTAAAGTTAATTCAATTATTTGACCTTTACTATATTGACGTTATTTTTATATCAACTAATACTTTTTATATAACTGAAAACGATATTTATTCAGTAAGTAAAATAATGTTTTTAACTTAAATGTTGTTGTGATAATATTGAATCAGTCATTTATTGGAGTTTTAGATTTCAATTAATTGAATGAAGTGTCAAAGTAGATATTTCTCATTATGTTATTCAAACTATCGAATTAAGTAAGAAACCCTTTCACAATTGGGGGCTCCGGTATTCATAAATAAAAAACAAAAACAGACTTAATCAAGTGGGTGGCGCCCATATTTCTAATTATTACTTATATTTCCTGTTTCCCTTTTGCACTTTATGAACTTAAGAAACCAGTACCTATGACACCTGAGTAGAATTCGATTGAATAAGATGTCTTTATCGGGGCAAATAAGTCTAGTAACGTAAGTATCTGTAGTGAAAGTTTAAGCATTTTCGTTGAGCAACTTTAAAGTAAGTACTAGCCTGTTCATATTTTAATTAGACTAATTAAGTGTGTTACACAACTAGCGATATAAGCTTTTTGGATGGCATACTCTCTGCACAGCTATACAATAAATTTAAGTAAAATCTGGGTGATGCAGATCTCAATACCGAATGCTTGAAAGAGCTTGTAAAGCTTAATATTAGATAATTTTTTCAATCCAGTTTTAGCAATTTGATGTTGATCTCTGATTACATCAGTTCTGCTATAACGGTTACATATGGCTTAGACTACATTTTTTACATGGTTGGAAAACTACATAATTTTCGCATGTGAAACGTTACTGTACCGGTTAGATTTGCTTCCACTTGATGGTTTAGTCCGAGTGTCATCCCATGTAAGATCTTTTCGAAGTCTTCTTCTGTTTTCAAAGATCCGTATGACTCTTTTTCTTAAATTAGGATTTGCCAGACCGATTTATTTCTTGCTACCAAACAGCTTTCTAAGGTTTCCTTTTATTTCTTCGTATATTGAGTTCATTTCTTCATGGTTTTTACTTCAGAAAAACCACTTGGCGTATCTATTTTAAATTGTGTAAAAAATCTGAATGAATCTGGTGAAACTGTCAAAAGAAGTTGCGCAGATTCATGAACTAACCTTTATGGAAGAAGGGCTGAAGATGTTACAAAATGCTGCAAATCAGATACTAGCTCTAGTGTTTTAAATAAAAAATAATTCTTTGTTATATGTAGGTTTTTTCTAAAATGCGGTTATTTATCTTGATTGTTGTTTTGTTATTAAGTAAGCAATAAATTAAATCAATTCCTGTCCTTATTAGGGATCCTTTATTTATACACATCTGTTATTCTAGCAATTTACGGTTTAAAATACATACAAGTTGTTTGAAATTATTTATGGTTAATCAATAAGTGTTTTGTAAAACGTAAACCTTTTGAGAATTATAGGTAAATCGCCGCTATAACATATATCAAACACTTATTGTCAGTAAACGAATTCATTTATTTTGCAAATAACAAACTTTGTTGACACTTGGTATCAATTATTGAAAACGCTTGGTAAAAGAGGAATTCCCGTTTAAACAGTTGAAAACAGATTCCAAGTTTTATTTAATTTTCAAACTCAAACAAAACTAATTTTAACTTTAAAAATAAAAACCCCGTTAAATTTCTTAATTAACATTATGTAGTTAAGGTTACTTCTAGCAAAATGTTCTAGCAATATTACTCTATAATGCGATATAGACGAAACGTGTTTAAATTAAAGGGATCATTTAGAACTAATCAAGTCCACAAAATGCCTAATAAACCAGCACAAAAGATCCCCTTATTAATAAGGATGCACATTAACGTCGAAACGGCAGTTTAATGATACCTTAAACGTAAACCTCAAAATAACAGGGATTTAAGTTAAATTATAAGATTTTGTGATTCGGAGTGAAAATTGGTGACCTGAATTTATGAAAACAGTACTAGAAATAAATGTAATTAGGAAATTTTGTTGTTCTGGAAGTTTTCTTGAATTTAGTAGTAGTCCTTTGGAAGGAACAATCAGTATCTAAGTACACACAGAAAAATGTATACTAAATTCAATTACATGCGTCTCATTTTGATTATATAGTAAGCTCCTATATAAACGATAATAGATTCTTCTTGACAGGAATAGTTAATATTCATATAACAAAACTTCCTAATATTCATATTGAACGTTGCTTTTATTTCTCTCTGACCTTATAAATATTCTTAAAACAAAAAAACAGCATTTATCGTTTTGAAAAGATTTAAGAATCAATTTGAGTACAACATCAACTTGAAATAAGTACTTGTAACACTCTATAAAAAGACATATTTATTGAATTTTGCATTCAAAATAAGCATAAGAACTTATTGAAATAAATTAATGGACTGATTTGTTCAAAGAAAGGAACATTTTGCTCTTCTCATTTTAAAGTTCTCTTAAGTTTCGTTTATAAAATGCTAGCTAACGTTTGGTTGGACAGTTCTACAAACAAAAAATAAGATGTATAAAGTAAGATATACAATGTATACTATTGTATTTTACAGTTATCACAACATAATATAACATAATTATCTAGGAAGCTTAGGTAAATAAGGAAACTTTAGTTATTCTGGTGGTCTTTTAAATTAAGGAAAATGTAGAATAAATCAGTACACAGATAAATAATCAATAGAATAAATTTATACATAGTTAGAATAAGTTATAGAAAAAACTTATTTTAGAATTCCACTAATTATACAATAAAAAAAGCAGTATTATTCTTAAGATTGACAAAAAAAGGTAATTTTAGCACTCATTTTAACTAACAATTATTCATTGAGTTGGAAATTAAATACATAAAGCCACAATTAAATAATCGAAATATTATAGTAAATAAGCAGTCAATATGCTGTTCATACAACAATAAATAAATTCATATTTATTGTTGTTTGGCAAAAAACACCACTTAATGTGTATGTGACTTTACAGATGTCGCAACATTCATTTCTCGGTATTAATGTTATTTACGGCTATGTATATAAGCCTGGATGATGTGTGTATAATTCACAGGAGACTACCTCTAGCTGATGAGATCTAAAAAGATCGAAACAGCTGTCCTAGAGTGTCTCCTGTGAATTATACACATCTCATTTATATTTGTGAGTTTAATATTGTCACACTTTGACTTATATAACTTTATTAGCCCGAAACGCTTATATTTTTAAAATTGGAAAAAAGTTACGTTAGAGTTACAGTAGAACTTTTTTTTTAACGAATTTCCGTTTTACAAAATTTTATAATTTTAAAAGTTTATATATTTTTTTGCGAACGCGGACGACCGACCCACCGGAGATTTTCCCGGTATCCCCGCTGGCCAATGCGACGCTGCTAGTACTAGTAGTAGAACTGTTTTGTTCTACATTTTCCATAATTGCAGATTAAAGATCATCAGAAAATTAAAGTTTTGTTCTTTTATCTAAACTTACTAGATAATTATGTTTTATCAATTAGAGTAACCAGAATACAAAGCCTACTAGCTGCAAATTACTTTTCACGTTTTTCTTGAAAATGTTCTCGTGTAAGAGTATGAATATTTATTATGGTTGAAAAGAGAATAGAATACTCTATCGATTTCAGTAAAAAAGTACCTACCATGTAATTTTAAAAAGTTCGATGACGTCATCACTCTCACGCCTATTGAGTACATACAAAGTCTTACGAACCGGAACATAGGGAATTTTATGCCATTTAATAATATATATGGTTTATACCATTTCTGACCGAAAATAAAGTTGCTACAAAGCGAGGCGCTTTAAATCAGACTGTATGCGTTGTTAACAGGAAAGGTAATTACACAAATGTGTGAAAATAAATACCTTATTATAAAAGCTAAGAAAAGTGCGACGAAATAAAAGAACTGCAAAAGAATTATGACACTCTACGAGCGCGAACTGCTTAAGAAATTAAAGAAGCTCCTCTGAAAAAATATATAAAAGAAAATACAAAGAACTTTATCATACGGAGATTACAACCCCTTCGTGTCGACTAAAGAAAGGCAAAGGACATGGAAAGTAAACATTGATAATTTATTTATAGACAACAGAAGTCAGTTATCAATTCCAGTCGGTTTCGCAGGGTATAGTTGTGCCATTTCTTGCTAGAAGTAGCAAAATTATTTATTGCCTAACGAACCACCATTCCGTTATGCACTACAATACAAAGGGAATAAATAGTTATAATTTATTCAACATACTTAGATAGTCCCATTTAACATATTTACAATCTATAGCACCTTGGCATTTTTACTCTTCACGTACTTTGGGTTTCAGATAGTTATATGATCTCTTCGTGAACCTCATGTCCTATTATTCTCAATTGCGTAGTCAGATTTTGTCGTATTATAATTATGGATCTTTATTCTTGGAGTGGAGATACTTGATACGTGATCCAAAATGATTGAGGACGGTTTGAATTTACCGTCACGTTAAATTATTGACATGTTGGCAAAACGAATACTTTTCATACATTTTTATCCTTCTTTTATTTTACAGTGGCGTCTCAAAAGGAATATGTAAATTTATTTAATTTTAAATAATAAACTTGCTTGACAATAAAATCGTCTAACAAACTGTAGTTCTGAAAGGAACTGTTTTGTAAAATAAGAAAACAAGCAAAATAAAGCAAAAGTGCAATGAAAATCCGTAACAACGTGGAAAAGCAAAACGATGTAAACTAGAAAGTATCGAGTTGACGCTGTTTTTTGACGCAACACATTTCAATAGTATTACACTAACAACACGAAATACACTAAAACTTACAGCGCGAAATTCAAACCGTCCTCACTCATTTAGGATCACACTGTATTTTGAAGCAATCTTGCTATTCAGAATTCGTAAGATCGTCTTTATAATAATGTCACCTGTTTGGATTCTGATCTCTTTATACTATAAACTCTCCGATATTGTTCATTGGTCTCCCTCATTATCTCTTAATTTCTCATTTCTTTGTTTTACGTAGTTGTTTTCAATATTTTGGTCATACATACTATTAATATCGTTAAGAACTCTGGACCTTAAAAGGATATGTTTTGTAACGAGCTCATTAAGTTGAATCTTTAATTCGCTTCGTTTTGAATTCAAACAAGGTATGAATCAATAATATTTTCGTTTTCGTACTCGTAAAAACAAAATTATCATTTCTGAAAACATTATTTATTTTTTTTAAAAGACCACTTCCCTTTTTTGTCACGTATTTATGACATTTTTGTTTCTTGTATCTTAAAAAGACAAACGAAATAAAAGCTGGTCCTATTAAAGTATCGTAATAAATTCGTTTTAACAAAAATATATTGCATCTTTCGAGGCAAACAGACTGTCAGTTTCAGTAAAATCTCTTCAATATTAGAATGTTCATAAAGGGACACAACACTTTCAAGAATTATAAATTCACTTTACGAAACATTGTTATGGTTTAAATTCTGATAACGTACTCTGGTCTTAAAGTTTTAGTACCTTTTAAAAAATATGCCAGGAACTTTAATCGAATTTCGGATTGGTAAATAATGATGTCAAGAATACTGTGTAAATTTGGGAAGACTAGGACGAGTCTCGCACGCCTCCGCGTTCAGTGTCTAGGCAACTTTGCCGTTAGTTTTAGCGATTGGTTTGTCTCTCGTTTGACTAATAGAATTCAAGTGGCAGTATATCAGTTTTATATCGCTAATAAAGAGTTTTATCATGCTGACGTTTTTAATTTTGAAGCAAGGGAATAAATGGGGTAACTTAGGTCTCTTTAAAAAACTTGAAAATTAGTCTCGATAGGGTTATTACCTAGTAAGGTCTGAGCGTCCTTTATAGCAACCATAGTAATTAATCGATAATGTTAGTTCTTGAAAGGCTTGCGTTTTAATAATGACGAGTTATCTTCTATAATTCCTTTAGAGAAATTACTAATAAATGTGGATGCATATCAGTTCTGATCAGTATTTTTCTAGTAACTAGAGATTTACTAAAAAATAAATATTAACAAAATTAACAAGTCTAGAAATGGAAATAATTGCAACGTCTGAAGATTCAGTATTTTTGTAAGGGGTTCAGAGTTCAACTACAGCTGTCCAGATTCAAGCATCTTTGATATGTAACAGTGTTTGTTTTTTGGTTATTGTGGTTGTCTTTCCATGTGTTAGTGCCAATGTCGATTAAGGTTAAAACAGACGTACAGTAGTAAATTCGTTATTGGTAAAACACATTTTGCATATTTTGCTAAACGATTTTATTGAATTTAAATTAATAAATGAAGTAGACAGTCAATAATTATTCGTTATAGCTTGGAACGCCAAATTGTTTGTGGTCCATTTAACAAGATTAAAATAATAAAAATAAGAGACAAGGAACTTAATGTATTTCGGGGCTTTTCCCGAATTGTAGATTCAGATCGTTGCTTTTAAACAACAACAACAACAATTTGGGTGGCGCCCTATATATTAATGGCAGTATTTGTACTACTACGAGCAAGATAGTTTTTTGGACTATCAAGTTCTATCGAAAACTAATAAACAAACATCAACTTCAACAAGAAACTATCATTGATAAATTTCGACAAAGAATACTTGGTAATCTTCTAACTAATAATCGCTTACCTTACATTTACTTCATAAGTTGTTAAAATTCTTGTATATTGTACCAAGAAATGAGCGAAAAACGTATCACTGATAAGCAATACACGCGTCTTCTACTATTTATGTCCATTATATGTCAAATAAAACATTTCTAGAAATAGAACATACCTACCTAAAAATCAATAAGAAAGGAAACTCGTAGGAGATTCGTATATATTAACAGATATAACCGGATAGTAATAATTGAACATGCATCATTAGATAATTTCTATCTGCTGACTCAGGATTCGTTTAATAGAGTTATTAAAGTTGAGTCCATTAAGATAAATCTTTTACGAAAACGTTCTTATCGGCCAGACAACCAACAAATCCACAAATCACTGCTTGGATAAACAAGTTTTGTTGTTAAAAAAAAGATTATCCTAAAGAAAAACATGAAAAGAATGATTTCTTGATCGGCTAGGATAATCAATCATGAGTACATTTTTTATACGCGCTGACCTTTTATAAATCGGGTTTTCAAAGTCGAATCATCTATCTTTACAATGATTTTCACAGATTTTACATTTTATGTTTGCAATGTCCGATTAACTTTGTGCTACGCACCAAACAATAAATTACTATTAAATATTTTCAAAAATTACGTTTTTCCCACCGATGTAGTCTAGAAATAATGCAAATTTATTTTTACAATTTCCAAGTAAATATGCACAGTTAATTAGCACCCGATGAAAAATAACGAATGGAATTTTAGAATTGGATTATTGCTGGTCCATTACAAACAGACCTTGTGTACGTTAGTAATGTAATACATGTTTTCAAAAGAGAAATATTTGAAAAACGTTCAGAGTTTCAATATGTTGGGAGGAATTACATTCTGACACGGCAATATACGAACGGAACTGAATGGAACGGTAACATGCGGTAAAACGTGAAAGGGGGATGAGCGCTCCCTTGCGACATGACAGGTCCCGATATTACATCAGGATCACCGAGACCTGCGAGTCTCCCAAACCAATTAGATAATGTAATATGATCTTACTTGCAGTTACATTGGAACATACTTCCTGAGGGACATTGCTTAATTCGATCACTGTCACGACTCAAAAGCACTGATATTCTAACGTACACAGTTTTTTATTAGCTGGAATCTTTCCTTTTAAAACACGTACGGTTAAAAAGTGAGATGGCAAATGCTTGATTGCTCATACTGTATTTTTTCTCAAATATTAACCTTCTTTGACAAATACAAACATGAGTCCCTCTTCGAAATGGGCGAGTAATTTCCTTGACGTCCTAATAAAGTTTTATTTTCTCTTTTATTACAGTATCGGAAAATTTTATAATTCCTGCAGAAACTATAAAAGATATTTCAATAAATCAAAACTGAAAAACCTGAAAGGCCATGGAAGTCCTATTAACATTGAGGAAGTGAAAATGTTTTATCGGCAAGTAGGGTCTGGCATTAAAATTTAATTAGTTACACAGTACAAAAGGAATTGTGCTTCTCGGTATTGTAAAAGCAAGCTAGGTAATTCGTGATATTGATTTATGATATTATGTGTGTTATAGAATAAAATGTTATGCATATTATATTATGGAAATATCAGGATCTTATAGCTATGTATCTTTTGTCGATTTGATTTATTACTTTTAATTTGACGGTCATTCAAATGATGGTTTGCTTGTATTAAATTTAAACGATATCGATCACTGTAACCAAAGTCAAGATTTTAATAGTTATTTATGTATCAAGGGTATTATGGTGATGATAATGCCCAACCCAGAGGGATACTGGTTCAGCCCAAGGGCTTATGTAGCCGTTAAAATTAAATAATTTTAAAACCGACAAATAGTAAAATTTCTACACATAATAGTACAATATTATATTTTG
The DNA here is from genome assembly GCA_929113105.1 of Agrypnus murinus. Taxonomy (NCBI): domain Eukaryota; kingdom Metazoa; phylum Arthropoda; class Insecta; order Coleoptera; family Elateridae; genus Agrypnus; species Agrypnus murinus. Next base: position 183,592,433 of record OV816024.1, on the reverse strand, counting down.
AACTGCTATAGTTGTATTTTTATCGAAAGATATGTAATAAAAGGTACCTATTTTTATCCACAATTTCATTAAGCGTAAATTAATAATTATTTGCTCGGAAGGTGTATGTCACATATCTATGAATTTTGTAGGGGTTGGAAGAAAACGTGGTGGTTCATATGCTATTTTTTAACACAAACAACGTTTTATGTAAAAGTTCTATAAAAAACAGCGAACTATGTTTTCTTGTTTATTAATAGCAATGGCGTCAAGATTTGTTTAACTAATGCCACATGTTTTATATTTAGGCATTATTTTCCTCAAAAGACTTTTCCTCCAAACTTTTGCATTATTCATTATTATATTTTAATAATCTTACTAATTAAGATCTGGTGAGTATAACTTACAATTTGATAAATACTTAAGTATTGAAGAGAATAATAAAATTATACATGTAAGATTCAGATTTTTGCATGTATCATCCTATCATATATAAACCTTCAGGAGGCACCACAGTTATTTGATGGTGTTAATGTTATTTCCGAGCTAGTATATAAGTTCGGGTGATATGTGTGGAAATTGCAGACTGCTGCCCCTAACTGAGGAGAACCAAAAGCTCGAAACAGCTGTCTTAGGGTGCCGTCTGAGATTTATCACTTAACAATTGTAAGTGTAATAGTTGCCCATTAACAATTTTTAATTTGTATAAAAATAAAGCACTACACAAAGCAATTACTTTTTGTAAAAATTATGAAGAACAAATTTTTGACATTTTTACTTTTAAAATTGCTGTCATACAACTGCATCTGATTGCTTTCATTTTTGAACATATTTGAAAACGTTATGATTCATTTTGGTATATACGTGGTTGGTGGTTGAAGAAATATGGGTCCTACAGAAACCTCAGTATTGATAATAACTAGTAGCACTATCATTCAATTCAACTATGTACCTATATGTTCACTGACATAACCTTTTTTATATTCTAACCTAACATTCAGTCAAATTTCACAACGATAAAGAAATTTTAATGATTATTTGTTAATATCCAACTTAAACTGGTTGCATGTTGAATTTTAGACAAATGAAGATAAAATTACAAAAATTTAACCTTAAAAAATGAATTTATCAAAAAATGAACTAGTTGATTTAGAAGAGGAAATAAAAGAATTAATTATATGTGCCTACATAAATATAATAAGTAATCGAAATTTGGAAACACCCCAAACCAGAAAGTTATCTGGAAATGATTATTGTCTATTTGCAAACAGTACCTCTACTAGCCTAAGCCATGCCAGTTTTCCGGACGATGTTAAACTAGAAGCAATAGATTCAAAATCCAAAATTAATAAAATAAATATTTTTAAAAAAGAAAAATTTGACAAGCTGGCTGATGAAATTGTTGCATTTAAGGTTAGTATAGAAAATGATTGTTTGTTATCTCTTAACATAGGACAAGAAATTGATAGATTACTACAGGATGCGTATAATGAAGCATATCAGATTGAGGTTCGCATGAAGGCTCGCACGGAACACAATTAATAGAATTTGTATGAAATTCTGTAATAAATTGCGGAAAGTGCATGATGTTTTATTAAAACATGTATTTAAGGTGCATCAATCCATTAATTTGTAGCTGGCCTATCAAACAAATTTTTACAAAATTAAATAAAACACGCTACAAAGTTATAAATTAATAAGGTTTTTTGTAGGTGGAAAATGTTTAGTTTTAAATGTTTATCCAGCCTTGGTAGTGTACTGTATAGAGTGCTGGACTTTTACCCAAGCGGCCCGCGGTCGATTCCCGGTGCCGGCAGATCTGGTTAAGGTTTTCTGCAGTTTTCCTTAGCTGTGACACAAATGTGGGATTTGCGCTGTTCCATCTGTAAGTCGGCTGCAGCCGCATTTAGGGCCTACGTAATAATAATAATCGCCCCCTCCCTCCCGCACAAGCTTATAGCTTCTGGGGCCTGGTTTCCAGGCTATGGGTTGTAGCAATTATTATTATTATTATTATAAATAGTAAGTACTTAGAACAATACGTTACTACAATATTATCAGTTATTCGTCCAAGTCCAGCTTAGTCGGGCCCTTTTAGGGGGTCGACTAGTTAAGTAAGTACTCAATAAAACTGGACATTGCGCAACGATTCGGGAAACTTGCTAACGGGAGGTGTTGCTTAATTTGAAGTATGATAATTCTAGGAAAATTAGTTGGTTATGTGAAGATGCCATGTTATTGTCAATAATGCCAATGTCATCTAATCTCAAGCTAATCTCGATGAGGTGTCACTTTATGCCTATCATGAGCCGCATTCGGTATTTCAAATCTGTTTACTCAAAGAGCTCGGTTTCTATGGTATCCATTGTTTTAAATAATTGTGACTATAGTAATAAAGCTTTCAGAGCAAAAAGAGTTGAAATACCGAACTCCGAATACCGTATACCGAGCATATATTGTGAGTCACAATCGAATCATTGTAGATTGAGCAACTGCAATTCACAAAAATTTCTTAGAAAGCTATTGGAGACAGTTGAAGTAATTCTGTTGACGTTTGGGAGTAGTGTACTTTCAGTTACTCACTGAGTATGTCAGTCTCTTCAGCTGTAATTCCGCGAGTTCAAGTTTTTCAAAACCTGTGAATGCCACCTGTTTAAATTGATGAATCTCGATTGACTTCCCCTTCTTCTTGTGCTGCGTTCGGTATTTAAACTCTTTTTGCTCTAAAACTCTGTTACTATAGTTACAGGTATTGACAACAATGGCTACTATGGAAACCGAGCTCTTCGAGTAAATAGATCTGCAATACCGAACGTGGCTTTTAGTGGCTGGTTTTTTAAGATCGATAACCTGCGGATAATAAAAATGAATGGGTTTCAAATAATATTCATTTCCGCTTGGCATTGATTTCAAGATTTTAGAGTTTTTATTTATAACTTGTCTAAACGACTTTCTTCCGAAGTATCATCATCCCTCCTGTATTTATAGAAGTCGACAATTTTTCGTAACTTTATATAATTGATTTTTGAGAGTTTCTTTAAAGTTTTCTTTAACGTAGCCTTTAATCAAAAATTGTGTGATATGTGATAATTTTTTTAATCAAGAAAAGGAAATAAATTGCAGTAAATGTGATTTACTTTTCCATACAACTTGCTCGGGTTTATCAAGAAGTGATACTCAAATCTACATGTCAGGTGAGAGACGCAAGATTGTTTTTCACTGTAAAAATTGCTGAAATAAGAGAAAATTCTTAAATGAATTAAGAGATCTCGTTACCAAGTTATCCTCAGAAGTGGAGCAATTAAAAGAACAAATTAAAAATCTTAAAAGGGAATTATTAGATTCAAACTAACAGCCCGAGTACATGGAACTAACAATTGCAGAATTTAATGAGAGAAAAATGCGAGCATCAAACGTTATTTTGTATAATGTTGAAGAGTCTTCATCTCTTTCCCGTGATGCCCGTGTAGCACAAGATCTAAAACACACCTATGAATTTGTGAAATCATTAGCTGATGTTGATACAAGCTCTTTGCAAGTTTTTAGACTTGGTTCAACTGATAAAGGAAAAACCAGACCATTGAAAGTGGTACTGAATTCGGAAGCAGATGCCCTGAAGGTATTGAAAAATAAGCATGTCATAACTAATTCTATAATTAAAGTGGCATCAGATCAAACTATTACGCAACAAAAATACCTAGAGAACTTACGGAAAACTTTGGCTAATAGATTAGAATCTGGAAAGTCTAATTTAACGATCAAGTATATGCATGGTATCTCTAAAATAATTTCAGTCAATAAACAAAAGGAAGTAGAGTTATTTAAGTAAAAATTCAAAAAACAAGATAGAGTAAACAGTGCTAACGCATCTAATAACAGTGCGAGTTTCACAAAGCAAGCTATGTCTCTATATTACCAAAACGTCCAAGGCTTGAACACTAAAATAGAAAATTTGTACTTAAATTTTTCTGTCTGTAATTATGATGTATTATTTTTAACTGAAACATGGTCGCAAGATAATGTATTAAACAGCGAATTTTGTAACGATAACTTTGTTATTTTTAGGAGAGATAGAGATATTGTAAACATTAACAAGAAAACTGGTGGTGGGGTATTGATTGCTATCAGGAATGTTTATCAAGTTACTGAAATTTCATTATCTATTAATTTTTGCGAATTGCTTTGTATCGGAGTAACCTTTAGCAGTACGAGCACATTATATATTCTTGCAGTCTACATTTCCAGTGCATCATTTGCTGATTTTGAGAACCTCTTTGATTATATTTCTCAATTACCATTTATTATGGATCAGAAAACTATAATCGTTGGAGATTTAAGCTGTACGGACTATGTAAGGTATCATTTTAATAATGCTGAACACAATTTTGAACATTTAAGTAACAAGACTAAAAGTCTAATTCATTTTATTGACTATCTAGGATTTACTCAGTTAAACTACTGCTTAAGGACAATCAGCGTCTTTTAGATTTGGTACTGAGTAATATACATGTTCAGGTACATCAGAATTATGATCCCTTGGTGCCGACAAATGTTCATCACCCACCTTTGAACTGTGATATAAATATTATTGCCGAAAGAAACAAATCTTGTCCTTTTACAATTGAAACTATATAAAATTTTAGTAAAGGCAATTATTTACATCTTTACAATTTAATATCGCAAGTAGATTGGGATAATTTATTATACTGTGAGTCAGTTGATGCTATGGTGTCTGAGTTTTATGCAAAGATGTTTAGCATTCTGGACCTTTGTGTTCCTAAAGTAAAGAAACGTAAATACAACAAATAGCCGTTATGGTATAACAATGAAATAAAACATAACCTACGATTAAAAAATAAGTACCATAAGCTTTATAAGACTACCAGTCTACAAGTCTACTGCAACCTTTTTTCTCATTACAGATCACAATTTAAAGTTTTAGTTAGAACAGCTTGTACAGACTATATTACTTCTATTGAAACTAACATTAAGTCCGAGCCTAATAATTTTTGGAACTATGTAAAATCTAAGCAAAATTCTGTGTCTATGTCTTTACCTATGATTGATTTGCAAGGCTCTTCTCTAAATAATGGAAATGATATTGGGGAAGCTTTTGCAACTTTTTTTTTTAAGTAGTTTTGTAGTTGACAACTTAGTTTATACACGGTGATTCGGTACCTAATGATCGGACTTTGAGGATAAGCTTCTTTGGTCATTAGAAACATAAAACCTTAGTGACACTTTTTGATTAAATGAACTTGAAAATTTCGAAAATTTTGCCCAACGTTTTCAGAAAATTACGTATAATTGATGCAGGTCAGTGTTGTTAAGTCGAATAGAAATAAATGCAAGATCTTTAGAAATTGACACCATCAGTAAAAACGTGACATCTGTTTAAAGAACCACAACAAGAATGTAAACGACGTAAATTCCATTTTGGTGTTGTTAAACAAAACGATCTATTATTCCAGGGGATTCCCCTGTATTTTAATGGCAAACGCAGACAGAAATGACATCATTTTAATATTGACCCATTTAATGATATTAAATTCGGTTTGTTATGCGTTAATAAACAGATATTAATTTTAATTAAGTAAAGACATGTTTAGCTAATTTGATCTATTCATCAATAGGTATTGTTATTTTTTATTAGAATTCTAGAAAGCTTCATAAGTAAAACCTTATTATTCTTTTTGATGTTTTGATTCAACGACCCGGAATGACTGATGGATTTGTTTACATGTCAAGTACAAGTACTGTTACGTTTTATTACTAAAAGCTGCAGTGTAAGGGGTATGCAATTGGTTATTATTTGAGAAATCAAATAGTATTGTGTATTTCATCGAACTTGACTTGAGAATATGTGTCAGTATCACGTGTACTATAATTTTTTATTCACAAACCTGCAGTATTGTATTACACATAGGGGTTAATGTGCCTATTAAAAGAATTTGAAATTGTCTTAGTAATCAGAAACAAAACATAACAAAAATACCATTTTTGAAACAATATCCATGGAGAGGTCGTTCTCAACATGCTTTGTTTATTTAATTCTGTTTATCTGTTGTTATTCTACGAAACACTTGGCCAAAATAAAGACGTTTTTATTACTTTATTACGCTATCCTTGCACATTCTAAGAAACATGTAGTATCATATATCTGCTTGAACGTTTTAAAATATGTGTCATGTGCATTCATACTATTAAATTTGAAAACATTAGGCTGAACTTCAATGCAGTTTTTCTCCAGAAGTATAGAAATGCCAGAAAAATGGTATATAGGAATTTTCTTTCTTTAATGGTTATCTAACCACTGGCAAAGTCTGACTATGTCTTAATGGGTCACAGTGTATACAGCAAAATGAGAGCATTAATCTTAATACAAATATAAATAATATTTCTCTACAATATATAGATGAAGTCGAAATACTTAAAGCAATTAAAAGGCTAAAAAATACTAAATCGTGTGGTTTAGACAATATACCAACTTATATAATTAAAGACTGTGCTGAATTTTTGACCAAACCGCTGCGATTAATAGTTAATAGTTGTTTAAAACAATGTCAATTTCCTGAAGAGTGAAAACGCGCCAAAGTAGTGCCAATCTTTAAAAAGGGCAACAAGATTGACATTCAAAATTATAGACCCATTTCAATTTTAAACAATTTTTCAAAGATTTTTGAATCTGATATTCATAATGCTATAAGAAACATAATTAATAACTCTTTGTCAATAGATCAGCATGGCTTTATATCGAAAAGGTCAATTGCAACTAACTTAACTGTTTTTACTCAATATGTGTCAAACGTCTTGCATAATCAGCTTCAAGTTGACGTTATTTATACTGATTTTCGCAAGACCTTTGACACAGTTAACCATAACTGCTTGTTATTTAAACTATCGTGTTTCGGGTGTGATTCGGATTTGTTGCACTTTCTTACTTCATATCTCAATAGCAGAAATCACTCCGTTTATTGTAGTGGTTTTTATTCAAATGAATATTATGCCACTTCAGGTGTTCCTCAGGGAAGCATATTGGGCCCCATATTATTTACTATTTTTATTAATGACATTGTAGAGGTTGTTCAGTCATCTTGTAAATTGCTAACGATTGTAAATTATTTCGTACAGTTTCTACAATTACAGAATGATTTAAACAGAGTCTATAACTGGTCTATTCAAAATAAATTATTTTTCAATCACGATAAATGCGTGGTTATGACATACAGTACCAAAACAACTTCTATATACCGAAATGAATTTTGAACCTCTAAGAAGAGTCAATAGCATAAAAGATTTGGGAATTGTTTTTACACCATCACTTAATTTCAACTTACATATAGAAGCTATTATAAATTCAGCATCCAAGCAAATAGGCTTTCTAATTTTTTATACCCAAAATTTTTATAATATTAAAACTTAATTAATTTTGTACCAAACGTTTGTTCGGTCAAAACTTGAATATGTCGTAGTTAACTATATGGAATCCTCTATATCTAACTCATTCTTGGTAGTGTAATGTCTGGCGTGCCGGACTTTCATCCAGGCGTCCCGGGGTCGACTCCCGGTGCCGGCAGATCTGGTTAAGGTTTTCTGTAGTTTTCCTTAGCTGTGACACAAATGTGGGATTTGCGCTGTAGGCCAGTCACCGTAGACACAAAAACCGCATTAGGTCGCAAAAAACCGCACTGTGCTGATTTTTTGGGATGTTGTTAGTATAGATACCAATAGTGTAAAACCAAGTTTGCAGCTTCGAAAGACTTGTGCTAACTCCGTGATGCTCGAAAAACCTCGAAATTTTCGGATTTTTTCATTTTTTGGCTTATAGCTTCTAGAAAGTGCATTCTACGAAAAAGTCACCCGGTATACTTTTAAACTAAACAAAATTTTCTAAAATTTGCGTGCAACCGCAGCTCTGTAGGTCCAATAGGTCCCGAAATACAGCACTTCAAAGATAGCCCATTTTTTCCAAAAAGTTCCTTGTCCACCCCCCCAGTTGATGGGCTCTTTCTCTATCCCCCCTCCATTTCTGCACTAGTGGTAGGTTCTGTAGGAATGTTGGGCAGCAGCCGTTTCGGTTGGGGGTAGACAAGCGAGGTTGACTATTTCTCCGATCTGCTGCCAACGCCCACCTCGCTTGTCTGCCTCCAATCGAAGAGGCTGCTGCCCAACATTCCTACAGAACCCACCACCAGGTGTAGAAATGGTGGGATGGTAGAGAAAGAGCCCATCAACTGGGGGTGGACAAGGAACTTTTTGGAAAATAATGGGCAATCTTTGAAGTGCTGTATCTCGGAACCTATTGAACATACGGAGCTGCGGTTGCACGCAAAGTTTAGCAAATTTTGTTTACTTTAAAAGTGTACAGGATGACTTTTTTCATAGAATGCACCTTGCAGAAGTTATAAGCCAAAAAATGAAAGAAACCCGAAAATTTCGAGGTTTTTTGAGCATCACGAAGTTAGCACAAGCCTTTCGAAGCTGCAAACTTGGTTTTACACTATTGGTATCTATACTAACAACATCCCAAAAAATCAGCACAGTGCGATTTTTTGCGACCTACGATGTTTTAAATGACTGGCCTACTGTTCCATCTGTAAGTCGCCTGCAGCCGCACATAGGGCCTACGTAATAATAATAATCGCCCCCTCCCTCCCGAACTAGCTTATAGCTTCAGGGGCCTGGTTTCCAGGTTATGGGTTGTAGCAATTATTATTATTATATATTATTATTCTTTAAAACTTGAAAGAGTACAAAAAAAGTTCCTAAAATATTGTTGCTATCGTGTAAATGGCATTGTTCAAGGTAATTATGTCGATTTGCTAAATTACTTTCAACTTCCTTCTTTAGACAGCAGACGAATATATCACATGCTAGTATTTTTATTCAAAATTGTTAACAGTATCTATGATTGTCCTATTTTGCTTATTTTAATCGACTTTAAAGTTCCAGATACTAGAACAAGACATACGGTTACGTTTTTTCCAATTATTTCTAGGACTAATCGTCATTTGGCATCTCCAGTAAATGCAATGTGTAGAACATTTAATAATATGAAGTCCAATGTTGAATTATTTGGCATAACGTTCGCGCAGTTCAAAAATTCACTTGATAAACATCTCTTTCATAATGCGTAAGGCATTGTGTTAACTATACTGTTTTTTTAATATTGTTTTTTTCTCTGTAATTGGGTTTGTACCTCTTGAGAAATAAATATTATTATTATTATAACTTTAATTTTTATAAATTGTTGTTAAAGTCGAGCACAGTACTTAGTGCTATACCGTTTTGAAGATTTACAAAAGTGTAATTCCAATAAAAATGTACCATTAAAAAATTAAATTATTCATTTGTTAAAAATTGCTGCAAATAGAAAAATAATATCTATTTATCTTTTTAAATGTATCTCTGCTATACCTGCAATCACCGCATGGTCATATAAAATAAAAGTATTGAAACTAAAGATTCATTGTTTAACCAAGTATTATGTTATGCCTAATATATATGTTCAGATATATTTTGTTATATGACAGAAAGTACCTATTAAAGTTGTCGTCAGTATTAGAACCGCCATCTTAAGAAGGAATGCTGTTGGTTCTGCCCATAATATCAATTAAAGGTCTACTATTGGTTTTGCAACCACTTCTAACCATGCATTTACATACCACAATGTAATTAATTTAGGCCTTTCATGTTGTAACAATATAAGTAGTATTTGGAAGAGTTGGCACAGTCGATAGCATTGGTAACCCATAAAGGAGCCGCCAGTCTTGACAATGGGCCCCAGCTTGGCTGAATATTGGATAGCCAAATGTCGTTATTTCAACATTGGTCCAAGCCTAGGCCAACCTTCAGATCCCACGCCTCGGCTGCTTTGTCGTGGCCCAAGGGTCAACCAACGTCTAGGCACCAATTCTGGGCTCTCCAATCTCTGCCCAAGTCAGAGCCAACCTTCAGCGCCATAGTCTCTATTTCTTACTGTTTGCTCAAGCCTCAACCAATTCTAGTGTTTTTAGACTTGGTTTCTTACTCTTGAACCAAGTTTGGCCCAATCTTCACATATTCTACCAAATCAAGCTTATGAAGATTTCTGTCTTTATCATATCAGCTAGTAATTAATTAAGAGAAAAATGTGAGAAAAGTTAAACTAAAATATCTACATACAAACATTATAATTATTATTACTAAATATAAATTCAGCTTTCAAATTTTTGCAAGCTTGCGTTCTTCGAAACAAGCACAGACATGAAAAGTCAGTAACGCAGCAGCTGCAAGGGGAAGCCTTTACCGACTTAAATTAGTCAGGGTTCATCCGCTTACCAAAAGTGATGTTACGTTTAACCATTTTGTAATATTATTAGTAAAATAATGTCTATGAAATAAAAAGTGTTTATTTAAAAACATAGCTACGCTAATAAGAATAAATACAATTTTTTGTAGTAAATATTAAACTTGTATGCTTGAAAATAATTTTTTAAACCACTTTTTTTTAATTAATTTGCTTAACATCTAAAGTATTATTAATTTCGTATAAAATTAGTCTCAGACTTGTTCTTGTGTCACAAATTTTTTAAGTTACGTTGTTATGTTACTAATAATTTAACGAATTAAAATAATTGATAATAATTTAGAATTTTCCTGTTAATTTGTTTTCTTCATCAAAGTTATTTCATACAAGTCTTAATAAGCTATAGTACAGTATTAAATATTAAGCTGGTCTCATACTCAAAGGTCAGTAATAACCCGGAGCAACCGTTGGATTTCGAACCCACACTATCAATAATTGTCAGCCTTGATACCACATTAATATTAAGAGTGGCACAATATTGGTTATATACCTTGTGCCAAGACTCAGTTTTAGCGTCGGCACTATATTGGCTTTCACTACTGGGCCAAGATGTATAACCAATCTAGGGCCATGACTGATTAACAAGCTTGGCACGAAGTTATCATCCCGAGTTTAGACCAGCCACGTCTTGAATTTCAGGCTTGTACCAGAGTTGATAAACATCATCCCAAGCCTGAGCCAACCGCGGGCCCTTTGTTATTTCCTATATGGGAAGATGCAGTTAACTTCTACTTTACAGCCATAATTAACTAATTTTTGGTAAAATTGCTCTGGTTTCTCAACTGGGCAGCGAAATGAAGCATTGCTAAGAGATAGAATCTTAATAGATTCTGAGAGTGTTGATTTAAGGCTTGCTCTTGTAGGAGGCAGTTAATTCAGCAATATGTGGGTGTGAATTAATGCATAACACCTAAAAAACTAAATTAAGAAGAGATCTTTCGTAAACATTATTACTTTTAATTAACAGATTTTAAGAACCATTTTAGTTCTTTTTTTTACTGCGAATTTTAAGAATTTTAAATCAGCAATAAATTTATGAAATCCTTTAAAAATATAAATAGCTTTCAGGATATATTTATGGTCATATTATACTGCATTGCATTAAAAGTAATGAAATGAAAATAAGGGACATGCAACGGCAAAAAACAAAACATTCATTTTCGTGTAGTGCCTATTAAATTATATACTTGTATTTACCTTTTTTTACTTCCTCTTCGTTTATCAAAAAATGGAAATATGTTATCACGTATTACAGCATTCATTCTGTTTTAAACTTCCGCCAGGAATATACCTATATTCTTTAAAATGTATTGCCTGTAGTATTGGATATGTATCATTTTAATAACTACTCTATATCGATATAACAAAAATAGTACTTCTCTTGCAGTGCTAGATATTTCAATTTTCTCAATATCTGATTTACTGGAGTATATGATACACCTAGCGCATGCGACATCCGAAAGCTCTTCTTGCTATTTCACAAAAAATATTTACTCTTCCATTTGAGTTGAAAACTAATAAATCTTCTGTTTGATTTAGCTTTGTCAAAAAGGATTGTATGCACTTTAGAAAAATTTTATAAAATAACTATTTTTAAAAGAATTATGCGTTAAGGGTGGTGTATTCTAGAAAAAGAAAGACCGCTAAAAAACAACAGGTAAGATAAAGACGAATATTTTTTATCCAAATTTGAATAAGATAATTAATAATGACATGATTAAGATTAAGATTTCGCATGAAATTACTCTTCGATAACTGTTTTTTTTTTGGAACAAAATAATTAATTAAATACAATTTTGTTGACGGGTTGTATCAATATACTAAATGTTTATACAATCGAAGGTAAACAGGTAATAATATAATTTCACCATGAATAATTCAGTAAACAACTGGTATTTCGTTTTATATCTTCGTTTTCTTACATTAAGAGATATTTCCATTCTGTATTAGAATTTTTTGTTTAACTTTAACCTAAACAACTGCAGTGATAACTGGGAATAAACGTATTGTTTGTTTCTTTACCTTACCTGTTTCTTTTAATAGTCCTTCTTTTTTTATGATATTACGTTAACCTTAACGTTTTTAAAAATACCAATCTAGGTAGTTATTTTTCAAAATAGCAAATGTAAGATAGTTTCAACAACACCTACAATAACGAAATGATTATAGTGTATCCAGAGATATCCCTACAGCATTCAGAAATCTGTCGCAGATGTATCCTCCATTTAGTTTCATCAAATGCATAAGTGGGATGAACATTAACTATATTATAATAATTTTATCTATTTATAAAAGGTTTAAGCTGTAACGAAATAAAAATCGTTTGGTGGTGTTATATAGACAAACTTTAATTTTAAATAAAATTCGGACTAATATATTTGTTTGATAATAAAAGGATCAATCGATGAAGCACTATTACTTTCACTTGGAAACGTTTAAAAATTTAAATAATAATAGAAAATACAGCATTTTTGTTTCGTCCGCCGACGAAAATCTACCTGAAGCCTTTTCGTTTCATGCGGAATTAAAATGATGGTGTTTATGACTTCTTATTTCGTGCGTTATTGACCTGCACATGTTTACTTGATCTTATCTGCATATCAAGTACGATAGTAACTTTAATATTCTACACTTAAACCAACACAGAGCTAGCTAAAAAGTAAGAAAATTATCTCTCTCTTTTACTTAAGCAGTTATTACAAGCTGTAATTTATTTCATACTTTATCAAAAGACATTTCACATTTCAATTTCACATGTTTTAATGTCATTCGATGGCTCTAAAATTCTTTTTATAAATCACACTTTATGTATGAAGTTTGAGTATTTTTGTAAAAACAGAAAAAGTCATGAGGCAATCTTGGACTTACAGCATATACTATTTATACCATCAACACTTCTAATGAATAAATTCGCTCTTCGACGAGACGAGATTTTTTAAAATCTCGTCTCGTATCTCGCACGAGCAATCTCGCAAAAGTCTCGCGTTATGAAAATTATTTCAAATTTAACAAGCTAAAAATCGTTTTATATTTTATTAGAAATCCGAGTACATATGCAATACAATAATTTGCCGTTTGGCCATAAATTTTATAATTTACTTTGTTGCGGTTGTTGTCTACGTTGCAGTTCTATTATATAAAATCAAAGACAAAATAATCATAGTATAAAATATCATAATTAATTCACAATAATCACTTATATTTTCTTATGGAGAAAACATTTTGTATATGCGTTTATGGATTTTGTTTTGTTAGCCGTTTCTGTATCGTGTAATAAAATAAAGGATTAATGAATGTTTACAGGTATAAGCAGCCAAAAACTGACATCGAATTATTTTTTCTGAGGTCCGTTTAAAGAAATGTTTGATACTAAAAGAAGAGTTATGAGATGTTAAGAGAGCAAACCAAATAACTAGATTAAATGAGGTAAATAAAAAATCATTAAATTACGATTTAAAGTTTTCTTGACTCTGTGGCTATAGTGTAATACAAAGTTTTGGCTTTGGACATTTCCGTTTTGTTATTCGCTCACGGTAAACATTTGATTTTTAAGACGCATAATTCAATACTGATAGATTTTTAATCTAATAAATTTAAAATTGGTTTTGCTCCGATTTGGACATATTAAGGTTAGTACTAGTTTCTTAGATTTAAAATAGTTCATAAATTTTTGAGTTCTGCTACAACTATCAAGACAAATTTATCAAAGAGAAAGAGTGAAAAAGACTATTTTTCAATAACAAACTGCGAAGAAGGTAGTATTATAAAAGGTTTAAGTTTACTGTCTCCAGCCTTACTGTATGGAACTCCATAATCATGAAATATAATCAAATTAAAAGATTAATTCAAAGTTTCACAAGTTTTATTAGTTTATCTTAACCTGACAATATTGTTTCGACATTAAAATGTCATTATCAAAGGTAGATAAGATTGATAAACAAACACGTTGCTAAGGATAAATACATACAGAAAATAGGTAACTAGATACAATACATACAAAAACTAAATATCTAACACATTCTAATAATGGAGAATTACTAAGCTCAGTTTGTTCATTCATTAAAGGTAGTGTGCGTTTATGTTTGTATATTTCAAAAGCTTCTAAAATGTCTAATTTGTGTTTGTTGTTGCAAAAATGTAAGAATTTAATGTTGTTTTGAGGTGTCATTGGGTGGTTCTCTTCCAAAATGTGTTTGGCATAATTCGATTTTTCTGGATGTTTAAGTCTATAAGAGCGTACGTGTTCTTTGTATCTTATGTCGAAATTTCTAAGTGTTTGTCCAATATAAACCGAATTACAAAAAGAACAATTCAAACGGTAAATGCCGATTTCATATCTATCTATCATGTATATCTATGTATTGTATCTAGTTACCTATTTTCTGTATGTATTTATCCTTAGCAACGTGTTTGTTTATCAATCTTATCTACCTTTGATAAGGACATTTTAATGTCGAAACAATATAGCGTTTACTGTCTCCAGCCTTACTTTGTGGAACTCCATAATCATGAAATATAATATAAATACAAAGATTAGTTAAAGTTTCACAAGTGTTATTAATATCTTAACCTAAAATATATGTTATGAAAATATATGTTTCACAAGTTTTATTAATATCTTAACCTAAAATATATGGTATGAAAAATATAGGTTAAGATATTAATAAAACTTCTGAAACTTTAACTAATCTTTGTATTTATATTATATTTCGAAACAATATTGTCAGGTTAAGATAAACTAATAAAACTTGTGAAACTTTGAATAATCTTTTAATTTGATTATATTTCATGAAAAGGTTTAAGATTTAACTTTTATAAATACTCGTAAACACAATAATTTAGACTTTATTTAATTATTAATTAGGCATTACATTCCTTTTTGATTTTTCGTTTAAATTCTGATATACTAGATCTTCCAAAGAGCGAAACTTGCGAGACTCGCAAGATTTCTCGCGCGAGATGCGAGACCAAGACGAAACGTGAGTTAACAAAAGTCTCGTCTTGCGAGTCTCGTGGGCATCACTATTTGTTTACCATTAGTAGCGCTAAAAAACAAGCGGAAACTTTACTCAATCTAGAATATTGACAAATAATGCAGACCTACTGGAAAGAAGAAAACATAATAAACAGGATTTAAAGAAACATTAATAGGGAAAACGTTACTTCCCTTAAGTGTCCATGGGGATGTTGTGTAAATTGTCATAACTGTTTAAGCTGTATGAGTGTTAACAAGTATTCGTATAATTATATATTATACATTTTTATTCTTAATATCTACTAAATTTCTTATTTATATGTACTTAATCATTATTATTTTCCCTTTATTAATTAGGATCTAAACGTAGCTAAAATATTTAATTTAGAAAAAATTATATAATTGATTAAACAGTCGAACTGGTTTAAAAAATCACATGATTAAAAAATTATGAGAAAAATTATTATCTGGTCTTAATTAATACTTTAGATTTTTGTATTTGGTATGAAAAATAGAGAAAATATTGATAAAATTACCAATTTGTATGTAGAAATCCTATTTTAAAAAGTGCAGGTAAATGAGAGATGAACCCACAAAATGAGAAGTCATTAGTACCGAATTTGATTGTCCATCTGGTTTACGCACGAAACGAGAAGTACTAAGAATACTAAGTCTACAGAAAAGGAATTTAAATACGCTTTAAACATCGTTGGAGAATAGACAAAAGACATAAACTTTATCTGTAAATGTTATTTAGCACGCTAGTAGTGTAAAATGAACCTAATATGCATTTACCAGATTTACTTATAGACATTAATTATCCTTACGTATTGTCTCTCTAGTATAACATTATTAAAACCAACCATTATCAGAGCATGCTACAGTAGCAAGTACTTCAGGATATCACAAGGAAATCTTAAACTAGAATTTTCTTCTTAGCAACTACTTGTAGAACATGCTAGTTCATATAAAACAGTTGAAAACTTTTAGGTTCTAGGTAATTTTCATTAATTAAAATTAAATTCTTTGATAAGTTTCTCTAACAGTTATATTAGAACTTTTCCTTAAATCATTCTTAATTTTACTGAAACGCTTAATCTTTCACGATATTGGGTCATCTTATAATTACTTTGGTCGAAATTTTTTTATGACTTGGAAAAGTACATAATTAGTTTTTTTGCTACCTAAAAGTTTTTCCAATTGCCAATTTTATTTATTAAAGTGCGAATTTTTGACTTTTAACTTCTTATAGATGTTCCAGAGGTAGAAAATTCGAAATACAGAAAGCCACATACGTTGAGAAACCTAAATAACTTAAAACGCTGTAAAACCATTTTTAATTTTTAGCTAATTATTAAACAAATTTAAACCCTCATAAAAATGGTAAAAAGATAAATACACGAAAGTCTGTTTTACAACATAATGTAGTTTTAACTTCTAGGTACCAACCTGTATTTATTTAATACGTATACAGAAGTAGCAAGAAATTATGATGCTTCCAAACTCACCTGAAACAAACAAATATATTAATTATCGAGCTAACCTTGAAACTTGTAAATAAGGTTTATGGGTCGTAATCAAAAAATATGATAAATGTACACACCAATTTAATAATTCTACTTAAAGTGCGCCTCTTAGTCTACCATGCACCTGCTATACTATTCCTGTCACGTTTTGGAATAGAATTGAATTCTTATGTGTTTTTTATTTAGGAGCGCATCGATCTCCTGTATCGATGCTTTGCCATCAGCCCACTTTAGGGAAAGGTTGGGTGTGACACCAGGAGATCAATAGCAAAACCTTAACCAGGTTTTGTCAAGGCAACACTATACCAAGGCAATAAATATCAATACTATTAACTATTAACACTAGGTATAGGATTTGTATGCACTTAAAAATGCTGAAATATGCATGCACTTATGCACTATAAAAATGTGAAATATGCACTTAAAAATCATGAAATATGCGTTTATTAGAAATTCTTAATAAATATATGCACTTTCATTATTAAAAAAAAACACCTGTTTAGCGTTATTTACATTTTATTTACAGAAATTATTTTAATTAGACATCCTATGCAATAATTTAATTAATTATATTTTCTAAACATAGAGCGTTACAGTTCACAATGACGTACATTTTGAAATTTTCAAAAGTAAACATATGCCTATTATCCCTAAATATTGTTTTATATTTTGAGAAATTCCGTTCCACATCGCAGAACGTAATTGGGGCATACTTAAAATTGTTTAATTCTACAAGCGAATAATGTTTTAGCTCGTCTAAAATGTCTTGGCCAGATAATGCATCGTTTATGCTTTTAATTAAGTGAAAATCAGGATTTTTGTCTATAACGGATTTAAATTTTTGTTTTATAGTCAAACCCTTTGGCCCTTTTACTTTATTCAAAGAAACACCTAACAATTTTACATGCTCAAGAGATTCATCTAATGAATTTCCCTGACTTTCTACTTTCTGAATTACTTTAGCTAAACGCACAAAATTTGTCAAAACAAACAATAATTCTGCCCTCACCTCCTTAGTATTAAAAGCATCCTGTGCGCTTTGTATGCATAGTGCATCGTGTTTATTAAGTTTATTTACAAATGCTTTAATAATATCAAAATAAGTTGCATAATATTCTGCTGCAGAAAGCCAAGTACCCCACCTTGTTATTACAGGCTCAGGTGGGAGAGGCACTTCTCGAGCAGATTCCCTAAATATTTGTAAGCGATATGGAGCTTTACAAACAATTTTTCTTACATCTGAAATTATAGAGTTTACGTTAGGATATATTTCCCGCACTTTTCTGCAACTCTATGCATTGCATGGGCAAGACAAGTTAAGTGGATCATTTTTTCGTACAGAACTTGTAAGCCTGTTCCAGCCTTGATCATGTACGGTGCCGCGTCGGTGACGAACAGCAGTACTTTGTTGTACTGTATGCCGTCCGGCCACAAAATAACCATCGAATCATTAAACAATTTTGCCACAGAATAATGATTGGTGCTCTTGAAAACGTTCATTGCTAATAGATAGGATTTGGGATTGTTCTCCTAATTTAAAACGCCAATTATAACGTTAGCCACGTATCTGAAAACAAAAATTTGATTTTTATTTTATCGAACTACATAATTAGTCGGTTACAAACAATTAGCGCAAAACAGTTATTTAAAAAAATTATATTTTAATCAAGCAAAAATATTGTTGTGATTAAATATGTAACTAACAAAATAGAAAATAAAACATCCGTAAATTGCTCTGCTGTCTTTAATTAGTTAAATTTTACTAACAAAATGAAGGAAATAAATTTTCTACGCACCTTCCAGTAGTGTCAGTAGATTCGTCAATGGAAACCCATATGTAGTTATTCGCTACATGTTTTCTAATTGATTTTATGGTCTCTTCGTATAAACGAGGTAAATAATTTTTCCTGAGTGTAGACTCGTCGGGGCATTTTTGAAATTTCTTCCAGAAAATTACGAAATGCTGAGTGATTAATTTTACTTAACGGGATATCTGCAGCCACTAATGCACTACATAGTTTTTTATTAAATTCGATTTCCTGGACTCACCACGCGAATTATTAAGGTACCCCGGTAACAAAATGTTTGTTTTTTTGATTTCAGGGCAACACACTTTTGATGTCGAACCGTGTTCAGATGTTGTGTAACTTGAAAGCGTTTCGTTGCAGTCACTTTATCGTCGCACACTGTACAATACAACACCTTATCGTCAGTTGTAAGAACATTGAATTCCTTAACATAACTTCGAAGTGTAACAGACACAGACCGTTTTTCTTTACCCACCTTTACACCCTAAAATTTCAAACTGAAATGCAGTTGGCAATTTCTGAACTGTCTTAATTGAAAGATTACAAGATTAGTAAACAAAACTACAGGGAAATTTTTCTATGAACAGGAAGTTGTCAAAGGGTCTTTGGAATTTCCTAACACCTATTTATCACAATATCGTAATATGTAAGTATTTAAATTTTAGTTGAAACTTTTTCTTTCTTAGAAAATATTAACAAGTACACAGATGGTTAAGGCAGTAAAATATTTTAAAGCCTAGTATTTAACAATAAGCTTAAATTATGGGTTTCCCCTAGACTCAACTAAGCCGCCCTTGGTTGCTTGTCTAAAATGCTAAAATTATTTAAAAAATATTAGAAATTTCATAATTAAAGCATGTAAAACGCTCAAAAACTGGTAAAATATGCACACTCGTTCAAAAATGCTAAGATATGCATGCATTTATAAAAAACACCTAAATATGCATTTATATGCACTTTCAAATTGACATATGTGATTCATATGTGGCTTAAACATGTAGAAATATAACTCGGCATATGTTTGCTATAAGCAGAGAAAACATGCAAATGCATAGAAATCCTATACCTAATTAACACTATCGTTTGTCATTAGAGTTGACGTTTTTGTTACTAATATAAAAATGTACGTGTTAACTAACTACACTAGGGTAATCCTAGTTTTAAATGTATCTTAAATCTTATGAGATAATAGTATGTGTTCAACTCACAATTTTTGCAGATTTTCTAACATAGTTGTTTCTTCATGTATTCAAACTGCATAGTACATGTGTAAGCGATTCTTGTTTTTTACAAGAATTACTCAGTCAGTTGCTCAATATGACGTCTGATATTTTCCAAATAATAGATCCAGAAGAATAAGAGTGAAGTGTTAGACAAGTCTGCACATTCATATAAAGTGGTTAAGAACCATCCAGAAATTTTGAAGTTGCCAAAAAGTGACAATTTATGGTAACAAAGTATGTACATTTGTACATATATGTTCCCAACACTACAAGATTGCGACGAATTAATTTGGTCCACAATATGTCTTAGGACTAGTTCTTTACATTGCTAGATGCGTAAGTAAACGTTTCTGCCAATGAGACACTTTAAGGATCGAAGCGGACAGCCGAGGTCCGTAAAGTTCTCCGAGACGAAGAAAAGAGCTTACGCATAGTGGAATGTATTAATTTTTTTCTACTCGCCCCCAATATTTAATTGACAATAATGAAAAAATATATGGAACCCTATAATTGGGTAAAACTGTTGGGTTCCCAAAATATATAAAATAAATAAAAATAAATAAAAATATACATACATACATACATAATCTTTAAACCCTTATACTTTTCGGTGTCGAGGTGCCAGGCACACCAAGCCGCAGAGTGGATATGCGGGTGTGAGACGAGGCAGCGGAGCCATGTAGGCAAGTACACTGCGCTCGTGGGTCACCCATGCAAGTACTTTCCTGGGTAAACTCGACTTAACTCTGTTAAGCGATGTAATCCACTATAACCACCCTGCCGACTGCCGGCAAAAAAATAAAATTACGGTTGAAGATTATGAGGTGGCTGGTTGTGAGAACCTTGGTAACCACCTAGTGATCCGTCAAAATTTTCCAACAAATGATTTTTCCGCATAAAAATTATATATAATTCACTGTTTTGTCCAGACCACGTACCAAGTACTACTTTCGTAGTTAGCAACGAGAACCTTGCATGTTTCACTTGCAGCTGTCTTGCCAGAATAGAAAACTTGACTTACGTAAGGTGGAAAAGTAAATAGCATATTACATGTTGAGTTGGTACAGGACATCTTTACAGACCAAGAGATGTTGTTTGGCCGTACGTCGAGGATAACAACATTGCGAGGCTTAGAATCTTTACCAACAAAACATGTATACTATTTTATTCGCATTCATTAGACTTAAGTAATCAAAATAAAAATAATAATAAATTATACATTTAAAATAAATTTTCTGTAAAATGACAATAAATTCCAATCAGTCATCTATCGACCAAAAGAAATTTGAAGTTTCATTGCTCGCCGCTAGATGGCAATATATGCTCTCAGTATTTCTAATATTCCGTTTTCTATAAAATACGGAAAAATAAAAATAAGATTAATATTATTAAATAAAAAAAGATATTTTTAGCGTTAAATAGATTTATAGAAACCTAAATTTAATTCGGATAAAACGTCTCGTTTTAAATTATTTAAAACAAATAAAAGTTGACCAAGACTTTACTTGTCTACAATCTTACAGTCTTACTGCAGTCTTACGATCTAATCTTGTTGCATTCTATCATATAGGTGATAGTCCACTAAGAGTTTGCACAACAATCAAGGACCTAGGCGTTATATCTGACTCTACGTTGTCGTTTTCGTTCCAGATAGATGCGTTAAGAGAATCTTCTTGTAAGTCCTTGGGATTTGTCATGAGAGTATCTAAATACTTTTCCGACACTAGCTTATTGAAAACACTTTACTAAGCGTTTGTTCTAAGCAAACTTGAATATGGATCCATAATCTGGTATCCCATTTACGCGTCACAACACTGGCTGCCACTTGACCGTATCCATCAAAGATTTTTAAGATTCCTTTCATATAAACTGGATGGTCGATATCCTGAAAGAGGAACAAGTCAAGAAGAACTTTTTCTTCGCCAAGACATTCTATCTCTATCAACTAGAAGAGATAATCAGTCTGCTCGCTTTTTGTACAATATAGTCAACGGCATTCTAAACGTTCCAGAGCTGCTGTCGAGAATTCCTTTTAATGTTCCCAGGCCAACTACCAGACAAGAATTTACGTTCTAAAAAACTTATAACTGACATATTTATTTTTTTTAACAATAATCGAGTTTGATTATGTAGTTAGCTACGTTCACCATGTACATGCTTTATTTCTATTACCAACTATTGTATTTTTAGTTGCTTATACCTACTATATATCTATGTTGTTCTAGAATTGTATTTCCTGTTGGACAATAAAGACATATTATTATTATTATTATTATTTCTCTTTTTCTCTCGCGATTTTTTCGCTGTAATTAGTAGATTTGTCGGCACACCATGTGCAAGACAAACTCACTGTCCTAGATATTCCCGGACTAGATGGCAAACATTCAAAATTACAGATTTCTGAATTAGGCTAAGTATTGAATACGATAGTTGAAGTTCGTCGAGAGATTTCATTGTTGTTTTAGGAGTGATACCTGTCGTCGATATTACAATAGGTAATACTTTAACTACCTGTTGATTCCACAATCTTTTAACTTCTATTGGCAGCTCTCTGTATTTGTCCAGCTTTTCATTGATTGTACTCTGCAGGTTATGTGAATTTGGCACAGCTATATCCAGAAGATAAGTCGTTTGGCTCTCTTTCAGTTGTAGAATTATATCGGGTCTGTTGTTCTGTATTGCCCTGTCTGTTCTAACGGATCTATCCCAATATAGTTTAACTTTGGTGTTTTCTAGGATTGTTTCAGGTTTGTATTTATAATATGGGACAGCTGTATCTATTAGCTCATATTTCTGAGCAAGTCTCTGGTGAACAATTCCTGCAACCTGGTTATGTCTTTCAAGGTAGCTACTCCCTACCAACGTCCTGCAACTCGCCAACACATGTTGAATTGTCTCCGGCATCGCTGCACATCTTCGGCAAGCATCATTCGTTACAGACGGGTCTTTCACTATGTACTTTAGGTAATTGCGGACAGGTATTACTTGGTCCTGAATAGCGGTCATTAACTCCTCAGTTTCTCCGAACAGGTAACCATCAGTCAACCACTTGTTCGACGCTAGTTTGTCGACACATGGTTGATTTAACTGATGGAAATGTCTCCCATGCAAGTTCTTTTGGAGTAGTGCCTCTATCTTATCAGCCGTCCCTTGATATTCGATGTCGAATACTTCATTATGTAAACGAAGTGGTGTATAATTTTCATCAATTTCTATTATTGGATCATGTAATTGATTGTGGGCATTGGTATGGAAGTGTCTTCGTAAACCTTCTATCTGTTTGTAATGGAGTTCCTTAATATCCAGGAGGCCTCTGCCGCCTTCCCTACGCGGTAACGTAAACCTTTCCGTTGAACTTTTAGGGTGGTG
Organism: Agrypnus murinus; assembly: GCA_929113105.1. Lineage (NCBI taxonomy): Eukaryota > Metazoa > Arthropoda > Insecta > Coleoptera > Elateridae > Agrypnus > Agrypnus murinus. Next base: position 183,569,205 of record OV816024.1, on the reverse strand, counting down.
ATGTCCAAATTTTGTAAACAAATTTCGGATTTTTCGTTGCACTATTTCTAGTTCTGTTGCAGACCACCGGATTATGCCAAAAGTATATACTAACAATGGGATCGCATAGGTGTTCATAGCTTTGATTTTACTTCCTCCATTTAGCTGTGTGCGTAGTATTCCCTTAACTCGATCTAGATATTTCTGCAGCATTAATTCTCTAATCGGCTTTTCTTAGATAACTTTAGATTGTTGACAACCCAAGTATTTATAGATGTCCGTCGTATCCATTGTCTCAATCATGTTTTCCTCATCTACATCATAGTTCTCCCCCTTCTTGATTTGTCCTCGTTCGATGTTAAGTATTCTGCACTTCTCGGTGCCATATTCCATACAAATATCTTTACTAAATATGGTTGTAATATCTAGTAGTTGTTTTAGTTTTCGGTTGGACGGTGCATACATCTTTAAATCGTCCATATACAATAAATGAGATAAGGTATAAAGAGGTCTTTTATCTTTTTTAAGTGTGAATCCTATCTCCACACGATTTAACAAGATACTTAAGGGATTTAGACCCAAACATTATTATTATTATTATTATTATTATTATTAGTATTATTATTATTATTATTGTTGTCAGTTTTACAGACATGTAATAGTTATTTATATATCAAGGGAGCAAAGTGGATAATTTCCTCCCGGGCGCAAATTTGCGGCCCGACGCGCAGCGGAGGGCCGTACTTGCGCCAAGGGAGGAAATTCACTTTGCTCCCGTGATATATATATGCTTTTTTCTACGAACGAGATCATAAAAAGTCTAGAAATTCATATTTTTATATCAATTTGTTAACGTTTGAGAGAAATTAACGTAGTGGTATGTGGTAAGTAGGTATCCTTGACGACGACATAAACAGGCATAACAATTTTTGCAAATTCATCAATTTTGTGCTATGTTTGATGAAAATAATGGTGAGGAGGAGCTGAATTGCACTCCACCAGACCTTTTAGAAGAAGCAACATCGGTGTCGCTAAATCTTCTCCCCCAAAAATCTAAGGAAAAATATTTGAAAGAGCACGCATTGTTCAAGAAATGGTGTGAAGAAAGGAAAGCCAACAAAACTAGTGAAAACATTGTACTTGCCTATTTTTCTGAGATCTCCAAGGTCCTTAAACCCTCATCCCTATGGGCAAAATTCTCCATGCTGAAGACGACATTGTCAGTTAAAGAAAATATTGATATCAAGTATCCTAAACTAATAGCTTTCCTTAAACGTCAGTCTGCTGGATATAAAGCAAAAAAATCGGAAACGTTTACTAGAGAAGATGTGAACAAATTTTTATCGGAAGCGCCAGATGTACAGTTTTTAATGATGAAGGTTGGTTTAAAATTATAATTAAATAATAATAGGTACTTACTTGTTGTTTTTTTTTTAGGTTGTATTAGTTATGGGAATAACCGGTGCCCTAAGATGCGACGAAATGGTGAAAATGACAGTGGATGATGTTACAGACAAGGGTTCTCTTCTGATAGTCAAAATTCCTGATTCTAAAACCACAATTCAGCGAACATTTGTAATCGATGGGCAAACAAGAAATGGAGTAAATGTTGTTGAAATATTCAGAAAATATGTCGCTCTCCGTCCAACAACAATAGATCATCGGCGTTTCTTCATTAATTACAGAAAAGGAAAATGTTCAGTTCAAGTTGTTGGAAAAAATAGTTTAGCAAAAATGCCTAGTATTATAGCGAAGTTTTTGGGTAAAGAGAATAGTGAGGCTTACACGGGTCATTGCCTGCGAAGAACTTCTGCGACTCTGTTAGTTGATGCAGGAGCAAATATTCTTAGTTTGAAGAGACATGGGGGTTGGAGATCGACTTCGGTAGCAGAGGGATATATTAATGACTCAATAGCAAATAAGAAAAGAGCTTCAGAAAAAATCCTCGGAGGAGAGAATCCTGGAATACCCTCATCTTCAAGCAGAGATACAGAAACCCATGTTTGCGCTACGTTTCCTCAGACTGGGGTGTCTGCAGCTGCTACCAAGAATAATATTGCTTCAGCAAAAGACGTTCAATCAGCGATTGGATCTGAGTTTCTTTTAAATACCGCTGTAACTATACATAACGCAAATAATTGTAATTTCACAATAAATGTACATAAATAAAATGCCGCTTTATTAAAATGCGGGAGGTAAAAAATATTACCTCCCGTGGGAGACAATGGACTACTTTGCTCTCTCAAAAAGGGGAGCAAAATTACACTTTCCATGCAGTGAGTAGAAAAAAGAAATTGTTAGCCACTTTGCTGTTGCTATAGTAATAGCTTACTTTCCAAGGTCTTTACAATGATAGAAATGTACATATTGCAAGATGATTACGAACAAAATGTATTTTAGAGTGTTCTGGCTTTTCTGTAACGTAGAGGTACAGTGAATTATTAGATTAAAATAATACTTGGCTGATGCCTGATATCAGTAGTGCATTCAACAACTTACTGTCCTTTTGCGGCACTGACTCTAACGGAGAATTTACCAATTAGCAAAATCTCGATCGTATTTGGTTTACGAAACTTGGATAATTCTGAAACATTTGATGGATTGTCGCGAGAACAGCCGGACGGGACATATCATTATCAGAAATCATGTCATAACAATTAACTATAGCAGCAATTTCTATTGATGATGTTAAAACAGCATTACGTTTCTGTAAGCCAAGAAAAATTGTTGGTATCGATCAGATACCCATGTATGTGTATAAGGGATCTTCTGAATTCTTTGCTGTCCCATTAGCTAGATTATTCAATCAGGCTTTATCAACTAATACTTATCCAGACAAGTGGAAAGTTTCTAAAGTATTCCCTATTTATAAGAATGGCTCGAAATATGATATGGCAAGTTACAGACCGATATCACTGCTTCAGACGGCTTCTAAAATATTTAAAACTGTATTACACACTGAAATAATGGATCATTTAAGACCACTGATTACGTATACACAACACGGATTTATGCCGAAAAGATCAACAACATCTAATTTAATAAATATCACGCAAGATCTATCAGAAGCTTTATACAAAAAAACTAAAAATTGATGTTATTTACACAGATTTTGCTAAGGCTTTTGACAGAGTAAACCATGTATTTCTTTTGAATAAATTAAAAGTATTTGGTCTTTCAGGAAACTTAGTTAAATTGTTTTCATCGTTCTTAAATAACAGATGGCAATTTGTAGTATATAGTGGAAGTCAATAAGATGAATCGGGTTATATTAGGTGTACCACAAGGAGCAAATCTAGGTTCACTACTGTTTCTTTTATTGGTAAATGATTTACCAAGTGTGGTAATGAATTCGAAAAATGCATTATTCGCCGACGATTTTAAAATGTGGAAGGTTATAAACAATTTAGATAATTACTTTGAATTGCAAAATGACATAGATTCTATTTATGCCTGGAGCTTAAAAAACAAATTATATTTAAATATAGATGAATGATGTACAGTCATATATACCAAAAAGCACACCCCTATTAACTTTCAGTATAACATGCATGATGTTTCACTAACTTTTAAAGACACTATAGCAGACTAGATTCTTTCAAAGTCTTAGGATATATTATTAGAAATTCACATAATTTTACAAACTGTAAAACCTCCATTACTAATTACAACAGCTATGTTAGATCTAAGCACGAATTTTTTTCGCTATATGGATACCTTTCTATCAAAGTCAGGTTGCTCAGGTTGAAAGAGTGCAAAATCGGTTCATAAGATATTTTGATCTGAAAAGCACTGAAATCTACCCAGCCTTTGTTTCCTATTGTAATTTATTAAAAATCTACAACATGCAATCACTAGAAACTAGAAGAGAATTTATAGCTCTAGTTCTATTGTACAGAATTTTGCTTATGGAATTGTCAATTTCAAAATATTGATTACCATTTATTACTGAAATTAAAACAGTGCGTGGTACTCGTTTTCTGAACAATGAAGAAATATAAGTAACATAACGAAAAAGAAGCAAAGTTATTCGTTATTAATATATAATATATAATAAATATATTATAATTATATAGGATATATACAATAATAAGGAAAGAGTAAAGTAATCTTTGAGTATTTGGGGGGTAACCGAAATGGGTGCTGCTTGTTACACTGCATTTTTGTTTTAATTTGATGGAACCAGCGATGAAATACTCAATATAAATATAAAATATTTTATGAGCACAACTCAAATCGATTTTTTCTGAGGTCTTTGTGTTTTATTGGTGAACTTGTCTGGTACGCTAATATAGAGAAAGAATTAAATGTAGATACAATTACCTGAATAATCTCGTATGTATTGCTCACAATTCACAACTTATAAATGGCGGAGAAAGGTTTTCAGGTTAATAATTTCTAAACACTAAAGACCCTAACGTTTGCTTGCTAGAAAATGAAACTATGCTACAAGGTACGGATACACTTTTTCAATAAATTGGGGTTTCTTGTTATATAAATAAATAATAGAAGATGAATAATGATTTCTAACACGAAAAGTGGGAACAATAAAACCGCTTTAGTATAAAAATAGGTTAGCTGTATAGGTATGTTGGATATATAAATGGATATCTAATAGTCAATGTTTCATAAACGTAACAAGAACATTTTGCTAAACATGTAAAGATCATTGTCCTATTAATAATTTTGATAACTAAAATGGAATGAAATCAATAAGAAAGTATTATCAGTCACAATTACGTAAATAATGTGAATTGTTTTTGAGTGTATTGGGATATGATTAGTCCGGAACTTATTTAAATTTGCGTATGCATTAAAGAAGGGGTTAACTGCCTTTGTAGAAATTACTATTGATTATTTTTGGCATCTATAAAACAGTCCGTTTATTAGTTAATGTTATAGAAAATAATTTAATAATAGTTAATTATAGAATTTATTAATCACATTAATAAAACAATCCAGCAACTCATTATGTCTAAAAACTCACTGGTATGGGATTTGTAAAGTCACTTACATTTAACAAAACAGATTAATTATAGTACATGAATTACGAGTAGGTTAATAAATCAGCTGTTTAATCATTTTCAGGATATTGTTTCATACAATGAATAATGAATTTTTTCTGACGTAAACCAACGTTTTTGTAAATATACAAGCTCGTATAGATTGTAAGGTACTGTTTCAATATTATCATTAGTTTGATACAGAACAAGTTAAATATCTAATTTCTTCCTACACTCTATCTAGTTATTATGCTCTCTCTTATATATGAAGTATATTTTTGTTCCCGTATTATCAAACTGTTATGGTCTATAATCAGTTGGGATACTAGCTATGCGAACTGTAGAAACAGCTACCACTCTTGTTCGTAGATTATTTCTAATCCACTTTCTCATGATGAAAAAAGGGGTCAATTTAATCCTTGCAGGGCAATTTGAAATAATATTTGAATATCGTAACTTTTGACGTGCACTGTACTTTATAGAAAATTAGTTGATTTTCTATATTTTGATAATTGCAAGGGTCATTTACCAACTATTTATTCATAATAAAACAAATGCATAATAATTACATTTGCAGTATAATTATTTATTTCAATTACCTACGTTTCAATTATTCAAATCATTCAACCAAAGTTAAATTGTGAAAAACCTTTAAAACGAATAACAACTAACAGCTAAATTAATTCGATTCATAATAATAGACTACTGAAATAGTTAAGTTCAGTAGCAATGATTGGTTAAAACATTCATTGTATTTGTTAGTTTATCGTATATATAATTAAAGAAAAACTATTGATGTCAATAGCAATGGCTTTTATTAACTGTTCTCGATTGTTACAATATTATCAACCAACAATAAACGTAACTAACGTCTCTAAAGGTGATTTATTTAACCTATAGAAATCTTAGTATTCTAAAACATCTTTTGTGTAAGATTCAGTACGTTTCGAGAACAATATTCAATACGACCTTGTATTTTCATAACCTAAAACTCAATATCCAGTAACAGGAAACAAGCTTAGTTCACTTAACAATCAGACTGGATTAAAATCCAATTAAGGAAATCTATAACTGAAACTTGGAAATTTATTCGCGGCGGATGAAGAATCCTTTAGAATTTAGTAATCGAGTTTCGTTATATAAAATGACCTATTTTACCTCTCTTTTGTCGCAAAGTTTCACTTTATTTTCAATTTATTTATAAAGAAATATATACATAAAAATTAGGAAATTCAATTACCACGATATGAAGCAAAACCAAGAAAATAACCTTAACTTATGTCTCGTTATAGCGTTTAAATTCGTGCTGAAAAAAGCTAAGAAAGCAAGGAAAAGAAAACGCTGATGGGTGTGTAAAGCTTAACATCTTAATATCCTGCTTAAACTTTTAGCCTTCCATGAATAAAATTGCTGTGCCCTAGTTAATTCTTTTCAACCCACTTAATATAAAACTTTTCTCGTTTATCGGAGGTGGATTAAACTCGTGTTAGCGTTTATGATTGTCTAATGCAATAATTTTACTTCTGCTAAAACGTGATTAAGAATTTGACACTGCAGAAAGCTTACTAACAGTATTCATTTATTTTATGTAGTAGTATACAAAATTAAGATTTTATGAAGCAAATAGTTTAGAATTATAATTTATTATGAAATAACTATGGAAAAATATGAAGTGAAATGTACAAACTAAGTAAAAATAACTACAAACTAAAGCGTGAAAATTCCTGCAAGCTACAAAGTGAGACTAAACAAACAATAAAAGTTTCTTACCACTACAGTCCACCACAGAGCAAATTTCATTTATCCATTCATTCATCAAAAAAGTCAGGTAAAACATAATAGTGCGATTGATTCATAACTTCATTTAAAAACGTTTTTAACTGGTCAAGATTTACTGATTAATTTAGATAAGGGTAAGGATTATTTGTTTTAGAAGGTAGAAACCTTCTGAAATAGCTTAAAAATAAAACAAGTAGTTCTCAAGCATTGGAAATTATTATTAAATAGTTAAACTAAAATATTTCTATTTCATCACATTAAAACCTATAATTACTTGAAAAGGGTAATTGATTAATCTTACATTTTCTTCAGTAACAAAAGAATTACTGTTAATTCAATTAAACAAGAATGATAGATCTGTTGACCGAATACTTCATCGGATCAATTACGGGTACTCCCAAGATCTGTAAAGCTTGCGCTTTTACGATTAATTCTTAATCCATAATTATTCTGATAATTCTGGTAACTCATAAACTAATTTTTTGGTTAGCTCCAGCTGATGAGAATACAATGAACTAGAAACAGGTTTATCCTGATGTATCGTTTGTGAATTCCAGAGGCTTCATTATTTTGTAGGTTTGTCAAAGATTTATTTTATTTATTGTTTCCAGCCTTACTTTGTGGAACTCCATAATCATGAAATAAATAAAGATTAGTAAAAGTTTCACAGTTTTATTAAAATACAACCTGACAATATTGTTTCGACAGCTATGCTGTCATTATCAAAGGGAATATAATTATAAACAAACACGTCGCTAAGGTAGATACAAAAATAGGTAACTAGATAAAATAATAATAATAATAATCATAATTAAATATCTAATACTTCCAGTAACGGAGAATTACTGAGCTCAAGTTGTTCATTCATTAAAGGTACCCTGAGTTTGTGTTTGTATATCTCAAAGGCTTCTAAAATGTCTAATTTGCGTTTGTTATTACAAAAATGTAGGAATTTAATATTATTTTGAGGAATCATTGTGTAATGACAAACGCAAATTAGACATTTTAGAAGCCTTTGAGATATACAAACACAAACTCAGGGTACCTTTAATGAATGAACAACTTGAGCTCGGTAATTCTCCGTTACTGGAAGTATTAGATATTTAATTCTGATTATTATTATTATTATTTTATCTAGTTATCTATTTTTGTATCTACCTTAGCGACGTGTTTGTTTATAATTATATTACCTTTGATAATGACAGCATAGCTGTCGAAACAATATTGTCGGGTTGTATTTTAATGAAACTGTGAAACTTTTACTAATCTTTATTTATTTCACATTTATTTTATTAATTGATTAATCGCAATTAAATGTTTTTAAAGTTCTACTTTAGTTGCCACTATGAGTTGTTTATTTATGGTTTGATACTTAAACGGTTGACAACCAAATTTGCCAAATTGAGAGATACCGTGTTTATCGCTTTATGCGTTTGGCGCTTTGTACATATCGCACTGTAGCTCAGTCACTGCTCGAAACTATTATTTTATGGTTTGTGTATACGCCTGGCTAGTGCGCAAGGGATTAACGGATGGTTAGCTTCAGCTGATTAAAGTACAATAAACTCAAAATAGATTAACATTTTATGGGTTTGTCAAAAATTATTTCTAATTGATTAATTTCACTTGGCTATTTATTTATGTATAATTTAATATTTATTATGTATTTTTTTGGTTATCTTTAGAATTCCAATAGAATTATCGTTTTATGTAGATTTTTCGTTACATACAGATTTATTTAAAGCCGCAAGTCTATCTAAAACGTATTTTTTACCCGTAGTTATCATTTTTATTTCATAGGTAAAAATAAAACAAATATTTAAAGAATTCTCACAAAGCCACGCGGATACTGAATATATCAATTTTACTTTATAAGCGTAGTATTTTTCGTGAATTTTTAACCTATCTCCGTGTATTAATATTTCTATTCTTTCCTCAGCAGTTAAATGCATCATCTTTGCTTTGAATTTAAAAATCGTTTTAGAAAATTGGTACTTTCTTACAAATTATGACTTACCCACCTATTCTCACCATAAAATTCTACATTGAATATATATATATATATATATATATATATATATATATATATATATATATATATATATATATATATATATATATATATATATATATATCATATGCTTAATATACCAGCTTTGTTTGTCATTTTGTCCCCAGTTCCTTAAAATACCGGGTATTACTGCTTCAAATATTCCTATCCTACTTTTCCATCATATATCCGAAATGAAATGAAAATTAAAAAATTCGAAAAAAAAACGGACATACATACAGACACACACACACATATCGAATTTCGATTAATGCTTCACAGAAAATACTATGTTTGGTTACCTATGATTACCCATTGGTACCTAGGTTTGGTGACGTAATAAGCAAATAGAGGGAGGATGTTTAGTTCCGAGACATGACGAAGCGAGCGTTGTAAGTAAATAATCTTAGAACTCTCTAAGTAGAACTATCAAACGAAGCGTAACAAAAATAACCCATGTGTTTTAAACAGTTATAAAGTATTTTAGATGTAAGGGTGTAAAAATCTAAAGACTGAAGAAAATATGTCAGTCAAAGCTTATAAAAAGAATTAGCAAATGGGTATTGTAGAGCTCGTAAAGGAAAACTAGGGCGACATGCAAGGGTTTGTCTATACATACAGAACAATTCCACTATTAAACACCCAATGATGAATAATGGCTAGACTCTAGGGCTGCAGCCGCCGACATGTGTTACGGCTATTTCTAGCATTTGTAATTAATTTATTGCAGCACTTTTAAATACTGCCCGCGTATTAATCAAGAAATGATGAAAATTAAATCTAGAATAGATCTTGTTTATAAAAAAAAATCCTGACCATGTATATTAGTATTTCAAAAACAAGACTTATAATTTGTTTTAAATCGGTAGTCAACGAATCCAACATTGTACGTTCTTATTTAAGTTAAAACTATTATCCCAAAACCAAATTGTTCAACTACAATAAATATTACTAAATAATATTAGTCTAGTCAAATTAGAGCAAATTTTCATGAATAGCGAAAAGTTGAGATAGGCTCGTAGATTCTTACATAGGCCTTCCTTGAGGGCTGTTAAATAACCCCCTGTAGGTGGCGAGCTCGAGGAGATAATGACGGTAACCGTCTCCCTCTAACGGTTTTTGTCGTTTTTCTCGGAAACTATTAGGTTTATCGAGAGGAAAGAGATTAGGTAAAATACAGGTTAATTAATTCCCTACCAAAAATGTCCCAATGTTTTTTCGTATCTCGCCTTCTGTTTGTGTTATTGAATAAAGCAGATATGTTATACAAAAATGAACAATTTGTAATCAAGTATTTGATCAAGTAATCAGTAAAGGACCCCGCACGTTTCTTATGGAAATTGGATCCCGGTCAAATTGGCTGAAATTTTTATATGTTGTAGTTTATATCATCCTGATCAAGTCTCCAAGCTACGAAGCTCTAAAATTAATAGTTTCGGAGTTACAGAGCACGAAAGGCAGGAAAAACTTATACTTTGGTTTATGGATTTTTAACACGTATAGCCTCGGTAACGTCATTTTTATGTATATTCTTTGCTTTTGTTTTAATTAACACAGGTAATTATGTTGTTTTGCATCGTGTGAATCATGTGAAATTATACCGGGTGTCCTATTATAGTTTGACTCTTTATAAATCTATCAACTTTTGAACTAATTGAGATAATGAAATCCGGTGTTTACCAGTCTTCTTAGTTTTTTAAGTTTTTTTCTGAGTATCCGTTTTTTACTCATTCCGGATTGGTAACTTGGAATTAGGCAACTTTGTGATTTTAAATGGAACACCCTGTATATTTCTTTACAGTTGGAAAGCCCATTGCTCTCCCCCCTTTCCAAAAGTACCAGACTTGTCATGGTTATTATACAGCTTGATGGTTTTATAAGCTCTTAAAGTAAATACTACATGTTATTGAAATGCTACAAAAAAATATAATGATTCAGAAAGTAGACTATGGAAATAAAAGAAAACATCAGTGAAATCGTCCAATTAGTTTATTGACAATTACATGTTACTTCAATTGCTAATATTCAAAATGTGCATATCAAACTCGATCTAACAAAGGGTAACAGGATACTTATTAAATATTAATCAATTAAGAAATAAAGAAATCATTAAACATTAGTTAGTTATAAAAGATGCCGTCCATCAACTTGGATACATTTATTTATTCGCTTTACCGAGATGCCATAGTTTCTACTTAACACCTCGGGCACAGTATATATAACAATCAGTAGATTCACTTGCATGCTACACCATTCATTTTATTAATCCACCTTCGAATATCACGCCCATAAACGAAGTAGTGGACCGACGTTTATCGGCCGGCATCGCCGGTAAATAAAACGCAGAGCCGCATTCAATAAAATGTCTCGAACAAATATGTAAACAAAATCTCTTGTTATATAATAGTATAGTAAAATATGAAGTAGAAGAGTGTGTAGTGAACCATTTGATTGGAGTTTTTGTTTTACTTATAGAATCTAATAAATAAAACGATAATCAATTTAGATATTTAAAACATTTATTAAACTAAGTTAGAAGAGTTGTTTCTTGTTACGCCGTTAATTACCAACTAAAGTTACATTATTCTTTCAAGCCATTAACCATATTCTTGCGCTGCAACAGTCATTTCATTTTATTTAGAAATAATTACGAACAAATGCATAGCTGTATACTATTTGAATACCTGTTCAACAAACAAAGGGAGAATCTAGGTCACCGAAATCACATACCTACAAAATAGGGGAGATGAAATCAATTTACACTATAATAATAATAATTAATAATAATAAAACATATTAAATTAAAGACACAATTACAAACGAAATGCTAAAAAGTACAATCCTAACGCACGCTTTGACTTTTTTTAACAGTTGAGAGTAACAAAAGACGCTGTAGTTCACACCTGTTGATAAGGCGTTGACCTAGATTGTTTATTGTTGAACTCTTTTAATAATAAATCAGCATAAGAAAATTTATTATGCACGATTTCGTAATCGCTTATTTGTTCTATTACGTGTTAGTAATTCAATTTTAAGCAATTGGTAAATATATACAAAAGTGAATTCTTAAATACGGCATTGTTTTTACGAGCGTATTAAAAAATAATAGTATGTAGGAAAAAATAATCTAAAATCAGAAACCTGAAAAAACTAATTGTAGTTTTTTATTTTGCAGTAGGTATTTTTACAGCCTTTGGAGACACAACGACTAACGTTATGCACGCCGGCTCTGGTAATTTCGATACATTCTGTTGCGTGTTTGAAACAGAACTGCTGTCTGCATACTGCCGACTCGCGCCAGCATGTAGTGTGGTGGATAGAAATTATTTGCGACAGTCACATTACTGTATGTTATATATACTGTGCCTCGGGGGTAATGCTGTTAAAGACGTATCTTTTTTCGTAGCATTTCAATAACATGTAGTATTCATTTTAAGAGCTTATAAAACCATCACCCTGTGTAATAACCATGACGGATATTGCACTTTCGAAAAGGGGAAACAATGGGCTTTCCAACTGTGGAAAGATATACAGGGTGTTCCATTTCAAATCACAAAGTTGCCCGATCTCCGAAAATACGCTATGTCATTTCCGATTAGTTAGAAAAAAAAACTTAAAAAATAATAATAATAGTGAACACCGCATTTCATTATATCAATTAATTCAAAAGTTACATAAGTTTATAAAGAAGGCAAAATATAATGGGACACCCGGTATAATTTTACAATTCACACAAAAGCAAAACAACATAATTACCTGTGCTAATCAAAACAAAAATAAAAAATATATACAAAAAATGATGTTACCGAGGCTGTACGTGTTAAAAATCCATAAACCAAAATATGAATTTTTCCTGCCTTTCGTACTCTGTAACTCCGAAACTATTGATTTTAGAACTTCATGGCCATGGAGACTTTTGATCAGGATGATATAAACTACAATATATCAAAATTTCAACCAATTTGACCTGGATCCAATTTCCATAAGAAACGTGCGGGGTCCTTTGCTCAAGGAACTTCGTCATGAAGTTAGTTAAGAAAAATTCGTAGAACTGGACGTGATCATGGTCCAGTCATCTTTTACTTTAGCATCTTTGTGGAAAAATCCATCAGGTGATATTATCGTTGTCCTTGGTGCCAGTCGGATGAAAATTTCGTATTGGCAAGTTAATTCTTAGGACAGTACCCTGTGCTAGTCAATTTTTGTATTGTAACCCAATACGTGAAGGGTGTTTCAGCTTTTTTCAAATCCTTCTAATTTCCATTATTTCTAAGATTTTGATATGCCGTAAAATTGAAATACACGATTTAATTTCACATCTGCTTTATATTGTTGGGGGTGCCACAAGGCAACACTTTTGTTTTAAACGGAACACCGTCTATTTTTAATCATGTTTTTATTTGCCTTATTTATTTATGTAGGTGTAATTTTAAAAATCTGTAGATGCTTTTAAACTGTTGATCTCGCAACCAAGATACTAATGCAGAATTTTTTGTATCTTAAAACGTCTCTTCACGTATAATTTTGAAGTAACTTTCATCCGACTGGCACCAAGGATAACGATAATATCGCCTGATAGATTTTGCCGAAGAGATGCCTTGTTGTTTGCACAATTATGAAGTTGGTGGTTTATTTCAGCCCATTATTGGAGATCTTTTTTAATAATTACAGTATTATCTTTACCTTTTTATTTCTTTTATGAATCTTTTAGAGGAAGTGGATTCGCTTCTTATTTTGGAAAAGACAATTATTCACGTCAAAAGTTGCTGGAATAAATATTTTTATTGGTATAAAAGACCTTCAGAAAGCAGGTAAATTATTATTCTTTATTCTTTTTTTATACCAAATTTTCTTTGGTCAAACTTCGTGTTTACTATTTGGTTAAATAGCCTTAAAAAGATTGTAAGTACGTTATCTCTCTGTTTAGGCCTTTTTGGTTCCCTCTTTCATCGACCATATACGATGTGTCACAAGATTTTAAAAACTTCTGTTTACTTCTGCAAACTGAAAAAAAACGAGTTCATGATGAACACGTTTTACCTTGTTCAGGACATTTATGACCTAATGAGACTGATTTTTTCAATTTTTTTATTCGAATAGAATTACAGTTCAATATTGTCTCCCTCAAAATAACTTCCTTGGGAAGCCACACAGCGCTGGACACGGTTCTTCCAATCCTCATAGCAGTGCTGGAACTCTGATACTAGAATAGCCTTCAGCTGGTTGGTTGCAGCCGTTTGAATGTTTTCGAGTGTCCCAAAATGAGTTTCCTTGAGGTGATTTTTCAATCTCGGAAAGAGGAAAAAGTCACAAGGACTCAAGTCAGGCGAATAAGGAGGCTGAGGAGCCACAGGAATGTTTTTACTGGCCAAAAACTCGTTTATTGAAATTGCTATTTGACAAGGCGCAGTTGTTCTTGATGTTTGGTCTCACACGAATGACCCTTTTTCGAAGTTTTTCAAGAACCTCTCGGTAAAAGTGTTGATTGACCTTTTGGTCAAACTCTTTGTGGACGATTCCCTGGCTATCGAAAAAACAAATCAGCATGCATTTGATCTTCAACTTGCTTATTCTTGCTTTTTTGGGCCATGGAGAGGTTGAAGTGTGCCACTCCATGCTCTGGCGCTTGGTTTCCGGGTCGTACTTAAACACCCAAGACTCGTCACCAGTAATGACACGTTCCAGAAAATGGGGATCATTTTCAATCGATTCCAAATAGTCAAGGCACCATTCCCTCCTGATGTCCTTTTGGTCTTGCAAAAGGTTTTTTGGAACCATTTTTGCGCAGATTTTTCTCATCCCCAATTCATTGGTCAAAATCTGATGAACGGTGGTGTGAGTCAAATTCAACTCTTCCACGATCATTCTGACTGTCAACCGACGATCTGAACGCACAAGATCTCTATTCTGTTGACATTTTCATTGGTTCTTGAAGATGAAGGCCTTCCGTTTCGTGGTTCATCTTCAATCGACTCTCTTCCTGCTGAAAATGGCTTAAACCACCCAAAAACGTGGGCCCTTGACAAAACACTGTCTCCGTAGGCCTGCTGAAGTTTTGCAAAAGTTTCCGTTGCACTGTGTCCAAGTCTGAAGCAAAACCTGATAGCACACCGTTGCTCGAAATTGATGTCACTCATTTTTAGAACGCACTAGAAAAAACTGTTTCACGAAAAAAAATCGCTACGGACAACCAAATGACTTTAGCGAGTTCAAACTCCAAGTCCCAAGTGTCGCCAGATCGAATGCTACGTTGCCAGTCGCATTTCTTAATTTACACTCCTCTTATGTAATGAATATCTATATTCTTCTGAAGTGACGACTTTAAGCCAGATCCAGGACAAACAGTTATCGTCTCCTATTGTTGGGGAGGCGAATATCACCTACCTACGCACTAACGAGAATTCTTTTACTAAGTACCATTGATAGAATTGTAAGAAGTAGGATACCTTTATAACTTAAAAAAATATATAGCTTTGTTTTATCTTATAATATATTAATTTAATTCAGATTATTATTAGAGCCTAGCTAACTTGATGAACAAAATTTTTGTTTTCATAGAAATAATTATAAAAAAAAATCATTTGGAATATCAGACGCTAGAGATTGCAGGAATAGCTTTATTATTTTTTGTTTTTATGATACTTTTATTATCATTGTTTCTGGCATTTGTTTATTATTATTATTATTATTATTAAATATACTGATTTATCTTTTATATTTAGTTTATGTGTTTCAGTGTACCTTGATCAAGAGTAAGCATCCTTTTCTTTTGCTTTGTTTAAATCTCATGCAAACATTTTTTTTCTTTATCACAAAGCAAGCAGAACCCTGAGATTGTAAATAAAGATACCTTCCCTTTCTAACGAGCTTTTGGTATTACCTTTTTTCGTCAAATATGGCGAACAGATCATCCACTTCTCTTAACTGCTCTACCTCTCATAATAATATCCCGATTGTTCTTCTTGACAACCCTTCTAGCAAAAAATGCCTTGATACATGCATTTTTTCATAAAAAGTTTCAACGGCTTCCCCATTCTTTTCCGAATGGCATTATTACTTTTGAGTGATTATTTATTTTTTGCAGTAATTAGCAGTAACATATTATTTTATTTTTTAAAATCAGAATAAGTGGTTAATTATAAACCAACATGAGGTTAGTGTACATCCTTAGTTTGTTGTAATCTTTATGTGCATTGTTAGCATACTTAGAAAAATAAATTTGTGTATTACTTACTGTTATAGCAGGTACAATATCAAAATTCACTTAGTAACTGATTTATAAAATAGTCCGGCGGTAGACGAGTGGTGTCAGTGTATCACTCGTGTTCCAAGACTCGTGGGTTCAAGTCCCACTTGGGGTAGCAGGATTTCTCTAATTTGGAAAGTTCCGTCGTCACATCTATCGGTGTGTGTAATTGTATTGCATATTAGATGGGGGGGTACGTGACATGAGTTGGTTCCCCTGTAATGTAGCGTAAAATAAGAAAACCAATAATGATTGATTTAAATAAACATGTTTATAACGACCAGATTTTGTCTATAGTTATTCCTAGATAGTTCCTAGGTTTTCCTAAGTTAAACGTTCTTGAGAATCCGAAAAAAAAACATAATTTGTGAAACAATATTGTTTGGAGATATCTAAACGATTGAAGATTCAAAATATATTTTGAATTATTTCGTTAAATAAGTTATTAATGAAATATAAAAAATGGTGAAATGGTAGATAAACCACCAAAACCCATTCATCACAAACAAGAAAAAAAGAATTTTATTGTTTTTAAACACTATTAAAGCATATGAAACTTTCTGGAATAACAACAGACTGTGTATTTTTAAATACACGTTTAGTACAGTACAACAGATATATAACCGAATTATTTAAGTGCTTCTATTGTTACGAAACGTAAATTAGGTTTTCATAGTCCATATACAAAAACGTTTTCATTACAATTTCCTCCACATTTAATACCACTGAAACAATAATCAGACAAATAACTAAGCCTTTCCAGTACCAACATTACTAATGGTGTCCAGCTTAAAATTTAAACAGTTTTCCGAGGGCAACGTCGCGATTATTTACCATTAAGGGTCTATGGGAAATATGGCAACCTTAGACTTAAGTAATTTCACTATAGTCTATTAGACGACTTTTAAAACACTTAATATCAATCATTATAAAATCGATTGAGATAATGCCATAGACTAGCTAATTACAGATTTTGATCCATATGCAGCGCATGAAACAAAACCTTGCTGCGTTCGGTAATATAAAATACCAATACCAAATAAAGCTCTTCAATTTTATTAAAAAAGCATTTTTTTAAAATGAAATTCCAGGTTGATTTGTGTTGAACAATACCCATACGAACGGTCGGTATAACTTTTTTGAATTAATGAATTTGTTTTGTAATTGCAGGTGTATTCTTTTGGGAATGAAAACAAAGAAGGATCCACGAGTAAATGTTTTTGTTTTATTTTCATTTTTTTACGTAACAAAAACCCTCATCGAATTTGAGACCTATTATATTTTAAACCGTTTTGGTATTAATGTGCAATGAAATGCGACAGTAAAAGGGGGACAGCGTACTTTAGGGTGTATCAATTATCAGTTTTTACAAGAACACTGCCATGCAATCAAATGAATTGCTAACAAATTCAATGAGAATTGCTGCTAGGTTAAGTATGTGTGTATTATAATATTTTATTTAAGTGAAACTTTGAGACCACTACACTCAAAGAAATATTGGAAATCTAAAGTCAAGAAACGTGGTGTTTAAATCAAAATGATCCAGATAAATTTTAATTCTAGACATAAAATGCTTGAAGAGAGATATTGAGTTATCAATTTAAGATAATAAGATTTTTAACATCTTGTATCAAAAAAATATGCTTAATGTGAGAATAAATATGTTCTTGAAATCTAAGTATTGTTTTAAGCACTAAACCACTTCAAATAAGAATCTTTGCATTTTAAAAATAAACACTATTTCCTGCAATTTATACATGTGTGTTCAAAAATAAGATTTTTAACTTTTGGTTTCAAGAAATTTTGTACTTTAATGTGAGAACAAACATGTTCTTGAAAACTGTGCATTAATTCAAGCACTACAGTACTTAAAATAAGAATCAATGTAATTTGAAATAAGTATATGTTATGCTGAATTAAGTTAGTTAACATTTACATTTATGAAATTAAAACGTTAAATTCTTCATATTACAATAATTCTTCTGGAAATGAGAGTGCAGTGTAGTTAAATCAAGAACGTTAAGTGTTGCATTTAGCTGCGTCGCTGTTTACACTATACCTAAACCAAAAAATGAAGGATCTAAACCGAGTGAATCTAGCAGGCGCAGATTAGCAGTCGGAGTTGATTGTGAGCGAGCCTTGTTCCCAAATTGTCAAATTTAGACAGTTTGAAATTAAAAATTGTCATTGCAATCTGTCAAAGTTTTGAAAGGTTTTTCACAACTCAATTGTTACTTATTAAACTACTATTAATAAATAACATTCTGATAGCAAAAGTGTGTACGACATTAGTTGCTGCTTAAAAGATTTTTCACAACTCCAATTAATATTTATCCTTGCAGTGACCCCCTGATCGCTGCTCTTGTAGAAACTGCTTCGACAGGTATTTTTCTGGTGTAGTCAAATACTGTGGATCAGATACAGTAGGAAACTTCCGAGATGGCAAAATCCTAGCAAAGCCTCTTAGGCAAACCTAGGACCAAGTCCCAGCCACATTAAAGTGAGATGCTGACCTTTCTGGTCAGGCCAATATTTTATTTTCCCGAATATTGAAATTTTAATCCGGCATCAGGCATATTAAGTTTTGGGTTAATCGCATAACATAAAGCAGGAATAATTCTTAATGGTTCATTCAAACAAACGATAACATAGAGCAAGATCTTGCATTGGGCCGACTCTCTGACACATCACAGTGTGCCCGAATTCTTACAGTGCGTCAGAAGAACATTTCGAAGATCAATTCAAACTATTGAAAGCACTCCCTCATAAAACTCCCGAGAATCCAAAATTACCAAAAGTCCAATTTTTCTTGTACTCTTCGTCCGACCTTATCCTCAGCATAGTTACAGCAAAAAGAAGTTTCTAGCAATTTAAGCACACGTCGGGCAAAACAGTTCTACATTTTCATTCACTATGCAACATGGGAAATTAATCTTTTTGGTGAAATCACTATTATTTTCCCAACTTTAAAGTTCTAAAGATAAAATTAAAGAGATACCAAGGCAACGTTGCATGTGAGGTTTCAGGCCATTCACGTTACAGACAAAGGAGGGATTCCAGAGAGATTTTCTTTAAATAAACTATAATCCCCGCGACGATCTTTGCAGGTCGGCTAACACATGTCTTACATAGTGCTATGATTTTAAATATGATAGGAAGGACTAACACGTATTAAAATATTTACCAGGCAGATTTCATGCAAACTCTACAAATCCCGTTCTATGAGTTACACAACCTCACGTTTTGAAATAAATGGAGAAAGTTTTTTCCTAATGTAAATATAACTACTCTATTTAGGACTAACACGTTTTATACTTTTTAAGACTTAATGAAGTTTTTCTGCTTTTTCAAACTCAAGATTTATCTCAAACAGACAGAATAGGTTGTATTTAAGATGTATAAAAGTCTATAACTACTCACCTGTAGAATTTATTACTCAACTTTGTGTTTCATTTTAAGGAGGTATTTTGTCTGTGCAATACTTTTGAGTAACCTTCAAGTTTGATATTTTTACAGACTTTTGACAAGATGTTTTATTGAAAATGAGAAGAATAGCTTCTTAACCACATAGTTAATACAATTTATTATATAAAAATTGGTTCGTTTTGATATAATATGTGAACAACGTGTTTAGGCTACGCGTTTGTAACGTTTTTTTGTAATTTAGGTTGCATAGTGTTCTGTAGTATCTAGAAAAATATTCAATTAAGGTCATAAAAAAGGTGTAATGTATAATTTTATAATCAAAGAACATTGTAAAATTGTGTTTTTATAAATTTATATTAGCAATTTAGTTTAATACAATGTTATTTCATTAACAACAAAATTAAATTATTATACCAAATGTTATATATTGGCAGAATTGCAATTTTGTGATCTACAAGTTGGAATAAATAGTTTTTCTGTAAATGAAATATCTAAAATAAATTAGGGTTAGTGGAAATTTGGAAAAGTCATATTTCGTTGTTTTATGTTAAAAATTCAGCTGTTTCTTGAAAAAGTATATAAAGGAAGCTATTCTTTAACAATTAAGTAGCTCTGAAATGAAATTAATTTTAAAAAAATTTAAAAAAATTTAAGGAATATCAAACGCAAAAAGTAATTAATCTAATATAAACACAGTGTTTAAGTTAACTGTTTAAAAGTGTAAATAAAAAATATAATAACCTGGAAAATTCAACAACTATCTATCTAGAATCTTCATTTTGACATTTTATGTTGATCTTGATATAAATGGAAGCAAGCAACTGACTGGAAATGGGTATATAGATGAATGGTACCTTTAAAATATAGAGATGGGATTAATTATATTTATGTGTTGATAGTTTATTATTTGTCTGTAATATTAAGAACTTAGAGATCTTCAAAGCGACCCAACCTGAGAGAGTCGCAATTTTGTATGTTATAAAGATTATTCTTATTACAATAAAACTTAAGCCGGAGCAAAATGAATTCAAACAAGGTAAGGAGTTATATTATTATTTTTGTGCATATTTTATTATTTAATAATAAAAACTCGCGTTCCCTGTATCGTAGTAATATAAATCTTTCATTATCCCACAACATTCACCACAATTTCAGTCATGTCCATCCTGGTTATTTACAATATAATTTTTCATTTGTCAGTAGTAGACTATAATTTTCTTGAAACAGATAAGATTTTTCCAGGTTCATTGTCGAAATGCTTTGTTTTTTTATACATGATTATAGGAATAATCGATTTGTATTGGTTCCTCCCATACATACTTAGTCGAGTATGACTAAATTCTTTTACCGGATTTAAATAAAATAAATCAAGTGGACAACAATTTGGTATTCAGTTATTATATGGACATTCCATATTTTCAATTCGTAAATTTATTTTATATAATTTTGTTTATCTACGACCGCTATAGAAAGTTACACATTCCGCACAATCTAGTAACCGTGAAAATGTAACGTAATACTGTGGGAAATGATTTCACACGATCAGTGGTTCTATTAAAACGCCATAGATGTGAGCTTATGCAATGTTATAATATTATTAATTATTTGAATATAAAAGTTATAATTTTAGATAAATTTATTTTGTTTAATTAATGTTTTACAATAAACTATATTTTGAATACAAATCCGTCTACAAAAATTATCGCTTTGGCGGGGAAACCTCATAATTCACCTATCTAGACGACCTAAAATAATTTCGCTATTATTACTAAGTATATAAAGTTATTATGAAATTGTTAATCAATTAACGTAAAATTGATTAAATTTTTACATTATTATATAATTGTTAATATATTATTCATTATTATTATTATTACAATAAAAACAATGAAAACTTTTATAATTAGCTACATAATTCAGAAGTTCAAGCACGATGGGTACACTTAAAGCTATCTTCCTTGTCATCACAATATGTTTACATGGCAGAATTTGTTTACATTTCGCATAAAAGTGGTTAATAACCTTGACATTTGAATTGTGATTGTTTATAGAAAATTACTTTTTTAAAACGAGTACATACGTATGATTGTTTAGCTGTAAATTCTAAATAGTAGATTGACTGAAATAATACAGATGGTAAACGTATTAATGCCTTCAAAAATTTAATATTTACTTTTGTCGTTTTCGAAATTCTAGATTTATAATGAGTGAATACGATGATGAAAAAATGGAGTGTACACTTGTATACCTCCAAACATCACATTACATCTCTTAATTAAAGCGGGTATAAATTCTAGGTCCAATATTTTTCTTAGGTTTTGGTGGTTTATTACTTTTTTTGTTGTCGTAAATAAAATATAGTGTGTAACGCGTGCAAAAACGACAATTTCACACTCATGAGAAATTGGCACTTTTCTGCACTTGTAACACAATATACTGTTGTAGTAACTGATGACTAGCCTTAAAAATAATAGAACTTGAAAAACGCACTTTAAAGTTGCGTTATAATTTATACAAAATAATACAGTACAATTTATAGAAAAAATAAAGAAGCAAATAGCTTCTGTTCAACGCTGAACAACAGAAAAGAAAATTGCATGGATTTTTTGAGAACGTTCACGTTAGAAATATTAAAAATTGCATAGAGAAAAGAAAAAAGTCGTTACACCCGGCAGCATATACAATATCTAGCAAAATATACGAAGAAAGTTGGAGGGAAAATCAGTAACTAAGAAATATAGACACAGCGAGTGGAAAGCTAAAGAGTAAAAGGTAGCTTTGTAAAATATCATGTTAGATTGCCATGAAATAGAAACAGATCTGTATTTCTATCCCCATACTTATTTTTCTTGGGGTATTTGGCTTCAAGGCAATGTAAAATATTTTTAGTTTTCAGTCTGGTCTTGGCAATTAAAACTATCTACAATTGTTTTGTTAAACTTGTCAGGAAGAAATTGAACAAAGATAGTTACAATGTTTTATATATTTCCCAAACTCCAATATTATTTTTAAAATTGCAATTACCTTTTTATTAAGTATACTGGTATTAAATATAGCTACGACTCTGTAGCAAATAAACTACGTCATGAACAACATTAAACAACTGCGAAGAAAACTTTACAATTATCATTTTATACAGCGGCAGTATAATGAAAAATTGCTGAAAGTTTTCGATGGTTACTTTATGAGTCGTTAAAGATTGCTGACTTATAACAGCTGTAGTACATAAAAAGAATTGTCAGTCTATAAATTGAACGTTGCGCAAGGTACCAGCTTTGTAGCTGAATTTATGTTATTATTTTCAAACTCAAAAACGCAATTATGTTAAGCTCGTCATATTCTGATAATATTGTATGCATGGGTAATGGTAATGTTGATTTTCTTATGGTGGATAACCTTACAACAGTACATTTGAATAATATGTTTAAATTGAAAGTTTTAATTGCACTCAAATTATTATTAAAGAACCCACCAAATTAAATTCCTTATTAGCTATTATAATTATTTCTAAAGTTTTGCTTAGAAAAAATCGAATGCCCAGAATGTTCATTTCTGAGATCATGATTTAGTAAACTGTGAAATAGCATATCAAAAAATACAAATCAAAAGTTAAAAACACTTTCTTTAAATGATTTGATCTATAAAAATTAGATTATTAGGAAGGTATATTCTAGCTAGTCATATTAGAAACCCTTTTGATAAGCATCCACAATGAAAACTATTACAGTTACAAAAGAAAACCTGCACCTTGGTGAACTGATAATGTTAGATTACTTATAAAAGTAAGGGACAAAGTGAAAAGTAAATTTAAAACGTCTAAAACCGCAGGTGCATGTGAATATTATAGGATGTTGCGCAATTACACATCGCTATAAAAAAATGAAAAACTGGCTTAATTACAGTTTAAGCTTGTTAGCAGTAACTCTAATGTAATGTGGAAAGAATTCAAACAGTCCAAATATTATACATTCCAAAAATAATAATAACAATTTTATTGATGGTAACAATAAATTATGAAATAAACAAGTTTTTTGTTGATAGCATTCCATCTATAGCTGTCGATCAAAACACTTTAGATTTCTACATAAATAATGTGTTGGGTAATAATTCTGTTTTTAATTTTAAGCTTGTAGATCCCGAGATTGTAGTAAAAATAATCAGTTCTTTAAAAATTAGTTCCTTGTGGTTGTATGCGGCCTGTAATATTCACATAAATGCAGATTTTTTTTAAAATTTATTGAGAAACTTTACAATCTGTCAGGGTCTGACATTTAGTAAATTGTGTGATAATGTGCATGCATATCGTGAAGGAAAGAGTTCAATAACAAATTCCTAAAGTAGTAAATCAGTTTGGCTTATAGCTAGATGGCACTATGAATTCACTAACATTCACTCGAAGCGGTGACAAAACATAAATCAGTAAAAACCACCTGGGTACGTCTTTATTACATGAATCCGAAGTTTTGTGTAACGTGGCCCATCTGCGTTAAGCTTAATGGCGGCTGTCTCCTTAGGGGTCAACAAAATGAGTTGTTGAATTGGCGCGTTACTTACTTTTTTAAGAGCTACCAATACGAACTGGTGAGAACGAGGTTGCTTATCCACTCTTTACTAGCTATTCAGGCTAGTGCCGAGCTATTTACGTGCTCACCCGTCGGGTCCGTGCCCTAGTCCAGTATGTGGACTTATTACTGGGCAAATACTCAGACAATTACCAAGAAGGCAATAATATTGCTAACAACCATTCTAGTATTCTACTACCTATACTATCTGCTGATTTGGAGATTTACCCAGATCATAATGATCCCTAAACGGGGAACCAACCGATGAAGTGTGTCCGCCCCATCAACCTACTACAGATCTCGTCGAAAGTGTTCAAACTGTCACTGAATTCGAAATGAATTAGAATTGCCAACTTTTGTTTAGAGAACGACACTAGAAAACAGCAAACATACAGAATTTTAAACAAGAGCGCAACATGCTTTGAAGAAAATACGATATCCACAGCAGCATTCCTTGATGTGACGCGGGAGTTTGACAAGGTGTAGCATACTGGACTGTTATACAGTGTTTGCCATAAAGTTGGATAGATATGGAAAGTTTTTTTAATATTCTGATTGGAAAAAAACTTTGAGGGGCAACCATCTCTGCTTCCAAAAATACTTGAAATACGCCATGTCAAAGTTGACAGGTAACATTAGGTAAGTCAAACTCGCCATTCTTTTATAAAATGGACGAAGAATTACCTTATTTGTTAAAATATGAAAAAATTTTATAAAGAAAAAAATTTCTAATGACATTTTACGTTTACGTACGGAGTTTGAACGAGATATTCCGACATAAAGAAGATTTAGTTTTTTAATATTTTTTGATACACTAGTTTCAAATCATTAAAAAGTATTTAAATGAGTGGGAAGGCAACAACTGCATAGCATATTTTGCTAACAATATTCGATAGTATAGGTATTTTTGACAAATGTTAAAATTATCAGGAAAAAAATGAAAGGTTTTGGATTATTTCGCAATTTCCAAAAAATAACTCATAATTTTATTAATCTTTTTTCATTAAACCACGTTTGAATAATACAAGAATTGTTGTAATCATAATTTAAGCAATTTAACACGAAACTACTACTTAAAAAATAGTCAGTTACGTGGGTGTATCAAAAAATGCCAAGAAACAAAATTTTGCTTGTCGGAATATCTCGTTCAAATTCGGTATGTAAACGTAAAATGTCATTAGAAATATTTTTATCTACGACGACCATAGAAAGTTACACATTCCCCACAATTTAGTAACCGTTAAAACGACCAATTGCAAACAATCTCCACACTGAACGGTAAAGACCGTGAGGAAAGAGTTCTCAACAATCAGTAGTTCTATTAAAACGCCATAGATGTCACCACTTGCAATATTTATCACGGCCTACTAGATTCATATGAAGCTTATATGAATCTAGTAGGCCGTGTATTTATAATATTAATTATTTGAAATATAAAATGTTATAAATTTTAGATAAAGCTTAATTCATTTTTTTTAATTAATACTTTAATTAAATTATATTTTGAATAGAAATCGATCTAAAAAAATACCAACGGCAGAGCGGGGAATCGAACTCTGGATCGCCTGTCTAGTAGCGTAAGCTTAACTATTGAGCTACGTAGACGTCTTTAAACGACTAGGTTATTACTCATTATATAAAGTTACAAAGATTCTTATTCAATTAAAACGTAAAATTGATTCATTTTTTACATTATTATATAATTGTTAATGTTAATATTATTTATTATTATTGCTAAATTACAATAAAAACATTGAAAACATTTATAATTTGCTACATAATGCGAGAATATGTTGACAATTCGCCTCAAAGGGGTTAATAACCTTGACCATTTAATTGTGATTGTATAAAATTATTTTTTGAAAACGAGTACATACGTATGATTATTTAACTGCAAGTACTAAATAGTAGATTGACTGAAATTATACAGATTGTAAACGTATTATTACTATTGTCTTTAAAAACTTAATGTTTACTTTTGTCGTTTTCGAAATTCTAGATGTATCATGAGTGAATCCGATGATGGTAAAATGGGGTGTACACTTGTACACCTCCAAACATCGTGGAAGCGGCTCAAATTAACATCTCTTAATTTATTGCCAGAGATTTCACGTAAAAATTATGAATGCGAGTATAAATTCTAGGTTAAAAAATTTTCTTAGCTGTTGGTGGTTTATTACTTTTTTCGTTGTCGTAGATAAAGTATAGTCTGTAACGCGTGCAAATTTCACACTTGTGAGAAATTGGCACTTTTCTGCACTTGTAACACAATATACTATTTCTTAATACAACTTTTCCATATTTTAACAAATAACGTTATTTTTTGCCCATTTTAAAAAGAATGGCGACTTTGACAGATACCTAATGTCACCTGTCAACTTTGATATAGCGGGTTTCAAGTATTTTTGGAAGCAGAGGTGATTGCCCCACAAAGTTTTTCCAATCAAAATATTAAGAAAATTGCCATATGGATCCAACTTTATGGCAGACACTGTATAAAATTAAAAACACCTTTCCCAGTCCGTACAGTCCGTATTTACTGCTAAAATCCTACATCACTAAAAGGTACTTCCAAATAAAATATAACACTGCATACTACTACTACTGTCAAGTGAAATCGGGTGTACCACAGGGAAGCGTGTTGGGCCCTCTACTGTATCTAGGTTATATTGCAGGTCTACCCACAACAAACACCATTACGTTTGCAACTCTTAAGGATAACACAGTCCTGCAAGCAACAAATAACAACCCAGCTGTAGCATCGCAGCAACTGCAACGTCACTTGGACCTCTTCTAAAATTGATTCAGCAAACGGAAAATTAAAACAAACCACACGAAATCTATACAAGTCACATTCACCACAAATCATGTCATTTGCCCCCAAGAAAAAAGGCTGGCTCAAACTGAAGCAAAATATTCCTGCCTACATCTCGGCCAAAACCTGACGTCCCAAAACCATGTTAAAGCAAAACGCCAACAATTGAAATTAAAAATGTCTTGGATCTTGAACCGTAAATCAAATTACCCATGGAAACCATAATTAACATTAACTAAATCCATGTGGACATATGGTATTCAAATGTGGCGTTGCACTAAACCTTTACACACAAAAATCATTTAAGGATTGCAATCGAAATCTTGCATTTTGTAGCTAATGCACCCTGGTATGTCTTCAATTTAACATTTCACGGATGACTTCCTAACTCACGCCCAACTCATTTATCACATTTACTGCCGTGTAATCAAATAAAAAAAGAAATAATTTGACTTCAGTACTTTCAGTACACTACATACGTACATATTGCGAAGATAGCATCGAAATAATAATAATTATTAGTTTACAAAGGGTATATAATCTTAGTAATAACAAAAGGATTATTAGCCTCTCGATATGCACCACGATTATATCACGTGCTAGTATATTCTAGTATCTGATCTTTTTTTTCTTTTGGTTGTAAGAGTCCTTTTGCGCTACCGGTTTATTTTTATTGATTTTTCGTTTTGTTAACTGTCTCGGAAAGCTCAACTTACCGAATTGTTATAGGTTACCATGAAACCAACAAAATAGCATATCTGTTATGATTCACGTGTCTAGATTCCATCATGGCCAGCAAAATTCACAAATAAATATTTATTTTTAAATAAGTATCGCTTGCGAAAAACGTATTTTACGATACTCAATGTCAAGTGCTTTCAACAAATCTCGAAAATTGATTTTTTTCTATATTTGTTATAAGGCACTTACCGATCTCATATTGCAATAACTATAGCATTTTGTCTAAGTGAGAGTCTATAGAAAAAAACTCAATTGTGCTTTTGCTTACGTATCCTTTACGTCATATCATATAAAATATAATACATCATAAACCTACAAGTTCCAAAACACTTTTAAGTTTCTTTTTCATCAAACTGTCTGCATTTCCGTGTTCTCCATATTACACGGTCCAACTTAGATTATTCTTTGGATATCGTATGCATGTAATAATGCTTAGCCATGAATTTTTAGAAAAAAATAACCTCATCAATCATCATATATATACACATACATCATCACATGTTATTTTCATAATGAAGAGTGAACAAGTCCTATCACTTGACAGAGTTTAATGCAACATGCCACTCGATTGCAATTTCCATTCAACTAAAACTCGTTTAAAACTAAATATAGTCCCAGAACTACTAATTTAACTTTAAATTCACATCTTTTGCTGTTAATAATATGCACATACTCTATTGCCAGTGCTTGTCATTTTAATGAACTGTCCGTTGTCCATCTATAATGGGTGACAAGGGTTAAGTCTAGTTAATTCCCGGTGACGCGACAGGTCAGGAGATAATACCCCAGAATTAAACATCCATTATCAAACAGCAGCTCTGCACATTTACCACCTATAATCTAGAACCTAAGGACTATTTTGAGAGGACGAGCTTCAGGCTAGTGGAGTGTTCCGTTGTTT
Organism: Agrypnus murinus; assembly: GCA_929113105.1. Lineage (NCBI taxonomy): Eukaryota > Metazoa > Arthropoda > Insecta > Coleoptera > Elateridae > Agrypnus > Agrypnus murinus. The sequence continues at coordinate 183,540,703 of OV816024.1, read as the reverse complement.
AACACGTCATTTTACTAACACTGTGGGGTATTTTGCGGGCAAACTATTACGAAGGCGAACTACGAGATCGTTTAATAAGACAGAAACATACATTTTGATAATTGGATGTAAAGAGACGAAAATTAAATTTAAGGATGTGAGAAGTGAAAGCAATCCGGAATTCGACTAGTAATTGCTGTTAGATACTGTGAATCCGAAATCCCTTGCAAGTGGTTGATTTTCTGTTTAATCTGGTGGCTCAACTACACAAAGGGTTTCTATCTGTATCTTTCTTGGTCCTGTTCTTGAATTGTTATTAAGGAATTGGATAAAATTATCACTTCAAAGCGTTTTAATCTGAATATCTAATAAGGAGAGTATGGTAATTTATTTAAAAGTTGGAAATTATCATATTTATTTTTTAACAATATTAGGATTAAACTTCTTGAAGTAGATCTCGATACACAGGCGAAAAGAGAAGAAAAGAAGGAAAAATAATGATAAATGTTAAAAATTGCATATTTAGCTGTAATTTAGATCTAGAAGATTATTTGTCAATTTTCAAATATTTCTACGGCATTGTCCATTGTGTGTCATTCGTCGTCCGTCGTCATCCTATGATGCTGCAACCAATATAGTTTTAAAATTTAAAGGAACCCTGACACATGGCTGCTGACAACAAAACTTACAACAGACAAAATGGACTACTTAGGAGGATTTACAATACAATATATTTAATATTAAGTTTGTATGATTAGTTTAATTTAAGGAGGCGTTATTGGCGCAAAATATTAGCGTCAAAATATAGCTCACGTTTTTCATTCAGTTATCTTTTAATAATCGGTTTTTTAGGAAGATATCGATGTTTGATGTCGATTGCTAAACTGTTAAGGTAGTGTGGATCATAGTTTGTAAGGAGTAGATACCTAAAATAAACTTTATAATCGTAGTCGAACATCGCCAATTTTGTAGAATTAACGTTTTCTAAAAAATAACCAAACTAAACATATTACAGTCATTATAACACTGTTTAATAGCAAAATCTATGACAATGGATAAATTTTTTTGCTTACTTATTATTGTAGTACAGATTGATTGAAATAAAATAGGTGTACACGGCGCGGAAATTTAAATATAGCAGCACGAAAATCTGTCATTTTTCGTTGAACGCTTTCTGCACCAGGAAGATTTGGGTGGTAATATTCGCGGGACATTTAAAAGTAATTTAATTCTCCTAAACTTTTAACTATTATTTAATAAATTCCCGAAGCAAATGTTGTTTTTCTTTACTTAAGAGCATGTGACGGTTAATTTTTGAATAAACTATTTCACTCTTAATTAGTCCTGATTAATTTCTTAAAACGAATATATATTTTCAATATTTTAATATAGTAATACTTTTCTTTTTCTTAAAACCAGCAAGAACAACTGATATTTTTAAAGATATTTAGCAGCTTTTATATTCCCCTTTTTGATTTCAACTACCTTAAATTATTCCTTGGCATTTAAAAATTAAAAATTTCAGTTAAACTTAAAATATTTTGAAAGTTCACGCATGTCTGGCAACACTGTGAGCAGAGTACTGCGATGCGATCAAATAATGTTTCTATTTACATTTTCAAATTTTAGCTTTAAACAAATTAATTCCGTTTTGCGGACCGTAGCGCCATCTTTAGGTGTTTATAGTTTCTGAAGCTTCCTATTGTTAACACTGGCGGCGATAACGCGCCCTTAAGTTTGATTAGTTTAAGTTAGTCTAGTTAATCATTCAAATACAGAAGATTTGTAAAATTTATTTGTGGACAGAATCTCCCACTTTTAATATTGGTATTATTCTCATTATATTTTTTTCGAAACTATGGTTCGTGACATTTAAGAATGATGAAAGCTTTATTTTACATGACTAGTCAGGAAAGTATGTCATGACTTTTTGTCTGCAATTAATACCTTAAAAATATGCTAATATTAAAGGCTACCAACATCTTGACTTGATATTTGCCATAAATACTTTAATAAAATAATTTACAAACATTAATTTAAACATTAAAAAGTTGAAAAGAATGTACAGCAAAAAATAGTCAGCATATACTTACAAGCCGATCTTTCTAGTATGCACTTCTTAGTGACCTCTCTCCTATCTCCTACTACCTTAATCTACTGCATTGACTTCCGGTTGAATCTTGGATCATAATACCCAATTTTGGCTGTACACCCACAATTCTAGAGTAAATTTGGTACAAATAATCATCCTGAACGGGGAGTAATCCACCCCAATCAAATGGATTAGGCGAGCTGTAAAGCGGCAAAATATTCCCCCGGGAACGAATCAAAGAAGAAGAATCATTTCCATTTCTTCTTCGTGGTATATGAGAAGTCATCTAAAACTGGCAATTTCTTCAAAAATATTCTCTGCTCTTATTATCATCTAGAAGGATGAATGAGTAATTATCAGTGTACTGAATTATTCGGCATGATGATAGTTCTCGCTGAACGCTTCTTTTTTAATAAAATATGAGAAATAAACATCGAGAAAATAATTTGTAATTCAAGCTTGTAATTGCTAATAATGCAAATGTGTTCTATCAGTTTTTAATAAGAAATGCCAACTTAACATCTATTTATTCTAGAGAATGGGAGCTAATTTAACCCTATCTGGTACACTTTTCTACATCATGATCCTTCAAAACCTGTAAGTTTTTTTTGCCTCCTACACTATAAAAGATAAAAGTAATTTTAATCAAACAGAGAACTAAATATCCCTCTACCCATTTAGCAATGTAAGTTTTCCGAAAGGAAGAACATGACTTTCTTTCGAGTTTTTATTATATTTAATATTTTTTAAAATTGTGAATTTTATTAGTCCTTAAGGGTTTTCCTGTGGGGAAATTGTCTCTTTTAATTACTTAATTTTTTGCTAGCTCTTTTAGCTTTTGAAGAAACCTTGATTTTACCCCTATTAAGATTGTATCCGACAAAATACTTGATCTATGCTCATGAGGATAAAATAAATGTTTAAAAAGTAACTAACTTAAGCTAGCTAACTTATATTATCGTACAATTTTTTTGTGATGATGTTTGTAGAAATTTTTTGTGGGGATTTTTTTCATGTTGGTAACAATTAACAACAAAAACATTTGAATTTAAAATTTCACATCAGTTTGACTTTTGCAAATTTAGTAAAAGTTGCCATCCGACAAACATAAAAAAACTTAGCTTTTGCCTGCCTAGGCTGGCAAACACTTAGTTTATGGACTATTTTGGGACGAAGCTACAAAAAATAAAAATCATTTTATAAAAGCATCAATACAGAACGCAAAATACAAATTTTATTTAATAAAGATTTAGCAAATTGATTACGAAAGTATAAGAGGATAAATAAATAAACTGAAAATAATAATCAACCAAATCAAAACAAATTTTCAGAAATTGCTTCTTCTACAGCTTTTCTATGTTTTGAATAAATCATTTTGTCGATAAAAGTATTTTCATTGATTTGGTCAACCAAAAAACCCAATTTCAACAAAAACTTTACTATTATTTTAAAATGTTATCAGAGATCATAAATGAAGGAGATTTCAAACAATTTCTCGCAAAATGTATGAACACAACTTAGTCAAGTACAAGAAATGGTTTAAAATGAAGTATTTTTGTACAATAAATTTTGCAGGAAATCGTGACCAGGTAGAATCAGCCAATGAATAATTCTAAATTAAGAAATTTCCAAATAAGATAATGATAAGTCATAATCAATAAATAGCAATACCAAAAATATAGCGGAGATAAACCTTTTAACAAAACTTGTAGAAAAGGAGCGGTGTATTGTAGGAAAGGAAAGACCGATAAAAAGAAATAGGTAAGATAAACAAGAAATAATAATCTTTAAGTCATTGCGTGATACAATTAATTAATTAAACTATATACCGTATGAAATTATTATTTGGTAATCCTTTTTGGGACACACCAGTTAAATAAAATGTTGCCGACTAGATTAATTCAATGTAAATGCCTATTCAATTCAGGATTTATAAAGGGTGTATTTTAATTGAAGGTTTTTGACTGAATGGTAGATAGTTGGAATAGTAGAGCAAATTTTCCTTATGAAGTTTGTTCTTCAAACGAATAGTTTTCGAGAAAATGAATTGTAAAGTTTTATTAAATTTCGAGTCCGACCCTGTAACACTAACTTACCTTAATTTGTACAAATTTAATTTAAAAATGTGATACACTTTTAGATGTACCTGCCATTTAAGAATTGTTGTCTGTCAAATAAAAAAGCTAATTTATAGCTGTCCGCATGCTTTAACGTAAATAATGTGGTCAGAAGATATTACCATGTAGTAAATACTTTTTAGAAATATGATCCGATTTGTGTTGAAATTTATCAAACAGATGTTGCAAAGAAACATGGCATTTATTTTTTACACCTAACGGTAATTGTAATTAGTAATTACATATTCTCATGTTAGTTTTCCAATTCGTCTTTTACGACAGTTGGGTGTAAGTAATTCTTACACAAGTGGTGTCACATTTCCAACGATTTGAATGTAGATTAGAAACGTAAGAACACATTTAAGGAACTTTTATACAAATCCAGATGACAACTAATAATTTATGAAAACTGGTAATTCGATAAACAGATCGCGGCACATTTGAAAGGGATGCGGTACTTTCCCTTCTGCGAATTCTTAATACTTTTGTTTAATATTTAAAATATAACTAAAGTTCTTTTCAATGCGGTAGACTTTCAGAAAAATCATGGTATAAAACTGTTTGTAATTTCCGTTTTAAAAGCATACAAAATATGGTAAGTATTGCCAATTAACTCTCTGTATTGTAACCAATTTGGGTTTGTCACATACTATTTATTCTTATAAAAATAACATAAAGATTTATGCATTTAATAAAACCTGGAGTGTTTTTTTTACATCTAACTAAGTATCTTCAGAAAAAATTAATTTTTACGTCACGTTATTAATTATTACGCTGTTTTAATCGATAGAAATTATCGTATTAAACCATTACCATATCATAGTTATTTTTAAAATAAACGATCTTGTACGTTTTTAGTAGTTTAATTGCAGCTATGCAAATGAAAAATTTCGGGATAAGGACATGTCATGTTTTTAATATTTCGTTTTACAGCAATTTTAACTGTTAATTGATTTTATTAAGCTACCGATTTACTTATTATTTTAACCATGTCCGAGATTAAATACAATTCAAATTCATTATCATTAATAAGAATAACGATTTGCAACCTAATATGGAAATGCAGTAGTTGTAATAATAATAAAAAACCCCTATTTATTTAGGTACTGTCATTGTTTAGTCTACTTGACAAATTTATGTATTTAGTACTATCTATAAACAGTTTAAATAGTAAACATCTTTTTGTTTGACATAAATTAAATGGATGATCAGCATAGAAATAATAGCTCCTCAAGACACCAGGGCCGTCTTCAGTTTGCTTAATTTTCCTGGTGCCCAACAATTTTTAGTGACAATCCAACTCGAAAATCAATCAATCAAATTACAGAACTTTTCAAATTGGGACCAATGAAATTAGTTTATAGTGAAAAAACCACTAATGTTTTTTTCTCAGTGAAAAAATTTATGTCAAAATAAATAAAAATTTGCTCGATGGATTGTCAATCCGAATTCAATTCGTGGTCTAATCTTTTTTGCAAGATTTGTCATTCAAGATATTCGTAGCTTTTCCTTTTGTTGTTCCACTTGTTAAATTATATATGAAAATTATTTTTGAGGTAGTTCGAAATTTTATGCACTTTTGCCTTCTTTTTTCATAGATATGTTACCCATTATGCCAAAACCCTTTACATAAAAACATCCTGTATAAACCGGTAATACGTATAATTTCATCATTAGTAAATCAGTAAATAAATGATATTTATTTCCTTTTATATCATTCCTTTATTATTAGTAGTATTTTTTGTCTGATAATTATAGTAGTAACACAATGCGTTTCTTTATCTTACCTCTTACGTTTAGTAGCCCTTCCTTCTCTGCAGTACGTAAAATTTAAGGGAGACAAGAGATGTTAACAAATTTTTATTCGAATTCAGCGTTTTGCAGGTAATTTATAACTAACGAACGATACAGCCACAGATAACAATTTAGATAAGATCTGCTCTAATTAACGATTTATTCTTAAGCTGCGTTCACACCTACCAATTTCTTAACAATGGCTTGGCCAAACTATTATTCGTATATGTAATACAGAAATTGTTGACAAATCCGATAAATTGGTAAAAAATTAGAACCAGCTGTAATTTATTGTACAATTTTAAAGATTTCTAGTAAGTTTTGGTATTTTCTCAAGTGTACCAATATATAGATAAAAATACTTACTTTAGGAACTGTTATTTAAAATAATTATCTCCTCAAATTCTGTGAGCAAGATATTTAACATATAAAATGATAGCCTGCAGTTCTGCCAACCCAGTCACTATCAATGCCACATTTTTGTTTTAAGGTTGGCAGGTTTGAAGCAACACAATAAATTGGCCAATTGATTGCAGTAGATATGTAAAATGACCAGGCAAAAGTCTCTTATGAATAACCCCTGAAAACTTCTTACCAATAAATTATTAAGTGTAAAGGCAGCTTTAGTAAAAGATTTTTGTTAGTTTTCTTATGTTAGAAGAATTCTTAGGTGAACGAAGTACACAAGAGATGAACAGGCATCACGTTTATCATGTATTATTTTTGAAAAATCACTTTTCTCGCATTGGCCGATACCTAACAGGAGCAAGATTATTACCCGAGGTAATAAAAAATAATTTTTAGTTTTGTTTTGAAGTTACAAATTTTCTAAATAGCAGATAATAAATAGCAAAGTGTGCAAAGTTTTTAGTGAGTTTTAAATATTTTCTGCTTTATATTGTAATGAAAAGTGTCTGACGGAATAGAAGAACCCCTCAATCTTGAAGCACTAAAGCTTAGGTGTCTGAGCTAGTTTTTGTTTCATTTTACTTTCATTCAGCATTTTAGTTAGTTCAGTTAAGAACCACATTACCTATTTTATTGTCAGTACGGACATTTTCTTATCATGTTCTTGTATTTGTTGTCACGGTATTGTAATACCACTAAAGTGTTTTTTATTTATTGACAGGGTGCAATGCGTATTGAATATGTTCAAAAAGGTGTGTAAGTAAAATAAATGATTTTCAAAAGAGGAGCAATTGTTCAATTGCGTACATTAAACAATCTTGAAAATCGACGTATAATTGTTGTTATTTCGAATAGATTCAGTGGGTCTCAAATCGATTCTTACACTCTAAAAAAATTCCCCTTCAATTTACCCTAAAAAATGGAAGCAACTATGTTACCTCCATTTTTTGGAGTAAATTTACTTCAAAGTATAATTTTCATAGGAAGTGGGAAATTTCAATATTAGGTTAAATTTGCATTGTCATGTTTCCTTTTTAAATAAATTTACAGATTAAAATTACGATCTCAATGCAATCTTACATTTTAACATTAAAACACCTGCGTAAAGTTATAACTTTACCTAATATTGACCTAATGCCTAATTCCTATGAAAATTACACTTGGAAGTAAATTTATAATTCACCGATAATTTTTTAGAGTGTATATACTCGTAGGTATTTGCGGACTTTAGGAATAAAACAGCATCAACAACAATTTCTTTACGATAGAATTTTGTCATCTTTACAACGGCAAGAAAGCTTACGATTTTATTCCCTTTTAGTAGCAATATAAGTTCTTGAAAATTGCAGTGTACAGACTCAACGCGTCGACCGTCTCCAAGCTTTGAAGAAACAGGAGAGCTTTTAGCCCAAGGCGCAGCTAATATTTTACGTCAACTATCCGCACTCCTACAGGGTTTTACCCATATGCAGAGAACGAAGTGCTTCTTAATTAATTTCATATTAAATTTTTACCCTAATAACAGAAAAGTGGAATAATAACTCTGATTATTTTTTTTATAAATTAATAAAACGTACCTATTGTCAGGTTTTAACAGTATTCCATTTTACTGCAATTGCATTAAAATTATATTGGGAAAAGGGATTAATATTTCGAATTAAATAGGTTCATGAAATTCATAATCCTCCTAATGGAGTTCTGAATAAATTCATTCAATATCCAAAAGCCTATGTTCAATATTCCCAGGTGTTTTCAAAATAAATCCCTATTTAAATTTAAATGTTTTGAGAGTTTTACTTATAACCGGCGGGAATTTATTTAAATATTATGTTACGCAAACAAGTTTTACGACAAATCTGGTGTATTTTATGCAAATTCGGTTTGCCCACCATACTTCTGTATTAATAACGACTGATCTGTTTATAAGAGGGTATATAATTCAATTTTGTCGCCTTTTTATTTTATAAAATCTCCGTTTATACTCTAACAAGATGTAATTTACGAAACTCGTTCCATCAGAGAAACCGAGAAGCTGTACTTCTCTATTTGTAAACCAAGAAACTGTTATTCAATTTAATCAATTTAGAGTCCTTTGGGGCAATAACGGGCAGTTGATGGTAATTTAATTTTGAAGTGATAAAAATATCTTAGTGAAACTTTCTCGAACGCGGCTTGTAGTTGGATAACAAAATCGATAACAAATAATAATAAAAAAATTATGTTTGGCATTACTAGTGTTTGTAAGTCTGGAAAGCTGTAATCGACTTTCAGACACGTGCCTAGCCGACGGCGACGTCTAAAAGACATCCGCCAAATGCGGTCAGCATAAAACAGAAGCAACTGTAAAATATGCTTTTTCTGATTTCTCGGGGAGTTTTTAGGATATACTTATTTATCTCTTATTTATGCTGACATTCCTTTACATTTATGTTGACATCCTACGAGACTCCTCACCCTAGTTGTTAAGAGAGTGATGGCAACAATAAATTATTAACCAAGCGCAATACATAAAAATGAAATTCTAATGCCTTAAAGATACTGATAGTAAGATCTTACTGTTTTGTAAGGATATAAAGTAATACAAAGATGCTGCTTGTCTTACCAAAAAATTCCTATTTCATCATTTTCTTATAAAGACTCACCTGAAACAAGAAAAACAGTTAATTTTCATAATACAGGCCAAATATAGTTAAATGTAACAATTCATTAACATTTCTATTTCCATACTAGAAATAATTCTTCTTTTCTGAGAAAATTGGAATACTTATATGTATTGTGAAATTCAAAAGTTGAAGATAAAAAATCTTATAAGTGTGGAGACACTCTTTTGGGACACGTCGTGAAACAAATGGTGTGTCTAACAGGGGCGGAAAGCGCTCCAGAGGCACACTTCGAGCTTGAGTGAAAATAATCGCTTTCCTCTCTAGTTGGACAAATAACTATTTTTGGCATTAGAAAATTGAAAGTATGGCGTTTTCTGAGAAACAAGCAGAATTGTCATATTTACGCTTGTCTCTAATGACAACACACAGAAAAGTCTTTTTCGTTTGCTCAAAACAAGCAACAATGGTAATTTTTATTGTTTTGCCAAGACGATTTATTTAGGTTTATTTTGACGTTAATTTTTTTGATGCACTGCTTTCAGATATGTAGATACAAAATTGATATTTCTTTAATATCCTTGCTGTCGTAAAAATCACCTTATTGTATCATTATTATCTTATTGTGTATTGCTAGCGAAAAGAGTCAGTACGCCCTTGAGAGGCTGAGCTTTTAGTCAAAAAAGTTTACGGCATTTTCCACTTAACAGTGATGCAAACGCTCGACTGTATTTGCACTGCCCATATAGGAAATAACAAAGGGCCCGCGCTTGGCTCAGGCTTGGGACGATGCTTATCAACTCTGGTACAAGCCTGAAATCCAAGACTGGCCCATGACTGGTCTAAAATCGGGATGATAACTTCGTGCCAAGCTTGTTAATCAGTCATGGCCCTAGATTGGTGATACATCTTGGCCCAATAGTGAAAACCAATATAGTGCCGACGCTAATACTGAGTCTTGGCCCAAGGTATATAACCAATATTGGGCCACTCTTAATATTAATGTGGTATCATGGCTGACAATCATTGATAGTGTAGGTTCGGAATGCAACGGTAGCTCTGGGTTATTACTGACCTTTGAGTATGAGACCAACCTAACATTTAATATTGTACTATAGCTTATTAAGACTTGTATGAAATAACTTTGATGAAGAAAACAAAGCAACACAAACATTCTAAATTATTACCAATTATTTTAATTCGTTCAATTATTAGTAACATAACAACGTAACCTAAAAAAATTGTGACACAAGAACAAGGCTGAGACTGATTTTATACGAAATTAATAATATTTTAGGTGTTTAACAAATAAATTTAAAAAAAAGTGACTTAAAATTGTATTTATTCTTATTAGCGTAACTTTGTTTTTAAATAAACACTTTTTATTTCATATACATTATTTTATTAATAATATTACAAAACGGTTAAACGTAACATCACTCATGGTAGGCGGGTGAACACTGACTAATACGTCGGTAAAGGCTTCCCCTTGTAGCTGCCGCGTTACTGACTTTTCATGTCTGTGCTTGTTTCGAAGAAACGAAGCGCGCAAAAATTTGAAAGCTGAATTTATATTTAGTAATAATAATTATAATCTATGTAGGTATTTTAGTTTAACTTTTCTCATATTTTTTTCTTAATTAATTACTAGCTGATATAATAAAGACAGAAAACTTCACAAGCTTGATTTGGTAGAATATGTGAGGATTGGCCCAAACTTGGTTCAAGGGTAAGAAACCAAGTCTAAAAACACTAGCATTGGTTGGGGCTTGGGCAAACAGTAAGAAACCGAGACTAGGGCGCTGAATGTTGGCTCTGACTTGGTCAGAGATTAGAGAGCCCAGCATTGGTACATAGGCGTTGGTTGACCCTTGGGCCACAACAAAGCAGCCGAGGCGTGGGATGTGAAGGTTGGCCTAGGCATCGACCAATGTTGAAATAACGACATTTGGTTATCCAATATTCAGCCAAGCTGGGGCCTATTGTCAAGACTGGCAGTTCCTACATGGGTGGCTATCATCCTTCTTGTGTCGCTGTAAAAGTGTGCACGGATAAGGATTCCGTTTATTGTGAATTTACAAACTACACGAGATCATCATATGGGATAATTCAGGATATTTTACAAATCTTAATATAGTTTAGTCATTAAGTTTCCAAAAAATGGAACACCAAAAAACAATTCTGAAAATATGTTAGCTATTTACGGAGCCTCTGAACCTTTCTATAATCTAGTGAAAAATACATACTTAAAGCGATCTCCACCCTGGGAGGCTTGTTTCTGTGACAAGCTATAAAAATTTGGATTAGTTTCAACAAGTAGTGTTTAATTAAAACGTGACTTAGATAGTAGATATATTCAGCATAAGTAAGGAGCAGTTCTACACGAACAATTCAAATTGAGAAAAACATAATGCTCGATAGATTTGTAAAGTGCTTGCACCAATAAAAAACAAAACGCCAAACAAGTTTGGAGGAATTTGCCATGGGAAAAGATGTTTTGGATCAGATTGCGAAGAAATTGCGACTCATAAGATACGGATCTCGACAATGTGACCCAGAATACTATTGAGGAATGTGATCCAAACTATAATATGTTCAGTAGATTAAAAAAGAAGAGAGAGGCTGTCGTAGAAGTTTAAAAATTATTTCCCAAGTTTACATAAACGATTTTTGAGAATATTATTGAGAACATAGCTTCAGATTTAGATAGGTGATTGTAGGAAGGGAGGAGAAGGGAATTCCGTAAAGAAGTTCTCTTTTTCTATGGCAATGCAATTGCAAACATGGTAAAACTAAATTTTAAGCTATTAATCTAATGTAATTAATAAAGATGTAAAAAAATGATTTAGGCTGGGAGATTCTGTTTTCAGTTACATCAAAACGCAAATTTTTCGCCTTGCTTTATATATTACCAGATTTCACTTATTTGTCAAAAAAGCTGGTTTTTGTCGTACTGTACAGATTGGTTTTTTCTTATTATTCTATGTTAAGATTTACATATTATTGTATATAATAACGCAATGCCTATATAATAACTTTCAGCTTCTACATTCCACATCTACTATGGGCAAAATAATTCCATGGTGTGAGTTAAAAATTTAAAGAAAACCGGGATGATTTGCACATAATACAAAAATTACATGACGTTTAAATTTATTCTATTCATCTATTCTTTTAGTGTATTAGTTACTCCTATTACTATTGGGATGCGCCAATAGATATAGACGGCACTGTACAGCAACAAAATGAGGTCGATATGCGGTAGGCGGTTATCCGTGCAACCAATGAGATGCATGCTTTAGTTGTAACATAACCTTCAAACCTTCCAATATGACAATTATCCTACCACATAATTAGATTTAATAAAATCTTTCTAGAATGCAGGTCGATCTTTGGCGCGCCCCAATAGGTTCATGTAGGTTGTGTTTTGGCATAAATTTGCTGTGAAAAAGCTTTCAATGGTAATTTAAGACTGATCAGCGGCACTAATAATGATAATAATGGCAATAACGACATTAACTAGAATATACAGAATAACCATAGTAAGGAGAATATCGGTAATAAAGAGAACTGCGAGAATTAACGATAGTAACGGTACTGACGATAGTAACGAGAGTAACGGTAATAATGATACAGAAAGGCAAGTTTGAAAAGAGCCATGTGACTAGCGGTCAGACACAACTGAATTAGCCCACTACAATATCTGGTTTAAAAAGCATTACCTACTGATGATATTTTAAAAGCGTTCCTGATGATATTTTAGCAGCTGCGGATAGCAATGAGTTATCAGTACTGGTCTTATTGAATTATTCCAAGGCTTTTGATACCATCAGACAGGACATCTTACTTGCTATCCTGCAACATGTTGATTTTGATTTTCCTGCAATTATTTGCTTTAGCTCGGAGTTATCGTTCTCAGATTGTGTCATAAATCGCATGCCAGTCAGGCTCTCTAGCAGTATCTTTAGGAGTTCAGCATGGATCTATTTTAGGGCCATTGTTATATATAATATATATGCTTTTAACTTAAAATTTCATAAGATACTGTAATTATCATCTTTATGCAGATTACACACAATTTGAATATAATTTCAAAATTGAAAATGCTGATAATGTCGTTGCAAATATTAATTCTAATTTTAATTCATCAGTAGATTATTTTAAAATGCATGGATTAAAAATTAATCTTTCTAAATGCTATATAATGTTATTTGGTAGGCGAAAAACCAGAGATTTAATTGCTCGAAATATTTCTATAAAGATTAAGGACACTTCACTAATCTTTAAAGAAACTGTTAGAATCTTGGTAGTTTTGTTAGATAACAGTCTAAAGTTTACAGAACATATCTCTAAATGCTACAAAAGCCTCCCTTAACTTAAAACTTATATTTGAAAGTGGTTTTTCATTAAATCAACAAATTAAGATAATATTATGTAAATCTCTTGTACTTTTGCAATTTAATTATTGTGATTGTGTATATGCATCCTGCCTGGATTTAGTTAGCCGTCGGAGAATTCAACGTATGCAAAGCTCCTATCTGAAACTAATTTTTGGAATAAAAAGATTTGAACATATTACCCATAAATTGAAAGATGCTCAATGGTTAAATATGGACAATCGCAGATTATTACATGTAGCATGTCTGTATTATTATTAAGAAATTAAATTAAATTAAATATTACTAAGAAAAGATCTAGCTACCTTTATCATAAACAATTTCGTAATAATGTGCATAATCATGATCTACGCAACAAAAACTTCATCACCCCTCTCTTTCATACTTCTGCTATGTTTTAAAAATCTTTTTCATACAATATTACTAAAATACACAATAATTTAGGACCTGCTTACTTAAAACAAATCACATTAAATCAATTTAAAAAGAATTATCAACAAATATTATTAAATGTACAAAATTCATAATTAAATATCCATTGCAAAATTGTTTATTAATAATTTTCTTTTATACTGGATATTTTCATAAAGCATAAAGTGGGAGACGAACCCACGACCCTTGGAACACGAGTGATGCACTGACACCACTCGTCCACCGCCGGCCCATTATTATTGTTATTAGATTAATAAGAACATAACAGGAAAGTGAGCGATATACAAGACATCGTTGGGGCGGTATATGCAATATTATTAGAGCGTGTGGTAAATTGATAATATGAAAAGAGAGAAGAATGGACCATGGATTAAACTGTTATATTCTTGTTTCGTCCATCGACGAAAATCTACCTGAATCCTTTTCGTTTCGTGCGGAATTAAAAAGATGGCGTTAATGACTTCTCATTTCGTGCGTTATTTATCTTACCTGATCTTTTTCTGAATATCAAGTATAATATTAACTTTAATATTGTACACTTCAGCCAACACAGAGCCAGCTAAAAAGTAAGAAAATTATCTTTCTCTTTGGTACTTTCTGTTACTTAAGCATCACTGGTTTACTATTAGTAGCGCTGAAAAACAAACGGAAACTTTACTCAACTTACAATATTGATGGATAATACAGACCTACCGGAAAGCAGATGATACAGACTAATTAAGTGTCAAAATTACACTAAAAATATTCAAGTCAAATATTCTGAGTGCTATATATACATTTTTATTCTTAATATCTAATAAATTTCTTATTTATATGCACTTATCCATTATTACTTCCCCTTTATTAATTAGCATCTAAAGGTAGCTAAAATATTTAATTTAGAAAATGTATACAATTGATCAAGCAGTCGGAGTGGTTTAAAAAATCACGTGATTACTTAAAAGGGTAAATAGGTAAATTCCAGACGAGAGCACGAAATGAGAAGTCATTAGTACCGAATCTGATTGTCCATTTGGTTTGCGCACGAAACGATAAGGTTTTGCAGTTTAGCACGAAATGCTACGCACGAAACGTTCACAAATCAGCAAACTTATTTTGTTAGGAAATTTTCGAAAAAGAAAGCTAATCTTTGAAATGTTATTATTATTATATTCGAATGGAATTGGAAACTCAATCGGGTCATGATGCTAATTCTAATTAAAATTAAAACTCAGATTTAAAATTTAAGAAAAGATTTAAATTCATAGAATAAATCTCGCTGCTGTATAAGTAAACTGTATGTATTTTCAGCTGGAATTATCCACATGTATAGGTAGGAATGTAATTAGTATTGAACGTCAATAAAATAATTCTTTCGAACCCTTTGGTATGATAGTCATTTTAAGAACCCTACGTGTCAAGAATGTGACCTAGTTTTAGTGTTGTAATAACGTAGTCTGATAGAAAACACATTTGGTATTCATCATTATAACTTTAATAACTGCAGTATTATCTGCTATTAAATCATAATTAATAATATTACAAATATAGGAATGTCGTTAGTAAGTAATTATCACAAAAAAATCACCAAACAAAAGATACAATTACTGTAAAATTAATGATTTACTATAATACAGAAAATATTTTCTCAAAATATACCTACTATGTGCTATTATTGTAGAGATAATAATGATACCAAAAAAACATAATTTAAGTCAATAAAGCCAGGATATAATAATATCTCCGGAACATTTTTTTGTAACAGTAGGGTTATTAAAGGCTATAAAATCCATTGCCGGCATCTGTGAATATTATTGAAATGTATGGGGTACAATATTGCAACGGAACACGGTGTGTACACAGAGTTGTGGTTGCAATATTACTTCTCTTTGTAATATAATAATAGCAATAATAATCACGTGAATATTATTTTCCTGCGCCAATACCGCAGCTAATACTGTGTACAGCGATATTAATTAATATGTGTCTGCATTTGTGTTGTTTGACAATGTCAGAATGTTTTAGTAACATGGGTTGTATTCACATCTCACTATTAAATCAATATCATATTTAATTACTATGGCGACCACTTGTAATCTTTTCCCACCTATTAAAATTAGATAAAGCTATCTCTTTTCTTGTTGATCTTAATCATAACTTTAGTTAAAGACACCTTAAATAATGGCATGAAAATACGGCCCATTTAGTTAAATGTTATTAAAAATGCGCATGATTTTTTATTATAGCGTTCATATTCACCTAAATGAAAAAAATAACCTATTTTCAAAGTAGCTCAAACAAAATTATAAAACACGTAATTTATAAAATTCTGTTTTTATACATATTGAAAAACGATCTGGTCTGTATTTAAACGTTCGTTGCTAATTGGTGGGGCCATAATTTAGTGTTTTACTAATCTGCTTTGATGTGCGTGTGTAACAGATTTGCAAAATCTCATTGCAAACATTTTCATCCCTTAGTAAAGGGGTTATTTTCGTCTACAAATGAAGCAAAACTGTTAATTTTTCTAAATCAAGAATTTGACTAGGGAAACCATTAAATGGTGCTTTTAAAGTAATAATTAAAATATGAACGTTCAGTGGAGCAGAAATGACAGTCCGGTGTGCACTAGAGAGAAAAGCTATAAATAATGCAAGGCAAGTAATGTAAGGGTTTCAGTGAGCCGGGGAGGATTTCGGAAGCCAAGCAGAAGCCTTCAATGCACGTCACAGCTGTCACCATTGTCACAGGAAACCCTAAATGTTGCATTTAAAGGTCTCAGTAGGAAAACTGTCAAAATGAAAATCGATGCTGGGATTTTATTCTGCGCAAGGAAGATCAACGTTTTAGTACGGTTGAAGTGGTGCTGTTTTTCAGAATTTTTGTTAAGTGCTGCAATAACGTAGATGCCAGAAAAAAGACAACACGCGAGGTAATAATCAGCCCTCGTAAACATTTGTTATCCTGTCTGTTATTAGCTGGTGAGTGGTTTCGAAATTGATACTAAGAATTTTTATAAAAAGATCGTGTCATAAATTTCAGCGAGCAATATTTCACTTAACCATAAAACGCAATATTTTCTGAATCTATGGCAATATATCTGAGTCTCCATTGCAGTAATTAGGAATTTCTGTTTCAGTTTCAATCAGAAAAAGTCACAGCATTATAACGAAGGTTAGGTTTTTGTATATCCACTTTTCTCTACAAAATTTAACGAAACAAAGAAAACTAAGACTGAGTTTTCCTTTGAACAAACTGCTCGTAATCTTAAACGTCTGAATGTTGGCAATACCTTTGTAAAACGTTTTATGTAACTTTTTATCTTAAATGAAAAATGTTTTTAAAGGTTTCCAATCTGATTGTCGGCAAATCTTTCTGTAGGGAAATATTGAATTTCCACCGCATGCCTATATCTATCTGTACACATATAGCATTTTTCGAAACGATTTCTTTATTGACAACTTTTTATTCTGATTATAAAGCCGTTTTTATAATATCTGTTATAATATTTAATGATAATAATGAATTACAGTAGATAAAGTGTAAATGTGCAATAAAAAGGGACACTGTATGGAAGATATAGAAAGATATGGAAAACGTATACGTTAAAAGCACAATACGCTACTTTAGGCATGTTACCAGTAGTTTCCTTCAGCATCGACGCATTGTTGACGACGAATTTGCCAAAGACGAAAGACATCCCGCGCGTTTAATAGAATGGAGTTAAAATATTCTTGTATGGCAATGTCAATCTTTTCTTCTGGAGCAAAACATAGATCGCGTAATTATTTTTAAAGTTTAAAAAACCAGAAGTAGCACATTGCAAAAATCAGATAGATACGGTGGGTATTCAATAATTGTTCAATTCAGGGTTATTTTTCGTTAAAATGTTTAAAGTTGTCGCAGTCGTAGGTATTATCATGATGTAGCGTTAAACCTGTTATCTGCAGACCTTAGAGCATTTCAAACAGAGAATGTTGGGTGTGTGAGGATTCCTGTCACTAAGTAATTGAAGAGTTTCTTGGCTAATTCTCTACACGCTCATCTCTTTACTGTTTCTTTAAATTGTGTGCAATATGAAACAACTTTTTCGTAGTAATTCTTCGGGAAGCATGTTATGTATTGCTGCAGATCCAATTACCAAGGAGTACCTCCATTATTTGGTAGGTGTACTGATTATTATCCATTATCATTTTATGAATCCTTTCACGTAAAAGTCTGCGCTATTCTCACAATTCTGAAAACAACCTAAAGACAGTAATCCAAGAAGGTACTTCATTATAAAAGGGTAAATGTAACCGCGGTATACATTGTATCTCAGATAGTGTAATTTCATCTTAATTCTACGATTCGCTTAGAAGTTACTTTACAGCCATCAAATGAAAAAAATTATTTATTTATATCTCGGCAAAAACAACCAAATCTGAAGCGAAACGATCATTTACTGAACTATTTTCAAAAATTATGAGGTGGTTCTGTGACACCTGCTGCTATTCAACTCACATGCTGGTTTTTATCAGTTGGAATCTGTCAGTGATATTTACATTACCTGATTATTTAATGCTGTTCTCTCCTTTGAATATATGTGATGTGACGTGTTATTAGTTATATCAATATAACAGTTAGATTCGTTTTATTATTTCTTACTCACTTTTCTTAAGTAACTGTTATTTCTTTTAGCAGAGGTTCTGTGCTTCAAGATTTCGACTATTAGAACTTTGAAACTCTAAAAACTGAATTTAGGAAAGTCGAACTATAAATGTGAAATCATCCAATTACTAAGTTCGACGGTTTATAATTTTTGAAATACTATAATTCTAGAAACTATGGAATTTTAGAATTTAGAAACACAGGAACTTCGTACCTTGGAATCTTTGAATATAGCTAAATTGAAAAATTCTTATAATCTAATCTCAAAAACTATAAATCTAAAAATATATGGCACATAAAACCGCAAATTTCTTCATAGTTAAAACTACATAATCCCCGAAGTGAAATGTATAGAAGAGTTTTCGCTGTAATAGTTTTTCGATATTGAAGATTTTAGATAAAACAGTAAATATTAGAGTTATAGGTTTGAAGTTCAATCTAGTCCACTCCCGTTAATGTAAAAAACTACACTGTATCAAAAAAGTAATGAATAGTCCAAGCCCGCACTAATTAACCTTATGTAAGAGGCCTCTTCATATGATACATCGGCAGCTTGCTTTGTTAAGTTCTTTGTGGCTTTTCGTGTTCTACAAAGAGTTTTTGTATTGAAAGGTATTGTATGACTCCAAAATGTTAAGAATCGCTGTTAGTGTATATTAGGGTGGTTCTTATTTTTTGATTTTTAATTTTCAAAATACGTATCCTCCAAGTTTTTTACATTACATTAAAGGAAGTTACCCCAAAAACGTCAAGTTGATCAGATCATGTTAACCCGGCCCGCATTAAGGTCAAAGTTCAGCTATTTTTCACATAGTGTATTTTCAGAGAAATGGTTGCAGCTACGAAAAAAAGTTATTCTTCCTTCTTTGTAGCAAATTTAATCTACTATAAATTTGATCCTAACATCATTTTCGAGAAATAATCTGTTTTTAAGTTATGAAAGATAAATCAGATGCAGTAGTTCACGGGCCGTGCAGTAACATATTGAAAAATTTTGTTACTCATTTGTGGTGCTTTTCTTCAATACTTCTGACTACTAGCGTACTTCTAATGCTTTTCTAATACTTCTTAGTAAAAATTATTATTAATATATAATAATAATTATTGCTACTACCATTACTTGGCGAACCAGGCCCTAGAAGCTATGATGCTTGTGCTGGGGGAAGAGGTGGTTATTATTATTACTCTGGACAAACGTGCGGCTGCAGTCGACTTAACAGATGGCATGGCAACTTAGACACCGCAAAAACTCCTTGCAGAACGCCTCAAAAATATGGTCGCTATAAGCTAAAAATTAGATTTTTCTATCTTTTGCTCTAGAACACAAGCAACATTTAATCTTCCTGTATTTAAAAACTTCAACTTTGTCTGTTGATTCCCAATCGCAGAGAGTATCATAGACTGCTGGAGATACTTCTTGCCCTGTTGTTGACAGTTCTGGAACCGCAATTAATTAATCGACACTAATTAAACCAGTCTATACTTCAGATTTTCCAATTATGTGAATTCATTCCAGTGAATGACTGCAAATTGTAAATATATTTCTAAACATGACAATTTTGTTTTGTTAGCAGTCTATACACTAAGATATTGTCTGTATTCCCTGATGGAAGATCTGTTTATGAGATAATTATTTGGGTGTATTGACCCCTCTTCTACATTTGCTGACGATATGTGACAGGTATCCTTGTCACTTATTTTACATCCATCTAGCGCTGATAAGATTCGTGCAGTCAAAATTTGTTTCCTAGTCCTTTTCTTTGCTCTTAGTAGTAGAGTCCATTGTAGCACCTGAAGTCCCAATTTCTATAGCTTGAAATCGATCCATTTCTTTCACTTTCTTCATTATCTGACGCTTCTAAATTTAAAGGATCGAAAACCTCGTCTAAAAAGATTTACTTACCTATTGAAAACATTACATGAATTTCACTTTTTAATCTTACCTACATCAGTGGATTCAGTTTCTTCTCTTCTTGAAGGTTCTGGTACGTCTAAATGCATCTGCCTGTCTGCGCTTTTAGTTTCATTCTTTTTCGTTTTATTTCCTTCTTTCTGTATTCGAACCTCTTTTCACGGGCAGTAGGGTCGTATCTTTGTCTTCTAAGATCTTCATCATTTCTAGTGCTTTGCCTGCAGAAATCACTTTTTTCTTCTAGTTCTTATCCAATTGCTGCCAGGGTGCAAACAATTTTTTCAACTTTTTGTCGCAGTTTAGATACTCGTGTTGGGGAATTCGAGTCTTTTTTTCAAATCACTGATCTACGACAAGCGCAGCACTTACATTCAAACAAACTAGACGGGCAGTTACAGAAATATTCTTATGATCCAAAATAAGTATCACTGAAAAAGAAACTAGAATGTATTTCTTATCAGTTATTGCTGGCCCACGTGAAAACTGAAAACACTAGTCTTATTTCAGTTTTCATAAAGGTGAGTGAGAATTACCTGCTTTGATTTTTTTGATTTAATTTTGTTTAATTTGTATAACTGCAAGAATTGAGAAAGTAATAAGCACTTAGAAAGAAGAAAAAAGAAAAGCAATTCGAGAAAACCCAATTGCATTGTGTAGCCTTTATTACACAACAAACAGACCACTGTAAAATAAATGCTTGACGGCTGGTTATAATGTACAATGGTTAATGCAATAATACGCATATAGAAATAATCTGTGTGGATAAATTGAGTATTCCAATAAGTGAGTTTTGCGTATTTTAAAGACAACTCAGCGTTTTCAAAACCAATACAGCAGCCTTTCACAGAAATATGGCTGGCTTAATATTTTATATCTGTAATGATGAATATCAATTATTAATTATTGATAACATTACCTTATGACCCATATGTACTAGTATTAGGGTCCTATTCTGTATCTTAATGTTATATTACATTATGTATGGTAACATTATGTTATCTAACATGATCTTACAACGGTCGTTATGAAAATCTTATTCTGTAAAGTGTATGTTCACGGTCCCTGTAGCGTAACAGCAGAAGTGAACGTTTTTAGGTTTATATAGTAGAATAAAAAGTTCGATTTGTGATCTTTACATTTGCTCTTTAATACTTTAACACTTTACATTCGTTGTAGTTTTCGTTGTTAAGTGTGTAGTAAGTGATTGTTATTTATTAAATAAGTAGTTAATTAAATTGATTTCATAAAACGTACATAAAAAGGTTACAAAATTTACAGATATTTGCAAGTGGAATTACCACATCTGAAAGTGTATTAACCGAATTTGAATCCGCTGCATTAAAGATTTATTAAGTAGATGGGGATTTGAGCAGTTCTTTGAGTTATTCAAGGGTAAATCTAAAGTGTTATATACATCTATTTTGCACAATTATACATAATTTTGTACAAAGCAAGGAAGATTGTTATATTGTATCTATGCAGAAAATGTAGAATAGGAAAATTTAAATCTCATCTCCAATCCTTTGAAGTATTAAAATCAACTAATAATTATTTTGTGTTAATAATAAAGAATTATTATGCTTCTGTTGATGTATGCATCATTTCAACTATTATTGAAATAAAAATTTATAATTAGTAATGTTTGTATGTTAAGTAAATAAAAAAGTTTTTTAAATCAATATGCGTTTTCTTTGTAAATATATAAAAATAAAAATATGAAATATATAAAATAGTACCATATTTTTGTTTATCTACAATTACTAGTAATAGCGTTTACAAAAAAAAGTCTTTTAGCAATAAAATACATGTATTTCAACAAAACGTTTTGTAAAATCACAAAAACAATAATTTTTTAACAATACCGTTTTGTAATCTAACAAAACTATATGTTAAATTGAATAAAGTGCAAACATCTACTTCTTGAGTTTTTCAACAGCAAAGATGCGAAGTTTAACAACCTCTGATGCGTAAATATAACAAATTGTATATCTTCATTTTTGCTAAATCAACCTATTTTTTTCTTTGAGTGTAGTTAGATGAATTTTTCTGTATATACAACGAGTTCAAAGTGCCCGAGAGTTCTTTATCTTTATCATTACACTGTTTTCCAAACTATCTAACCTCAAATTTTGCATGTTACGACGATAACGGCAAGTCGAAAGCAGCCGTAAAGTAACAGCCACTATAACATACAACATGTTATTTAACAACTGTTAGCTAACATCGCTGTAAGATACAGAATAACCGTCGTATGTAACGTAACGCTTACTGTACCATAACATGTATATTAGAAGATACAGAATAGGACCCTTAGTAGTGTAGGGACTAGAGACCTAGCTCTTCTCTCACCCAAGCGACCCGGTTCGACTCCCGGTAATAGCAAATCTGGTTAAGGTTTTCTGCAGTTTTCCTTAGCTGCAACACAAATGTGGGATTTATGCTATACACTCTGTTAAGTCGGATGCAGCAGCACGTTGGTCCAGAGTAATAATAATAATAATAATAATAATAATAATAATAATAATAGTTTTTATTTTCCACAAGAATACATAAAAAAAGAAAACGTAATAAAAAAGATGTTATACATATTGGTAATCATTTTTATAGAAAATAAACTACTTAAGTGGAAAAAGTGATGATAGTCAGTTGAATTCAAGAATTGAATTATCTGCTCTTCCCTATAACCACAAAGTTACTCTACATGTTTATAAGTAATGTTATTATACAAAAAATTTAGTGATACGAACATACCCATAAAAGTATTATACTACTACTAAGATTTATAGAGAGTTATGACCACCAGAGCATCACAACAGAAAAAGTATTGCATAAACAGTATCTACTATAATGTTTTCGAACTTCTAACGAGGTACCAGATATCATCGTTACCATTTCAGTTTGTTTGGGGTAATTTACTTTGCTTTTAATTAGAAGAGTTATTTAATAACCAATAATAGTAATAATCGCCGCTTTCTCCAGCACAAGCTTCATAGCTTCTAAGGCCTGGTTCGCCAGGTAATTGGTAGCAGCAATTATTATTATTATTATTAATAATAATTTCCAGTAAGAAGTATTAGAAAGGCATTAGAAGTATGCTAGTAGTCAGAGGTATTAAAGAAAAGCATCACAAATGAGTAACATAAAATTTTTCAATATGTAACTGCATGACCCGTAAACTACTGCATCTGATTTTCCTTTCATAACTCAAAAACAGATTATTTATCGAAAATTATGTAAAGGACCAAATTTATAGTAGCTTAAATTTCCCATAAAAAATGAAGAATATCTTTTTTTCGTAGCTGCAACCGTTTTGCTGCAAATACGCGTTTTGTGAAAAGCAGTCTAAAATAGTTGAACTTTGACCTTAATGCGGGCCGGGTTAGCACGATCTGATCAACTTGAAATTTTTAGGGTAACTTCCTTTCATGTAATGTAAAAAAATTGGAGGGTACGTATTTTGAAATTGTAATTTTTTTCTTACCCATACAAATAAGGACCACCCTTGTGTATATGTACATATATCTTGATGACACCGATTTAGTAAAATAATGTTTTTGCTACCAATTATTGATAAATACAACAATATTTTCAGGTGATACTAGACGCTAACAACTAAGGACGACATGGAGAAGGAGACTAAAAGAAATCGATGGCACAATTTACAGCAATCGCAAGTAACAGAAGAAGATCAAAAGAACACATTAAGACCTATGTCCAATAAGGATATAATGGGTTTATACATACTAGGTACTAACAATAAACATCATTTTCGATACTCAAACACTGGAATCATGGAACTGAGAGATGACTTTTCTATTACATTAAAGGGCGAAAGTCAAAGATTGAATTTTCAATTGTTAAACATCGTTGGAATTCCTATCTAAAAAAACAGAGTCTACTATCAATGCCCGCCACAGTTTCTGATTAAGCGATACACGAAACAGCAATTTGCTATCCTGCAAATACTACAAAAGCTTTAACCTTAAATTGAATTAAAATGCAACCCTATATCCGCGAATACAAAGGAAACCGCAATCGCTAGGACCTATCGAGTTGATAATGATAAAATTCCATTCAATTTCACTTATTTAGGAACATCGAAAATTAATCAGAAATTTCGATTTTTTATTAAATAATTTAGAACTCTCCAGAAGATTTTATGCTTTTAGAGTACATTTTAAAACTTCCTAAATTAAAACTCTGTCGTTAAATCTGGCAATAAAAAGGTTTTATAATGATTCTTTAATTAACGTCACAATCTTTGTTACGGTTAACATTTTAAATTAAAAAATATTTATGTATATATTGCAAGATGTTTTATGTTTTGTATTACATGGATAAATTATATGGTGGTTGTAATTTGTAAAGACATAAAGTGGTTTGTGATGCGACAAAGCTTGAAAACCATTGATTAATGATATAGTTCTCTTAGCTGGATTAACTTTCTTGCTTTAAGTTACTCTATATAAGATTATATAGAGATTATAGTATAATAATTTAAAATGTCAGAAACAAATGGGATATCAAGGTGAAAGATTTTGTTAGACATCTTTATCATAATCATAAATAATACAGAATGTGTGTTTGTGTGTGCTATATAATATTATTTTCCCCATGGTAGTACTACTAGTCTCACTTAAAAGTTATATTAATCAATATTAAAAACATCATCTCTTCACTTACGAGGACGGGATGGCAGTGGCGTGAATCGGTACTAAATATGGTAGAAGTAACTATTTTTATAATTAAACCAATAAAAATCTAAATGTTGATGTTGTTACTTTAACAATGCTCTAATAGTTGAACAATTATAATCGAAGCAATTATCAAAAACTGTTAA
Organism: Agrypnus murinus; assembly: GCA_929113105.1. Taxonomy (NCBI): domain Eukaryota; kingdom Metazoa; phylum Arthropoda; class Insecta; order Coleoptera; family Elateridae; genus Agrypnus; species Agrypnus murinus. Next base: position 183,515,503 of record OV816024.1, on the reverse strand, counting down.
ATGAAGTAAATGTTTTGTTGATTAACATTAACTAAAACATATTGTAATGTACAACCACAACTAAGTATACGATATTGTTAGGGTGACTATACTGATTTATTAAATTATGCTGATCTTGCAGTATTATTTCCATCTAGGCGTCATTTCATGTGAACATGTGCAATTGTGCACAATATAACTTCGTCATCAAATCTTTGATTCAAACTCAGTGTTATTGCCGTGCACGTTGATTGTTTTGGTGAATAATAATAGTGACTGTAAAATAGGAAAAATATGGAAGAAGTAAAACAGAAACTAGGGGAATGGGATATGGAATATTTAGCATTATGTAACTGCAAAATATGGTCTTTAGTATGGAATGATTTGTATGTATGAAAAATATTTTATTTTATTGTTTGGTTTGTGTGTTATAGTATCCAGAAGCGTTCCTAAGGGAAGCGGTAACTATTAGTGGGTCCCCGCGACGAGGTACCTTATTTTAATCAACACTGTTTTATTTACTGGGGGCCCCACTCGATATTTGTGCTCGGGGCCTCAAAATCAAGGGCGGCGCTGATAGTATCTTAGCATGGATGATACATAATGTATTATATGTATAGTTATGGAATACATAATAAACTTTTTAAAAGAAAGTAATTAGTTGTTATTCAAAGCCCATGTAGGAACAATATTATACGCTTGTTGCAACTGAACTGTATGGTAGATCTAACAAAACTTTTTATATGGTGCAACAAATAAATATATGTTAAATTAAATATATTATTACGTTATTATCAATCAACCATCTAGTTTAATTGTTGTAACTATTTCATTTTGTTTGCTTATTAACTGTATAGTTCAAAGAATAACACGGAATTAGTTTCTTTAAGTAAATAAAGTGCTTGCATTAACAGTACTGTCATGTACCAATAATTTTTTATAGTTAATTTAATGAAACAGACATAGTTGTTTTAACACAAGGCTTTAGTTAGTTTTAACTACATGCTTATGGTTGTCTGCCAAATATTGAGTTTTGTTGAATTAATGAAACTTGACTAACAATCACGCTATAGCCAATGTAACCATAACAATAGTTGTGCCTATATTAATCATAAATTACTGTTGAAGTAATAATAATTTTGGTTGGTTTAATCATATTTTTTTTTCTGTGTATGTCAAAAGGCAAGCGACCAAATTTCCATTTCCCATTGTCCATTTCTTAAAATAATAGCTCGCTTTTCAGAATAAAAGTTTCATGTAATAGATCGTGGGTGTATGGCTGTCTTATTCTATGTACAAAATAGAATACCTCTAAACATAGTCTAATTTTTAGATTATTTATCCGTCACGTTAGATTATTTGTTTTTATGTTGCACATGCTCATATTGATTTCTAATCTCTCAAGCTATTAGTAGTCGTTACAGAGATTGTCAATCAGTTTCAAGTGCACAAACAATCCCGTCCGAGCACATGAGACCTATAACTATATAATAATCCTATTTATAGCTCACATTAAACAATTACATGTTTGCTATGAAATTATGTAGATCAATACATAAAGGTGTAGGAGCAGATGTTTAGTACGAACATGACATTGTAGTAAATATAATGTTTATTACTTTGATTTTGTACACTCTACAACAGTGTATAAATGCATTTTGGACTTTCCAGGCTATCATGAACACTAACCGCATAATAACTGCCACAACTTAGTATGGCTTTAATTGTTTTAATAACAACATAATATAAATTGTCATACAAGAAACTTGCACTTGGAAAAGCTGTACAGTATACCACTATCCATTTTTCTTTTCTAGAGTTCTCTGACTTTAAAAAGCGTATTGCTCGTAAGCTACTAAATCAAATTAAATATTTTAAAAACGGGCAAATAGTATATTTATTTCTACATATAACAGTTAAATATTATATTTCTAAGTGGTATACTTGTTTTTATCGTAAGATACGTAATAAAGGTTTATTTTTAAGGACAATTTCATTAAAAGTAAGTTAAATAATTTTTTTTCGCAGAAAATATACTCCATATATCTATGAGATTTTTGTAGGAGTTAGAAAGAAACCTTGCGGTTATTATGCTATTAATTTCAGACAAAAAATTGTTTTATTTAAGATTTATATAAAAAACTAGCAAACTATGTTTTCTTGCTTTCACACTTGCTTCAACACTTTTCATATGCAGGCATTATTTCTTAAAAAAAATCTTCCTAATTTTAACAATAAAAATACAATAATAAAAAACATTTTTTGTCCAAACCGCTTTGTCACTAAACATCGTTTTCTTGTTCCTGGATTTTTATTGTTAAGATTAAGATGCTAACGCTAGAACAGCCACTGATTCGTTGCACGCGTTTGCAAATTAAAAACTTATAATTTAATTTGACACATAAACATTATTGTTAAGTAAATTGAAGTATTTCTGCATGCTTTTTATTTTTTTATATCTAACATTTTAACAAGTGTAAATAATAATAATTTATTTTACCATTTACTGTTGGATCCAAAATGGCGGTTTGACCTGGTCTTATCCCAGTGTTGGTTTAACTCTCGCAACACATATATGCAGGGTCTCTAAAATAAAGTGTCCCTTGTCGCCCCCTCGTGGGAAACCATAATAGTTATTTATGTATTAAGGGCATAATGAAGCTTTTATGGCCAGAAGCGTTATTAGCGAAAAGGCTGTAGGGCCCTAAAAGCAAGTTACGCCCGCTATACATACACTATTTTATGCACAGATTAAGTTTTTAATGTCAAATATATTATTGTGTAAAAATATAATTAAATGAGTACGTAGGTACATCAAGCAGCTGTGCGTATACTTATGTGATTATACGAAGTTCGTTACTATAGTTACTATTCCAAAATATTTAATTTCAGTTTATTTTCATTGGTGATAAGTTTACAAATTATATTAAGAACCAATCAAGTTCTACAAAAAAACTTATGAAATTTAATTGACGTTTCATTATTGCTCGCCGAACATAAAGAGACCCTTGGGCCATAATAGTATATTATATACCAAGGGACTAAAGTGCCTCTTTTAATCCCGAAGGTGCAGTTTGTTGTCACCTGAGGGATTAAAAGGCACTTTAGTTCCGTGGTATATACGCTTATTTTTTGCACTCCGTTTTGCCTAATACATTGAGTTAAAGTTATATTATATAATAAAGAGTTAAAAATGTACAATCTAATTGTATAGTTGTTAAATAAATGCAATTACAATTACAAAACCGATTGGAAATGCTAAGTATGGTATTGCCAGACGATTCAATATTAAAATAAAACTTGATCTGGTACAAATTCCTCTATCCGTACATCTACGGACAACCTGACATCCCGATTGTACTCGAAGAAGTGAAGGTTGATAATCTAACAGCTTCCACATTATTTCATAAACCTGAAGATTGACTATTTAGTTTTGTTAATTGTGCTTATGTCTATGTCATTATACATATAAATCACAATAATTAGCTCATATTGTATTTTGAATTTGGTTAAACTAGTATTTTGAATAAACTAGTTGGCATAGTAACATTAATTTGTTTGTTTACTTTTAATCCCTCCAGAAACGTTAATTGTGAACATGCCGCAAACACACCTAACCTTACTATTGTAATTTTGTGTAAATGTGTGACATATAATAATGCTTTGACATTACAAAAGTAAGGTTAGCATGTTTTGTGATATGTTCACAATGACTGTTTCGCGGCCAACTTCGACGTTAAATTAACATTTGTTTTACTTTTAATCCATCCGGGATTAAAAGTAATTCTAATCCCTCCGGGACTAAAAGTGACACTTTATTCTTTCAAACGGAAGATTAAAATGGCACTTTTAGTCTACGGAGTGCAAAATAGTATATTATATACCAAGGGACTAAAGTGCCTCTTTTAATCCCGAAGGTGCAGTTTGTTGCCCGAGACGTAGTCGAGGGCAACAATCACCTGAGGGATTAAAAGGCACTTTAGTTCCGTGGTATATAGCTATTTTTTGCACTCCGTTTTGTCTAATACATTGAGTTAAAGTTATATTATATAAAAAAATGTACAATTTAATTGTATAGTTGTTAAATAAATGCAATTACAATTACAAAACCGATTGGAAATGCTAAGTATAGTATTGCCAGACGATTCAATATTAAAATAAAATTTGATCTGGTACAAATTCCTCTATCCGTACATCTACGAACAACCTGACATCCCGATTGTACTCGAAGAAGTGAAGGTTGATAATCTAACAGCTTCCACATTATTTCATAAACCTGAAGATTGACTATTTAGTTTTGTTAATTGTGCTTATGTCTATGTCATTGTACATATAAATTACAATAATTAACTCATATTGTATTTTGAATTTGGTTAAACTAGTATTTTGAATAAACTAGTTGGCATAGTAACATTAATTTGTTTGTTTACTTTTAATCCCTCCAGAAACGTTAATTGTGAACATGCCGCAAACACACCTAACCTTACTATTGTAATTTTGTGTAAATGTGTGACATATGATAACGCTTTGACATTACAAAAGTAAGGTTAGCATGTTTTGTGGTATGTTCACAATGACTGTTTCGCGGCCAACTTCGACGTTAAATTAACATTTGTTTTACTTCTAATCCCTCCGGGACTAAAAGTGACACTTTAGGGAGCGATGTATAAATGTGGTTTAACTTTAAACTTGGTTCAGTTGCCGCAGTAACGATTGTCGGAACAATCGTTGCCTAGGATATTGATCCTAGTTTAAAGTTAATCTGTGTTTATACAACCAGCCCTTAGTCTTTCAAACGGAAGATTAAAATGGCACTTAGTCTACGGAGTGCAAAAAAATCGTAAATGACACTATTCTCATTATGATACTGTATTTGAAAGAGAATTGTTTTAAGAATACAGTGATGTATTTATTTATACATTTTGTTCATTTGTTATTAAATAAAGGAACATAACAGACCAGTCAAAGATCTAATTATTAAAGAATTAAATTGTAGGTAAATAAATTAAGTTTAACAAAAAATATTCAGTTCTCAAAGTAAACAATAAAATTAGATTAAACATTCGAAATGGCCACCAATTAGTGGCTAGGTGGTCTACTCTGTTTTTAATGGTTCTGGTTTTTCATAAATATGTATTCTGTTCTGTAGTTCTTGTAGGTCGCGAGGGGTTGACACCAATAATAATAAACTAATAATAAACTAAAACGTCTTAATTTATTACGTCACACCATCAGCTGCAACAAAAGATTTCCAAAAGTATACAAAAACTGAACAGTTAGCGATTTTATACGAGATGATCCGTTTTGAACATAAAAGCGGCCCCACCGAATAGGTCTTATTATTGTTGCCGTTGACAATTGTTATTAGCAACAAAGCTGTTGTAATGTGAGATCGTTGAGCTTAAATAAATCAACAACAGAGTGCACTGTTTACTTGAAAACTGAAAGTACGGTATGGTTTGTCAGTAGAGTTCGACATGGATGAAAATAGATGAAGTCCGGCCTATATTTTTTTATTTCAACTCTGAAATTTTCTATACCGAGTTAGAAACACTTTCTTTAAATGATATATTCTATGAAAATGATATTAATAGAAAGGTAAATATTTTAAATAGCCTTATAGGAAATCTTTTTGATAAGCATGCACCGTGGAGAACCATTACAGTTACAAAAAACCTGCACCTTGGTTAACTGATAATGTTAAATTACTTATGAAACTAAGGGACAAAGCAAAAACTAAATTTAAAACATCTAAAATCGCAGCTGCATGTGAGTATTACAGGATGTTGCGCAATTATACAAACATCGCTATAAAAAATGAAAAACGAGCTTACTTACAGTTTAAGCTTGCTAGCAGTAACTCTAATATGATGTGGAAAGAATTCAAACGTCTAGATATTGTACATTCCAAAAATAATGCTAATAATTCTTTTGATGGTAACATTCATGAAATAAACAAGTTTTTTGTCGATAACATTCCCTCTATGACTGTCGATCAGAACACTTTAGATTTCTACATAAATAATACACATTTCGTATAAATTAATTGATACAGGTTGGCTCCATATGAAAAAACGGTTTTACTTACAAACAGCTGCATTCTACCATAAGATGATATCTGACAAGCAGCCTCCCTATTTATACAATAAAATAAGATACAGAACAGATGTGCACAATATAAATTTGCGGCATAGAGGTTTGTTGACTATCCCTAGATATAATACTACTTTTTACCAACGTTCGTTTACCTATAATGTCGCAAAAATTTATAATGAGCTACCATTTTCCATCAAAACACTTGCTATTAAACAATTTAAAAAAGCTTTGTTCAAAAAGTTACTACTAACCGATTTATGCACCAGTTCGTAAACAGTTTATGTAATTGATTCTTGTGTAATTGATATGTTATAAATCTATACTTAATTTTTTTTTGTGTAATAATCCTGCCGTTAGTCGTTCGTTAACTCCAGGGAGATGATGGAAGAGCGGCTTATGCTGAATCATCTCCTTGCGATTCTGATAATTAAATAGATAATTAAATGAAATAAATAATAAATAATTAAAAAATATATAAATAATTAAATTAAAAAATTAAGTATCTTATGTATATTATTTGTTGTTTATCTGTTGTATATTGTTTTTTTTGGTTATTGTCAAAATAAATATTATTATTATTATTATATCATTAGGAGCATTGGGGTGCTAAAATGATAAAATGAGATGAAAAATAATAAAAAGAACAAAACAATAAATTAACAAAATAGAACCGAGAAAATAATGTTCATGATATTTTAGCTGCATGACTACAAGTAGAAATGAGTTTATCTGGAAAAACTTCATAAAAAGCATACATATCAAGTAATTCAAAGTATAGCTGTGTTGCATAGCAATAGAATAGTAACTTTGGATGTAATACGCAAGACTGTGTTTTACTAGGTTTAGGAAATTAGAATTGGCAAAGAAATTCATGAAACCAAAAAGGTTTACTAACAAGCAAATCAACATGATAATCGCCTGATCAGAACTAATGAACAATTTTGAAAGATTGGCATGATTGATGTGGTGTGTCAACTGTAAGGAATTACGAGGAAGGTAGATTCACCACTATGAAGCGGTTTACCGTGAACATCTTGACGTCTCTCAGCAGTAAAAAGTCCTAAGCTTAATCTGAAAGAAACAATTCCAGCATCAGGTGTTATAGCATCCAATAATCTGCAAGACTATAGAAACTTTGTTGTACTTGAGATCTTAATCTTCAATGCTTAATCTCATTAAAGCCAATCTGACCAAAAATAACGTTTTTTGTTAAAAAAATCATTCAGCCCATGATAGAAAAGCTACTTTTTTCAAACAAAATGTTTTGCCGCAAAATAATTTTTGTGTGCACGCCGTTTGTTTTAAACTAAATTACAAAAGATGGTTTCTAAAATACAATCTCTACAGTGCTCTACTATATAATTACTGATTTTATTTATTTTATTTTATGTAACTGCGTTACGATAACTTCATGTCTCTTTGATTATTGGGTATTCCGTAAACGAATTAGTGTAAACCTTCTACATACTATATTTTTTTAAAAATAACTAGACGACACAATGTAGTGTAATTACCGAATTTTGAGACAGTACTATTAGACGTACTTTCTTTGTAGCGCTGTTGTTTATAAAGTCTGTAAGTTTGTGTAGTTCAACCAAAACTACAAGAAATGAGTCATCACAAACACATGGGTGAAAATGTAAAAAGCATCTAGAATTTCGCGAGGGCCACGCTGTAATCTAAATGATAAAATAAACAATAAATGACTTAGAAAGATTCAGTAGCAGAACAAAACGAAAATGACTCATTTCTTGTATTTACGATTGAAGTATAGGGAAGTCATTCTTTCTTTAACAAAATTCGGGTAGTCTGGTTAACTGGGAATATTAAAATTTAAGCTAGTTTGAATGCAGAGGCTAGAAGTCGATTATTTAATTTTAAAGATGCTAGTGAAAGAGATATTCAGAAATATTATTTTTTTTTAGAAAATACTAAAAACTGTGTTCCCATTATGAACGCCACATGTACTTCGGTTTGATACATTTTATTTCTTTCTTTAATATCCTTAATACCTAAATGCTGTGAATATTGCAAATGACAGTTTGAATGTACGAATTCATCGCTGAAATCGATGCTGAATGCAGGCATATTCAATTTAGAAAATGTATCAAAATAGATATTCTTATGTAAAAGTAAGTTTCATATATGCTGCACCATTTATCATTACAAAAAATATCTTACTGGTCTTAATTTGGAATCATATAGCAAATAAAAGAGAGCTTTCCAGGTTTTCAGACTAATAGGTATCGAATGTTGTACGGGTTTTGTGCACCATTAAACAAGATGTGGTTGTTATGTTCAATTTACCGTCTACGCCGAACATTCTGTGTCGGGCTATTAGCAAAATGAGTACTTCCATACACCCACTGTAGCTACAAATGTGAGTTACTAATCATTACGAATCTAGTTTGGAAAGAGAAGTAAACTTTGTTATAAGGGGACAATTTAATAATAAATATAATGTATACTAATCGCTTCGGAATTATCATCCAATCAAATATATGAATAGGTACTCCAATATTTATTTTACAAAATTCTAATCCTAGAATAATAAATCTAATGAATATCTAATAAATAATAAATCTAATAAATCTAAATGATTATTTAATATTGAATTAATTACATTATTAATGTAATAATTAATTTATTATTGATTACATATCGAGGGCATCAGATCAGAGGGGCGTATCCGCCAAAATTTTTATCTTCAATTTTTATGTCGTATTGATTTCTGGTATCGACCTGCGTGTTGTCACAAACGGGCGAATGTTTTGAAAGGCCAGATTAATGCCTTACAAAACATACGCCCGTATGTAACAACACGCAGGTCGATACCAGAAATCAATACGACCTAATAAATTGAAGATCACACATTTGGCGGATACGCCCCTCTGATCTGATGCCCTCGATATCAATGTCAACTGACAGTTAGTCTGAGTCTGGAGAAAAGGGTTACTTTTTAAGAAAATACTCAAGAAATATTCAAAACCCTTATATTAAAAATTTTGAAATATCATCACAAGATGCCAAAGAAGCGGGACCGCCTAATTTCGATAACATTATTCAAAGATTCGATAACATACAAGTAGATTGAAGTTATTTTGACGAATCTTTCTCAAATGATAAAAAGCATAGTAAGATTTGTGGAAATACCGTATGTATCTCAAGCAGTAATTGAGCACAACGCCTTACTTCAATGTCTGCACTGTCCTACGGATAAAGCAAATAAGCTTTTTAAAGGAAAAAAGAGGTGTGAAGATTCATAACTCCCGAGTTCATAACGACAATTCGTTGGTGTTGGAGAAAGAGACAGGTCTTTTTGAAAATAATTCACATCAAGAAATTGAATCATTGGCTATACAATTAGCAAGAGGAGCAAGACCAGTTGTGGCTTATAAACTACCCATATTATGGATGAGTGTGTTTCTAATTCTCTTTCTTAGAGTCTAGATCAGCGTTGAAGAGTACTTGTCACAAAAACAATACATTGTTAAAAAAACATCACTATCGCGGAGAGTAGAATTTAAAATTTTTGATGGTGGTGTTCGGGGCGCTATTAAACTCTTGGTTTCTTCGGATTCGCTTGCTCCTGAAGATGCGAACACTTTTACAAAGTTAAAAGAAAAGCATCCGCGTCCAGGTGGTAGCCTTTTAGTTTTTCCTGATCCCCCAAATGTTAATGACACTTGCCTACAGATTTCTGAGACTGAGGTATATGCAGTTCGCAAGTTTTATAACGCTTGAGCAGCAGGTATAGATACGTTACGTCCGCGACATTTAAAGGATCTTTTAGGAAAAATGGAGAGGCAGAAATCAAGCTACTATCTTCTCTAACAAAATTATGTTACTTTTGGAAAGGTTAACCCTCATATAGCACACATTTTATATGGACTGAGATCAATTGCTGTAGGAATAACGTTACGGCGCACTGTGGGGCGAAAGATAGGGAAGAGCGCGCAAACCCTATAATGAAATAAAATAAATAATTTTTACAGATTTTTGTTGTTCATATGTACTTTTTAAGTTATAGGAATTGATAAAACAATGTTAGAGCATTATTTATTAAGTGCAATTAATAGTTTTAGGCGTTATGCTTCATATTAGTTAGGGGAAGTTTATCTAACTGGTAATAAAAAACTGTCAATCTTCTCCATAAATTCTTTAATAATTAAAAATAAAAATAAATGTCACCGTGACATGTATATGTTTCGGCTTTTAACTAAATATAAGCCATTCTCAAACCATTACGAAAAATATTTTGAACAAATCAACTAAATCTATGAACATCCTAAATTAAATAATGAAAATAGTAACATATTTAATAACTTGCGACTTTCATTTTACAGAATATTTTAACCATTTCTCTAGGAAATGTTTAAAATTAAAAATAAAGAGGATTGATTCTCTGACTTTAAATGACAATAAATCTAAGATTTTCTTTTGTGAGAAATCAGATAATTTGATTGTTTCTACTTTCAATCCAATTTCCCTGGGCATTCAAGTCGTTGAGCATTTATCTTTATTAGGAGCTCCGGTATCATAAGGTTGCATAGAATTAACTTTAACAAGAAGTTCTCAGAACTATACGTCCTAATAGACTGTTTTAAAGATTTAAAGTATCACATCGCCTATTATATTCTTAAAAATTCTTTTTCAATTCCGAAACTAACATATTACTAGCTGCACACTTGCCCGACTTGGAGAATGACTCAGCTTATTAATGAAATGGATAACACCTTTCAAATAATGTTTGGAAATGTGTTGAATACGAAATTAAATGATAGAAAATGGATGTTATCTTTACTACCGATTAGATTTGGAGGAATTGGTATTCGTAAATAAATGACATCATGTGGCCTACTTTTCTTTCTTCAGTTAAGACATTTTTTGTATTAGTCCAATTGATATTAAATATTTCTATTTCGGAAGTTACTTATTATTCTGAAGGTTTGCATTTATGGAACATGATTTTTAATACACCAGTGATACCTTTAACATTTAGTACTGAACGAAGTTGGGATAAATTGCTCTGTAAGCATATTGCTGACAATATTCGTTTTAATGATTTAGATGCAGCATTTTACCTGGCTAGTGTGAGAAAGCAAGCTCTGCTTGGATGCAAGCTCTTCGTTCTCGTTGCATTGGAACTTTACTTGACAACAACACTTTCCGCATTGCGATGGCTTTACGCTTAGGTTGCACGTTTGTGGTAAATCAGTTTCCATAAAAGGAGCTTATAGACTATTGTGTGCTGGTCGTCAATACAGACATTCCTCGTTGAATGGATTCCTGAAGACAGCTTTGGTTTCGGCTAAAGTTCCCGCTATTTTGGAAACGACAAGGATTAGCAGAGAAGATGGGCGTCGACCAGATGATATGACAATTATTGCTTGGTCAAAAGGTCAATGAAGAAAAGCTCTAAATATAGAGCTTTGGCGGAGAGTTACATTTTTGTTCCTTTAGCAATGGAGACTTTGGGTCTGTGGTGTAAGAACGCATTAAAACTAACTAGTCAATGTTATTGGGAAATTATTAATAGATATTACTGATGACATCCGTTCTATAGCGTTTCTAGTACAGCGGATTAGTCTAACGATTCAAAAAAGAATTTTTTTTTCTCCTAATTAGACACCTGTGTGGTGCTTTGCATTAAAACTGATCAAAGCTGATCAACCATTAATTTTTATCTAATAAATCTTAAACTAAATACTTATAAGCTAGAGTTCATCCATTAATGTCCTGTAGTTTTTTCTGGTTGAAACTATACTAAACATTCTCACTCGCGCACAATGCTCTGATTTTACCCAAAACACTACACAAGCTCAAATGGTTTTGTCCTCTTCAATCTTCGGACGAGATCTTGATTGTCCAGCAGCTGAAGAGCTTCTGCATTGATATGATTATATAGCCTGGCTTCATGCCTGCTAACAAACCTTTTAATGTCGTCTTAAACAGTTGAAATGCCAAGGTCCCGATGAAGGTCACTATTGCGGACGTACCATGGAGCCTTTACCATGTTACGCAGAACCTTGTTTTCGAAGGTCTGAATGGGCTTAAGGTTACTAGCTTTGGTAGAACCCCAGAGCTGTATACCATATAACCATATCGGCTTCAAAATCTGGTTATAGATTAGGATTTTGTTAATTAGTGCCAACTTAGAATTTTTTCCAAGGAGCCAATAATATTGTTTATATTTTAGACCAAGTTCGGTTCTTTTCTTCTCTACATGCTCTTTCCATCGGAGTCTAGCGTCATACCAAGGTACTTGGCATTGTTCGAGTATGGTACTAAAGTACCATTTATATCTAGTGGCTGTATATCAACTAGTCTTTTGTTCGTAAAGATTACATGGATAGACTTGAGCTCGTTCAGCTTGATCTTCCATTGTATTGTCCACTCTAGTACTGTATTACTAGCTGTTTGTAGTTTACTGGTGGACACATCCTGTTCCTGACCTATTGCGAGTAGTGCCGTATCATCAGCAAAAGTTGCAATTTTAACATCGCCCAAATGCGGAATATCACTGGTGTGTAGCAGGTAAAGAATAGGACCTAGGACACTACCTTGAGGTACACCTGCGTTAATTTCTTTTAGTTCCGAGTATTCATCTTCTTGTTTAATACTGAAGTTTCTATCCGATATGTACGAGGAAAGAACTTCCACATATTGTTTTGGAAGCATTTTGTTCAGTTTGTTAATGAGCCCTTCATGCCAGACATTATCAAAAGCCTGGGCCACAACAAGGAAGACTGCTGAGCAGACTTGCTTCGAGAGCTTTTCCGATGACATCTGAGATTCGATGGACTTGATCTATGGTGGAATGTTTTCGTCTGAAGCCAAACTGGTAATCTGGAATCAGCCTATTGTTCTCTATTAAAGGTCTCAGTCTTTTAAGAAGTAATTTTTCGAAGAGCTTTGAAATAACAGGAAGCAGAGAAATAGGCCTGTAAGACTTCACATCGTTGGATGGCTTACTCGGTTTAGGTAGCATAATCACTTCTGCGACTTTTCAAATTGTAGGCACGTGCTTTAGTCGGAATAATGAGTTGAAGAGGTACGTAAGCATCACAATACCTCTTCTAGGCAGATGAGATCAAATCCTGGGTTTAGATTAGTCTTAATCTCATTAACTACTTCCTTCGGAGTAACAGGAGGGATTTCTTCGTACAGTAGATTATTAACCTCTTCCAAGGCAGTGTTAGCTTCAAACTGATTGGGTTTGAAGATTTCAGTTAAATGATCAGCAAATAATTCTGCTTTTCGCTTATTATCTATTACCCAAGGCCCAGCATCCTTCCTTATAGGGGGAATTGATGTTACAGACCTCTTATTGGTTGCTTTCCATAGAGAGTACTCTGTTTCCTCGTCCGCAGTTAGATTTTGTAGATAGGAGCTGATTGAATCTTCTATGAGTTTTTGAATTTCTCTCTTGAGTTTTTGTGATTTGTTATTCAATATGGTTTTGTCCGACGGATCTCTTGACTGCTGCCATCTTCTTCTAGCTTTTCTTTTTTCTGTTACCAGTATTCTGATTTCGATCGGATAATTAACCCCTTTAGATATATGGGTAATTTCCTTGGTATTGTCAAAAGCAGCTGTCTGAATTATTTTAACAAAATTCTCAGCTTCTTGTTTCAGTTCCTGAATTGTTTTCAAACAAATGTTAAGGTGAATATTTTCTCGGTCATTTCTGAACCTCTCCCAGTCAGTGGTTTTATTTACGAGCACGGGGCGTGCTTCTTTTTTAATTATCCTTTCAATCAGCGTTAATATAACTGCTGAATGGTCGGAATCTAAGTACAGATTTTCTTCAACATCTATGAAATTGGGAGAAACTTTCTTTGTAATAAAGAAACCTGGCAAATCAGGGATTTTGTTGGATTCCGTAGGCCAGTACGTGGGCTTACCTGAGGAGTGGAGGTGGCATCCAAGTTTCCTCATGGCTTTTCTCAGTTCACTGCCTTTTGTTGTTGTCAATCTCGATCCCCATTTCACATGTTTGGCGTTGTAATCACCACCCAAAATGAAACGTTCGCCAAGATGTTGTAGGATCGTTTTATAGTCAGCATTTTTTAAATTGTGCCTTGGAGGACAGCAAATTGCACCTATTTTTAAATTTTATTTCGTGGACTTAATACATACCATAGTAAGCTGGAATTCTATCCTTTGTAGATGACATTCTTCGTAATGGATTATTGATTGTTTGACTAATACAGCACTACCGCCTTTAGCTTGATTGTCGGGGTGAATAGTATGGTATAATCTATATCCTCTTATTTTTAGGTAGGATTGAGCAGTCAAATGCGTTTCTGAAATCAGACACACATCTATGTACTGGGTATGAAGGAAGACTTCAAGTTCCTGTTTTCTCTTTAGGATGCCATTGGCATTCCATGTAGCTGTTCTTAAGTCTTGTTGGTCCATGGATTACTTCTTTTTGGGAATAGCACCAGTACTCCTGGCTTCTATTCTGTCGAGTCTCTCATTGACTCTGTCCAGCATCTTCATCATATTATGCATCATTTGCATCATAGACGGTTCGGTTTTAGGATTGGTAGAGTTAGGTTCTTCCTGCTTCGACTTACTTGCTTGTGCATATGAGACACCTGCCTTCAATTTAGCAGGCGCGAATGTCCTTACTATAGGAGTTGGTTTTCTAGTTTTAGTAACGTTATCTCTCCGCTTTTGCAACTCTTTGGCGATTATACACCCTCAGTGCAGTTAGAACAATTGGCAGGAGCATTCCAGTCTTGGTACATTCTGCTATTAGATGATTCTCTGCACATTTAACGCAAATGGTGGTACGTTAGCAGTATTTTTGCGTGTGCCCATATCTCTGGCATCTTTTGCACTGCGGTATTAATTTACTAGTTCTTAGTGTCTCCATTTTAACTTTCATGTGGCACAAATTCTGAATTTCGAAGGTCTTCTTGATATACTCTGTTTTATCGAATGTTAGCACGTAGAGAGGGAGCTTGATATAGCCATCTTTCGTTTTCTTTAATTTATTTTCTGCATTTTTTATCTTGAAACCGTTCTGCTGCAGTTCATTAACGATTTCTTTTAAATCGCAAGTAGAGTGCAGGTGCCTAACCATAACTCTGATCGGTCGGAGCGACAAGCAGGAGCTGCTTGTTCTCGTAAGAATGCCATTCCTGATCAGAATTATTTAGATATTGAGTTAATCCTCTATAATCTGTTGCTGTGTCAACATTGATTTTTAGTTGATTATTATTCATTAGGGTTGCATTAAACTTCAGATTACTTGTCTGAAGTTTCTGTTTGAGCTCCATATAATTTTCTAACTTACTTACCACAACTGGAGGAGGTTTTTGTTCTTTAGCCAGCGTTGGCTTTACTCTGGGTAGAGCTAAGGTTCTTCTCCGGTGACTCAGCTGCTTTCCTTTTCTTGTTCTTATTTTTTGGAAGCAGCCATTCTGTTTCCCGGGAAACTAATTCTTCTTCCTCATCGGAATTGGTCGGACTATAACGTTTTTTCTCACCTTGCAACAATGCAACTTGGTCTTTAAGTGCTTTAATCTCATCCAAGGCCTGTTTGAGTTGAAGACGCAGTTGTTCTATTAATGCGGTCTCTGCTACGGTGCTCGGTAAGGATAAATTAACTTGCGGCATGGTTATTTCCCTTTGTATTTCTTTTTGTTGGGTCACTAATGGTGATCCTGCTTCATTATATAGAGATGTAATAGATATCGATCTCTGTTTTAAAGGAGATCTTTGAATTTTTTGACTTCCTTTAAAAGATTTTTATTTGAATCACTTTCTTTTGTTCTAATTTTAAGTGGAGATTTATTTATTTTAAACATTTTATGTTAAAATAACACAATTATTGCACATTAATACACTTGGTATGCAGGTCATGTTTTGACCTACTTTATAATTATTATTACAATGTTTTATTTCCGGTTACACTGTTGTTATTTGATGTTATTGATACGACGACACGTCTTTACTCAGCAAAATTCAAATAGCAACTATTCAAAAAGGAATGGAAAAAATTTTATATTTGATTTGAAGTTGGTGTTTTAATTTCAATTTTATGTATAGTTGGTATTAATCATTCTTATACTATTAAGATAAATAACTACTTGTTAGGATATCACATTAATAAATGTTTTCCTTCTCTGACAAAAATTCCATCTATTTTCTTTTTGAAAATATTGGAAAAATATGTGAATGTATAAAATAGTCATTAGTACTTTTAAAACATCGTGGTAACTCTACCGCTTTAATAAATATTTACTTTGAATGTTTGAATCAGTAATTACGTTAAAGTTACGATTTCGCTTTACATGTAAATCGTATTTATTTACGTTTTGCTTCTGTATCTGAATATATTTGAATATCACTACAAAGGTTACCTGAAAGCAACTACGTAGATACGTTTATTTATTAATAGCACTAGTTAGCGAACAATCAAGAAAGACTGGGAATAAATAAGCTTTCAGTATCATAGTTACTTATTTATTCTTTATCATGGTATTTGCTATTCTGTATTCCTCACATGATACATTTTATTTTCATTCTATGTACAATAAAATATACAACTTCATCATCGCCCACGCTCTCTCAAACCTTAAAAGGTTTTGCATAATTTTTAATAAAAAAAGAATCCAATAACTCATAAATCTTCTAGAAGATTAGATCTTGAATACAAGTTTTAAAACTTGTATTTCCCAAGAACTTATTCAATTTACTTCATAATTAATTAGTTTAAATAGATCAGTAAGTAAAAAGTTTACAGAACGAATTCGTTCCTTTTGGAATTAAAAGTTTATAATGTTTGAACGGTAAAGTAATAAATGTTTCGTGTTGGATTTAAAACTTGTAAACAGACAATATTCTTTTTTTTGGCTGCTTCTAGTTACTTCTACAGTGTTTCTTTCAAGTGCTCTAAATTTTCCCTTGAGTTATTATTACCGTGTCACTAACTTCTTATCAGTGGAAATAGGTAGCTGGTAAACAAACATTTGAAAGCAACTTCAGAAAAAACAGGACATAGGTGCACAGAAAAATGTGATGCTAACTTGAAGCGCGCTTTTAATAACTTCATGGACATCCTACAAACCAATTTCTAAATTACTATAAAAGATAAAGTAATTTATAAGGCATCAAGAGGGTAATTCTTGAAAGATCCTGGATAATTAATGGAAATTAATTTATACAATGCGGTCTTGCACTCTAGAATTACAAGATTAGCTTTACATTAAAAATGCAAACTTCATCTTGAAATCTTTCATTGGTTTCTTATAAGATCAGGGAAATTACATCCCTAGTGGGTATTTTTATCGGTCCAAACATCACAATGACTGGGGCCTGCGGTTTAGTTCCTTATCCGAGAAGAAAGTGCTTTTTTTCTTCGCTAAGCAGAATTACCAGCTCAGCGGGGCATCAAACCTCCAAACATTAGGTTATGAGATGTTTAATGGCATAATCGTGTTGATTCTTTGTGTCAAATTCGAAACTCCAGACTCAGATAACTGACAGAAACTCTTCTATACTATCTGTTCTCAGTGTATTGTATAAAATCCTACCACAGGTTTTCAAAGGTATACTTAGTAGTATTATTCTAGCTACGAGGGTGGTTTGATAAGTCAGTGACTTTTCGAATTTCCCGCGCAGTAACTTTAAATGCAACACTGCTCCGTCAACTGCCATCTATGAATAGACTACTGTAAAATTTTGAGAAGGCTGCGCCATTTAGTTTGTGTTTGACAGCTATTGAAAGCAAACAACCTCGTGAATTTTAACGAAAATAGAAAAAAGTGAATTTCGTGTGCTGATTAAGTATTATCTTTGCGTAAAAAAAACATCACAGAAACCAAAGAAAGGCTTGATAAATACTAGGGGGACTTTGCACCACCAATTTCAATGGTTAAGAAGTGGTTTACTGAGTTCCGTTGTGGTCGTACCAGCACAAGTGACGTCAAACGTTCAGGTCGCCCAAAAGAGGTCGTCACGCCAGAAATCGCCGATAAAATCCATGTAATGATATTGGACGATCGGAGAATGAAAGTGCGTTAGGTGGCTGAGGCTGTAGGCATCTCAACTGAGCGGGTACATCACATTTTACATGAATATTTGGACATGAAAAAGCTATCCGCGCGATGGGTGCCGCGATTGCTCACACTCGACCATAAGCGCAACCGTTTGACCACCTTAAAGGAGTGTTTGGCGATGTTCAGTCGCAATCCGAACGAGTTTTTGCGACGTTTCGTTACCGTAACCGAAACATGCATCCATCACACTACACCAGAAACCAAGGAACAATCAAGACAGTGGGTTTCTCCGGGTAAACGTGCATCAAAAAAGGCCAAGGTGGGTCTGTCGGCCAACAAGTTTTTTGGGATGCACGCGGTGTCATTCACATTGATTACCTTGAAAAGGGTAAAACAATCACCGGCGAATATTATTCAGAGCTTTTAAACAGATTCGATATTGATTTGAAGCAGAAACGACCGCATTTGGCAAAGAAAAAGGTGCTGTTCCATCAAGACAATGTACGGGTGCACACGTGTGTAGTCACCATGGCAAAAATCCATAAATTGGGCTACGAACTGCTCCCCCATTCAGCATATTCTCCAGATTTAGCCCCCTGTAACTATTTCCTGTTTCCAAACCAAGAAATGGCTGGGGGTAAGAGATTTGGGTCGAATGAAGAGGTCATCACTGAAACAAACGCCTATTTTGAGGGTCTTGAGAAAACCTATTATTGACTATGTTGAGAAATAAAACGCTTATTTTCCGAAATAAATATCTTTTATTCAAGAAGTCACTGACTTATCAAACCACCCTCGTATTATATTCATTTTTACCACCTTATTTCGCAACTGGCAGAATTATTCTTTTCTCCCAGTCCTCCTTTCTATGTATTGTTTTTGTTTTATCATTTTCGTTGGTCTTAACATATATTTCTGGATTTCAAATCTAATCATGATTAAGTTAATTAGAACTTAATCAAGCTTTGTGGAACCAGCCATTAATCTGTTATATTATAGTTATTGATCATTAAGTTACTTTGAGTAAACAATTTAGAAGTTAGATAAATTGTTTTTACGAAACAGTAACCGAAAGTGAATATGTTTTTAATAGCTTCTTTGCATCTTTTTAAATTGCGTAGGTGCTTTTAGATAAACTGCCAAAGTAACTGGCATTTAACATTTAATTAATTAAAAATAAGCACGTCATTTCAGTTGTTTGTGTGCTTCAAGCATACCATACGTTTGTACTAATGTTCACGAAGCTGACGTACCCTTTTCAACGTTCAAGTAGAACAAAAAGCAAAAAAAGATATAAGCGTATACTACCCAAACGAAATGTAACTATTTATATCAGTTATTTTTATAAAGAATTTATTAATTCTTTAAGAAAGTGTTGTGACTTTTTTTACACTAGGTACGATTATTTGGGAATAGTAGACAATAAAATATAATTAGATTTTATAGTTTCATTTAGTAGCTTTTGAAGCGCTTTGCGAAGCATAAAATCTGAAAGCTTTTAAAGAGACCTAGTGAGCTTAGTGATTGAATTTGAAGTAACTGTCGAGTAAAAGCAAAAAGAAAACGAAGGCAGGTTAATACAAAGTTAGAAATTTATAAAAGTTGGTTTTAAAATTAGGTTTCACCATCAATTTCTATTCTGTTCTTGAAAGCGGTACAATATTTCTTAAAATGCTAATATCATAAAATACGTGATCAGAAGGGTTTTAGGAAAGTTTAATTTTTCTTTAATTAACAATATACTGTAATAACTTTAGCAACATGAAACATCAATGTTTTTTATGAATAATTTATGTACTTACTTATTTTAAAGTCATGTATATATTTAGAAGAACTATTCAGGTATTATTATAAATTTGTTAATATGAATTATTGTAAAATCATATTTTAGATGTTTATTCAGATAGTATTTCTCAACTTGCAAATGTTCAAAGACGCTTTAGAAATTAAAAAATAGGTAATCACAGTGATCGTATTCAAATAAAATGCTTTAATTACAAAGAAATCCGCATAAATATTATATATTTTGAGTAATATTTTACGAAATTCAAGTTTACGATTCGGACGTTCTCTTGTCGAGAATCTCAGAGTATATACGGGATGGGACAACTGGACGCGGCCAAGTGGACACGGCCAACTGGGCGGGAGACAAGTGGGCGCAGGGACAACTTGGCACGAGACAAATGGATGCAAAGACATCTGGGCGTGAAAATCCTTGACATATACATATTATATTAAAATGTTTCCGATCAAAAAAGTTAAGGTATATAATTATACTTGTAGGATTAAAATAACAACCTTGCAGACGAACAAATACGAATGGCTTTTTTATATTTAAATTAGCCAGATCGGCAAACAAGTTGGCATACATGGTTTGGTTAAGATATCGTTATTAATACATCTTCTATCTTTCTGAGTATTCATTGTTGTTTTAACACTCATTTACTGATTACATTGGGTTCGCTAATCACTTTGTGTTCACGGATCACACAGGTCTTGCGGTAGCTATCTCTTTAATCTGCAGTGGATATTTCTTTGTCCTAGGTTGTAGAATGCAGCGCCTGGGCACTGGTGAAAGGTAGATAAGCATACATTGGTGGTTTCTTTAATGAAGTCGCTCGTTTTTGGATGCCCAGTTCTTCATGTATTTGTTCATTTCTTACAATTTGCAATTAATATATAACTTTATTTTAAAATACTTGGATTTTATTCACGTTTATTTCAATTAAGAGTGTTCGAAAGTGGGCATACTATTTTATACCCTGCTTTAATATTGACAAACGCCGCGCTGTATCATGATATCATTCAATAAACCCGTTCTAGCGGTACAGTCAAATCCTCTTATCTTGTTCCAATCTAGCCCTAACCTAACTTTACTTTAGTAATGAAAAAGATAAATAACAAATATAGGATAATGTTATTGTTACTGTAAAGAATTTCGTCATATACGGGCACACATAATATAGAAAGCAAAATGGCGTTAGGTTAAAATTACTTAAGATAAAAGATTTTTCTGTGTCGATACGTACTTTTGTAATACAGCCTAATATTACTGTAAACCCAAATACTTCTACTATTAATTACTTTGTTTCTAATTTAATTGCTAAAGTACTCCGTACGTATGCTGTATAATATATAAGTAATACTGCACAATGTTCTTATTACCATTAAACGAATATAATTATTCATCTTTATTTTTTCTAATTAAGTAGTATATTTAAGACTATAGTCTCGCCAACAAATGAAGGATTTAAGATTACTGATATCACGAGGGCAGAATTGTAAAAAGCATCTCAAATCACGCAGTGTCCACCTCATGATCACGTGGTCGACCCGAAAAATGTATCTGATAACAGAAACAACTGATAAACTGGAATGATTCAGTAGCGTCACAAAATGTCCTTTACGAAGGCCAACATTGATGCTTAATGTTGTATTCGATTATAATCGAATACACGTACAAAATAGGGAAAATGAAATTAATTTATACTATAAGAACAATTATTATTAACGTCCAAGTTTAATTATTTCATTCCACTTATAAAATACTATTTGACTCACAGTTAGGCATATTTTTGTTTTCTATGTAACATGTATGCAAGTAAACGGCAAAAAATATAAATTAAATTAAACATATGAAAGCAGAAATATTGTTATAAACAAGAATTCTTAAGAACTACTATAATAGTTAAGTAATTCCTTTACAACAGTAACAAATTGTTTATACATTAATTGTTTTATTGGTTATTTGAAATTGGTAAATTATTATACATTACGATTCCTAATATATAAAAAGGATTGCCATCATTTAGTATCAGTTTTATGCACTTAAAAATGTAAATTAACACCAGTTATGATTTTGTGTAGTTATGATTATTGATTGATTCCCTATTTTTTACTTTTAACGATTTATAGTTAAAATTTTTGCAATTACTTTTCTTTAAATGTATTCATTACCCTATGCCATTTAAAACGTAATGAGATTTTTAATTATAAATCGTTATTAAGGTTGAATAGATACTTCAACAATGATAAATTTACATAATGTTAAAAAGTACTATCCGAACGTACGCTACTGACTTTTTTAAAACGTCTCTAGTAACACAATACTCTGCTTACATTCTTAGCTTATCGTAATGTTCCCACAGCTGATGTGCACGCGTTCATTTAAATCCTTCATTTGTCAGCGAGACTATAGTAACAATAATTTATTGAAATATTTGCCAGAATTCATCGGAATGAACATAAACACATAAATATTTGATTTATGTAAATATTTTATAATGACAAGGCCTATATTTCAAATGCAGTCGCTTTCTAAATGCATCTTGATTTAGCTTTATGTTAATAGACAATTTATTATGTATCGAAAGCGATTTGTGAGTATTATTCTGCAATGTTGTTATTTTGATTCTATGAATACTATTAGGTGGTAGCCTAGCCAAGATGCTGTTTATTTATAATAATATTTCGCGTGAAAAAGTGCTTACCAGTTTCTAACACCATGGGTTTTATTTCGAATATTAATAGGTTACAAAAGAATTAATTTTGACATATAAACAACGTATGTGAATGATAATAAATTTGCTTTAGTTAATATTTAATTTTTAGCAAATTAAATGATTGCAATAACCATTTTTTTTAATTTATGCATTGCTAACAAAAAAATATATATATATATAAACATGAAATAAAAAAGTAGATACAGGTATATCTCGAATCCCTTGGGTTTGGTTTAATTATGAAAAGTCAAGAATCTTAATGTTATAACAAAAGATAATGAATCGTGGTCACTTTCTTATCCAAATACTGCAAATTCATTTGCCTATTCCAATTTCCCCTATCCACTACCCAATTGCTAGGCTTGATAAGCTAAGACCTCCTGGAACTCCCGTTAGTTCCGATTTAAAGCGTATTTAAGTCCAGTATAGGTATTTTTTCATGCGGAGAAATAGATGGAAATCTGATGATTCCAAATCAAGAGGATGGGGAGACAATGCCAAATCGAATTCATTAACGTTTACCGTCTCTGTTCTTACTTCATGAACCTTCATAATCACGCAATAAAATAGAAATAAAAAAATTAATGAAAGACACCAGATTCATTGAGATTTCTATACCTGACAATTCTTTCGACATACAATATGTTATTATCATTGGTAAATATTAGATTGATAAACAAAAACGTTGCTACATACAAAAATAAAAAACTTAATACAAAAACTTTAAACAAAAACAAAAACGCTCACTGCAAAGTAATTCTAATGCCTAGAACACAATAAACTTTTATCAACGCTTTATAAACCTATCAGATATACAATTCAATGTCAGAGAACCACAATTTTTTAATAAGAGTTTTAAGAGATTCAGTTTTGCCCTATTCCGAAATTCACTAACAAAATTCAAGAAATGTTGGCGTTGAATATGAAACCATGCTTAGGAAAGATCACAATAATCAGGATAAATTCTAAATACTACTTCATTATACTGTCACTACTTTAATATAGACAGACACAAAATCACCGATAAAACATCTAATTTCTGCTAGGCAGATAAGGATAACACTTTGGTAATCCTTTTGAAAGAAGTTTAAACACACAAAGTTAATGAATTTATTGATAAAGAAAAAATTAGACATTTTAAACCAAGATTCCACTACAAAATTCTAAAAAGAAATAACCAGGGAAAACTTGAGAACACTTTACAATTAAATAACTCATGGAAGCCTGATGCGATCCTTGCGAAGACACCATTGGTATATCAATTATATGCAAGATTCAAACATACAGGGTATCCTCATAAAATTCTTAGCAGTGCCTAACTGAGGCAGCATCAGCTTAATTTACAATTACACTACTTATTCCTTCAGGTGATAAGTCGACACAGCTGTCGACCACAGGACGACCGTGGGGGTAAAACTGGACGCGATCAGTAGTTGGAGTAACCCGTACAAGGATGGAAGATGGAAGTGAACTCTATCCCGTTCTACAAATATATGTACAGGGTGTCTCATAGCTCCTGCACCAGACTTTAGCAGCGCATCTTTGATGGCATTTGGAACAAAAAATCTTAATAAAGTTTTTTGATTAGAGAAAGTTCAAATTTTTAATAATTTTGACCGACGTTTTCACAAAAGTACGTATAATTGATGTAGGTCAGGTGTTAAGTCGAATAGGATTAAATGCAAGCTCTTTAGAAATTGACACCATCAGTAAAAACGTGACATCTGTTGAATTAGCACAAAGATGCAGACGGTGCAAATTCCATTTTGGATTGTGTTGAAAGAAAAAACGTTCTATTAATCCGGGAGATTCCCCTGTATTCTAGTAGGAAACGCAGGCAGAAATTACACCATTTTAATACTGACCCATTTAATGATATCATTAAATTTGATTTGTTATTCGTTAATAAACGTAAGTAAGTAAAGACGATAATTTAATCTAGCCATCATTAGGTATTGTTATTTCTTATTATTTATTTTATTGGAAGTCTAAAATCTAAATACAGTAGTACACAAGACTTTTAGTAAAACCTTTATTTTTTATGTTTTGATAGAATGACCTTGATGGATGGTAATTTTTTTACATAGTATAAAAACAATGCCTAAAAATAAGTAAATACTGTTATACTATTTTAGTAAAAACTGCAGTGCAAGGGATTTGCAAATTGTTAGGCCTTACCTTGGCCGAGTGTTTACAAACATAATATGTACTCAAAGAAAAGTAGTCGGCAGGGTTGTTTTCATTATTTTAGTACTAATGCAGCTGTGTCCAATTATTAGTCACAATTCTTAGGAATATTTACAGTATCTACAGTGATGATTTTATTGCTTTTCACTAGAAATCGGTACCCTTTATTTATTACATAGTATGTAATATATATTCTGGGAATAAATATTATTTTAAATAAAAAATTGTTGGAAATAATACAGTACAGCATACCCAAAAAATAACACAACTGGCACGCGGTTATCAGAAACAAAAATCTAATAATCAAAATACATAATACTACTAATACAGCATGAAATAAATGATTTTCATCAAGTTCCCTTTGGAATTTTTTCACATGTAAATTTTTCTGTACCGCTCTACTCTTTTTGATTTAGTACTAAATTAGTTCTCTCAATAAATGAAATCAATCTGTCAAACAATTCATAGAATTTATTGAATTTATTTAATAAGCGTCTAAAATGTACACCCTTCAAGAAAACACATTCATTATTGAGGCGTATTTCGGAACTAGGCGCGTCGTAAATGGAGAATGGCAATATTCTGTTCTTGAATGTCGAGCACAGTTTCGACTTCGGTTTCCAAATCATTTTGTCGAAGAAAATGCCTTGCAGCACCACATTTGCCAAATTGTCGAGAGATTCCACACAACGGGAAGCGTGATAAAAGGGAAATCCACTGGAAGACCACTAACTAGCCAAAATGTTGTCGAACAAGTTGAACAGCTCGTCGAAGAAAATCCACATTCCTCAACACGTCGTATGTCTGCTCAAACAAATGTATCCCACACTACCGTTAGAAAGATTCTGAAGCGCCGTTTACACATGCATCCATATAAAGTGTCTGTGGTCCAAGAAATCTTACCTAGCGTTCACAACAGTCGAATGGAGTATTGCAACTTTTTCCAGCAAAATTTAAACAACGACGATGTTCTCGATCTAAGTTTTTTTACGGACGAAGCTTGGTTCCATTTAAATGGTTATGTCAACAAACAAAATTACCGAACGCGGTCTGTTGTCAAACCCCAGAATTTCATCGAGGCTCCTTTACATCCTGTCAAGATAGGAATATGGTTGGCTGTATCCCGCCGTAGAATCATAGGACCAATATTCTTCCACGATACAATCAATGGTGAACGTTATAAGGAACAATTATTGGCTCCATTTTTAGAAGAGTTGCATCCCGATGAATTTGAAGGTGGTTTCTTTCAGCAAGACGGAGCAACAGCACATACTGCTCAAGCAAGTTTGGATTTTCTTGAAGAGTTTTTCCCTGGCCGAGTTGTAAGCAGGGAAACTTGGCCCGCAAGATCACCAGACCTCACCCCGTTACATTTCTCCATATTTGGCTTTCTTAAAGATGAGGTCTTTAAAGAAAGGATTAACAATTTGCAAGAACTGATGGCACGGATTACATTAAAATGCAACGAGATAACACCGGATATATTGCAGCACATTTTCAACACCTGCTGTGAGCAACTGCTGATCAGCTGAGCACGATACAAGAGCGCAGTTTAAGCGGCAGCGCCAAACTTGAAAATTGAACCGGAGTGAAACGTATTCCGCTGATTATTAAACTGTTTTTTTATGTCATGTTTTATGTTTTCATGTTATAAAGCGTGTCCCCGAATGCGGATGGTTTGCCCATGAGCACACCATTGTGATATGGTTTCGTTAGTTTTATTTTCAATTTAAATAAATTAATATTACACAAATTATTTTGTTGTATATTTTGAGGTTATGGTACTGCCTTCTCTATTTTCGTAGAGCGGCACGTCGTGCTTTTACATGGGGAATGCAATGGTAACTTGATGAAAATCATTTATTTCCACCCTGTAGAATTACCTTACAGCGAATTTTCGAAAATATCTTGTTTAATTTACTGTAAACAAAATTTATACGAAAATATTTTTTTATTCATAGACCTGCTTGAATTACACATAATAGGGGTTAATGTACCTATTAAAAGAATATGAAATTGTCTTACAAAGCAGTAATCACAAAACAAAGATACCGTTTTTGAAACATAATATAAAACACGAGTAC
Source organism: Agrypnus murinus (assembly GCA_929113105.1). Taxonomy (NCBI): domain Eukaryota; kingdom Metazoa; phylum Arthropoda; class Insecta; order Coleoptera; family Elateridae; genus Agrypnus; species Agrypnus murinus. The sequence continues at coordinate 183,488,638 of OV816024.1, read as the reverse complement.
GTTTCTTATTTATTTATCTGTTCTTATTCCACGAAACACGGCCAAAATAAAGACGGGTTATTACTTTATTATGATAGCTTGCACATTCTCGAAAACAAGTAAGTAGTATTGTTATCACCTTGAACTTTAAAATATGTGTCATGTGCATTCATACTATTAAACTTGAAAACATTAAGCTGAACTTCGATGCCGTTTTTCTACAAAAATATAGAAGTAGGAGAAAAATGGTATGTAGAATTTTCTTTCTTTAATGGTTAACCATTGGCAAAGTCTGAGTACTTCTTAATGGGACACCCTGTATATAATATAAAAATATGTACGATAAGGTAGAATAAATAAAGATTTACTTAATTATTTAAATTTCGCGGTTATCTTGTGATGTCTTCGTGAAGCACCGTTGTAAGTTTCTGATACAATATCCCGATAAGGTTCTTAGAAGGAAATTGCGTGCCATGTTTCCATAAGGTCCTCGTAATAAGACATCCTGAGAGGTCCCCACTCGGGATATTGGGTCATCTTCAAAAGGTCCTTTTAAGGTCCTTATTTATATTTCCATTCGGGAAGTTATTTAATCTGTAGTTATACGATAATTGGCGTCTTTAATTACAATCTTATATAAATCAATGAATTAAATTAAAGTAGAAGTTATTGCTTTGGCATCCATACCATTGGATCTAATACTATTAAATATATGAATGAATTAACTATCATTAAATCAGTGTAATTTCTAAATATAATTTTCATAAATCTTGAATAATATAACATTAAACATATTTAATGAACTTAATTTGGCACAAAGAATCAATTTTATAAAGAAATTTACAGTATATATGTTTATTTATAAAATACTTATAATCTATCAACGATAGTGTGCCTGATAGGAGTTATGAGAATTTACCAAGAATTTGGATGCCCCGTAATTCACTTAATCTATTTAAATTAAGGTACCTTTTAGTTAATGTAGAAACAATCTCCTCCACTAACTGGACAAACCCGGAGCTCATCAAACCTGAAGACTCAATTATATACGTTGGCTTTTCCAACCTGAGATTTAAACACGTATGAGGGCACCGATCAATTTACTGAAAGATAAAGTAATCAATCTGCTATTTTTCTACCATTTTTGTGTTAAAAACAAAAACTAACTTTTTACTAGCTTTTTTAGATTTAAACTAAATACGTTCACAACTTCTTACATTGTAAACAGGATGTTACAGCTTTGCTTTTGTATGCGTTTTTATAACATTCGACAGGAATAGATCGATGTGTGCTGTCGGAGTTACCAAAAGCTTCTTGAAATGAGCGGAAGATTTTTGCAATGCGTGTGTAGTGTTCCGTCTCCGGTGAAACGGTAGACGAAGTAAAAAATTTAACGTTTGATATATTATGTTTTCTGCATGTTAGCTTTAGACCTTTGAAATGATAAATTATCGCGAAGTTACCGTTTTGTATATAGTATTAAAGTGTAGTAAAAATTATTCATTTCAAAATGATAAAAAGGCGTAGGTATTTAATGTGTACAGTATAAATAAAGGAATATGATATTTTTAAACATGCTTTATCTTAATTTTTATACATTATGACATGGCGTTTATACGATTTAGAAGAAATAATGGAAAATGGAAAAAGAGGCATTTAATTCAACGCACGAACGTTTGCTTCACGCATTCTTGTCAAGGGTTTTTCAAAGAAACCACCCGCATAAAACAGATTTTACACGCACAATATTTCCTTTTTTACGTATTTCTTTTCGTGACGGCTAGTTATGTGGGATAATGGGATAATGAGATTAGTCTCTAACAAAGGACTGCGAATAGCGAATATCTAATGTAATAAAAAGTCTTCCTTAAAATTCAGTTTTTTCAACAGTTAGATATGATAGCATCATATTACTTTTACGACTCTCCTGGACACTGCACGACTACTCCAGTCAAATTAGAAGAAATAACGGAAAGTTCAGGTAAGACCTTGGGTTTTTGCATAGGTCTTGCATAGGTGGGTTGTAGAATAACCCCCTAAAAGTCACCACCTGTAGGTGAGCTCGAAGAGATAATGAGGATAAGCTACACCTCCTAACGTTTTTTGCCGTTTCTCTCGAAAACTATTAGGTTTATCGACATAAAGGAGGTTAGGTAAAATAAAGTTTATTTAATTCACTTGAAAAAATGTTCGAAGGTTTTTTCGTACCTCGCCTTTTGTTTTGTGGTATCAAAGAATGAAAATATGCCATACATGGATCCGCAATTTACACCAGTAAGTTTATACTCAAGGAACTTTCGGACGTAAGTTTTTGTGGTATTATATTCTTCATGAAGTAGCTAAAAAAAATTCGTTAAAAGGCGGACGCGATCGTAGTCCAGTCATATTTTACCTTACCTTACCTTACCTTACCTCCTCGGAAAAATCCATCAGGCGACATTAGTGTTACTCCTGGAGCAAGCCAGATGAAAATTTATTCTTAGGAGAGTACACTGTACTAGTCAATTTCTTTATCCAACCCAATACGTTCAGGGTGTTTCGCCTTTTTTGAAATCCTAATTTTCTTTATTTATGAGATCTAAAAATCGAGTAAATTTTCTTCTTGAATAATTTTTGCTGTAAAATTGAAATACACGATTTAATTCCTTGCTTGCTTTAAATTGTAGGGGGCGCCACTAGGCAACAGTTTTGTCCATAAACTGCGATCAGTTAGTCGGGTAAACTATTCTGTCTTGTTCTCTGAATTATTCAGGAATGTAACAAAGTTTTTGGGGAGTATGGTTTCTCTTGTGACTTTTCTCCTCTAGCCCTTCCCTCTTTTCACATGTGTAGTTTCCTTCAGACTGTCTAGTTTATATATGTCCCATATAACATCGATTCGTAGACAATCCTAAAGTTGGGTCTTGATACATGATAAGAAGACCATATTAATATATTCACCAAATGTATACGAGACCCGACGCACATTAATTCGTCTACTTTCATTTTTTGTTATAAATCATCCCGCAATCTTTACTCCGAAATTCTCTTCTAGTCTAGAAAGTAACTCTTTCTTGTTGCCAGAAGTAAAATACTGCATTTGCAACTACATCATGTAACGTTTCTTAAAATTCTATCAGAAGGATTCTGTACACCGCTTCTTGCAAGGTTTTTGCAAGAAAATTTCCCTACAGTATTCCATGAAACTTGGCATACAGTAGGTGCAGGAGTAATACATCACTCTAGCAATATGAAACATCCATCTCAAAAAACGAAAGAAAAATGGTGAACAAAGATTGCTGGATACAAAATATAAAAAAGATATTCCACAAAATATATAGTATAATGAACATAGGTATCTTATAATTAATTCATTAAATGGTTGTATCTGTGTACTAAAATGTAATGTTGGGTTAAGAACTATCCTATATTGCAAAATAAATTCATTTGCTTATTTAATTGCCATGTATTTATTTTTCATATTTTTAATCAATGGACGCCCCGCCATTTTTACTCCGGGATTTTTCTCGTACATATTTAGGCTGCATATTTAAGTAGTGCATCTACAATGGCTGATCCATCAAATATCTTGGCATCAATGTTTGGTATATCGTGGTCTGTAATTGGGGATAGGCAGGACAGTAAATCTAATTATCGCAAGTCAGTCGTACATCCCCGCGATTTCTTAAGAACGGTGGCCAAGCCTGGTTCTCGCGTGAAAAGAACTCTGAAAGATCGCCTTGACGCACTTGACACGTTATGCAGTATTGCCCAAAGAGTCCATAAAAATAACCCCAAAAACTAATGAAACAAAATACCTATGTTAACTGTCAAAAAATCTTTACAAATTTTATAAACTTAACTAGCAGGTGAGGTAATAAATACTTGCATTACATCTCCACTAACATGCACCTTATCTGTTTCAGGTCAAAATATGCCTTGAAACGGCTTCAATACTTATTTATCTTCCAAGATCAAGTAACGATAGAAAATTGCCAGCTGCCCAAGGGAATTTACCAAGATTAAGAGAAAAATCAACTTTAAAATTTATCCTTTTTCTGTTTAGCGTGTTATAGAACGTTTCTTTAACAACATGAAACATAATTATTTTATTTTAACGAAAATTTGTCTTATAAAAAATCATTTCCCTTGGAAGTTATCCAACCCAACTACATGCTTGTACATTGTGATGCCTATATTTCTAATCATGTCACAAAATTCATGATAATAAATTAGTCGCAAACACATTTTAAAGCAAACAATTGTCAAATGGGCGAAGCCGCGGGAAACCCTCTGATAGTAGTAATAAAAAATATATAATAATTTTGTACCCCTGCGCAAAGCTTCTGTAACAAGTAACCTTATTTTAGTACTTTTTTATGTTGTGTTATTTTATAAAACAGAGTATCAACTTGTGTAAATGTATGTATTTAGCGTTTATCTTTTTAGTAGGAAATTTTTAGTAGGGGGTATTAAGTAACTAATGTAGGTCAGGTCAACTTCCATGTAAATAAATGTTGGTACATTGAAGATTGAACTACAAGAAAAAATCCGAAACATGCATTATTGAACTATTCTTGTTCATATAAACAAATACTGTGATTATTGCTTAATCTATAAAAAAGAGTTTAAATATATTTGCACCAAATCTCCGACTTTATCTGAAGCAAAGTTAAAAGGAGTTTTTGTAGGGCCTCAAATAATATCGCTTTGTAAAGATGAGCATTTTCTCAATTGTATGAACACTGTTGAAAAAGATGCGTGGTTGCGTTTAAAGAGGTTACTGAAAAGTTTTTGGGGAATTATAAGGACCCCGACTACGAGAATGTTGTCAACAACATGTTAAAGAAGTTTCAGCACTTGGGCTGCAATATGAGTTTAAAAGTACATTTCCTATTCTCACATTTGGATCAGTTCTCTGAAAATCTCGGTGAAGTGAGTGAAGGGCAGGGTGAAAGGTTTCACCAGGATATACGAGAAATGAGATAAGATATGAGAAAAGATACTGAGTTAAATATCAAAGTGAGAAGTCTTTGTGTTTCAATTTCTTTAGCACCTCACTTGTTATTAGGTCGTAACCCGGTGCTTTCCTATTAGGTAGATGTTTGATTACCTTGCGTATCTGCAATGAAGTTTCTAAAAAAGATTTAATATTAACATCTGGTTGGTCAGAGTGTGGTTGAAATGTTTGCAATAAATGTCGAGAAAACAGTTCCCATCTCGTTACGTAACCGTTGAATGTGTAACTGTGATTTATTAATACTTTTTGTGACTTTACCACTATACTATGCATCCTTTATGGTTTGCAGGATGGGTGTCTAGTGCGGCCGTGTCTTTAGTTGTTTTGTATGCCTTGGATACATGTGGTTCTCCAAATTTGATGCATACGAAAGGTTCCAATAAGCATTGGCATGATTAGTATTCTGATACCTTTTGTACTTCGGATCTCTATATTTTGTCGAAGTGGTTCTATGATGACATTCTTATTTTGTAAAAATTTCAGATTATAAATGTATTTATTGTTTGATGTAGGTTTCAAGTCTATGAAGAAGGTTGGAAGAGGTTCTTTTTTCTAGTTCTTTCTTAGTTTTTATGCTTCTAATATTTGCAATAATCCTGATCTTATGTCCTAGTTCCTCTAATTCTAATTCTCTCTTTTATTTCATCAGCTGGAACCGTTTGGTGCAGATGTTTTAATACTACACGGTAGGCTCGGTCATCTTCATTTGATATTTATGGCAGATATACTAATGCGTGGTAGGTATGTTATGAATTTCCTATTTGTCCGGAGTATTGGGATTAATATTAACGACGCTGTTTGCCATACTTTTAGTTTTATATTGTTCGTCTTCCACAAGGTCTCTGAATGCCGCAATCATGTTGGGATAAATAAACAACAGTAAATAATGAATAAAGAAATAAAGTTTAGCGCAACTCAGTTTAGAAGTCGTTATATTGCGACCTCAAGTCATTCCATCTTTATTTTTTTACGTTACACTATTTTAATAATCTTACCACTCAGTTTGTACGCTATCAAATTGATTTCTTGTAAACTTCCGCTTAGCTTACCTGAAAAAGAAAAGACAAGTTGAATTTATTAAATCATGATACTTATTATTTATCATCATCATTATTATAATTATATTAACAGACAAATAAATAAAGTAATTCAGACATTTCCAACAGTTGGAACGCACAAACTACGCCACCAAACGATTGCCTTTTCGCAATTACTATGTGACATGACATTATCTGTAATGTTCTACGTATTTGAAAAGGCAAACAAATTTTGCAAATCTGCCCTTAGTAAGAGGAAGATCTGAGAAGAAAATCGAATTAGTTCGCAAGAAGTTTGAATATAATTGTTCACATGCCATTGCAAAATAAACTCAAAGCAAAAGAACGGCATTACAGTTGTACATTGGATATTGACAGATGTCTTCCTGAGGTTATAGTTTTCCTAGTAGAGAACAATTTCAAGGCTATTTATCTAAAATTTCTTTCTCGACAATTCCTGGCCATAATTTATTTCTGGGATAAAATTGACGGTAACTATTTGTGGGTTGCTAATAGGGTAAATAGAGTTCATTTCTTATCACAGGATTTTTTGGATTACTTGGTTTTCTAAACTATTCACCAAAGTTAGTCCAAAATCCACACTAAAGCTAAGTAACCTGGATTACTCCAATTTATTATACATTACTAAGAATCAGACAGCACTAGCAGGTAGCAAAGTGTAGTTAGTTATATTTGTTCATAATAAGTATTTTCGTTACGTTAGATGATTATTCACTAGTATTTTTTAATTAACAAACCAAATTAGCTAAATCGAAAGGTTTTTTAGATGTACCCACAGAAGTAGGATAAAAAAGGGTTTTAGTTTTTTGGAACTCGAACTGCATACGCAGGAATAAATCCTTAGCAATAACAAAGTTAGCAATAGCAAAAATGAGTCTTGTAGTTTATATTGTATGCTTTGCCTTTATTACAAACATATAAAACATACGACATACAAGAACTCACTTTTTTTACGAACTCACTTTTAAGATAACATTAGAAAGGCGAAGAAAATGAAAAGTCTATACATAATGCAATATCATATCTAAAAACTATGGAAAGTTTAAATGCTTGGAGTGCAGAACAAGATTCATGGTCGGATTCAATTCATGGTCGGCATATTTATTGTATTTCTTTTAATTACAGAGTACTCTAGAAAAAGCGTCGTATTAACAAATTTTATAATTTGTAATAACATTCTGTTGTCTCATCGCTTGCATTCTTGCCAGTATAAATGGAATCAGTCATCATATCCATACAATGTAAATACAATACAGCAGAGTATTACTGGTATAGCAAATGTAAACATTCCTAAAAACTACATTATACTGTTAAATAGTAATGTATTGCTATTAGTACATCTATAATCTTCTATTTATCTTTTCAACCGAAAATACTGTAAAAAAATAACACCGAGTCCCAAACTTTAGTATTAATGTTTTCCATTCAAATTCTGACGTCATAATTCGCTTGCTTCATTCTACACTGCAGCATCCTTAAATTAAAAAGTGGTTATTTACAGAATATACCAATTATTTATTTTGAAAAAAAACGCAATTTCGTTATTATTAAATGTAAAATACGCTTCCCTTCAATTTAGCCCTAATTTAAATTTAAAAACAGTTACATGCTTCCATAAGGCCCCATATTTATCATCAATCGTTGATCTGTTTTTGATTTTCTTCGCTCTAATTAGTTTAATTTATTGCCCGTCCCTTTCAACGTGCAGTCTAAATAAATTTTTTATTTTTGACGTAAGATATAAATAATTTTTGCAAAGTAGAAAATTAGCTATCATTACATTTTCTTTGACGTTGAACGGATGAAGATAGATTGCAGCTGGAAATTAGCATATTAAGTGAAAATTATATGCAGATATGGTAACATTTTACACAAAAAGATGAACAACAAATTTGGTAGCATTTATAAACAAAATTATAGATGCATGATCTAAAAAGAGTTCTGTACATCGATATTATTTTATAGTGAGCAACTCGTATACCTTATTTTATTACCGTGCTAATATTGTAGCATCTCATGAATAATTGGATATCTAATTTCAGCATCATTGTGTTTTAATTTTAGCACGTGACCTAATTAACATACATCTTTAGTAGTTATTTATGCAAGTGACTCATTAAACAAGTGTACCTGAAGCTATTTCTATAAGTGTTACATCACTTATGTAAAAAAACATCAATCCGGTATTGAATTGTACGAAATCAGAACCGTATTTTCGTGTATTAATGAAATTTATACCTTAAAATCATAACTAAAGATTCTTAATTAAAGATAATGATATCTATATATTAATCTCATCCTCGGTATATGTGCTTCCATTCAACAATGAATCGTTTTGTCAGACTTAAAAATTCATAGTTCAGCCAAACTCATCAATTTCTACCACAGTAAATTGAAAATAGCACATTTTAATACTTTTCTTCATTTTCTTCATGCCTTTTACAATTATATTATTTTTGAAAAATGGTTTGTCTCTATTTTACAATATGTTTGTAAATTGTAATATCTTTTCATAGTTAACCTTCATGGGACGTACCTCAAAATTTTTCTAAAAAGACTGACCGAGGGCCAAGCGGACCCCATGTTTAACATTGTTTAAACTATATTTTTTCTTTAAATTGCCTATATAAGATTTTCCCTGTTTTTGCAATTCAAATAACTTACCCAAATAAACTTGCATATTTGCAATATAAGACATAGTGCAGTCCACAAGAGTCCATATTTTTGTCCCATACTTATCAGGTTTGCTCTTCATATAGACTCGAAATGGTGCCTTATCCCTAAATGGTACAATCTGCTCATCAGAACTGTAACCTGTAAGTCCTAGAGCAGGTCTCTGAATATTGGCTTTTGAACGTCTAACTTTCGTGTTTCCTGGAATCTTTGGTTCCATCTTTAGGTACATATACTGAACAGCCTTCAATTTTAAAAACTGTTAGTTCGTTTGGGTTTATTTCCTCTGTGCTTTGATCAACAACCATTAAATTATTTTCTTCCTCTACCTCTGTCACAATAGCTGCTTATCTTCTAAGTCACTCGCTGTTTCATCATTGATAAAACTATCGAACTGTAGATCATCATATTCAACCATATGTAACAGCCCGTCGCCACAGTGAGTAAAAAATCATTAAATGTATGGGATTCCCCGATTTTATTACAATTTTACTGGAATTAATTTTATCGGATGTAAACGGCTGACCGGGGTCTGAGGAGACCCTAGCTAGACATTAATACATACATCATGTTTTATCAATAAAATACATAAACTGCAGCTAGATGGAAGGTCAACGCTTAAAGATTCAGATGTGTAAAGGTACAGTAAAAAATTATATTATGGGTTACAAACAGAACCCTGTCAGTCCTATGAAGGTTAAAAGCTATTGCAAATGTTTGACCTGAATTTCAATAAAAGTTCATTATTTTTATTTAGCTAATAAAAAATGCCTATAAAAAAGTTGTATAAAAAATACTTAGTAAAATTTTTATTTCACATCAAATAATTTATATTTGAATCTGCATATTTCATACATATGTAACACATATTAGCACAAATTAATAAAAATTTAGCATAATACACTACTCAAGTGGCCGGGAAAAACACTATGGCCAAAATACAATATAACATTATCCATTAAGCCAAATTATCCATTTAGATTTTAGAAGTTGCAGAAAGTTATACAGGAAAATGTTTTTGTCGCACATAGGCTACATTATTAGTTTACTCAGGAGGCAACATTTTGACTTTAAAAAGGCATAAGGATGGCGATTCACCTCATTGACCTGGATGAATCTATAGCAAAGTAATGTCAAGTAGCCAGCACTATCATGTCGGAGAGCAAAGTTATCTAAGTGGAGAGCAGTTAACATGGACTATTAAAAACACAAACTTCTGCAATGAACGAAAATAAAAGTCTATCTCTCTGAAGCACAACCGTTGATGATATTTCAGCAGAAAACCCCTCCACCTCTCATGCAATTTTTTTAGTAATTTATCCAACTGCACAATTAATATTAAGCATTACATTTAAATATTTATTTATTGTTGTAGGCTTATATTTTCTAGTTTTCTAATAAATACCTACCTTTGTTAAAAGGTTTTTTTTATCAAATAATTTATAATATTCTAAAACTTGCTTTGAGATTTAGTGACCTTTTATTTAGAAATAAAATTGTGAAGACGCATTATTTTTTTCAAACTCACTGCTGCCTATTTGGGTTGTATTAGCCAATTTTTTTTTACTGGTCTTAGGTTTCTACACCTTAGTTTGGGGATGACCCCAGAGCAAAGCTGTACTCTACTACAAGAGTGATACTAGCAAGGTTTATTCCGACAGCTACCACTTGATCGCTGTTTTAGTGGAAACCGTATAGTTAGGTGTTTCACCCTGGTGTAGTCACTTCGGTACTGTGGATTGGACAACGTGGAGACAACCCTGCGATGTATCGGCGACTTGGGTTTAGCCAAGAATTACAGATCTAGTTGATTCCAGAAAGGCTACTCTGAGGGATCACTTGATAAGAGCTGTTGATGCGGATACAGACCCAATACGACCATTAGTCCCATCTCCTAGTTGGTATAGATGGTATATTCTACTTTTAGGTAGTCGGAATGGGCTCACCAAGCCTTAATTATGGTAGGGTTGGTGATTAGATTTTGGGATATCCTAGGCAGATCCAGTTTCCACGTTCCAGACACACTTCAAGTTGGACTCGTCCAGGCAGAGATAGTCCGCATGCTGGAGTAGGGGCGATGGGACTCCTTTAGAGAATCCCGACGGTGGAGCACGTAGTAGAGGGTGAATACCCAACCTCGCTCCCACCAGTACTCACTGGTAGCTCTTACAAAAGTGACGGGCTAATTGAGCGTATCTCAATTCCTTGACTCTTAAGGGAGCCGTGGTCATTAAGCTAAAATATTGGATACATATATATTCATCATAGAATTTAAAAGGTCAAAATCAAGTACAGAGTTAAACAATATGGTTGTAGATCTTTTTGTGTTTATTTTTATTTGATGCGTAATAGATTACTTCGAATAAATAAGTTATATTTTAATATATACTGTGAAAATTTTTACTAATCTTTATTTATTTCATGATTATGGAGTTCCACAAAGTAAGGCTGGAAACAATAAGCATGGAAGTTCACAATGTTGGGATTAACGTTGAAATTTGAATCTATTTTTCATAATTCTTCAGTCATAATTTAAAGCAAACAAACTCTGATGAATAGTATAAAAGGATAGTTATGAAAATATAATTCAAAAGCTTAACTAAACTTTTCGTTATAACTCTAGAACGAATTTAAATCTTAAATTTTAGCTCATTCAGTTGAAAATAATAGAGAAATTTTATGACTTTTGTTCAAAATAGATAAGGGTATTTTAAGAGGTTTCTTAATCCACTCATTAAAATGGTTTTGTAGTACTAAGTAAGTAGTAAAGTCTTCTTATAAATTCACTTCTAGCCTACTTTTTTGCATTTTTAGCAGATAAAAAGCTTTATTATCTTAAACAGGATTTATTTAAATATCTCCTCCAGCAAACCTTTAAAAATTTGTTGTGGTAGCCTCGAACAGGATGAAATTATATAGGAGAGAAACGAGAATTTCAAATCGAATGTAATTAAATCACATCAAATGCTTCAGCTATTCTACTAATGGGTCTTTTTCAATTTACAGCAACTACTAATAAATAGAATTTAATTCTTCGAACTTTGCATGGAAGTTAGTGATTCCGGGAAAAGCTCATATATTGGAAAAATTGAACAAATATTGCATTATAGGAAAATGGAATGAAATAACACATGTGTTTTAGGCACGGATTAAACAGGTTTTGCAAAATATTAAAAACAAATACAATCAATACCTCTAGAGCACTAGAGCGTACAGTTTTTAAACATAGGAACAGTAACTACATAGTATATTATATACTGGCTATGTATAATGCGAAAAGCTTATGGTCATAGTAAAGTGAATTTCAATTTAATGAAACAGAAAGCTGTATTAAAACTTGTACTAAAAAGAAAATCAATACTGCTTTAAATTGCAGCTTACATCTTCTTTAATAGAAAAGGTTGGAGAAGTTATATGTAAATAATAATTTCTGTAAATTGGTTATTGATTGGTAGGAAATATAAAAATTGAAATTGTAAAGTCGATATATCTATAGTGTCTTAGAAAAGATGAACCAAAATAAGTTAGTTTAGAGTCAGAGTGGTAAATTCCAATTCTCTCTGTAACTGTGGAGTATTGATCAAAAACAAGAACTCGATAAGAAGACCCGTATCAAATCGGTCACAATATTTTTTCTACAAGTAATCTCCTATATGTCCGATGTCTACCGAAAAATATCTCGGAAACTATAAGACTTAGGAAGCTGAGATTTTACAGGCATGTGAGCCTTGCCCCAAAGGGCTGCATAGTATATTTTTAATCCTAAAAAACCCGAGGGGGTCGCAGGGGGGCATTGCTTAAATAATCATTATGGCTATACAGGGTCTCCCAAAATTCGCGGACCAACGCAACGGTACGTTGTTAAGTAGTCATCAGGGAACACGAAAAAAATATTTAAAAAATTCTATCTCTGTTAATCTGCTAGATATTGAACTGTTTTCTTGGGTAAATTTGGCAACATCTAATTTACCTTAATAATGCATAGGTATGTTCGATTCTTTTTTGTAACCATATAAATAACAAAGAACAATCATGATCATATTTTTTCAATAATGTCATTTATTTTTTTCAATAAACTGTGAACATTAAAATTACGATAACATTGAAATAAATCTTCAAGATTTTGTACTCTTCTAAATATTTTTCCATTCGTCATGAATAATTCTTCCAACTAAACTGGATGACTTATCAAGCACAGCAGCGATTGAATTCGTAGACAATGTTGGGTCTTCTTCTACCAATTCCAAAACAGCCTCTTCCATTTGTGGTGTCCTTGCAGTCCTTGGACGACCCCTGTCTCGATAAAATCCACCCAGTGGTGCTACGCTTCCCGTTTCTCGTATTCTTTGCTCTAGCCTTCGAAAAACATTTTTGCTAGGATGATTTCTCAGGGGATACCTTTCACTGTAGAGTCTAGCAGCAGCGGTGGCATTGTTTCGACACTCCCCAAGAATCAGATGCATGTCCGCATACTCATTGTTCGTAAACATTTTTTTAAAAATACGAATAAAATCGGAACGCAACTAAACTCAAACTCAAACAAGAACAGGAACGACAAACGACAATTTTAACAATACAAAATGCAACGGCAATTAAAACTTTTAACTCTAACGGAACAGATACCTAATGACAAGATGGTGACAATACTTTTAGTGAACACATACCTACATGATGCACGTGCATTACTTAACAAGCGATGCGATGTTGCCATATGCTTTTTAGGTGAAAATCCAAAAAAATCGCTTTTAAAAATTACGACAAAGCACAAAGAAAATGAAACACAACCAAATCATAATTGTTAACAGACACAATCAGACACAGTCAATACAAGTTGATAATTAAAATCTTTTTTAATAATGACGATATTTGAGAGCAAATGTGTGACATTTGAAGTCTTATATCTTGAAAACTAATAGAGATAGAATTTTTTAAATATTTTTTTCGTGTTCCCTGATGACTACTTAATAACGTACCGTTGCGTTGGTCCGCGAATTTTGGGAGACCCTGTATATCTCTTGAATGGCGTAAGCTACAAACTTCAAATTTTCACAGATTATATTTGAAGCAATTCTAAAGATAGAAAAATTACCGGCATTTTATCCAGGGGCGGAGTAAGGGGGGAGAAGAGTTTTCCGCAAAAATAACTGTATTATAAAAATCTTGATTGTGAGTAATGTGTAAGAGATACGTACATGTCATCCGGGACTTTTTTGTAGATCTTTTTGAGGGCTACAATTCGTTCGCTTATAGATTTATCTGTCTTTATCTGTTAGCATTTTCGCAGCGTAATGCGTTTTGTCTCTATTAGAGCCAATTTTCTTAAGTATGTATTTCATACTTTGCTTATTACTGGACTCTCCAAAAACCCTCTGAATAATCTGTATACATAGAAACCTTTGCTAAGAAATAAGCTATCAATTGGTGAAAACGGCATCAAAATCTATTGAGTGGTACTCGAGATTCACCGGTTTTGACAAAAACTGGGCTTACAAAAACTACAAAGTTAATGGGGGCACGCACTGATTGTCAGCGACTGTCGCGTTTTTATTCGGTGCCTTCACATGCCGTTGATTCTTCAACGAATATTATGCTACATAAAGTATATAATATATTAATAGTAAACTACGTAAGTATATAATTAAAATAACTATATTATGTATTCTCTTTGAACACGCCTACCATTCGTTTAAAGATATTTTGTAAAAAGGGTAAATTATATGTTTTTATAGCACTTATTTGAGCAAAAAAAGTGTGGGACTTATTAGAAATTACGAAGAAAGGCATTGCTAATTATGAATCAAACGTGATTATATCAAATTATAGTTACATGTTATGATCCGATTGACATTATTATTAAAGAAAATAGAAACTCCACTGCAGTAGCACATCCTGAGCTACGGGATCCCAAAAAAATAACTTTTATAATTAGATCTGTTTTCTTACTTCGTGGATAGCGGACATGATCAGAAGGGAACCGTTGATTTTTCAACGGGTATTAGCTAGTTTCTAATAAAAACGAACCATTGCCATTAAGCATCGTGTTTCTGGTCTCTGTGGAACTACAATCTTGAATAACAATGATTTTGTGATTGTTTCGAATGTTTTCATGCCTCGTTTTGGTAACGTGCTCGAAAGTCTTTTGCAAATCTGAGTGAATGAGTGACGAAAAAATGTCAAATCTTGTACACTAATATTAATGCGTAAAAATCATCTCCGTCAGTTGAAGAAAAAAGTATCTTTCGACGACTTAATTGAGGCTAAGCCAGAAGACACATAGTAAGAACAAAGAAATTACTCAACGTTCTAAAGAAAATATATAAAATGCCTGAGAAAACGAAGAGCAAGAGGTAGGAAATGTAACAATCAACTGAAAAGATTACTAATTTCCGTTTTTTAACAGTAAACCGAAATAATGCCTTATAACAGTATTCTCAGTACCAAGTGTCCAAGTTTATTGGCCGAATTGTGAAAATAGTGATTTTATTACGTTGTCCCATTTTTTGACATAAGTAAGTGTACGAATACTTCTAAATGAAAAATGTGAGTTTAGATAAATACATAGTTTGTTGCGTCATATAATGTATTTTAGAAGATTCTTGTAAATAAATTACTGTCACAAATAACTTAAATTGTATAAACTTTACAGTTTTAGTATAACTATAAGTTATCTCGTCCAAACAACTTAAGCTATTCTGAGCAAACACAAAAGATTAAATGCATTGTGACTGCTGCCTTCATAACGACATTTTCTGAGGTGGGTACCCTACAATGCACGTACACATAGATACAATTCAAACGTGAATAAAGAAAATATTAAATTCCTAACGAATAAAATATTATTACGAAAAATATTTGTATGAACTTTGCAAAACGTTCAAAGGAATACCATACAAATTACGGTAAAAATTAATTAAAAGCGTAATAATAACTAATTATTTAGCCATATAGTATTAACTTTTTGTTAGATACTTTCCGAATGTAATTATTTATTTTTGCTCACAAACTTGTACCACATGTAATCTTCATGTCGCTTCTCTAAAGAAGTAACAAAATGTAAGCTTAAAGCTTCTGTTAAATTGTTCGTTGCATACCTAAAATGCACTCAGCATATTATTTTATGTTTTTAAAATGTTTCACAAGGAACTTTGAGTGTTTCATGCAGATGCATATATACATATTTTAAAATGAACTATACCAGCGTTCGCCAACACAGAAACTATCTAGTGCGTTTTCAGTAAGCATTGAGACATTAAATGTATACGATGAATGTAGATGAACAAGAAGACAAGTGAAACCGATTCTCCTTCAAAGTAGTTCCTCTTGGATTCAAGTTGATATGAGAGGAAACAGTCGGTCGTGCGGAAGTCACCCGTATCGGACTCGCATAAATCAATAACCCTCAGCGCCGCGCGACCGATAACTGAACTAAACGTGCGCCTACCTAACAGAATAATAATCATGTTTCTGGTGATACTATAGACATTCGAGTAAATCGATTTCAGATGAACAAAGTGGAAACTTGTTAAAGTAGCCAATACTCCGGAAATGAAGGATTTTTATCTGTCACATTTTCCTCTCAAATTTTCAATTTTCTCGTAAGAATTCAGTTTCCCCTATTTTCTCCGTGACAGACAAGATCCATTTCGCTTTCCATTGTGGGGATGAATTCTTTTTTCATATCATTCGGATGTAGATGCTTCTAATTTAATTACAGTTTTGAGAAAAAGGATAATTAATAATCGAATTATTTATCTTTTTGATTCCCTTCATTTCCGATTGTAAAAGAGACTGTAAACGTCTCTAATCGTAATAAGGCTGAACTGTAAAGATCAGTAAAAGGCGAAGCTTGCAGAAATGACGTTATTATAAAAAGATTGTTTTCGTTTTTCAATTATTTTTTGCATTTAAAAGATGACCTGAGAGATTTGAAAACCGTCACCGTTCTTTAAAGAGAGCAACATTTATTTTCCTTTCGGAAAAAAGTAAAAACTGATTTTTAACGGTTCTTCTATAGTATCTAAGTGGTCGGCTTACGTATTTACCTAAAGCCGTGAAGTAAATGCAACTGCAGAAAATATATTATCGTGATTTATTGTCCGCAGAAATCCTCAGTTGTATTTTTCTTAATATTCCTTTTTCTATTACATCCGCTACTAACTCTGCAATGGGATGAATCCTTAAATTTATGATACGACAAAAAGAAAAAGGAGTAATAGAAAAGACAAATACTTTTTGGTTGACTCTTCGTCTTCTGCTGTCACATAAACGGAGGAAAATGAAATCATTGTTAGTAGTTTATTTGATTTAAAATTAATTAAGTACAATCTTTTATAGATAGATTATAAGTCCAAGCTCTAACCTTTTAAAATAATGTTAAAACTAAAAAAATTAAAGCTTTAAGAAAAATTAGTAACAATGGATTCAGTGAAAAATATTTTATGAATAAAATGTTGAGCTAATATATTTCAGCTGTTTGTTCTAGAACGTGGGAACTATGGAGGTGTGGTATTAAGAGAAATAATGTGTAGAACCCATTCTGATGTTTTCTTCAGTAGATTGAGGACTATTTTGGAGGATGGATAAGATAATCTACTTAACAGTGAAAAATTACGTTAAAAAATTATTCTTATAGATTAAAATACATGAATTTGGTATATTTATTGGAAGAATTCGTTCTGTTGAAGACATGTCTATAATATCAACAAGCTCTACAGCACAACTTAATCTAACATAACACACAAGGTGTAAGGGAATAAATCTGTTGTAATTCGGTAATAACGTTTTCACCTCCACTTGACAGGAACAGCACTCAATGAACAGCCTTTCCGTCTGGACGTAGACACAGATACTCCTCCCTTTTCATGCTTGATCCTCCAGAACAAGCAAAAGTCTATGTAAACCGTTTTAGCATTTGTACAATATAAAATAAACAAAAAATTTAAAAATGCATTGTGAGCTGCACATACCTATAATATATAGTAGTACTTATATAATATTTTTAAGATTTTCTGTAAATAAATACAAGTAACAAACTTTTATGGCGATTGCTTTTGAAGCACGTCGATGGTCATTTATAAACTGGCAGGTAAAATTTATCAATCTTATTAGTTATTGGGTTATTGTTTGGATCGCGAGGTACATTAGTTCAAAACTATATAAAATTTAGAAAAACGTTAGGTTTGCGAATTTTTTAGACAGTGAAATTATAACAAAAATTTTAAATACTTCATAATATACAGTCTGTTTGATTTAAAGCGCCCTGCTTTGTAGCAACTTTATTTTCACTCAGAAATGGTATAAACTATATATATTATTAAATGGCATAAAATTCTCTATGTTCTGGTTCAGAAGATTTTGTATTTACTAAACGCCGATTTAGAGCATGATGACGCCATCGAACTTTTTTAAATTACATGATAGATATTTTTTACTAAAATCGATAGAGTATTGTATTCTCTTTTCATTCATAATAAACATTCATACTCTTACATAAGAAAATTTTAAGAAAAACGTGAAAAATGATTTAAGACTAGTAGGCTTTGACTTCTGATTATCCAATTAATAAAACAAAATTATCTAGCAAGCAATGAAACTTTAGTTGTTTCAGTGGCGTATTTATAAATTTTTCTCGAAGGGGGGGGGGTGTAATCTGTAAAAATTGGAAATCAAAATACTTAGATTTTCACATGACATAGATTTTGACATAAATGACCTGGACTATTAAAGAAAATCGGGGGTGGTTCCATCCCGTTAACCCCCCCTCCCCAACTATGTCACTGAGTTATTCTGATGGTCTTTAATTTTCAATTAGGAAAGATGCAAAACAAAACTACAAAAGTAAATAATCATATATAATATAACAAGTGGTCTAATCTTTTCCGACAAAGTTTGTCATTTCAGATATGAGTAGCTTTCGCAACGAAAACTACACGAGTCGACGCAGGAGACGAGTGTAATTTTCCAAAAGCAAAAGCTACGAATGTCTTAAATGATAAATTTTGCAAGAAAAAATTAGACCACGAGTTGTATTCGGCTTGATAATCCATCGAGCCAATTTTTATTTAGCGTGTGTAGTTAATATTAATTTAATTAAATTTGACATTTGATTTTGACATAAATTTTTTCACTAAGAAAAAACCTCTAGTGGTTTTTTCACTATAAAACTAATTTCATCGGTCCCAATTTGAAAAATTCTGTAATTTGATTGGTTAAAACTTTTCGAGTTGGATTGTCGGGGATAATATAACTAGTGTTATGATTATCATCGGTGATAGCCCGAGTTAAAACCGACGAAAATTGACCGAGTGCGAAGTACGAGTTCAATTTTCTAAAGGTTTTAACGAGTGGTATCATCGTTGATTAATCATAACACGTGTTATATTTGGTGAGAGAATATAATGAACGTTGAAAGAAAATAAACACTGAAACTTTCTGTCACTTTGACAGTAAACAATTTTATTTATTAAAAACAGGTGACAGTCAACATGCGGTGATAGAGTTATCATCGATTTGATAGCCTATTCTGCGAGTTTGTTTTTGTACTTTCACCAATGAAATTAATAAAAAATGTACCATGTGACACGTGAATTATATTATCAATAAGATAAATTGAAAATCTTACTTTAAAATTCTTTTCTCTTCTTATTTAGAAGAATATTTTTTACCATGCCAGAAAGTATTAATCATATCATATCAAACACTAAGAACAAGAATATGACCATAAGAAATTTGCATTTCAGTCGCCCTGCAAATGGCGCTCATTTAAAATCATTCGGGCGGTCTGGCACCCACGGGCAATTATGGTTTGGTATTTTTTGCTATTCTTGGTTTACTTTATTTATGTATATTAAATAATACACTTCAGAAATAAAACAGCACTTACGCAGTAGCTCTCGTGGCCAAAGTAAAGTTTAGATCTGATACTCTTCATGATACATGAGATGGTAAAGTTTTATTTCACTGGTTTATCTTATCAGATCGAAAACGAGAAACGAGAAACAAGAATATGAGCATAGGAGATCTGCATTTCAGTCGCCCTGCACCCATGCTCAATTTTCAAATGTTTCTGGTAATCATGGTTTGGTATGATGCAAAAAATTATTAGAAAAAAGAATCAAGTGGTAAAAAGTATGTCACGTGACCCTTCCACTAATGCAATGCATCATACATACATATAATAATAAATTTTTCAATTTATTCTATTACTCATTTGTTTTTATACTCTCTTGTTCTACATTTTCCCTAATTGAAGATTAAAGACCGTCAAAAAACCTCAGTGGCATATTTGGGGTGGGGGGCTAACAGTCTAGGTCATTTATGTCAAAATCTAAGTATTTTGATTCGGAACTTTTATAGAGTACCCTCTCCCCACCTCGAGAAATTTTTTTAATACGTCACTGGAACAACTAAAGTTTCGTTATTTACCTAAGCTTGCTAGATATTTCCGTTTTATTATTGGAGAACCAGAAATCAAAGCCTACTAGTCGTAAATCATTTTTCAAGTTTTCTTGAAAGTTTTCTGATGTAAGACTATGAATATTTATTATGGTTGAAAAGAGAAAACAATACTCTATCGACTTCAGTAAAAAAATATTGATCATGTAATTTAAAAAAGTTTGATTACGTCATCACCCTCACGCCGATTTAGTAAATACAAAATTATCTAAACAAAAGCATAAAAAATAGTATGCCACTAATGTTGCTACAAAGCGGGGCGCTTTAAATCAAACAGACTGTATATTGCGTAATCATTTATATGGGAAAAAATAATTTATAATTTGAAAATTTTGATCTTTTAACGTTATTGTGAATTATTGTTAATGTTAGGGTTTTGTTAATGATTGTTAGTCTTAATTCAATATTATTGTTGGTATTTAGTTAATTAGTTATGTATGTCATTACTGTGTCTCTTAGCAAACCAGTGTGCCGCCGGTCAGTTGGCCAATAAAAAAAAACATAATAGTTTTCATCTTTTTGATTATTACACTTGAAACTAAAGCTGATGATTGGATAGATAAAATGTATCTATCATTCTGACGACACAATAAAAAATATTTTAGAAGCATGTCAAAAAATGAGTCTTATAGCAGGTAAAATACAAGTTTATAAGCTTTATAAGGATATAGAGTCTAATAAACAAAATGAGCAATAATTCTGATTTTTATTATAAAATATTAGGTTCGCTAAACAGATTTTCTGATATATGAGGAGAATACGGACAGATACAAAA
Source organism: Agrypnus murinus (assembly GCA_929113105.1). Taxonomy (NCBI): domain Eukaryota; kingdom Metazoa; phylum Arthropoda; class Insecta; order Coleoptera; family Elateridae; genus Agrypnus; species Agrypnus murinus. The sequence goes on along the minus strand of OV816024.1, from coordinate 183,467,700 downwards.
GAGAAGAAATTAATGAAAGAACTAAAGTCAAGTTAATAAAGAAATTACCATTAAAAGAGCCATTTGAGATAAAGAGACCACTTAAATAAAAAGATTTTTGAACGATGACGTTGTTTAATATGGTTTCTGAGAAGATATTAACAGCAAATAAAAGGAATAGAGTCCGTTCTCCATTCTTTTCAAATTGTGGCAAATTAACTTTAGATTCTCCTATCAATACTCTACAAAATGCAGCTTGTTTAATTGTTGATCTCTTCCTGAGCTAGATATATTTAAACATTACGTTTGCACGCCATTATCCCGACCTTTTGTAAACAGTAGAACATGGTTCTTATATGGAACTGTTGCAAGTTTAATTCGTGTTTTGTAAAAGTATATTGTGTTACAAGTTCAGGAAAATGCTAATTTCTAGCGAGTGTGAAGAAGTTGCAGCATGAGACGAAGTCGTGTTACATACTATACTTTATCTAAAAGTAATAAAACACCAAAAGCTACGAAAAATATTTAACTTAGAATCTATGCCCACATTCATATTTTTACGTAAAATATCTGGCAATAAATTAAGAGATGTAATGTGAGCAGCTTCCACGATGTTTGGAAGTGTACAAGTTTACACTCTATTATTCCATCATTGGATTCACTCATGATAAATCTAGAATTTCGAAAACAAAAGTAAGTATTAAATTTTTAAGGACAATAGTAATACGAGGGGAACACCGATAATATCTAGAATGCCATGTTTCTAAAAACGAATGAAATTTGTTTTTAGTTAACAGCTACTTTTTAATGTTTTGCGAGTTGATTGCCGTTTGTTTGTTCAATTTGCTCTAATAGTTTTTTTATTATCATAATTTAAACATTGTATGTTTACCCAAAAATGAATCTGACTAGAGAACATTTTCAGCTATGATTTTTTACGATTTTAAATCTTCATTAACGCCTAAACAATGTGAAGATCGGCTTAGAAGTGCATTTGGCGAAGAAGCCCCGTTTAAGGCAACAATTTATAATTGGTACAGCGAATTCAAAAGAAACCGTTTTTTTTCTTAGTGATGAATTTCGTGAAGGACGCCCAAGAACTGCTGTTACTGATGAAAATATTGCAGCTGTTCGAGCAATGCTTGAGGAAGATCGACGGACATCTTATGAATTTATTCGGGCGACATTGGGCATTGGTATGTGTCAAATACAAAACATTTTACATCAACAGTTAGAAGTGAGAAAACTTTGTTGCCGATGGATTCCACATAAACTGACTTCCGACCAAAAAGGACAACGCATTGAATGGTGCAGAAAAACTCTGGAAAAATTCCAAGGCGGCACTTCAAATTTGGTTTGGAATATCGTCATTGGTGACGAATGTTGGATTTATTGTTATGATCCTCAAAAGAAAAGTCAATCGGCTCAATGGATCTTTCGAATCGAACGTAAGCCTACAAAAGTTCGAAGAATTCGCAGTGCTGGTAAGAAGATGATTGCTAGTTTTTCCTAAAACGGTGTAACCTTTTTTTACTTGCGGTAAAGGTTACGCACTGGCGTGCGGCAGCTGTTCATCGGTGAACGGGCTACGTGGGTCCACTGAGTATAAAGCAAAAAAAAGGGCGCCATCCAGCTTTTTTAATGCACAAAATAACTTGAACAGAATAGGAAAGCGGGAGAACCTATTTCGCTTGGAAGGTATTATTTTTAAACAAGTACTACTTAAACAATTTAGCATAAATTATCTTTTATTTTTTTTAGGTATGGTGGTGTTATTCCTCAACAATAAGAAGCACAAATTTTAAATGCATTTATTAATAGTAACACATATATACACATAATAGAAAAAAAAATAGATATAGAGCAAAATAAAGAAATAAAAAAATCAATGTGAACGTAGATATGTAAATAAATCTAATTACTCAGATATAGTACTATTTCTGTTACATATTGTAATCTTCTAAAATGAATTAATAAATCTATTAAAAAAATATGCAAAAATTTAATTAAACCTTTTCTTTAATTCAAACAATATAAATTTAATAAAAATTTGAAAATTGATACCGACGATTTATCAAAACGTAGCATTTATAAATTGGCACAAATAAAGTTATCACTAGAAAGCGATATCAGAAAAATTTCATGTATAAAATTATTATTACTCTACAGATATGTAAATCCTTATACAAATTACCTTAAAAAATATAAATTAAATAAATGTAAGATTTATAAAATTAATAACTGATTAGTTAAATCAATTAAGGCAAATTTAAATATCATAGAAAAATACCAACAAAAGAAAATGTCCACTTCTATTGATGGATGGTCGGAGAGAATTCCTACGATGGTTGACATCGACTGCGGATACAGTACAGCCTCAAAAATTGGCTACTGGACCAATTCAACGTACAATAACGTCTCAGAGATGAAGGTGTGATTCAGCTCGTGCACCAGGAAGACTGGATTCCCTTTTTTTTTGACAAAACGGCTGCACAAATTGCCACTATAGCATTAGAAGATAGACGTACCGTTACGGTCGATTGATACACAAATGTCTGTTTACCACAAATCTTTGAAAAAGTTCGTGAAAAACGCCCCAAAGGAAAAATAATCTTACATCATGACAACGCATCGTCGCATAAAGCAAAGGTAACAACAGAGTATTTGGCTGACCTAAAAGTCAGCACCATGGACTCTCCACCGTACAGCCCTGACCTAGCACATTGCGATTTTTTTTGTTTCCTAAAATTAAAGATAAAATGCGTGGAATCACTTTTTTGTCATCAGATGAAGCAGTGGAACATTACAAAAACCTGGTTTCTGAAGTGTCTCAGGAATAGTGGCATCATTGCTTTAAGGACTGGTTTCATCGAATGCAAAAATGTATTGATGCTAAAGGGGAATATTTTGAAGAACAATAAAATCATTTAAATTTTTTTAAACTAAGCCTTGTTTGATTTTCTAAGAATTTTCAGTGTCGCCTTCGTAACACGTTTCCAATCTGTATAATTTCAGTCAATCTACTATTTAGTACAGCTAAACAATCATACATATGTACTCATTTTCAAAAGTAATTTTTTATAAACAGTCACAATTCAATTGTCTTGTTCTTGCTGAAACTTTTCAACCAAACGAAATTCAATCAAATGTAGAAACTGATGAAGACGTAATCTTGGAAGAAGAAGAAGAAGAAGAAGACATCCAACAGGTCTCCCCAAAGGAAATAGCAACAGAAATTAAAACTAATCTTAAAACTAATCCCAAAAAGCGCCTTGATTCGACCTTATCACAGGTGAAATATTGAAGCAACTTCCTAGAAAAGCCATCGTTAATGTACGGTACGGCATTGACGTACTTGTTCAATGCAGCATTTCGATTAAAACATGTGCCTAGTGTCTGGAAGGCAGCAGAAGTTATCATGCTACCAAAACCAGGTAAACCACCTAACGAGGCGAAATCATACAGACCTATATCACTACTACCGATTATATCGAAGCTCTTCGAAAACCTCTTATTAAAAAGACTTAGACCTATTATAGAAAGGGAAAATCTAATACCAAACCATCAGTTTGGATTTATACAACAACATTCTAACATTGGCCAAGTTCATAGAATAACAAATATCATTGAAATGGCATTAGAAGAAAAATTAACCTGCTCAACAATTTTCCTAGACGTGGCTCAAGCCTTTGACAAAGTTTGGCACGAAGGATTGATCTACAAACTAAAAAGAAAGTTACCAAAACATTACGTTAAATTACTCACGAGTTATATATCAGACAGATTATTAAGACGCGTTAAGCAAGAAAATGAATATTCAGAGTTAAAGGAGGCTAGAACTGGCGTGCCCCAAGGAAGCGTATTGGGGTCCATCCTCTACTTGTTGTATACAAGCGATCTTCCACAACCGCAGAATGTAACTGTTGCCACATTTGCCGACGACACAGTGCTTATGGTTACTGGAACAACCATACACGAAGCAACTGATAAGCTTCAAGAAGCCAGTGACGAAATACACCAGTGGACTAGAAAGTGAAAAACAAAGCTTAATGAATTAAAATCGGCTCATGTAAATTTTACTAATAAAAGGCTTATAAATACACCTTCAGTTAATTTAAATGGCATCATAGTTCCATATGAAAACACGGCCAAATACTTAGGAATGACCTCAGATACGAAATTGCGGTGGAAAGAGCATATAAAAAAGAAGAGAATAGAACTTGGACTCAAGTATCGACAATTGTACTGGCTACCGGGACGCAACTCGCAATTGTCAATAAACAACAAAATACTTATATACAATCAAGTCTTAAAACCAATATGGGTCTATGGCATACAATTATGGGGATGTGCTAAAGAAAGTAATGTCAAAAGAATCCAACCGTTCCAAAATAAAGTACTACAGAATATGTTAATGCTCCATGGTAAATCAGAAACAAAGATCTACCTCGTGATTTAGGGATTTCAGACGTGACAAGCGAAATCAAGAGATTCGCCACTAAACACGAAGCCAGACTACATCAACGTCGAGGCATTACAACTACTCGACAACCAAACCATCATAAGAAGACTGAAGAGGACTAAGCCATTTGAACTAGACTAAATACTGTGTAACGTGTTAATAGCAGAGCACAGTGTAACGAGTGCAAGTGCTTCAAGAAGCAAAGTCAGACTAAAATATAGGACATCAGTGGATGAGCTGTAGCTTAAGTTTTATTTAGTTTTAAGGGTTTAAAGATAAATTGATGGTTGGACTTTTAGACCAGTTTCAATAACAAGAGCGAAATCTAAACATATTCTGGCATCGCAGGTGTTGTGGGCGACAAGGAAAAACAGCTTTAAGAGTACCCATCGCGCTTGCACTTGATTTATGTAGCAAATTATTTAGCAATAACAATAAATAATATTATATTAACAATTATATAATAATACAGGAGTTTCGTCCGAGAGTGTGAAGTGAATGTACGTGTTTTCTGTGGCTCCGGTAAAATAAATCCTAAACGGATCGTGCCGAGTTAGGAAAGCATAAAAAAACCGAAATAAGAGTGAATTAAACAAGAGTGACAATCAATTATTGTGTAGTGGTTACAATTATTTTGTATAGATTAAGTGATACAGCTAAAAGTGTTAAAATTGTACTAATGTACTAAATTGAAGGCATAGTAGCGTTTATAACTAGGCGTGCTATACAATCGGGAAGGCCAACGGGTCAGCGAAGATAAGTGCATTGCGTGATAATTCAAGTAAATTTAAATTCAAATAAAGTAAATATTAAATAGCAAAATGAACAATTTACAAAACCCTAATAGATATGATAGTGATAGCTCAACTACCGAAGATAACAAACGTAAAAGGCAATCAAAAGAGAATTTAAATAATAAGGAAGGCGAAGATGGAAATTTCAGTAAAAGTAGAAAAACATATAGAATACCACCAAGCGAGGCAGAAAAGCGAGATAGCGATAGCGATATAGAGGGAAACATTATTACAGATGAATGGCAAAGTAGCGACAATGCAAAAGTAAAACCAACTTCTCATAAGGAAACATCCGACATGTCCGAGATTAAAGGGATCTTTAAAATACTGATCAAAGGTCAGGATAATTTTATGAAGGAAATTAATGAGTTAAAGGAGGAAAACAAAAAACTAACAGAAGGGGTAACAACTCTTGAGAAAAAAATTGAAACCTTGAAGAACGCAGAGAAAAAGAATAATATTGTGATAAAAGGGGCTAATATATACTCAATAAAAGAAGCAACCAAAAAATTTTTAGAAACGGAATTAGGAATATTAGTCGGTATAGTTGAAGCAAAACATATAAAGACAAACCAAGGTCATCCAATAATAGTTGCAAAATTAGGCGAATGGGACCAGAAGATGCAAGTTATGAAAAATAAGGCTAAACTAAAAAGTAAACCAATTTATATTGAGGACGATTTATCATTAAAGGATAGAAAAATACAGGCCATAATTCGAAATAACGCTAAAGTTGCGAAAGAAAATGGAAATACGGTTAGAATAGGGTTTAAGAAGATTTTCATAAATGAACAATGTTGGTTCTGGGACGAGAATCTTAATAAACTCACGAAATCAAAAAACTGAATAAGTTAAAGACACCGGCGAGGCATACGAGGACGACGACTAAGGCAAGGAAATGGATAATGAATAAGAAATATGAAACAAAACCGAAAGAGAATGTAGTTGAAGAAACAACGTTTAAAAATATGTCAATGGAATGTACGTACACTGTACCAAGAAGGCAAGGCAGCGCAAACCATAAATGAGATGGAAAAGTATAAAATAGACATATTGGGAATAAGTGAGTACAGATGGACGGGATACGGCGAATATAAATCAAAGGGATACTCTCTTATATACTCGGGCAAAGCAGAAGGTAGCGAGCATGAACATGGGGTAGGGATAATCTTTAACAATGACATGAGAAGAGCCTTAATTGATTGGGAACCTATTAGTAAAAGATTAATAAAAGTCACTCTAAAGCTAGAACAGAAGAAAATAGTAATAGTACAGTGCTACGCACCTACAAATGTTAGTGAGTACCAAGTGAAAGTGGAATTTTATGATTTGTTAAATAAAACGCTGCACTCAATTGAAAAGGATCATTTCATAATTGTAATGGGAGACATGAGTACTCAGTTAGGAAGTGATAATAGAGGGATAGAAAACATAATGGGCAAGCACGGGTTGGGTGCAATGAACGAAAATGGTGAGTTACTTGTCGAATTTTGTGGTGTTAATGATTTGGTGATAGGAGGTACATTATTTAAACATAAGAATATCCATAAAGTTACTTGGAAATCGCCAAGTCAAATTACAGAAACCCAAATTGATCATATTTGTATTAGTAGTAAATGGAAAAATTTGTTGTTAGATGTAAGAAATAAAAGGGGTGCCGAAATAAATAGTGATCATTATTTGGTAATGGCTACAATGAAAATGGAGAGGCCAACAAAAAAAAGGGCTGTTAACCAACTTAATAGGAGAAAATACAACGTATCAAACCTCAAAGATGAAAATGTGAAGATAACTTACGTTGATAAATTAAAAGTAGGTATTCAAAACATAAACTTTAATGAAGGAATTGAAGAGACTTGGAAAAAAATGTAAAGATTTGATACTTCAAACATGCAGGAAAACATGTGACTTTATTAAAACGGCCAAAGTAGAATGAATGAGTGACGATACTTGGAATAAAATTGAGAAGAGAAGAAAAATTAAGATTGCGAAATTAGCGGAAAAAATAGAACGAGAGAAATAGTATTACAGGATGAATACAATAAAATTAACAAGGAAATTAAAAAATCAGTACGAAGGGACAAAAGAGAATTTATAAATAGTACAGCAAAAAATGCGCAACTAACGGCAGACAAAGGAGACATTAGAGAGCTGTATACGAACATTAAGAAATTAAGTATGAGTAGAAGACCCAACCATATTTTTAGAAGTAAAAATGGAAATATCCTGTGTACTGAAGAGCAACAGATTCAGAGGTGGCGTGAATATTTCCAGGATGTACTGAGTGTCAATGAAATGAATGACGAGAGTATACGATTAATACCACGGGAAGAATTGTAAATAAACACTGAATGTCCAACAGAGGAAGAAATTGTGACTGTAATTAACCAGATGAAATGTAACAAAGCACACTGTAAAAAATGAGGTAAAATTACCTTGGGAAAGAGGTAACTTTTCGCTATTATTTGCGGTATTTTTACCCTAAAATTAATTTTACCTATACATTTAGTAGTTTTACTATTTGTGGTAAAATGCCCTGTAATTATAAAATTATACAAATATAAGTAATTCTACTACATTGAACTGGTTAAAATCACTATCCATAATATAAATTTACATAACTCAGACAATTTTTTCCTTACAAATGTATAATTGCTCAATAACTTAATTCATTTTTAGTGTAATATTAAAGATAAGATGAACTTGAAACAAGAATAGTGTAATTTTACCCTTAATATGTTTTTAACCGTTGAGATGCTATTTCGCTGATCGCACTTGTTTGTGACCTTCGTTTCGTGAAAGAATTCAGGAATCCATTATGAACAGTCCAAATAGGCTTTTTGGGGAATGGTCGGAATGGTGTGTACCATACTTTTATGATTTCGGCGAGGCGTACTCTATCGATATCGAACGAAGTGTTCATTGCTCATTAATATTTTGTTTTTCGTTGTAGTGTAGTGCGCATTTATTAAAGGCAAATATTTACACGTATGACCGAAGATGGGAAGAATTTTATTTTATAGTAGAAGTTAAAAAGTAATAATCGGTAAGTACCTATATGTTAAAATTACAAATTTAAACCAATAAAATAAAAATATTTAATTTAATGTTTTTCTAGGATGAATCAAAAATTGAAGAATTCGAAATAAACTAGCATAACTGTAATTGAGAAAGGTACTCGTGTATAATTGTTTATATAATTTATAATTTTTTAATTTTCTAGGTGGAATCGAAACTTTATCTGAATGTCTTTGAGAGACCAAATATTTCCGAAAGCCCCTGAAAAGAAGTTCTGTTAATGTCTTATATTTTATATAAGTACATACGTTCAATAAAAATTACTTTGATTTTATTTTGTTTCATACAATTCCCAGAGGAACGATTGAATTTGCAAGTACTTTCGCAAGTCATCGTTACATTCAAGAAGTATTTTCACATTTGTATTTTAACCCTGAAAAGTACTATTGCCATGAAATATTAACTTTGTCATGTAACTTTACACAGGTGTTTTAATGTTAAAATGTAAAATTACATTGAGATTGTAATTTTAATCTGTAAATTTACTTAAAAAGGAAACATTACAATGCAAACTTAACCTAATGTTGAAATTTTTCACTTCCTATGAAAATTACACTTTGAAGTAAATTTACCCCAAAAAATGGAGGTAACATAGTTGCCTCCATTTTTTAGGGTATAATTCACCGGTAATTTTTTAGAGTGCACCTGGAATAGATGATATAACAGCCGAAATGCTAAAGGCAGATGCAAGAGTCTTCGCAACCCTATTTAAACCTCTAATAGATAAGATTTGGATAGCGGAAAGTTTTCCTCGTGAATGGAAAGAAGGACTAATAATAAAAATACCTAAAAAGGGTGACTTAAAAAACTGTGAGAATTGGAGGAGAATAACTTTATTAAGTATAGTAAATAAAATATTTTATAAACTAATTTTAAATAGAATAATAGATAATGACTTGAGGAAGGAACAAAGTGGATTCAGATCAAAAAGATCATGTATAGATCAAATCACGACGCTACGGATAATAACGGAACAATCAATCGGAACGGAACGGAACGGAATACCAATCCCCGTTATACTTGGCATTTATTGATTATCAAATGGCCTTTGATAAACTGAATAGAGATAGTATTTGGATTGCACTAAGAAACAAGGGTTTACCTGAGAAATTTATAAACTTAATAAAAGAAGGCTACAATAATTATAACTGTAGAGTGCTGCATAATGGTTGATTTTCAGACAAAATCGAAACAAATACGGGCGTGAGACAAGGATGCATAATGTCTCCAATGTTATTTATTATAGTTTTGGATGAAATATTAAAGAACGTAGCTTCAGAGAGAAGGGAAGGAATAAGATGGGGTTTGAATAGTACACTTGAGGATCCTGACTTTGCCGATGACTTGTGTTTATTAACTCATAATAGCAGGAATATGCAATCAAAAATAAACAAGCTCAAGCAAGAATCAATTAAAGCTGGTCTACAAATTAATAAAAAAAAGACAAAACTTATGTGCATTAACATTAAAGATCCAATGGAAGTATTAATAGATGTGAACCAATTGAAAGAGTGAGTGAGTTTACCTACTTGGGAAGTGTAATAGCTGAGGAAACGGGGGTGTGCAAAGATATCAGTGAAAGAATACGCATGGCAAGGGGAGTATTTATAGGTTTGAATAAAGTGTGGCGTGCAACGAACTTAACCATAAAAATTAAAATGAATGTGTTTAATGCTATGGTGAAGCCAACGCTTTTATACGGTTCCGAGTCGTGTGCGCTAACAAAAGTGTTAAAACATAAATTACAAGTGTTCATTAATCGTTGTCTGAGGAATATATTGGGAATATGGTGGCCCGAAATTATCACTAACGAAGAGTTGTGGCAACTAACGAACCAGTATGAAATAAGTAAAGATATAACTATAAGGAAATATAGGTGGCTAGGACACACGCTCAGAAAGAATGAAAATGAAATATGTAAACAAGCATTGAGATGGAACCCACAACGGAAGAGAACTAGAGGGCAGCCCAAAACCACATCGAAAAGATCAATTAATCAAGAAACTAAGATGTCGGTGGCACAGCTGAGCAAGCTAGCAGAAAATAGGCCGAACTGGAGAAATTTTACCCAAACCCTATGTTCCACAAGGGAATAATGGGAAAATCATCATCATCATCATCATATAATAATATGAAAAATTAATCGATTTTACGTTAATTCTATAACGATTTTATAATAACTTTATATAGTAATAATAATTAAATAACGTAAGTGGCCTCGATAGATCAACGGTAGACATCTGGCTTCGCAAGCCGACTTTGATTCCCCGCCGGAGTGATAATTTTCCTAGATGGATTTGCATTCAAAACATAATCTAATGTAAAACATTAATTAAACAAGATAAATTAACCTTTATCTAAAATTATAACGTTTATATTTCAAATAATTAATAATATTATAATATTGATGTGCTTACATCTATGGCGTTTTAATAGATCTGCGATGTCATTTCCCACGGTCATCTCTGTTTAGTTTAGAGATTTTGAGCAATGAATCATCTTCATGGTTACGAGACTGTGCGAAATGTGTAATTTTCTATAGTGGTCGTATATAAAAGTTATTATTAAAATGTAATATTACCCTTTTCCGTACTTTTCTTGGTTCTTTTTTGGCCTAGAATATTTCCAGATAAGAAGTATTTGGGTTATGTTATAATTATCTGCAGTGTGAGGATTTAAATATCAATTCAAGAAGGTTTATAAGTACGGCCTGTCGCAGCAACACTGCACTCCTTTCTCGCTTTTTCGGATAGATGCATAAAAATATTGCTGCAAATCTTTTACTTTTAGTTCAGACTTTAGCCACTATAAAACATCACCGCACTCGCATTTAGACTGTTGAAAATCATTCACGTAACACTTTCAGTTGGTCTGATTCACAAAACGTAAGAGAATAAACAACAGTGAAGTAAAAGAAAACAAGGAAAGAGGTTTTTGGTTTTTTTGCAATTTAACACTAACTATATTTAGTTTAACCGGGATATAATTTAGTAAGCGTTAGGCAACAAAGAAACATTAATTTCATGCAGTTTTTTGCTTAACACTGCGTAAGCAATGTTCTGGCCAAATGCCGTCGTTACTATTTTTTTAAAAAGATTTCTGCTTTGTTAATTATTGAAGATAAATGAAAAGCAACGTTAAAACTTAATTATATGTGAAGTTTACTTATCAAACTACGAGTAGCTGACAATGATATAATTGAATTCCTGATTCAAAATTCGAGCTTAATTTAATTTTTTTTCTACTACTGTCGAAAAGAGGTGATGTTTATGCATTAAGGACCAAAACTGATTTTCTCCAGTGGTTAACTTTTTCGTTGCCTGACGAAGCGTCGTCGACGCACGCGAAGTATTTTGTGCACTTTCCCAAAATTATCTGTTATTGGAATTTTATCTGTATATTTAAATTTCTTGAAATGCATATTTCTGGAGTTCTAACTGGCCGATTTTAAAGATTTCAAAATCAATAGAAACGTTTGCGGCTTAGATTTGCAAATAAATGTCAAAGGAGCATTTTTACAGCCCTTTTATTTAACTTTGTAAAAAAAAGTTTCATCGTAAACAGTTTCCAGTCGGATTTGAAATAAAAGGTGCTGCTATTCTGTCGGTGATTTTTGAACTTGAGTCGTTAACTGACGTTGTACCCTCCGGGCCGCGTTCTTGCGATTGCAAGCGAAAATACATATATGTTAATATACACTATATACCTTTTTAATGTGTCTAATAATATTACTTATTATTGTCGCTATCAAAGATATAACTTATTACCGCTGCATTTTTTGTTCGTTATTTTATCGGTTTCTTAAACATAAGAGAAACAATTCTTTTAAGAACTACTTCTCTCTTATTACTTTTTAAGATTTCTTTCTAACTACATACTTTTTCAGTTTAAAATAATTTTCAATACGCCTTTTCCACAATAAAACCTATTGTAGGTAAAAGTAATTGTTTTTTGTACTGTTTCTTTCCTTTTATATCAAACTACATATATACAAAGAAACACTATTTAATTCCATTCTTAATATTTCTTTTATTTAACTTTCTTTTGAAACTCTACTTTAGTGGGTTTATCTTTATTTCTATTTTTGATTTTAACATCTTGTTATTAATGAAATCAGATCTCAAATTGTCGAAGAGGTGATTAACACGCAATTGGGATAAATACTTTTATTGCATAGAACCCTACTTACATAAATTATACAAGAATCTTATGTCTAATGGAAAATACACAGGCAATGTGCAGATCGCAAGATCGCAGTAAGTTTTCCTAATTGTCAATTTCGAATTTTTTCTGAAGATTTAATTAATTTTACAACTTTCGGTAATGGCACTCGCGTATGCAGTTTACAATTCTCCGGTAACCGGACGGTCTCCGGGACGTTGCACTATGACGCCAAGCTGTTTAAATTTCCAATTTCCTATACGGATTGCTTTTTGTGTGACCATTAATAAGGCACCCAACAAACCTTGGATTAAATAAATCTATATTTACCTCAGCTCATTTTTAAATAAATGGTCAGTTATACGTAGCTATCACGTGCTCGCTGTTTCGAAGATATAAAAGTTGAAATAATATTGTTTATTGTTTCCAGCCTTACTTTGTGGAACTCCATAATCATGAAATAAATAAAGATTAGTAAAAGTTTCACAGTTTTATTAAAATACAACCTGACAATATTGTTTCGACAGCTATGCTGTCATTATCAAAGGTAATATAATTATAAACAAACACGTCGCTAAGGTAGATACAAAAATAGGTAACTAGATAAAATAATAATAATAATCAGAATTAAATATCTAATACTTCCAGTAACGGAGAATTACTGAGCTCAAGTTGTTCATTCATTAAAGGTACCCTGAGTTTGTGTTTGTATATCTCAAAGGCTTCTAAAATGTCTAATTTGCGTTTGTTATTACAAAATGTAGGAATTTAATATTATTTTGAGGAGTCATTGTGTGATTTTGTTCTAAAAGGTGTTTGGCGTAATTAGACTTTTCAGGATGTTTATTTTTGTAATGACGTACGTGTTCTTTATATCTTATGTCAAAATTTCGAAGTGTTTGTCCAATATATACCGAACTACAAAAAGAACAATTTAAACGGTAAATGCCCGATTTCATGATATCATGTGTTCTGTCTTTAGCATTAAATAAAAATGAAAAAGTGTTAGTGTTGGTTTTAAATGTTATTTTATAATTGTTGGTTTTTCTTAGTACCTATATGTGCAATTTTTTCTGATATTTTGCCAAAATATGCTATAGATATATAATGTGTGTCTTCTGTTTGATTGTCAATGGGATATATTCTTTTGATAGCTAACCTATAATCTTTTTGTTTAATTAAAGTGTCAATCATGTTCGGATTGTAATGATTTGCATGTGCTAGTTGTTTAATGGTTGATATCTCTTTGCTAAAATCTGATTTTGTTAGTGGAATAGTTAAAGCTCTGTGTACTAATGATTTGTAGGCTGCTATTTTATGTGTATTATGGTGACAAGATTCATTTGGTATTGTTATGTCTGTTTGTGTTGGTTTTCTGTATATGGAAAACTCAAATAGATTGTCTGCGTTAATCTTGATATTTAAGTCTAGAAAGTTTATAGCCCTGTTTTGTTCTGTTTCTAGTGTAAATTTTATGTTAGGGTGGATACTGTTAATAAGAATTAAAAATTCATTCATAACCTCAAAAGAACTTTGACATCTTAGATTTTGACATTAGAGAAACCGTCAGTCACATTAAATTCAAAAAATACACCACACAGAAAAATAAACTTCATCGACTTGTACAACAAAAACGTACACTACAAAATAACCTTAATTGTCAGAACACTGCAAACTTTTATCCTCGTTTCATAAACTTGTCGAATATAACATTCAATGACAGAGAAACACAATTTCTTAACAAAGGTTTCAAGTTTTGTCCTTCCAAAATTTACCAACAAAATTAAAGAAATTTTGGCCGTTGAATGCGAAACTACACTTAAGAAAGATCATAATAACTATGCAAAATTCCAAATTTCGAATTTGTTAAAATATATGTCTTTGAAACAGGACAAAATGTACAACACATCTAACATATCACTTCTTCAATCTATAAAACACAAAATCACAGAGAACAATCTAATTTCTGTTAAAGCAGATAAGGGCAACACTTTGGTAATTCTTTCAAAAGATATTTACATACAAAAATTTAATGAATTTATTAATAAAGAAAATTTAGAAACTTTAAACAAAAACCCAACCACAAAATTCCAAAAAGAAATAAAACAAGGTTTAGTAAACTGCAATATCTGCTTTTCAGAATTAGAAAAGCAAAAAATCATTAATAAAAACCAACAACCACCTAAACAATATAGACTAGTCAAAACACATAAACAGAATATGCCAATAAGACCAGTTGTATCATACATCAATGCACCTAATCACATTTTATCCAAAAAACTGAACCAGATTATTAACACGATAGGTTACAAATCGAAATACTCTGTTAGAAATTCATTAAAATTAGTAGATAAGCTGCAAAACATACATCGTCCACCATATTCAAAACTTGTTAGTTTTGATATTTGCAACATGTTCTCCAGAATACCCCCACAAGAATGTATTCCTTTATTAGATAGTTTCTTGATCAATAGTAATATAGAATTAGTTAAAAGGCTAGAGTTAATTCAATTATTTGACCTTTGTATAAGTCAAAATTATTTCACTTTTAATAACATAATTTATTTACAAAAGGGTGGTTTACCTATGGGTAATTCTCTTAGTCCTCTATTAGCTAACATATTAAGTTTGAAGATCGAATATTTGAATTAAACCTCTCTAAACACATTATCTTCTGGTTTCGTTATGTTGATGACATTTTAGCTTGTTTTGACAGTTCTTTTGAGGTTATCAATGAATTTTTAATTCTTATTAACAGTATCCACCCTAACATAAAATTTACACTAGAAACAGAACAAAACTGGGCTATAAACGTTCTAGACTTAAATATCAAGATTAACGCAATCACACAACACAAACAGACATAACAATACCAAATGAATCTTGTCACCATAATACACATAAAATAGCAGCCTACAGATCATTAGTATACAGAGCTTTAACTATTCCACTAACAAAATCAGATTTTAGCAAAGAGATATCAACCATTAAACAACTAGCACATGCAATTCATTACAATCCGAACATGATTGACACTTTAATTAAACAAAAAGATTATAGGTTAGCTATCAAAAGAATATATCCCATTGACAATCAAACAGAAGACACAAATTACATATCTATAGCATATTTTGGCAAAATATCAGAAAAAATTGCACATATACTAAGAAAAACCAACAATTATAAAATAACATTTAAAACCAACACTAACACTTTTTCATTTTTATTTAATGCTAAAGACAGAACACATGATATCATGAAATCGGGCATTTACCGTTTAAATTGTTCTTTTTGTAGTTCGGTATATATTGGACAAACACTTCGAAATTTTGACATCCTGAAAAATTGAATTACGCCAAACACCTTTTAGAACAAAATCACATAATGACTCCTCAAAATAATATTAAATTCCTACATTTTTGTAATAACAAACGCAAATTAGACATTTTAGAAGCCTTTGAGATATACAAACACAAACTCAGGGTACCTTTAATGAATGAACAACTTGAGCTCAGTAATTCTCCGTTACTGGAAGTATTAGATATTTAATTCTGATTATTATTATTATTTTATCTAGTTACCTATTTTTGTATCTACCTTAGCGACGT
The DNA here is from genome assembly GCA_929113105.1 of Agrypnus murinus. Classification (NCBI taxonomy): domain Eukaryota; kingdom Metazoa; phylum Arthropoda; class Insecta; order Coleoptera; family Elateridae; genus Agrypnus; species Agrypnus murinus. Next base: position 183,451,618 of record OV816024.1, on the reverse strand, counting down.
GTTTGTTTATAATTATATTACCTTTGATAATGACAGCATAGCTGTCGAAACAATATTGTCAGGTTGTATTTTAATAAAACTGTGAAACTTTTACTAATCTTTATTTATTTCTTGAAATAATATTGTTTATCTGATTTTGTAATAATTTAGAATTTGGATGTTTTTCATTAACATTTTCTCAGGTAAAAATCTGCAACAAAACCTGAGACATCAGTGTCACCATTTTTAAAATTTTGGTTAAATTGGCATGGAATACATCCATAATTAAAACCGCAACTACAAGCATATTACATCAGCACTCCTTGCATGCTGATGAAGGAGGAAACAAGAAAAAGCAAAAATAAAAGAAACTGACTGCGTAAAAATCGTAGGGGAGTATAAAAATTTGCAAGAAAACAGTAATGTAGCATTGTTCATGAGTGCAATGAATAGAAAAATAAAACAAATTGTACAATCGATTTATTAAAAAAATTATATTCTTATTACTATCGGAAAAGATGTTATGGCGTCTTGAATTGAGCACGCGAATGGTCTACACTGATGTAGGGTTGGTAACCATTGTAGCTACCGTATCCGTATTTGCGTACAGCATAGTTACACCATTGTGATCCCACTAGAAAACTAGAAAATGTTAAAATCTAATGATAAGCACTTTTTAAACAAACTTATTTTTTAAAGGTTTTGCTTTGATTTGTAAGTAAAAACAAACCTGTGATGCCACTGCTTCCTTGGATGAAAAGAATTCTCTGCACTTCTAATTTCTAATGGATTTATAACGAAATATTCTATTTAACAAAAAACTCTATTGCAAAAGTCTAGACTTTCAAATTAGAAAAATTATGTATGTATGTATTAGAATGATACACTCTCCATTTATTATAATTATTGCTTTGAATTGATATAAATGGATGGATGGAATGGATATAAAAGTCTTGTATGTCTGCTAAAATAAAAATTATCGATGCATAGCCTGATGAAGTTTCTGCATTCCAATGTACGTAATTCAATATAATTGCACGAACACAATAGCACAGTGCATTGTATCGCAATGATAAAAAGAGCAAAAGTTGTTATAGCCGTACATGTTTAGGATCCGAAAACCAAATTCATAGCACATATTTCTAGCTAAATATAAATGATACGTATCTATTAACAATAAGCCTTAATAATAATAATAATAATAATTTAGCAATAACTTACTGGTTCCAATATTTAACAAAAACAATAGTATTTAATTTTCGATGCGTTAAACTAGTCGGCTCCGTGATTTGAAAACTACAAACAAGATTCTTGTAATGTCTTATTCAACTTTTTCTTACCTTTCCTGACTTATTTCAATATTTATATCATAAATTTGATAAGACTAGCGTTGGTACCTGTAACGTGATCATATTCTCGATTTATTAAAAATATAATTTTGCATGCATAAATGATAAAAAACCTTAGTGCGGCCCTGCATATTTTAGTATATTTTAGTCGAGTTAAAAGTGCGACGAGCTTAAGATTTATCTAATGTTCTTTTAAATACCAGGGGTCACGTTTTTATGTTTTTGTACAGATAAAATTTCTTCTAAAAAGATCTCGTAGACATCATTTTAATGTATTTGCAGTCCTTATAAAATATCAAAGGTTAATTTTGAAATGTTCCCATGGGTCTAAAAGTTATTTCGCAGGAAAGAACCTTGATAAAATTTAATTTATAAACATATTAAAGAAATATCGCCTTTCCTACAAAGGATTTCAGTTCTTAAAATGCATTTAGCTTTTATTTATGGCTTCCTGTGCATGTCTATCGGTAAATTCTGTACAAACAAACTTCCGATCCCAGACGTATAAAATACAGCTTGCGACCACGTATAGATTGTGGTAACTTACTCGGTAAATCTTTGTTCTATAATCTTTCCGAAGCTTTCAAATGCTTGTTCCTCACTGGGCTTAAAAGAAATCACGCTATTTCGCCATATATTATCATAAAATCTTCCCTCTTTTCAATATTTAAAAAGTAGTACAGATTCGCATCTAAGAAGTTCAGTTGGGCGGTGGGTCTCGTACCCTAAAGTAGCGTCCGGTCGGACGGCGGGTGTTTTACCCCAAGCTGGCGGGTTTGCCCCAGCATTTTGTTTCCCGTGGTATTATTGTGTGTAAGCGATTTTACAGTTAAAAATTGTAGTCTAGTTTAGAGCAACACTACTTTAAGTGTTATACAGTACCGAGTTTGTTGTTAGAGAATTAATCTGGTGGAGGATTATTCTGCAACTTTAGTTTCAGTGCAGTGTTAATTCCCGTTTATTTGACCTTTAATTGGTTTAATAGAATTTGTTTAATGGTAATCAACAGTGAATTTTGAATTAACACATTAACTCATTTAATTAATGAAAAATTAATAATAAGAATACGTTATTTGTTACTCAACAAGTAAAATAACTATCTTCGAGCAACATTCAAGTAACTTAATCATTCCCGTTAATAGTAATAATAATAAGGAATTTATTACTAATAGCAATTATGCAACTAATAGCAAAAGTTCAATGAATCTCGTTAAGATAAAATAGTTCAGAATTTAAAATAATTAAGTGTTTCCGCAATATTTCCACTTCAGTTTGAAGCTTATGTGATAATTTTGTGTTATGGTCATTTTGTTGTGTTGCAGTGAAATGTTTTCAGCCTTTTGTTTATGCTAGGAAATTTATGAAAATGAAGAGATATTAAGCAGACTTGTATTATGATTATGTTCCTGTTTATTTATGTTTAATTTAATAGTTGGTTTGGGACCCCGAAATATTTTTTGAATATAATTGAATATTATTATTGTATTTTTTGAAAGAGAAAGCTTTTCTAACATGTTTCATTTGTGTATTGTCTTTTTAATTTTTTGTACTCTATGCAATATATAGATTTCAAGTTTAATTATCGTATGATATAGCTTGGCTCAACAAATTGCTGATGTTTTTGTCAATTAAAATTCATTAGTAACGATTGATATGTGTTTGATTAAATTAACGTCAATTTTAAATGAGGGATCTTTCTAAATTGGGACTCCTAGATTTTGTTAGCATCAATTTGGTGGCGCCCATTATGTTTTTTTATTTGTTCCGCACTCTATTACTTAATTAGAAGCTTTTGGGGTTAACACCCACACCTGAATTTAAATTTGCAGAATAAGAGATCTTAACAGCCGGAGCATTTAGTACAGTAAGTATCCAGTAGTTTGAATTTTAGAGTAACAAAAAAACTTTGTTTCATTGATGCCTGATCGTGGGGCTTTTGTGTATCAAAAACTGTTGTTTCATACCTTACAGAAATTTGAACCTTGAGAGTGATGATTGAGTTTTAGCCTGTCTTTGATTTACTTACTAATCTTCCGAACTTCGTATATTCTGTAGAGTTTTTTAACAGTATACGTAGCCTTGGGATTGTCTTTAGTAAATAAGTTAGATCAGTTTTCTAAAGCAGTACTCTCTACTTCTTTGATAGTGTGTTTTCTATTACTGTTATTATACACATACACACATACAATATGTCTAAGTTTCAAAATCATACCTATACAAAACTTTTGAAAGTCTAACAGTTTAACTTTTCACAAATTTTACATAACTGCAATATTCTAACTGCTCATCTGCTTGAATCATTTGAATCTTTAGCGCCCCTGTTGGTTTAATTTAAGTAAATATCGATGGGTAGGTATAACAGTTTAATTTTAGACAATTACTTTATTTATTAAAAATGTGAGGTAACTAGCAGCATGAACCTCGTATTAAAAAAAGATTGTCAAAGAAACCTAACAAGAATTAAAAGTGATCATCAACAAAAGCTTCAGAAAATAAGGTTTTAAAAAAATCTGTAACATTAAAGACATGGCGAACATCTTTATGCAAAACTTCTTCGATCTTTTGAAAACGTAAGGCTTTTAACGTATTATATTACTAATCAATGTTCGTTTTTACCCATGTGAAACGTGACGTAGAAGTTCCTATGTTTTTCTTCTTACTGACATATGTATTTCGAGTTTTATAGTTTGTTCCTTTTCCGCTTCTTTAGTGGGAACTTGGTTTAGATAGTAAAGTCTATTCTTTCTTGGCATTTATTTGTACGGCCTTTTAGTTTTATTGTTATCGTGTATGACGACAAATTTAGTAACGAACTGTAGGTAACCGTTTGATTCGTTATCCAAGGTTTACTGGTACAGATTTACTTAGTAATATATAACTCATAAGCAAAGTAAACACACCACATATTTGCAAATAAACTTAGGTGCTTTGTATGTAGTATGTAACAGCGCACACTTACTCATCATCTAACGACTAGCTGTGCCAGGCTAATTTCATGCCAAATCGACTAGAGTCGTATTTCAATGTCTCAGATTTTGTTCAAATTTTGTCCTTGAATAGATACATATGAAATGTCATTAAATTATTTCTTTCGGAGTTTTTGAAATAAAAATGAGTTCTTGAAAAATGTGTTTCTTGATATACACTGAAAGATCCAAGAACTAACTTTAATCTGACACCTGGATGAGCCAGATAACTCAAAGAATAAGGGAATTATGACAAGTTCAGTTAGATGATGTAGAGTGATGGGTAGCAGAATTTGCCAAATATAGAAATTTTCAAAAACTTCTACTTCGGCCATTTCTAATCCAAACAATTTGGAACAAATAATCTAATGACATTTCATATGTATCTATGTATCCTTGTATAGCAAGAACAAAATTTGAACAAAATCTGAGACATTGAAAACCGACTCTTGTCGATTTAGCATGAAATTAGCCTGCATTAAACCTCATTAAGGTTGGAAGATTCTCCCAGGAAAACATCAGTATATTGATTCCGAACAGACTTAGATAAGATCTGCGATTGCATCGTGTTGACACACAATTTGCACTTTTTAATTCTAGAAATTTAGACCTACTTTTCAAGATTATGAGATATTCCTTTAAAGGTTTGATTTAAGATTGGCCTGCATTTTGTATATTTGCCGATATCGAGTATAGTGTTGCAATATGCTTCCAAAATAGGGAAGAACACGCAGTGCGGGACTCCAATCTCACGTAGCATGCTCGTGTCGTGATAATTATCAGTCTGAATTGGCGTACACATAATCCGGGTGAACTAAAACCGAACCATGTTATATGCCTTATAATAATTAATTAGAAATCATACAAATGAGTATTTTTCATGTAAATTGCATAGGGGAAGTTCGGGTAGCCCCGGACATTTAAATGAAATACTAAAAATGCACAAAAGTAACAAATTTCAACGTTTATTTTCATACTTAAAATTTACTTTCGAACTTCTTCAAACATTTTAGTACAAAAAATAGAAACATCTCTTAGTCATTTAATTAGTAATAATATGATAATCTTATCTCTTGATTTTTAACAATTGATCCGGACATACTTAAGCGTTTAAATATCCTTGCAAATGACACAATAGTAATAATTATTTGATAGATCAATGTTAATTCAGGCTTCGTGAGCACAACCTACCTACACATTACATTACATTTATAGCATTAGATTCAGTCGTCTTCAAATGTTTGCCTGCAAATGACGCATCACGAATCATCATGGGAATTGATCATGGGGACTTTGACTATTTGATTTTGTTTTTAGTTTACATGTCATAGCTTTACTTCTCTCTTTAAGATTATTCCTATACGGAAAAGATGTTAAAATCTCATTATTGTGTTTTTTGTGAACGCTTCATAGAGCGCTTTTTAGTCGCATTAGGAAGAAGCGATAATTTTGACATTTTTGTACTGGTTCTCTAAATATAGAAATATATTTTAATTAAATACCGGGGATAAACCTAATTACCCACAAATTACTTTCTTTTTGGTAAATTTAAATCTATGAAAAGTGTCCGAGGGTATCTGACAGACCTGCGTCCGGGGCTACCCGATTACCTAAATGCTATCTTTCTTTTAAGATTACTTCATTTATAAACGGAATCAGATATACTATTGTAGTCGTAAAATACATGTCATCTCCAAAACTTCAGCCAATAAATTAAGTTAAGCTACATACGTTTCCTTTGTGATAATCTCCTATGAAGTTTGATAGGAGTGGTACAAGATAGTTGCCTGTAAAAAACCTACGGTAATATACAACTCATTAAGCGACCACGGCAATTCTAAATTATTTTTTGTTTGTAGACCTTATGGGATACATTTCGATTTAACATTATGTTATTTTTTTAGTGATGGCTTAGTAATTTGATTGTCCGGGGATACCCGCACTTCCCCTATTCCCCTATCCCTTAAAATTTACTTTCGAACTTCTTCAAACATTTTAGTACAAAAAATAGAAACATCTCTTAGTCATTTAATTAGTAATAATATGATAATCTTATCTCTTGATTTTTAACAATTGATCCGGACATACTTAAGCGTTTAAATATCCTTGCAAATGACACAATAGTAATAATTATTTGATAGATCAATGTTAATTCAGGCTTCGTGAGCACAACCTACCTACACATTACATTACATTTATAGCATTAGATTCAGTTGTCTTCAAATGTTTGCCTGCAAATGACGCATCACGAATCATCATGGGAATTGATCATGGGGACTTTGACTATTTGATTTTGTTTTTAGTTTACATGTCATAGCTTTACTTCTCTCTTTAAGATTATTCCTATACGGAAAAGATGTTAAAATCTCATTATTATGTTTTTTGTGAACGCTTCATAGAGCGCTTTTTAGTCGCATTAGGAATAAGCGATAATTTTGACATTTTTGTACTGGTTCTCTAAATATAGAAATATATTTTAATTAAATACCGGGGATAAACCTAATTACCCACAAATTACTTTCTTTTTGGTAAATTTAAATCTATGAAAAATGTCCGAGGGTATCTGACAGACCTGCGTCCGGGGCTACCCGATTACCTAAATGCTATCTTTCTTTTAAGATTACTTCATTTATAAACGGAATCAGATATACTATTGTAGTCGTAAAATACATGTCATCTCCAAAACTTCAGCCAATAAATTAAGTTAAGCTACATACGTTTCCTTTGTGATAATCTCCTATGAAGTTTGATAGGAGTGGTACAAGATAGTTGCCTGTAAAAAACCTACGGTAATATACAACTCATTAAGCGACCACGGCAATTCTAAATTATTTTTTGTTTGTAGGCCTTATGGGATACATTTCGATTTAACATTATGTTATTTTTTTTAGTGATGGCTTAGTAATTTGATTGTCCGGGGATACCCGCACTTCCCCTATTCCCCAGAAGTTGATCCTACATCATACAAATAAAAAAGTATCTTTTTATAAGGATAATGCAGATTCGTAGTGTTGAATCAATCGACTTACATATTTGGTTCACGGCTAAGAGACAAGCAAAATAATAAGCAGGTATGTTACGAGGTACCTCTTTTAAAAATTAATTACACAAATTTAAAATCTCGTATAAAAAAATAACGATGCTAATAATTCTTTGTAGGGTAATTTTACAAGAATTTATGTCCAGGAGATTAAATAAATTTTATAAGAGGGTCAGTATACACAATATAAATTACGAAGGAATGCTGCTGACATTACTCCCTGAATAATTGTAAAAAGGGTCGGCATACGAAACTTACATTCACGCAAAGGCCTATTCAAATGTATCACTATTGTATCTTTCGAAATCATCCCAATTGTTGGCACGCTTAGTATCAGTTCGTTAATTTTATAAAAGTTGGCATAAAACCCAGACGTTTATTGCACGTTATCTGCAGCGTAACAGCCGTAGTTATAAATTACGACTATGTCGCTTACATTATTAAACCCCCCTTGAAGTTTAAATAATGGTACTTATAGCCTGCTTTATTTTGATATAATTATATTTTCTTTTAAATTAAACGGATATTATACCCCGATTAATAGGCCATAAACGTTAATGGGATTATTAATAAATTTAATCTAAGGCAATTCATTCTTGACTTATTTTGTAAATTATATTGGATTTCTTTGTTTCATTTTTCTCATACCTTCTTCAATATCGCTCAATCGGTTTACATGTGATTAATTTACAATGTAAAAGGGGTTGCTTTTAAGTTATATAACACCGATGTTGTAGTAGTGAATAGTTTAAACGAACAGTAATTACAAAAGCTGGAAGTATTCATACATTCTTAAAGATTGCAAATACCAACTCATTATATTTAATGACTACACAAGAATATAAAAGATCTTTGTATATGAAAAGCATGATGAATGGTAAATGTGGAGACATGAAGTTCCTATAGGTGCTTTATAACTAGAGCTGTAAGCACAAGCAGTCATTTTGAAAAATAAAAAGCAAATAATTATTACATGCAAAGAACTTGATACAGTTGTATAAGTCTACGAGTATAAGTCTAAACCTATTAAAAGATATCTAAGATTAAGCTTGTGCTACAGCCGCCATTTTGAACGTGGCCGTCGAGTTTCAGTGTTTGCAAGGCAACCCCTGGCAAGGGGCTTATATCAACACATACGAATTATCCAGTTTTCCCGAGTAAGTGTTCAAAGTGATTTTTTCAATCAAGTATATTTTTCTCAGTACAATGTTGCTCAGATTTCAATGTTTCTACAGTTGCCCTTATTTCCACAGGATACAAGATTAAGTATAGTCCATCAGAAAATAGATTTATTAATAGATTTCAAAGTGCCATTACAGGTATTACGTGGGTGCTAACAAGTGTCCCATGCATTCTTGCACCTGGTGATGTACACGATAGGAATATTGCGCAGCAGCTGTACTTGTTTTACTGGTAACATTGCTATAGTTCAACCATAAATACAAAAAATCAGTCATCACAAATCACGTGAGCGAAAATGAAAAATGCATCTAGCATTATGCGAAGGCCAACGCTTTTTCTCAGTGTAGCAAAAGCTTCCTACCTGCTGCGGCATTTTTGACTTTAGTTCAAGACACTGGCTGAATCTCTCCGATCGATGTTTTCTCTTAATAAATGCAGTTCTTTGATGAAAGAAGTTCACGTAAGTATTGGTTTTAACAAAGTTGCCTAGAAATACAAAAGAAGATTTCTAGAAGACGTAAGAAACCAGTATTATTTTCAGATGGGTAAAGTGATTTAAAGTTAATTTATAACTTTTTTCTATAGCAGATGTTAAACTACTTCTTTATCAACTTTTTTGAGTAGATAAAGTTGCACTTTAACCGCAAGGGTAGATAAAGTAACACTTTAACAGCAAGGGTAGATAAAATGTTTTAACTTTTTTTTATTCAATTGATTTACACACATTTCAACATATGTTCCAAAAATAGATGTTTCTAATAATGTTAATTGTACAATTATTGAAGTTATTGTTAATAACCCTTCGAATTAATATCAATTTGAAGGGTTATTAACTTCGAATTAATATTAATTCGAAGGTTTATTAACAATAACTTTAATTGTACAATTAACATTATTAGAAACATCTATTTTTGGAACAGCACAACTTGTAATTGTTTGCTTTGACAATTGTACAGCGGTACTGGATGTATTTTCTGGTCCACCAAGTATACGCTTGGATACAGCAATCTTACTGCCTACCGACTCTTCAATATATGTCTCTGCAACGGATGACGATTTCCACCCACCCAACCGTTTCAGTGTAACCAGATCAGCACCAGAGTTTGCCAACATGGTGGCTGCAGAACGACGGAAACAATGCCCCGTGTACATTTCTGAATTTGGTAGCTTCAGGAAATCCGCAATCTTCTTGGGGATCTTATATATGGTGTTGATCCCCACCGGTTGCGTAGTGCACTTTTTCTGTCGGTAGTTGACAAAAAACTTATTGTGAGGTACGTTTTAGGGGTCGCAAGGCTATGTACTTTCTCACAATTTCCAAGAAACTCACTCCACATTCTTTGTCAGTAATACAAAAAGACCTATCCTGCTTAGTTTTAGTATCAAATAATGAAACGACTATCACCGATGTTCTGTCGTCCACATTTGACACTTCTAACTTGTGCAATTCATCGGACCTAGTCGCTCCATGCATACCAAAAACAGCAATAACCTGCAATTCCAAACACAAATATAGACCAGCAATAATAATTATTATTATAAAACTCTAACCTTCATGAACAAATAAACGTCATCCGGAGCTTCTGTCAGAAATTTAATAATGTCATCTGGCTCCAAGATTTTGGACTTTTTAGCTTTGTACCCACCACTCAGGTTTTTCAGTAAAGTAGTTAACTTGCCGAATCTGTACAGATTTTATGATATCATATGGTATTACATTCGAAAGCATTACTTACTTGGAAATGTCACAATTTTCATTCACCAACAACGTACGCTTCAGCATCGAATAATACGACCATAGTGACGATGGCTTCATTTTCTTTGCCTTTTCAGAAAAATACGCCATAAGCACTTTTTCACTCACACTATTGATATTCTTGATGCTTTTCCACTTTTTAAAGGACTGGTATTCCTTCTCATACATCTTCCTAGATTTTTCAGGCAACAATGAGCTTTCCGCCTCCAACACCGCATCTTCGATGTCGGAAGGCAGTTTTTCTTCTTCTTCCTCTTCTTTTAAATCTTTGCCGTACATTTCGTACAAAACGCAAAAAGCAGAATGAAAAATTTGTTGACAAAGTAATCCATAGTAACGGAGCAACACAATTGCGATTTTTGTGACAAAAATTGTAATTTTCTTTGAAATGTTATTTTTCCCTTGAACTTGAAGTCCTGCTATAGAAAAAAAATGTTGTATTACACACGACGATAAAATCACATTATCTTCTTGAGCGTAATTAGCGTCTCGACTGACGTCTCGACGCTAAAAAACGCTCTCGAAGATAAAGTAAAATTTTATCGTCTTGTATAATAAATAACTATTAAATTTTATTTAAAATTTTAATAACGACGTTGTTTTTTGTTAATGGTGATGTAGGAAAATTTTTTTAATGACTCGTTTTTATTGTTAAAATAAAATTAAAACGTTTCAAATAGTTTTTTAATATGATTATTTTGGATTTATTAAATCCTTCTTCAGTTGATAACATAATTAGAAATTTTTATAGGATTGTGATATTTTTAAAAATTGTTTATTCCCAAGTTTGTGGTGGAATTAAGCACACCATTTGATTTTTGTTATTTCATTTTGTATAATTGTTTGAAGGATTGTTTACAATAATTTTATAATTTCTCTAATATATGATTCTTATTAGAAAAATCACTTTTTCTTTAATTCTGTCAATTGATAGGACTGAAGAAGGATTTAATAAATCCGAAATGATCATATTAAAAAACTAATTTGAAACGTTTTAATTTTATTTTAACAATAAAAACGACTCATTAAAAAAAATTTCCTACATCACCGTTAATTTATAACATTTCTGCTTGATTTATTAAGTCGTTTAACAAAATTTGAAACTCATTAACAGTTTTTACTTGAAAAAAATCAAGATGTGTCATCCCCAAATAATACCAAAGTGCGCTTTCGATTGCTTAGAAGACCATTTATGATAATTAGAAAAAATAGTGATCCATTGACCGACCCTTGCGGTACTCCTCTGGTGATAGCAAGTGCACTGCTAGATTGTCCTCCATAATATCTATCTATATCTGTTATCGATTATCTGATAGAGGCCTTATTAGATTTAAGGAAGAGACACTGATACCATAATAATTATTCTAATAGAACTGTCTTAATTAAGTTAATTAGTACGACACTGCCTAAGTTACCTACCGCACAAGCTTCCAAGATCTATGAAACTAGAGATAACACTGTATTAACTACCGAGCGGCCATGCCGAACCCCATATTATTCTTCAGTAAAATTGTTAAGTTTTGTTAAGTGGTTGATATCCTCCGCTCCTATAATTTTCGAGAATATTCGCACTATCGTTATTGGCTGATAATTTGTGACCTAAGTTGGATCACTCGATTTTAAAATTGGTACTTCAATATTTGCTGGTTGAATATTGATTCTTTAATATTCGCTGTCAAGCAACAAGCAGATGAAAAGGAAGCTAAAGCTAGCGATGCTGATTTTGTGGTTAGTTCGAAGTAGTCTTGTTCTGCATAAATATGTTTCACAATGTCGGCATTGCTGTTTTTTGCTTACTAATGGAGTTAATTTTGTTCCCGACTGTACGTTAATTACTATTCTCTAAAACAAGTTATTTTGATCATCCGGTTATATAGTTAGAAAAGATTTGTTGCTTGCAAGTTGTGTAGTGTCGAATCTTAGACTTCTCAGTCATTACCGCTAAACTGTAAGTAACATATTAAAACGCATATATCGTAATATCGGTTACAGCTATGCACATAATATATAGAGTAAAATGTGTTTTTATGATCTAAAATTATTTTTAAACGTTAGATTACTATTTAGTAGTAAAGTAATAAGCAAATAACCAAAGATCAGCCGACATTTATCAAGATGGCGGCTGTAGCTCAGGGTTCGAGGACTTTTAGTATGTTTATTACCGCCACTATAAAAAATAGCTATTGTGGTTCTGTTAGTTGCGTGCGGGACTGCCAACCAAGGGACTCGGATTCAAACCATGACCAACACATACCCGGATTTTTAAAAATCGCTACTTCTTTGGAAGGCTAGGGCAAACCACCGAGGTATACTTGGCCCACAAAATTTTCCTGAATTTAATAAAAAAATCCCAGTTCTATGTAGTTGGGGTGGTTTAGAGCCCACCTTAAGCTGTAGGTCTCCTATACTTGTGATCACTGGACATGCATGACACAAGTGTAGCAGGGAAACGCCAACACTCTGTAAGAGCACGGCACCCTCAGAAGCAGAATATACGTAATATACATGTAATCTTTTTTTTTGTCTGATTTTCTGGTATAAAATTATTACTCTGTAAATAGTACAAACTAATGCTATACTATTTAATACTACATATTAAAGTCAACTTTACCTTAAATGTGTTTTAATTTTGTTTGCAATTCTCTTTCACAATTTTTGTTTTACATCAGTGTATGGCATTATTTTGTTCACTAGGAAAATCTTTTTTACCGACGTTCAGTTTGACATTCATCCTTTCCAAAATGCACGCACTGTATAGAGTTCGAAAGACAAAGAACGTAGTTTATACTTTAGACTAGACAAAACCCCTAAATTATTATAAAAAATGCCCTTATGTAAGTCTTACTGTATTGTCCTTTATGGGTAATTATGTATACAGTGTGTTTTTTGTAAACGATAATATAGGAAATCCAATGGAATTTTATCATTTTCCTCCTAAGTTTGTACCCTTGCAAATGTAAGTAGAAATTTTGGTATCAATCGAAAGAAGAATTCGTTTTACGTCAAAAACATATTAAACTTTATGAAGAAAACCAAAATCTATTTAGAAAAATACTTAAAAAGCTTCTTGATTTACTGCTTTTGGTAATAAGCTATAAAAAAAGCTGTACGTCCATTGGTGTAGCGGTTAACGCTTCAGATTCCTGATCAGAAATCGCGGGTTCAAACCCCATCTTCGTATACTTTTTTTTAATTGTATTGCTTACTAATTATTGATGATTTTAACTTCAACAGGTGAGGCAATTATTCTTTAAGAATTCGCCATTCTTCAGAATATTGCTTAACTCCTGAAATTAATGAGTATGTGTACCAGTAAATTATAATAAATCTATCTAAAACAAACTAAATTATTTGTAAAAGAGATATTTATATAACTGTAGGTATCTATGTATGCCGAATGTAGTAAAATATTTAGTACCATAAATTAAATTCAATATTAACAATTTCTAAGGATATTATTGTAAATGTAAATGATATAGAAAACTGGAAAATGTTTAATATTTAACTGCAATTGCAATAACACAACAAACATGTTCTGTTAAGTTTCGTCGTACAAACAAATTTAATATAAATATTAGAATTGAATAATTTAAAACAGTATATTCTAGGAATTATATATATTTAGTTAGGTATTTCTAAACATTTGAAGTGTATTTTCAAATTAAATTGCATACCTAATAGTAGTAATTTATTCAAAGTAAAGTTTTTGTAATAATTGTGCTCAAAAGCTCCACGGTAACAAAATACAAAGTTATTTCTGGCTGTGAGCCAAAACGAACAAAATCAACAAACTGTTATTTGATCTTTCTAGAAATGCAATAGCAGAAGCAAATGTGTCGTTTAACGGGCTTCATAAAAGTTGCAAATCTTTAGGGTTTTCCCATTAGGAATAAAATTTGAATATGAAGTTAAAGTAACAACATCAGAACACTAGAATGTAAAATAATAATTCTATTATAATTTGTAGCTTTTTGATGTTACGTGTTTTTTTCTATAAATTTTGTATTCAACTTGCTTTCTAAATACACTTAAGGGTAATCACACTCAGCAAAAGGAATTATGTAATGCGAACATCGTCACGAGGTTGGAAGACCTATGATTACATGAATTAAATTTCAGTTCCAACAGTAGCAGAGCTATGTCTATTTTATCGATTTTTTTGCCAACAACACGATGGGATGGTATTTATTGTACAGGTATTATTATTATTAGTATTAGATTGAACAGAAGGGGAGTGGAGTGAACATTATAAATATTCAGGTGAAAAAATATTGGAATTAACTCATTGTCCCTAAATTTGTTAATAGGCAGTTAAGTGTGATTTGACTAAAGTCCATTACATGTGAGTTGAATAAGTTGAAACGATTGAAATAGGTTTATAATTTGTTTGTTCAAAATACATGATTTCATTGCTACACTACAATAAAATGAATTGCTACACCTAAGCAATAAATCGTTGCCTCTGGATACCTAGGCAACCGTAGGACACGGATGATATCGTATAGAACCCACAACTATTACCTTTTGGTATTAATGTTAATTCGTGGTTTGCATAAATAGAAACCGCAAGATGAGAGGTGGAGGATTTCCACAGAAAAAAGTAGTAAAGGGAAAAGTTAGTCCGTTCAGATTAGTTGGAATTTTGATATGATGTTCTCGCTTTGTTTTAGGGAAACTTATAATTTACCTAATATAATATTTGAACTTGAGTAATGAAATAATATCGAGTCTTGCGCTGCAGGCTAGCAAAAGTCTTTATGTTCGGCGTACGAGTTAAGGAATATTAATACTTGGCGTCGGTTGGGCTTATTGGTTGGATGTTTATCAAATCCTTAAATTATTAAGTACAAGCATTGTGTTTTCATTCATGTGTCTCGGTATTCGGCGAGACAGCCAGCGCTACCTAGCGCTGGATGACCCAAACCCTATTGAACTACGCGATGTAAGAGAGGTGAGGATCCGAGCTTGAATTCTTTTTTCGTATTTCAACAAAAGCAACAAGTTACTAAAGCTTACCCATTAGGGTAAGCAGTTGGCACCTAGTAATTGTAAAATATATCAATTAAGAACATCCGAAAACATTTTAGGATATATCGGCTCAGTAGAAAACCTTGTTGAAATACACGAGTAGAAACCAAACAATATTTCAAAACTCTGTACAAATTTGAATATAATATTTTTTTAGTGAGATGAGTAATACGCAGTTTGGCATATAACGTGATGTTGCTAAATTACGGTAGTCGGCAATTTTATCAACATTGGGTTCTGTCAGTATTTTTCAAATAAAATTGGTAATTTGTATGTGGAAGCGCGTAGAAAGCTTTGGGAAGTTTTATGAAAGCAACAGGGAACAAGGCAAAGCATTTACTGTTGAACGTTTCACTTTGATGAAAAATCCAGAAATACGATCTATGCTATAATAGATATTCTAAATTTTTCATCCATTCTTGTCAGTTTTTTGCTTTGCCAACGACTTTCTTTTCTTTTTCGACATATTGCTCCTCTTTCTTCCATTTCCAGATTTGTTATCCAATAATTTGGATGTTGTTTTCGAAGACCATATTTCAATTCCGACGGTACTATTGTGTTGGAAGTAACTTATACTGTCATATAGAAGGTACAGCATTCCACTCAGGAGTCAAATTCATCACAGTAAGCTTCCGACAAAATTTCGACAGTCAGTCGGAAAGGCCGATCCCGAATGTATTTCACTTCTTTCCGACTCTGTATTATCCAAGAGCCGTACATTATAAAGTGGGTACAGAAACGACTGATACTCTTTGTTACATATTTATTTCTATTTGTTGTATTTATATTCGCTTAGAGAATAATTTATTTAAATTATTACGCGTTTTGAGGTATTGTACGCCTCCTGTAGTTTATTATTGGAAATATTTGGCCCCTCTTTTTTCCGCGTGAGAGAGAAACGGTGTGACGAGTTTAGAAGTACATCTTACATTCCGTTGTCGTTAGAGGCGGTTCGTGAAGTTCTGTCGAGGAGTTTTGGACGAATATGTATGTGAGAAATTTACTTCATGTCCGTATTAGTCTTAGATCATCTAATTGTGTTGATCAAATATCTGCGTAATTTTCTTAATATAGCTACGTAGATATAACTTACTTTAAATTTGTTTTATTCAAATAAAGTGAACACTCGTCTAGCAATAATCAAAGTAATAATTTGAATTCATAACTTTATCGATCCCTATTATATTAATATTATTAATTCTGATAGGCTATTCATTTTTTTTGTTTTCCTCCTCTAACCACTTTTTATGTAAAGGGATATGTGGTTACATGTAATTTGTATTTCAGACGTATGATAATTAGCACCATCGTTATCAAAGATCTCTTATAACGAACAGATTCAAAGTAACGTATAAATTGATAGTTCCCTGCGGGACTATATTACTGATTACCACATAGATCCTATAAGGGTAGGATCAAATCTTTTTGTTTTTGTATACTTTTAACCTACTTATCATAATTATAGATTAAATAACCCTAATAATTTACTTCTTTTAGATAATATAATAAAAGTTGGAATTCTATTATATGTCATTAACTTGTTCGAACGTAGCTGTTTTTCCGTCAAGGCTGTACAGGTGATAGGACGATTGTCTTATCAATCAACCATTGTTATTTTCCCATTTATTTTCAACTAAAAATTCAAACTACGACGAATTTATTTGTATTAAATATTATGGTATTAAATGAAATTATTTATACTGGGTGTTCATAGAAACTTACTACGATTAATGGAATTAGCACCTCGAACTTGTTTTATATTATTATATATTTTAATCTTGCATGTAATAAAGGTACCTTATATATTTATTAGTTTTGTGTGATATTTGAGAATTTGTTGTTGGATAATTAAATGAAAGTAAACGGTAATTGGATTTTCTTTGTAGTTCCTACTACTTATTTTACAGGAAGTCATCGGCCAATAATAATCAGGTTATATAAGTTCCAGGAAATAAAATTATTGCAATCAGAGCTAAAGAACATGGCGAGTTCTCAAGTATTAATAATTATCATATATTTCGGCTAAAGCAATATCTAATCTAAATCCTCTAAATCTAAGACCTATTGAACGATTTTGGTACTGTAATGATATTCATCATAATCATTACATCCATATTACCTCAAGAAGGCATTGCATGCTAAGGGATTGCCATGACAACAGTAATCAACAACAAGAGTATAAATAAATATCTCATAGAAGTAAACATGTCTTTTATTGTCTTCTACAAGAGATAACATATAAGTAGTGTACAAGACCACACACAAGCAACCTGTATTACTACCTTAATCTTCAAAACACTACAGTACCAGCTAAACAACAAATCTGGGGAATGGGTGGGAAGCAAAACCAAATGTGGGACTTGAGGTCGAGACTCCGTTACTTCACGCCAAAGCAGTTTCAGAATTTGATGAAAAGGATGAAGAGGAAAATTACGTTAACAGCAGATAATAATAAACCAATTATTTTTGCAAGTTGTTCAGACTTTTGGGATACACGCCCGTACTTGCGAGATGCACATATCACCACAGTGATTGATTGAATAATAATAATGTATTTGAAAAGGGTGCAGGATGAGCCATTAGTGTATATGTTACGCTCAAACATGGAAAACGCAGAGTGAGCGAAAAAAATAGCCACAACGCGTTGTGGACGGTGGTAAACTACTCGACAACGAAATCTGATAATGTTACAGTCTATATATCTGAAGCGAAGTTGTATATCTGATTTAGAAATTGGAGGAATTTCTACCTACCTTCTGAAGAATACGGAGCTGCTAAAATTGTGACTGAACGACTGAAGCGTTGCGACTGGACTTACCTAAAACAAATACAATAGTTAATTATCGAGTTAAAATAAATGTAAAAAATATTTTTAATAAAAATGATGTAACTCATAATCTTCTCCATCAGAAATTTCTGATGGAGAAGATTATGAGTTAAATCAATTTTATCAGTCAATAGTACTCCATTTTGTGATGGATTCATACATGCAGTATATTTAAAATAATTTGTTTCTCTATTTTGCGTTGCTTGTTTATCAAATAAATGTGGTTTATCTTTGAAAAACAAAATTTATCGTTAAGATAACGATAAGAACATTAAGTTGGATTATTTAGATATTTATCGTGTTATAGTACGATGTATGTATATGTGGAGACTGACTGAGTTTCTTCTTCTTGCAGTTTCGTGTCCTATTTAGGACGTTGGCGATTCCCATTCTATATTCATGCTGTGCGGTTCCAGTAAACACAAGTTTAGAGACATCCTACAGTTTTAGGTGTACACTGTCCGTAGACACTTCATTTAGGTGAAAAATCTTGTGCAAGTATACCTCAATGCAGAGAGCATTGACGGATGAGCATGCTCAATATATTTCAGAACTATTAATAAATACTGTCCAAAATTCTTCTTGCTTCTATCATAAATTGAGTAGTCTTCCTGTCTGTTTCTTAATTCTTAAACACAAATCTATTTAGTGTAGTTTAGTCAATTTAAAGGAATAAATATTTGATGTTATTTTAAGGAGTCCTTGTAAGATTTCAAAAAGGGTTATTGTAAATAGCCACAGACTTCGCATTCTTCTATCCACACTGAGTCACCAAACTGAAGTTTCGACAGAATTCTTTCGTGCGTTTGAAACAAATATGCATCTTTAACCAACCAACCATTAATTTTATCTTAGATTAAACCACAAAGAAAACCTACTAAAATAGAACAGAGCACTTACTGTATGCCAAAAAACATCATCTAACGTTAAATAGTCACAGGTTAATATAACTACACTGTAAATATGGCATTATTTAAAACGTAACAATTGGGCAAAAGGGCCAAAGAAATAAATGGCATAGTACAGCAACGCAAAATTATGCAAAATGCAACTAATGAGGCGCATGCTTTAATTGTAACATAACATTGAAACTTTCCAATATGACAATAAATTATCCTACAGCAACAATTAGATTTAATAAAATTCCGCTAGAATACAGGTCAATCCCTGGAGCGTCCCAATACAGGTATATCCAATGCAAGATAAATATGGTAGAAATCCGTCGTGAATAAACCATTGTGTATTATTCACCCTCTTGTCAAAGTTTAAAGCTAGAATAAAACCAACCGAAAAAGAAAAGTATGGAAAAGTTATATTGTTCAAATGTTCATAATTAGCAAGTTATTTAAACAATATATCATGTATTTAAATAAGTGGCAGCAAGTAGGTCGCTGAGAATTTGCGACCCTTTACAGCATGTGTTTAATTTTGGTTCCCTATTAACGGAAATTAATTTATCTTATCCGTATTTCACGGCATCCATTTGGCAAATACTCTATTAGAGAGTAGTTCATTGATAATAAAATTTAACAATCAGTCATTACAACTGAAAACGCTCTTTTGGTTGACAAGTGTTCAACTGGAAATTAATTTAAACATTAAACAAGTTAGACAATTCTGCAAACTTTCTCATTACCTAGACGTCAAGTCGCAAAGTATTAAAGTAGTAATTTACATTAAAGTGCTCAAAATTATAGCATTGCCTAACACACGTTAAAAGTTAGTTTTCAGAGGTCCATTTTTGTTTTAATATGTGAATTATATACCAGATAAAGTTAAAACTTTTTTCGCAGTACAACCAACCAACCTATTGATCAAAATGTTAAATTCGAAAACGTAATTTTTATACTCCACTGTTTCGATATTCACGTCAAGTTATATAAACGTAAATTCCAATAAATATGTCGAGGTATATGACCAATAATGGGCGAAACTCACACAAAATGTTTGATGTTTAATCGATACAAACCGTTATATTTATTCTTTTTAGTATAAATAGAAAGATATACTATACCTATATTGGCAGATTTAACATGTTTCAAATGTCTACGTACCGAACATGATCAAATTGCGCATTCATATCATTAATTAATTCATATCATTTCTGATTTATATTCATGTAACTGCGTTATATTTTAAATACATAATTTAGAGCACATAATCATTATCGTTTAATTAATTATTCCGTAAATTGTTTGTAAACTAAAAATAGTTTTGTATATTACTATTTTAAACCTTGGCCTTCGAAAACGCATGGTTAAACAGAAAACTTCTAAGATGAACCTTACATAAAAAACTAATAACATATTAGCTCAAGCATCAATCTACCCTGAAGTAGGGAGAGACGACGAGAGTTAGGTATCTTCGGATGAAGAAACGGAAGTCTTAGGCCGCAATCAAACCATTAAGTATGAACAGGATAACTTTGAATGGCACAATGGAACATTACAATTTAGAACTAGAAACAGTAACATTTTCTCAGATACTTAATAAAAATAAATAACCATAAATGAAACTTATTTAGCATAAAGGATGTGAGATGAAACGTTTTGACTCTGATATCTAGTAGAAGCTACATTTACTTAGTTATATACGGCTATGCCAAACGAAAATAACCATTACAGGTCAGAAGGTGATGGTATAATATTTACGAATGTAGTATTTGGAAATGTATTATTAAATTGAAATCTTATATGAAGGAGAATACTCCTAGACAGGCCAAATTCCAAATGAGAGAAAATAACTAATAAAGCATTGGCACATAAAACAAATTAGCGCCCAGTCGTAGACGAATTGAGCAAACTTTGTAAAGGTCTAGGAGAGGTAGAAGTTTTAGGATGTTCCAGCACAAAGTTCTTTAGTCCTTGCATGGCTAACCAACCTAATCGTAGCTCCACCGAGCCGGATCATCTGTACGGTCACTCAAGAGTGACTAAACAAAACTCGTCTCAAATATCTTATTCGAGATTTAGTAGATATTGATGATAAAAGCTCTCATAACACTTTAAAACTTTAACTTAGAAACTTTAGTTTGTGGCAAGTGTGGTGGCATAAATCACGTTTTCAAACATTTTCGTTCGAAAATTAATAAAAGATTTTATATTAAATTGTACTATTACAGATTGTTCCAAATGTAATTGATCGGAAAACGAGTAAAGGAGGAAACCCGAGGCTGGCGCTGGTTCTCCTTCTAATAAATGTTTCGAAGCCAACAACTACCAAAATAAAGTTGGTACTTACTTTGGTTTCAATGATTGGAATCGGATAAATAAAGTTACAGACTTTTATAAATAACTACCCTCTAGATAGTTCACATAGTACAGCGATTTCCCTGTTTTTATCAACAGAAACACTGATAATAATAAACCCTATATTTCGTTTAAATTAATTGACCAGATTATAGTAGGATTATTTGATAGTGGCGAAGATACGAGTATAGTAGGAATGGAAGGTCTCCCCTCTACCAAAAAAGCTTAAACATGAAGTTCATCATTCGACGTGCAAGATGTCTTTACAGCCAACCGATGGCACTCTTCAAAATAGACGGAGTGGTCGATTTGCCCATAGTTGTTATTAGTAGATATAGTACTAATATTAGTCGTCCCCGCATTGTCACATTCTTTTATTTTTGTCAGTATAATTTAAAATTAATGTTGATTTTAAGAATTTCATGTGGTGCATTCAAAGTGAATTACTAAATGCCATGGTAGATGTGTTGTCACCTTCTGATAATAATGGTTACTCTAATGCTTCCTATATGACAGGACTTACCAAGGAACAAGTAGTAGGTTCGTCTTGGTAGGAAAAAACAAGATATCCTTGCCTGTAGATACAGGGGATGCAAAACCGATAAAACAGAGACAATACTTGATAATAATAAGCTGGACAAAATGGTAAGGTTAAGTATGGTCGTAAAATCCCAAAGTCCTTTGAATAGTCCGGTTTTACTGGTTAAGAAAGTAACAATGAATACAATGAATGTTTTAACGGTCGACGTTTGAATCAAGTTACAAAGCATGATAGTTACCCTTTACCGGGTATAGATAGAACATTAAATCATCCGCGAGATGCTAAGTATATTTCTAGTGTGGATTTGAGAAAGGTATTTTGGCAAGTCGCGTTAGATAAGTTTCAATAATTTCAAACGAAAAGAACGCAAGAACGCTAGCAGTGTACCTGCTAGAAGATTCTCCCAATTTACAGTTATGCCCGTTGGCTTTTGCAATAAGGCACAAACCAGCAACGTCTCTGACCCAAAACACGAACGCAATATTTTCAATGAAGTGAAAAATGTTCTTAAGGATACCAACCTTACTATCAACCTGAATAAATGCGGTTTCTTTAAAAAAAACTTCCTTGAAATCTAAATTTGAAAACAAAACATCCGATTTATTCTATCAGAAGAGATTTAGAAAAAGAAAAAGATACTGCTCAACGGTCTTTTTCACGTAGCACAAGCATAATTTGTAATTGTGGCACAAAGGGCTGCTCTGCAAACTCAAATAACACTTACCTCGTCATTTCTAAAAGTTATCAAAATCATATCTTGACAAGACAATTCCCAGTTAAATATGAAAAATAATATTCATAGCTACTTTGGATAAACTCAGGTATACCACAAGGTAAGAGTCCTAGCTCCAGTTTTTTACTTAACCTTTACAGACGATTTGCTTAGTATAAGAGAAACCACTTTGGCAACATTTGCTGATGATACAATAGTAATGGCATCGCACCTGATTTAGTGTCCGCTTCAAGGGTTTCACAACAGAACCTAAATGATATCCAGAAATGGTTCAATAAATTGAGAATCGGCGGCAACGAAATTAAATCAGCTCATGTTACGTTTACTATGAAGATATTTAACCACCCGTATATAAATAAATATCGGCGTTGAAAGTGGAGATGGCATCTCTAGACAAATAGATTGAAACTCAATGCTAAATTCAAAAGCATTCCTGGTAAGAAGCAAGTCAAAATTTTCAATGCGAAACAAATTGCTGCTTTAACAAACGATTGTCAAATCAAAATGATGCTATGGCGTTGGCTACAGTAACATTGTGATTATTCGGCATTTTCAGTTAAGAATGCTAGATGTAATGACGAATGCCCCATTTTCTGTGCTAAGTGAAGTAATACAACATGATGAACTCTTATTAAAACCAGAATAAAAAACACAGTGTCAAGCATTGTGAAGGTATGCATGCTTCGTCACTAATTAGCAAAGAAATTGTTAGCAATCACCAGTTAAACACATCCCTGTCAGACACTTTTCACAAATTTGACAATGTTAAATATTTCATCTACATACGGACGTGTATTGACACTATGTAACGGACAAAGGTAAACATACAAATTAATGAAGTGGGTGGTCTACCGTGCGAGTCAGTAAGCATGAGTCCAACTCTTACTCAGTCGGCTCGGGTTCTATCTCCGAAATCGGCGAGAGAATTTTTCTCGTCGATAAAGCCTCAGTACACTTCACCGTGTTATCAGATAGGCACGTTAAGCAGTCGGTCTCGATAATCACATAAACACCTTTCTGTGGTTGTCGTTAAAAATAACCGCCGTATACCACGCACAAGTATGTATTTACTTCAGTGGTTTGGCAATGTTAAGTACAATTACATTTATACAATTTATACAAATTATCGGACAATGACTAGGAAAGGGTATTCACAAATTTTCTTCATATTTCGTATTCTACGTACAATAAACAATTTATTTGCACATACATAAACCAATTTAGATTATGTAGATAGAATAGATTATGCCCCGTCCATCAGTTAGAGCTTAAATTTGGAATATCTCCTCAGTTTTAACTATTTTTGTAGAATCCATTGTTGTGAAAGATGAGTACAAATATGGGGTAAATGGAAAAGTTATCGACAATTGAACATGTGATGAGAAAAAATGTACTTTAATCATAGTCGTTTCATTACTATAAATGAAGAGTCATTTTGTTTAAAGAAATTATTGTTTTGAGTTAACTGTTAAAGACACGTTACAAACGCTTTTATGTTAAGGTGCTGCTGACAGGGCTGCATATAATTGTGGTTATTCTCAGTCATGCTCAATAACTTTGCTCAATAAACATAGCTAGGTATATGTTTATTGAAAGTTTCATCGTGCATAAATCATTATGCAGCCAGAACATTTACGTTAAAATTTTATTGCAAATATTTACAGAAGCCTCATAAATTTAATAGTAAAAGTTATCCTATTACTACTATATTGGAGAAGAAAGAAATATCCTAACAGAAAGATAACATCATAAATGTAAACTAAAAAATCATTACAATTTAATATTTTCCAGTCTAAAACTGTGACACTATACCCTCCTGAACGTTGGAGTAAGGCACCCTTCTCTCTTTTAATTTTCAACTCGTTCAGTTTTATGAGCTGAAGGAAGTGTCTGGTCGTAAATTGTGGGCGCTTTTGCTTAGACAATAGGAAATTAGAAACTTTTGCCATTCTATCATATACTTTATGAAGTCGGAAATTTTAGTTAATAGAGCATTTCGTTAAAAATTTGCCTGAAATCTATACAGGATTATTTTTTTAATAATCCCATTTTTGAGTATAATGACTTGTTCAATTAAAACTTTATGTAAAAATTCCAAAATCCAGTAGGAAAAATTCCCCTAACCATTTTATTTTGCATATGTACGTTAATTATTATGTAGTTGGATGAAAGCTGTCTGAACGAGCAAAGATAGCAAAAAATAAGAGCAAAAAGTGAAAAAATTACGACCGGTTGGTTGTGGAAGGTCTTCGTAATGAGCAAAGGAAACCCGAACGGTCATAAACAGTAAAACACTTGTTTTCGTATTTAGCAAATGTATACAAACGCACGTAAAAAAGCAATTTAGCAACGGGAAGCGCTTAAGTTCTATTTCAGAGGAGTTAAATGGAATGTATATCACAATTAAGGTAAGGTAAACAAACTTAACCAGGGCAATTTCAATATGAATGCTGTAGGCGCGTTTACTGCAGAACTCGTTGGAGACAAAAGAAACTTCAAACTCATCAAAATGTAAATGGCTTAACGGAATTATCTATTCGAAGCTTAAGCGGGTCTCATAATTTCACTCGAGCATTTAACCTTTGTATTAAATCGCGGCTAAAATTAAATTTAGCACTTTAGCGCATCGTCGAGATATTGTACATATGCAAGGATTGCTATAAATGTAATTGAATATTCAACACATTCACCAAATGTTCCTTAGATATGTTGCCTCAAAGGTTTACACTTTCGTGTCTTACATAAAAAGGTTTCATTTTAAATGGATTTTCTCACTTTAGTCGTTGTTTGCGAAATAAATGCCGAGGGGAAAAAGATTCTCAAGAACAACTTCTATTGAAATGTAAATACCATTTTTGAAATAAATCAAATCACACGGCTGTAACAACAAATAGCTCAACAGATCATATAAAATATGAGGAAGATAAATGGCTATCCATTTTGTCTGTACACAGCATCTATACGCCACTTAACTGATGCCGTATTTTTCAAACTTATAGAAACTTTCCTTAGGAAGTTTGACGTATTCGCTGTATCGAACACGCTCGGTTTCCCTAACTGATATGATTTCTTCCTTAGATTATTAACCAATAAACGAAATGGGAGTAAAGCTTGCCGAATATGAGAACTGAAACTCATAAAAAAATAATAACAAAATAAGAAAGAAAGAGACGTGTATACAAGGAATAATTTATTTTTCTTCCGTTTAGTTAAATATTTATTTTTGATAAATTTTGTGTTTTGTGGAAAAATATTTTATGGTTACCATGTTCTATTTTACGACGCTATATATATTTTTTTTCTTGCGATGAATTTATTGTCATGTAAAATCGCAAACCTTGGAATTTTCTTTACTTTATGATTTGCGACTTCTCTTCGCATTGGGCTATGGTGAAAAGCTCTGTCAATTAATTTATTTAATTAGACGTCTCTACTTGTAAATACATGAACCCATGTAAAATTTACTAAAAGCAAACAACGCTTTTGAGATTGTATTGGAATACTCAAAATTAGAGGTATGTATGTGTAATTGTAAACTATACTACCTCTTCCGACTGTCAAATACACGGCATAATGTCCATAATTTATAAAGCAGACTGCGAAGAAATACGAAAGACAGGTGTAAATATATATTTATAATATTTATGTACTAAATGGAAAAGTCTTTAAAGATATCTTTTGCAAATAATACAAAAATCAAACAAGGACAGTCGTGTACTTAACTTTGGGAAAAATGTTAATCAAATAAAAGATGTAATTTGAATAATAATAAAGATAAAAATAGTCAAGAGCTAACTTACATGGAAATAAGCAATCAACCATTTGAAACAAAGCAAACAAATGACAGTAGATGAATGAAATATCTCGAATTTAAAATATATGAGATGGGGCCATGTAGCTGTTAAAGATTTTGTACAATGTTTGGCTCAAATGAATGTTATAGAACCCGTACTGATAACGACAGACGGTTGGAGATATTGTTATGGTATATTTTCGGAAGTTCAATACTCTTGATGATGTGGACTAACTTATATTGCCAGACTTGATGGCAACAGTAACTTCTCTTTAGTTCTTAGTAACATTCTCTTGTTTGGAGAAGACACATTACTTAGAAAGTTCTCACTTGACAAATCATTTAGCTTACAAACATCATCTTACTGCAAATTTTTGTGTAACACAGGGTGTATCTAATATAACTAGAAACTTCGCAACGTTTTTTAAATTAAAAATACTAAAGAAGGAATGAGAATATAAATGACTTATTTTCAGGGTAAAATAAACAAAGAAGTTGTTTATAAGCCAGCACAAGAACAAAGACGAAATTCGATATTGATGTTATTGATTGCATTGCATGTTTTACTGTTATACTGCAATAGGGCACTATTGTTAATTTTTTTAAGGTCTTTAGCTTCTTGCCATCCCTGGCAAGAAAGTTTTTGATCGCTGTGCCGTTAAGTTCTATTATATTCTCGTTTCTTTTATATTATATTCTGATTCTTTTGATAACTTTTTGTTTCTAGTTAGGTTATTTTATCGTTTTTGACATAGTAAATTATTTTTCGTTAGATTTTGTTTAGTATTTATTATTTTTAATTTAGGAGGTTAGACCCTTAGGGTGGGTTGTCTAAACATAGCTTAACTTTAAACTAGGATCAATATCGTAGACAACGATTGTTCTGACAATCCTTCATGCAGCAACTGAGCCAAGTATAAAGTTAAACCACATTTATACAACTCGCCCTTAATCTTACTGTTTAAAGTAGTTAATTCGATTTTCTTTTATTTATTTTTGGTTATTTAGTTAGTTATTAGTCAGTTAGTTACTAGACAATTGTTTAACTTTTGTATGTAAATTGCTACTCGATAACTTTTTCACGATCTTTTCTAATGCAGAATATTCAATGCTTTTGTACTTATTGCGCAATTTACATTATTAATCCTATATTTAATTACATAAATTTGATAAGCAATGAATTTACAAACATAAGGAATAGTAATTTTCACTTCTAAAATTCATTATTACTTCCGATTTATTATTTCCGAATGAATGCGCATTACAAAAAATGAGAAAGAAAGAACCAACAAATTTGAAATCTTTATGATGTCAACTGTCATGATTGCATGATGCTGCATAAACCAGAAGTTGACCTTATCCTATTACTTTATTGTTATACAGGGTGTTTTGAAAAATGTGCCTTTCCCGTTAAAGGGCAATAGGGAAACATGTGTAGAGTAACATCTTACTAACAATTTACTGAAAGGTCCCTTTGAGATGGCAAACCCCCTTATAAAAATAATATGCACGCCACTGCAAAGTAGTAGATAAAAGTGTATGAAAATTGTGCCTATTAAATAGTACATATTTTTAAAGATAACCATAATAAACCCAAGCACCGTACCCGGTTAAATAAATTCTTCGAAAATTATAACATAACCACAACAAAATTGTGAGTACGTGCTTTTAAAACGTTTTAGTTAAATAATAACAAAACATTCATTCTGAACA
Source organism: Agrypnus murinus (assembly GCA_929113105.1). Taxonomy (NCBI): domain Eukaryota; kingdom Metazoa; phylum Arthropoda; class Insecta; order Coleoptera; family Elateridae; genus Agrypnus; species Agrypnus murinus. The sequence continues at coordinate 183,423,463 of OV816024.1, read as the reverse complement.
TCTGTAAATAACTGTTAATGACTCAGATCTTTAAAATTTGTAATCTGCAGTTTGTCCTCAACTTTCTTTGTGTTAAGGTGGCGGTAAACTTGAGTTTCGATTACGTATTAATACACGTTTTAGAATTAATAACTTGAGTGAGGTAGTGTTTTAAGTGTTTGTTAGTTTGTTTGTTCGTTTTTGGGCGAGGAATCAGGATGGCGGAGCATCCTTCGTACCTCATGGCACCGATTGCTATGATCATTTAGCCGACCCTACTTTAAGTAGTTTGATTAATTGTAGTTAGTTACTGTTTAAATTATGGTAGAACCAAACACGCATGCTGAATGAATGGAACTTTTAAAATCAACCATTTTGAAAACGTACAGTCACTAGAACCTGCAGATCGTATACCGCGAGTGCAATTTTACCAATGGCTATTGGAACGCAAACAGGAAAATCCCCAGTTTGCACAAAATGTACTGTGGACAGACGAATGCTGTTTTACTCGGGCCCGAGTTTTTAATTCACACGACAGCCACATTTGGGCTGACGAGAATCCTCATGCTGTCCGAAGACATTATTTCCAGGCGTTTCGCGGTAACTGTGTGGGCGGGAATTTATCATAACCGTTTAATAAGACCTTTTATTCTGCTCCAACGATTAACCGGTGACTGGTACCTACATTTTCTGGACAATGAAGTGTTCGACGGACTCCCAATATTGAGCATTATTGAGGTTTTAAATAACGAATAACGATCACCGAACTTGACTCCCCTCGATCTTTGTATTTGGGGATATTTTAAAACGTTTAAAATAAAGAGCTACGCGAACGCATTGAAATCACCTCATTAAATTCGCGCAAATGCCGGTATGTTTGCTAGCATAAACTTGTGGTGTATAGACAGACGGCGCTTTATTTGAACACATAAAGATTGTTTGCATCTAAACGGTAAGTTTTACTCATTTTGTTAAAATAACAATCTTAAAATAAAAAAACAGGCAATGGAATTTGAATCACAATTAGGTCAATGAACGTATGTTACATCTTATTTACCGACCTTAATAAATGATCAAGTCATCAAGGTAGTGAGTCACTCGCAACCGCTGCTGAAATTCAATTCTGTTGTTTCTGTAAATTGATACGTACGTAGCGGAGGTCAGTTATTAATTTAGTAGTGCAGATGTGAGATCATTGTTTGCTTTATCAGTAATTCAGGGTTAAAATCTTACAAACAATCGATAGTCGACTCGTGTATGAAAAATCCGAAATTTTCTTTTTATTTTTTACTTTTATTTTATGAGTGTTGGGGTCTCTATGTGGTCACCTTTCACCCCCTTAAAGTATTGCATATTTCTCCGGAACACCCTGTATTATTTTGTATTTGAGCACGTTCAGCTGTAAATTAAATTTTTGAAACAATACAGGTCTATATTTACGCTTATTATTTATACTTATTACTTATTATATTTTAAACCAAAATGTGTTAAAATTTTCGCAAACGTGTATGGCGGTTTTTCTTGATTAATAATTTTTTTTTCGACATTTCATACACTCATCTTTCCTTATATCATACACCCCTTAAAAGGATTTCAGTTTCCATGGTTACACCAATACACACTGTGTACATGTACATTTTCAACAGGGTTAAGTTGTCTTAAATCAGATGTTAATATTATTCTCTGCAATCCAATTACACATTTGAAGTGTGGATCGGAGAGTTATCATGTTGCAATCATTATTGTCGGTAGCATTATATTCTCCAAAATGTATACATACTAAATTGATACAATTAATCTGTCCCCAATATGCCAATGAGAGAATGTAATCTAGGCACCAACTTACTTACCTGCTACACTAATCCCTCGTGTAATTTGGACACCAAACTGAAAAATAGTCTTTAATCCTACTTGTAATCTGGGCACTAGGATAACTTGACTAGAATAGAACCTGAATATTGAATTGGAAAATTATATTTTATATTGAATGAATAGGTGCATACATATACGCATACTCAACGACTCAACATTACAGTTATACCGGAAGTAGCAAAAATAAAATCCTTTTATTAAATGTAAACATGTAAACACGTTTTTAATAACATGACGTGTTACGTTAAAATGAAATTTTCTTATTTGTAATATGTCTAAATAAACTAGGAAACATTAAAAATGAATGAACTTCAAAATGCATTTTAAGTTCATTCAGTTTTTAGTCTATTCATAACCTAGTTGTTTAAGGCATATACTGTAATGTACAACCTTTCAGATAGACTATGTAAAAATTCAGTCCAGTGCCCTAATTACATAAAGGATTAAGCACTTTCACTTCGGATCAGGTAACTACCTATACCTGGTGCCCAAATTACGCCCGCCAATCCCAACATATTCCAGGACATTGAGTAGATAGTGAGCAAAGTCAAAACGCAACATCTCTATTAATAAATTCATTAGCAAAATTAAATCTCTGTTGTTTAGTTTTTATGTAAAAAACGGTTTGCTTGCCGCTGAACAATTTTCTAATTCAAGGTAAATATTAATTACTAATTAATGTTTTACATTAAATCATATTATAAATGCAAATGCGCGTAGAAAAAATATCATTTTAATTGGAGATCGAATCCAGGTCTTCGGGTCGACGCTCTAAGTGAGCTACCAAAGTTAACTTACAGTAAAATGACAATTTTTCTATAACAACATGTGTAATTGCAAACATACAAAGTATACTAGATATAATCGCTTTATCAAGTTCGACAGACTGGCAATTCGTCAGCAACATATCATCTATCAAAGCTAATCTAGATTCTTTCATAATCTTATAAGGACCATTCCTTTTAGTACAAACTACATAATTTACATACTATACTACATGTAAAACACATCACATCGTCTTTGGCAATAAGTTTCTGGAAATTCTTTATTAGTGAGTCAAAAATTTCTTTTAACTTTTATCAACTGCACAAATGTCACACAACAGTCACAGAAAAATTACTCTATAAAGGGTAATCAGAAACTGTAAAAATAAAGATTTAAGTTTAATATATCTTCAAAACTAAACTGCCTTGGACGTGTAGTAAAATCAAATACAAACATTTACTGAATTCCTTTTGTAGATATGCCATACTATAATAAAATACACCAGTAAACAGGAAACTAAGTAGATATAATAGAAATTCGAGAATGTAATAAATGAATACAAGCGTAGAGTCTATAAAAGTCTATGAATAGAAACCTTTACGATACAACTGGAGGAAATCGGTAATAGATACCGACGTTACATGTCAATCACCTAAGACCAAGTGTTGTATAAACAGATTCAACTTTTCATGAGGAACCATGGAAAAGCTGATAGAATTATGAAAGGTAGGCAATCGATAATTAACGTAAAATTGCAGTGATGTTGCAATACACAGAAAATTCGTTACTGCAAGAAATTTGAAAATGGGGGTTTAAATTCGTAGACTAATTCCTACTTATAAGTTTAAATATACTAATTTTTAATCAATTCCACTTGTATTGTTGGCAGGATATTAGAAACACGGGTACAGTTATTTCTTCCGAGCTTAAGACGAGATAGCTTTAGCATCCATATATTGTGCAATAAACCAATAGCTTCGGGCAAACTACGGATAGGATTCATATTGGTAGATGTATGGTTTCTGTGTTTGAGATACATATGATTCAGTAACAATATTTATGTAACAAAATTAAATTGCATCTCTAACTTCTTTAATATAACATTTACTTTTACAAGAATGAAGAAATGGAATCTAAGTAATAATTTCCACAAGTCTTCTAATTTGCTAGCATTAATAATCTCTCTAAAAAGTAAAATGAACACAAGAAGCAGATGTATCAGTGTGGGAATTGTCACAACAAAATAATTTTCTTTTTGTACGACCATGCTATTTCGGATCGTTTACCATACTTGGTTTTAGAACAGTAGGTTATATTTACTGGTTGCTAAGCAAAAACGCGTCGGTAAGTAATTACTTACCGTTCAGTTCTGTCAAAAACAGAACGGTAAGTAAATTATATGTAATTTATAAAATAAATGCATGATCTTTAGATGTCTCTTTCGTGAAAAATCATTTATTTTCTAAATAATTGGACTATTTAAACAAATGTATGTTTTGATTTAAATTTACTGTTACAAAATACCCAAAAATAATAGTAATTACAAACGTATCCATGGTAACGATAAAAATATCGTGACATTCAAAAATAAAATTACAAACGTATCCATGGTAACGACAAAACCTGCTTAATGTTACATTATACAAAATAAATTATCTTAAATCTATTTTTTTACCATTTTCGAGATATTTCCTTAGTTAATACCTTTGTATTCATAGTGATCGTACAAAAAATAGTATAAGCATCTCAAACAGTAAGGAGTTTACCGATCTCCTCCAATATTGGCGACTGAGCGAAGCGAAACATGAGGCGAAACATTGTCGTCGATCGGTAAACTGTCCTTACTGTTCTTGATACTTAATATACTATTACGGCGACTTTCAGAGCAGCATACAGTTGACAAATTCAGAGAAGTAAATGCCTACTTATAACTATTTATTGTACGGAAATTCACATGTAATGGCAAACGGATCTCAGCAAATAGTATGTAATAATCGCAGATACCTATTTTTGGAAATAATTGTACAAACAAACATAATTGATTATCGGTATAATTTATGAACTATTAGTCTTTTCTGTATTATATTATTACTAAGATATTGGTATATAATAAATTTAGAATATCAAGACCAAAATATATTCAGATAGCTATCTCCTAAATATGTTATTAACAAAAACTTTCTCCTTTTATCTTCTAATTTAATTTTTAAATTATCATTTTTTTTATTTATTAAACTGTTAATTTACAATATACTTTAATTAAATAAATAGTTGTAAAGCTATGCAACCACTGTCGTTTTAACCTTCTGATTACTGGTTGGGTGGTAAGTTGTTCGACTAATTGGTTGGGATGTCCGCCAAGATTATTATAGTAAATTCTTGCGAATCTATGGATTTCTTCAGTTATATATGGAATTTGTAAGTCGATGTGCAATGTATCATTTCTGACATACCAAGGGGCATTTGCTATGATACGGAAAATCTTCAATTGAAATCATAGAAGTATTTTTGTATGTGAGGCTTTTGCACATCTAGAACTAGACCCCATAGGCCCACACCGGTTTCAAGATGACCTTGTATAGCAGTATCTTGTTGAACAGAGAAAGCTGGGATCGCCGTCCGAGTAGCCAATCCATTTGTCGAAGTTTGATGTTTAATTGTTTCCTCTTGGCCTTTATATATTCCCGCCAGGTTAATTCTTGGTCTAAGTGCAAACCGAGATATTTTACTTCGGTTTTAATTGGTATTGAGGGATTATTGATTGTTAATTGTGAACACTGAGTACGTTTATTAGTAAAGGTTATTTGAGCAGACTTGTCACTATAGACTCTAACCCTCCAATGCCCGAATGAATCTTCTAGTATATTGAGGTAGTTGTGTACATTTGCTGCTGCGGCTTTTGTTGTGTAATTGTCGGATAAAATTACTGTATCGTCGGCGAACATTTCTATTACGGTGTGTTGGGTGGTTGGTATGTCAGAGGTATAAATTAAATAGAGAAGCGGTCCCAGTACGCTGCCCTGTGGCGCACCTGCAGAGATTTGTTGGTAGCTTGAAACTGTATCATTAATTCTTACTTGGAGTTTTCTCTCATTAGATAGGACTTTATATCAAATTTTAAAACTTTAATGAATGAATAAAACTTGAAATTTTTTTATTTTGTGCATATTTGTTCTCTACACCATAAAGAACGGTACCCAAGTGAGAATTGCTATCTATTAGCTTTTAGAATTATTTGTTGTATTTAAAAAATAGCTTCTATTCCCAACACTTTTTCTCTTAACTTGTGCTTGTGTATATTTTCGTTAAATCCTGGAATTAATAATATTAACCAAAGCCGAATGAATCATAACTATCTTATAGTAATTGATGGAGATATTATTATTTATCATTATATTTATCATATTATTAGTTATTGTTGTTCTGTAGAAAATCCGTTGGAGATTTTGTTTAAGTAATTGGTAACTGTTCGAAACGATAAAAGTTATTTAGTAACGTTAGTTTTGAAGTCATGTTACAATTCTTGAGCAGGTATGCTTCAAACGGTCAGTTGTTTCATTTGTCTAACTATATCGATATATTTTTCAACGATGTTTAAAAAATACTATCTTCGTGGTTTTAAATGTTTTGTTTTTCAATTATTATCAAAAGTTGATGTACGAGTATTAAGTGACTTAGAAGTAAACACAGTACGTGATGAAATAAGTAAGTGCAGTGCTAAATATTTAGATAGACTATCCAGCAATCCATACTATGCCAGACTATGCAGTTAACCTGCTTGACAATAATGTACAAACACATAGACTCAAACGATTTAAACCTTTAGTTTTACCTCACAGATTTTAATGTCTCCTTCCTGTTTATAATGTCTCCATTCTGTTATAACAAAACCACTGTGCATCAGCAAGTCAAAACAGAGATGTATTCGTTGGAATACTCTTCCATGCCCTTAGTGACGCCCTATTGTTATTATTTACATGACCCTGGATTTACTCATTGTATATTTTTACAGATTGTAAATAAAACATAAACATATATAAAAATAAAGAAAAAAATTATTATCCTCTATTATTCTTTTGTTTAAATAAGACGTTAAGATTCAACATCGTAGAAACCAGGTTACCACAAAAGAACTGCGGGAATGCTAATCTACACTAATTTAATTTTCCTACTACGTATCTAGAAAGCTCCGTCTACTGTATTAGCAACACACTAATAAACGAAAGTGAAACCTATCTAGCGTGTGGCTGCGTGGTTGCTAGCTTCGTAAGTACAATACTTACGCGACAAGGAGGATACTTACGGGACGAGGAGTACTTGTTTTATTTTGTGACAAACAGCAACACATTTTACAGTAGTTTAATTAGTCAAATACAATACATTCAAATACAACAAAGAAAAAAGAAATCTACTTATTCACATTTATTGTGATAGTAAAATTTGTACAATTTGAAAGTGCAACTGTTGGCTTATTTTCTTTTTCAGTCTCACATACTAAACCAGTTACAGTTTCAGTCAAATTAAAACTAGTGGTACTTTCATTTTGAATTTCATCACGAAACACTTGTTCCTTGGTACTGCGCTTGGTATCACTGTATCCATGTAAAATTTTATTCGCGACTTGAATTTTATTGGCGATCGATTCGGATATATAGCCTTCAGCAACCGTTCCACTCTTCCAGCCGCCGTGCCTCTTTAAGTCTAGAATGTCAGTACCTGATGCATTTGCCAACAATGTAGCAGAAGTTCGTCTGAATGAGTGCCCAGTGTACATAGTCGCTTCTTCTAGCTTTAAAAATCTAGCGATTTCATATGGGACCTAGAAAGAGCAGAACAGATAAGAATCATAATAATCATTCATCATGGGTGCCTACCTTAGCAATGGTATGTTTTCCAACTACCTGGTTGACACATCGGCCACGTTCATAGCGGTAAAACAGTCGTTCATCTTGTGCATTTCGGGGTCTGAGTTTTATGTAGTCACGTAATAGTTTTAAATAATCAACCTGGCTATCTGCACTATTCGACACTACAAAAGTTCTCGGCATGTTGTTCTTAGACTCTTTAATATTTACAACTGCTACATTTTCTTTATCATATTCTACATCCTTCAATTTCATTTTGTGAAGCTCATCACCACGACAGGCCCCTGCCACCCCCATAATAGTAACAACCTTCATCATTAGGTAGGTTTGATTAGGTGCTTCGACCAAAAATTTCTCTATTTCTTCTTTAGAAAAAATCTTCGACTTTTTCGGCACAAATCCCTGATTTTTCCTTTTCAAAAACATTTTCAGTTTCGTGAACTTTGAAATATCCTGATTCTTGTTCAATGAAAGTGTCATTTTCAACATTGAGTATTCTGACCATAAACTCGATGGCGATTTTAAAACTGTTGATCTCTCTTGAAAGTATGCCAACAAAACGTTTTCGGAAATATTGTCCTGAACACCTTTTTCTTCGCACCACTTTATGAATTGTTGGAAAGTTAGGTTATATCGCTCACTCGACTTTGCAGGCAACAATGAGCCTAACGCGATTCCAGCGGCTCTTTCAATTCCGTCACAGCCGTCACATTCCATAATTATTACGATACCAATAATCACAAAATAATAAACTATAATAAGTACCTATTGGGGATTACACACAATTAACACAATTCATGACGTTTGAGACGAAAAATGAAATGTTTGTAAAAAAACAAAAGCTGTTGCTCTGGTTGTTACTGCCAAGATCCAAGGCACGCTGGTGACAGGGCGTATTTACTATTCTTTTAAAATAATTATAAAACGTTGGTATTGTTGATGCTTCGTAGTAGGAAAAATTTAATACAATACACGATGCTTAAGTTTCTTTTTTAGCCTCGGAGGCTTCACGGACCTCGGCTTTCGCCTCGGCCCTTGAACTACCTCCTCGCCAAAAAAAGTTCACTTACGCATCTGGTAATGTAAATAACTATTAATTGATTGCCAAAAACTAAATATTTAATTAAGTATTTTAATAGTTTACGTCCTAGTTATTAATAATAATTTATCAGGCAGACGTTTTGACATATTTGTTTGAACTAAATAATTAATTTGTCAGATAGCTACAAAGTGAATGGAATTACTAATTAAGAGAGATAGTTTATTAACTTCTTAGGACATCTTTAATTTTTTAATTATTTCCATTAATGTTTTTCTATAAAACAAATTAGTCCATTGATTTCAAATAAAAATATATTAAAGATACATCTTTTTTCTAGGCCCGCCTTTAAACACTTTTCAATATTTCTCTTTTGTTTTTGAAATATACGTGGTCGCATTGGAGGTGTATGGTTCTAACTTAATATCTCACAGGTGAGTTAGGTCAGTTCACCTCAAATACGATGACGTGAGTAATAAGTATTAAAATTGTTGATTTCTATGAGATATTTCCTGTAAAAAGAACAATTTAAACGAAAATCGGTTACAAGAGGGACTTAAAGGAATATCCCAGCTTTTAATGATACCAAACCTACAGTAATTCCATACAAATTACTTGAGACTTTATACTAATTTCTAAACGTCTTTGACGACTTTCTACATAACTTGTATGTAATAATGTAGCGGGCCCGACTCCCGAGTACATCTTGAGATGTGTGACGTAAACAGATTCTTAAAAACCATAGAACATAAATAGTTTGCCGATTGTTGGTACATTAGCAGTTATTAAATATTCTTTTTCTGTTTTGCGTCTATAATAATGCTGTTAAAGCACCCAAAACAGTGCGTTTATAGCTCATTTGAGTGCTTTAATAGCCCAATTTTTTAAAAGTTGATAGCATTGAAAAAAACAAAAAATTGACAAAAACTTCACTCTATGTAAAAATTGGAATTTGCAAATGTCACATCAATGTTGCCAACTACCCTACATTTTGAAATTGCGATTTTTTTTATTTAAAAGGGAATAAAAGGCGTAAAATAGCATAAAAAACTCGTTTCATGAGTCATTATTGCACTTGTCCTTTAGAAAACGAGCCGCAAGCGGCTCGTTTTCGAAGTTTGAACTCATGCAATAAATCTTGTCTTATGAAACTCTTTAACATACTATTTTACCATTTCTTATTATTTAATTATATATAATTAGATCATGATCTCTTGTTAGTGATATGTTATTTCTATAATGTATGCCTGTTTTTCCGAGACCGGGTTAAAAAATTTCACGAATTAGCTCCGTAATGAATTTGGTTTATTTATGTTATAAATTTATGTATAGGTATGGTCTTAGTTACCATCCTGTTAAAATAATAATGTAAAGTTTTTAAAAAGCAGTAGACCGGCTTGAGATGAAACATTCAAGTTTTTCATGAATACCGTAAACATACCTCAGAGTTAGATCGATGATGAATTTCTCCCGAATCGTGATGTAAAACACTAAAATAGAATTTCTAGCATTTTTGATGTTCATTCGAGTTTACGTTAGTTTTTCAGCCTGGGATAGTTTGAAGATTTAAGAAGTTGCTTTTAATGATGGTAAATACTTATAAAATTGGATAAAGCACTGAAACTGTTTTTACGTTTCAGACTTACTTTAAAAACAGTAAAGAAACACTTTTGTGAAGCTGTAGATTACTGTCAACAAGCACCGTTTGAATAGATTAGTAAACTGAACACTAACTAATTTAGAAAATGAATCACACGTGTTTCTACAAAATAACTTACTTCTATATTTTTATATCTACCCTCGCTGCAAACACTCTTGAGAAATATTTACGTATTAAGCTTAAAGTTCAAGGACGAAAAATATCTTGCTACCTGTATGAAATGTATGTAATACCAAATATATTTACTGTACATTTGTTTGCACTCCGCTTTAGTGCAAGCAATTTACATAGTGCCTAGTACTGTTTATCCGTATTTTGGTATGGCATCATTAACCCTCACCGTTGATTAATGATCTTGATTTCCCACAGTTTACGTATTAAACTAGCATGACTTATCTTGTCAAAGACCTTACATACACATGACAATGTAAACTACCACAATAATTAGTTCCTATTTTCATGGCAACTCTCATTTGAAGAGGAAGTGGTTTATCAAATTTTCATGCATGTGGGTGGGTTTCTGAAATCCTTTCGTAGATGTATCCCAATTTAACGATCGTACCGTATTTGTTTATTAGCGTACAGTTTTGTAGATGTTAATATTGATGAAATAACCGTCTCCTTTATTTTTTACCAAGCCTCTAAATAACTTATAATTATATTGATTTCTTAAGAAATACTCGTGCTGAATTTTTCTTCTCTGGAAGGTTTTGCAATTATCCCGAAATAAACTTTGTTATTTTTTATCAAACATACTTGTTTGCAACGGTTTTGCTTCTAACAAAATTAGATACATTTTCTTTCTTATGCTTTACAATAACTGGAGAAATACAAATATATGTAATTGAATGTTGTGGGGTTTCGATGAGTTCGAACGAAATTAAATCACATAAAATTATACTGTAGAAATATATTGATAAATAATAAATTTAATTAAGGTAGAAAGTCACCCAAATCTAAAGTCAAGCTAGCTGCTGTATATGAATAAAATCAACTTTAATTCACATATGAACATTATAGAAAATTAAAAAATTATTTATTTGTTGTTTAGCACACAAAAATTGTCATTTTAAATCAGAAAACAAACTAATAATGATAACATCGTTGTTCGCTTTACTAACGTAGTATACATTGATGCGTAAGATTTGGCAACGCAATGTACAATCAGTATTTGACGTAAAACCAAAGTGAGGTTAGAGTTTGCTAAAAATTATTGACTGCTGCACGTTAAATAGTTTTATGCGGTGTTATGAATATGATTGTGACCATAAACTATTTTTTGATGACATCATAAAAGAACAAGTGTGTGATATAGCTTCAATTTGGTCGATTCGCAGCCCTTCTTGCCAAGTTGTCAAATACGTTCACAGATCAGAAACATACTCCCCCAATGATAATTCTACAAAACGTCATGTTTTGAATATAAAACTTGCAGCAGGTAGAAGATTCTTGATACTATTTCCTATTATCATTATAATTTTTTGTGTATAACATTAATTAATCAAAAATTGATCTTCAACGATGATCGATGCCGGTATTGGGGCAAGTCAAATCAACGCGATTCTCACATCACTTGACATGTCTGCTGTGAGCAAAACAACGTTGAAGCAAGCAGGGGATATTATAGGGAAGTCAAGTAGCGAGAAAAAGTTGCGAGAAAGCTTTGCTTCAAGAACGGGAACTAACAATACAAAGGCCGTTTTAAGTTTATCACTGTTTTTCAATATTGCAGTACAGAACTTCGATCCTTTTTATACACATATAAACGGTTACTAATGAACTTCATATTTACTCACTTATTAATCAAAAATTAGACTGATTTGTCTACTCAAAGTGTCTCTTTAATATAGAGCACGCACTCAGTAGTCCGCGACCACATCGCCGAACCACGTCTGGGATCACGTACAAGTAATGAGAAAAATCAATGTTATTACAATTTTCATTTTATTTCATTCAATTTTATTTATTATATTTGATTTCATCTACTTAATTTATTTACGTATATCATTATTTTCAAGTAATATAAAAAATACCAACATAAATTCATCTAACATATCAAATTTGAATTTCTGCGCGAAGCAACGTTGCCAGATCATATAATAGGGTTTTGCATGTGCAGGTACTTCAGTCATCAGTTTCCGGTTACAGCTGGAATACAAGGTTATAATCGAAATATCTCATTAACTAAGAGGTAAACTGCAGTTTTTTTAACGTCAATATAAAATACAATTTCTAAACCATTGTTACATAGTTTTTCATATACATGGTGAGTTGTTTAAATATAAAACTTTCAAGTTGTTCTTGAGCATACTGTGTAAACCCATATACATCAATGTATTTGACTGCAACTTTGTTAATCGTTTTTTCAGTATATACGTGGTGAAATGCCGTTTTTCGGGTATCAATCGAAAGAGCAACATTGAATTTACCAAATATACTTAAATTATGTAATTCTTGAGTTGTAAGGTTTGGGTGACTTTCTACCTTAAGTGAAAATATCGATAACAAGATAATTGTGCTATTTTGTATTTGTAGACAACCGAGTACATTAGTTTTTTAATTTTGAAACACTGCGCTTTTCATCTTGTTTCTATTTATACAAACTGCGAAATAACATTAATAGTGAAGACTAGTGGTGACTAATTGATCTATTTTATGCCTAAGATCGTACTTAGACTAGATGAAAACAAAATTATGTTTATAGAAAACTCTTTATTAAATCTACTTAAATATACATGGTGTCCATTTAATACGCAATTGTTTGATAAAGTACTTAAGATTATGCAAGGTGATTCAGAAAAGCAGAACAAATAAAGCTAGGCGTCTATTCAATAAAAAATAGCTTTTTTTGAATCCGTTGCTAATGTATATATTTTTTTGTAACAGTTTGGTAAGGTTGTAATAAAAATAGTCACAGTTTATTCATTTATATAAATTTAAAACCAATTATTTGCAGACAGTAGTACGGGAGTTCAACACTATTAAATTTTCCCCAAGTTTTCTTTATTGTGCAGGGTGCTGAAAATTATAAATTATGTATATTATAAGATTAAATGAAATTAAATTAGTTTAATTAAAAAATTTATAAAGTGGCAACGCCGCACCTGATCAAGAAAATATTTTAAAATTGGATAAAATCTTAGCCGAGGTCTTAATATCCGATGAAACATACACGGTATTCTATTTGAGAAAAATTGAATAAATTTAAAATCAAAATTTCAAAGTTTTTGAGCATCCTGTATATAAACAAATCTTCGAAACATTTTAATAGTGCCTGCAACACTCTGGCATTATGTCAATGTTAAACGGTGGGCAAATAATGTTTTAAAATTCAAATAAATTAATGTGTGATTTATTTATTCCGACTTTGCCAAACTAAAACATTTAAGAAAAAAAAATAAATTGGTAACGTTCGTACTAAATATACAACTAATGCAGGGAACAATTCCGGGTAGAATATATAGGGTATCCTATTTAAAAAAAGCATAGCTTCATTTGTTCCGCTTCCTTGGAACACCCTTTATAGTTGTAAATATTTTTATAGCATGCAGCTTTGGCAACCAAGAGACTTTTGTATTAAAGTTTTTTCTCGATGTTTAATAGTTTAGAAGATATCCAACAATTGCACACTAAATTTACATGAGAGGTACAGAATTTCAAACAAAATGCCTTTAAACAATTAATTCGCCGCCCACTTTGAGTTCATCAGTAAGGGAGGCTTTGTTTGAAACCCTGCACTTCTCATCTTTTGTTTGAAATTCGGCACCTCTCATACACAGTGAATCAAAAGGTAAGGAATAAATTTATTATTTTAAAAACGTTTAATATTTAAAAGAATCGCCCAGACCCGTCGATTTTATGTTTTTCTGGGATTATTCTACAAACATCTTTTGTTATACAGGGTGTCTCAAAAAATCCTGACTAACATCAACTTTGGTTTTTCAAATAGTAACCCCCCAATATTTTTTATTAAATACTCTATATACCAAAACCGATTGTTTTGAGTTATTGACACTTTAACTCTGACAGCCAGGAAGTAAAATTTTTAATTTTTAATATTTTACTTTTAAAAAAATCCCTAAAACTCAACGTGTTTGAACGTGTCCAAGCGATTATTTACATAATTAGCGTTTTTAAAATATTGAATTTATTCCTTGCCTTTTGACCTTACTGTATATTTAAATGGTATTTAATAAAGAGTTTGTTTATTAACACATTACCTATACACTAAAAGCCTTATTTAGACATTACAAATGAGTATGCGACATAACTATTTCAAGGCTGAAGAATTTTTTAGGTAACCTATTAATGCAAGGTACAGAATTTGAAGACACCTTCACCGATTTAGAGTGTGCTGCTTGAAAATCTTTAAAAGTGACACAAATGCTTTTAGAAAATACAAAATCTGAATACAAAAAAGAAATTGTCAATGAATTTCTGAGGAATTATCAAGCATTAGGTTGTAACACGATTCTTAAAATAGTTCCTTATACCACTTGGACATCTTTCATCCGATATTGGTGATAATCTTGACATATCCAATACTGACTATTGGATATCTGTGACATGAGTTCCAAAACTCATTACAGAAGAGTAAAGAAAAAAGCATTTCAAAACAAATAGTAATAGTTTGTTTCTACTGCTTTTATTAGAACTAGAAAATAAAACAAAATGCATAGAGTTAATAAAGAAAAATAATAACATGGAATTTATGGCCTAGTAATATTAGTTTTTTATATATTAGAACTGTAACAACAATTTTCAAACAAAAGCTCTGAAAAAGGCTCTTAAGACTAAACATGCTGTAAATCGGTTTACTTCTTCATTCATTTGGCGATGAATAGTACAAAACATATATTGATGTTTTGCAAGAGAATCTCCTTTGTATCTTTCTTCCATAGTAAATACCAATTAATTTATCACAAATTGACCACAACCAAAAGAAAATAAGTTATAAAAAAAATATATAATTGCTACAACCCATAACTTGGAAACCAGGCCCCAGAAGCAATAAGCTTGTGCGGGAGGGAGGGGGCGATTATTATTATTACGGAGGCCCTACGTGCGGCTGCAGCCGACTTATAGATGGAACAGCGCAATAAAGCATTAAAGAAAATTAATATTTGACGTATTGCTTAAAATATCCTCGTAGTTATCGATGTCCTAAAAATTATTTTATATAAAATCAGTATCAGTTACCATTAGAGCAATTTCTTTCGGCTAGATTAGATTTGATAATGAGCATTTCAGCTAATAGTTTCTTACTTGACTCTTTTCTACTTGCAAGTATCTTGTACTCAATGAAAACCTACATTTGTAAATACGAATCGTATTTTATATTTTTACGTTTTATTGAAAGCACTGAAGCATTAACGTAAACACTTCTGCGGATCTTCGAAGTTTGCCCAGAACTATCGACGTTTACGATTACAGTTTTGAAGAAAGACAATTAAACTTAATTTGATCAAAACGAGCTTCTTTACTTTTAGTTAATGTAACTTTCTGTAGAAAATGGACTCGTTACATAATGAAGCTAGTATTCTTTATTATTGAATATACGATATGTAGTACATGCATAGTACCTACATATATGAAGCTAACTCATATTACAACTGAACAAACAGTTTTGTACATTTTGTTTGATTAATTTAATATGAAAGCTTGTGTACTTGCAAATAACTAATTACTTAAAAGCTTAACTTAATTACAGGCAATTTTACAAATTGAATATATTGACCTGTTGCTAAGCATGTCATTTTCCAATTACCATTTGTGTAACCAGCTGCAAAATGATCGTGTTTTTCACACTAGACGTGAAGATGTCCCCAACGACCGTGGTGAAATGAGAACACTTCGTTTACGAGTAACAGATAAGGTTTTTTCTAATTCTGTCCGAAAGCATAAAAATCAAGAAAACTGAAATAATATTTTGATAATCATTCTACAATTGCCGCGCGATATAATGATTGCATCGCGTTAATCAATCGGTTTTGATAAATAATCTTCTTAGTGTAGTATCAAATGCATCAATGTGAAAAAACCCCATTTTGACTACCAAAAAATAAGTATTATGGAACGGGATCAGAAAAAAATCCTTTTTGTCAACTAAAATGTCAACTTTGCAATTATCGTTTTCAGTGTCAAAATGATGTTCTTTCCTTCACTTTTGTAAAATAGTAAAAAATAGTATATTTTTTGTAACAAGAGATGAAACATCTGTTTCTTTTTGTGAGATGATAATTTGTTCACGATCCGCGTAACGGCAAGTGAGCAATCTCACGAAAAAAAAAAGCGGATTTTATCTCGAATCGTAAATACTCCATTTAGTCTTTATTATAATTGTATAACAGTTAAATTAGACAATACAAATTTATTTTTGGTTATAATCAAGTCGAACTAAACAAAGATTAATGTGCGAAAAAATAGAAAGTAGACTATTTTCTCACAGTTTACACTACGTTAAAATTTTACTCTCATCTCTAGAAATGGAAGTTGTGTGCTACTATGGAAGTGATTAAACAATTAACAGTTTGCACACAGTAATTTTGGTTTAGTTTGTTTTGATTACTTATGACTAAAAATAAATAAATTGTGTCTGAAGTAATCGTTCCAAAATTATAATGCAAAAAATAGCATTTACATGACAAAAAGTTGTTTTTTTATATCATGAAATTTCATTCAGGTGACAAAGTGTAGAGATATCACAGAAGCGTAATATTATATTAACCTTATTAACAAAAATGTCAAGAAAGATGAAATTTATTAAAGAAATGTAGCATAAACATTCTGTAGCAGACATTTTTCTTACATTTAAGAGCGCTCATTTATAGAAACATTCTTAGGAATAATTATAATCGTATTGCCTTCGAAATGGTTCTCGTCTTTCTCTTACGACTAACCACATCAGAAATGTATTATACCCCTTTCTATTTCTTCTCCACGGTAAGAACTACATCTAAAAGCTATTTCTGGTAACTGGCAGACATCTCCTTACCTCTTTATATCTACCTCAATAGTTTGTATACTCTCTTCCAAATTGACTTTGACAGCAAAGGATGTTGACATAAAGGGTGTGCACGATAAAATCTGGCCACTTAAATATGACATAGAGATAAATATGACATCAGGCGTCCCTACACTGCAGGTACTAAAGTGGAATTGCAACAATAGCTTCTTTGAATTGATATCTTGCTGTAAATGTCAGTTTCAAAGTGTTTTTATTGTGTAGTTTCCAAATAAATTCAAAAGAATACGAGCTTAGTCAAAAAATATTGAGCAAACATTCTGAAAATCCTGCAATGTCATATTGCGCGATCGGAAAATGTCAAAAAATATCAAAATCGGCCGTAGCAAATGTTTTAAACCACGACCTTCTAGATTTCACAAGACGACGTCTCTTATCCGGCCTGGGCACTTTTACGATTTCCCATATAAACTTTGTTTCTGAGAAAACGCAAAATTTCGCCGTTTTGGCGCTAGCTGCCACGCTGATGTTTATTTGTCACTTGATGATGTATAGGTTAGGTAACCCTTACAAATGTCAAGCGTTGCATGTTTACGTAAATATTTTGGGAATTAATTAAATAAACTTATATAATTAAATTAATTATGTTATTAAAATTAATTTACAAGTTGGTAAGTGGTTTAATAACATTATTGAAATTACAATTTTATATCTTTCCGTGAGCTGAGTTTAGGATATAGAGAAAGTGAGCAGTAAGTACATTATCTGTTCACGTTTTTGCGATGTTTCTGTTTGCCAAACAAGGTTTTAGCAATTTTTAAAGAATTATATTACTAAGTTCCTCCTTGTGGTCGTGGCAAACAAAGAACTGTGAAGAAGCAATTGGAGTTAGAAGTACCTAGTGATGTTAGAATATTAGACGGATTACATTCTCCAGGTAAATGTTCTACAATCTGTATTACAAGTTCGATTATTTGGTTGAATAAAAGTGTAAATCTTCTAGTGGAGTATTTTAATGCACCTCTGTCTTGAAGATTTACAAATCCTATCAGTGAATTTGAACAGGAGGCAGCCAACAGAGAATCTAACAGGCTATTGACATTCAATCCTTTCTTCAGTTTTTTTGCAATGAATCCTGCCAGAAGGGCTACAGATGCTGAAAGAATTCCGTAATCGAGATGCATAGATAAGGTTTGAAGTTCTTTTATTAATTTTGTTATATTTTTAGGAAGTTCGATGTTGAAATTTATTCTTTCAGGTATCTGTAATTGTTGATCTGCCGAAATAAGGAAGTATATACTATTTTGCTGTTGAGTGTTGGTGTCCATAACCCCAACGTAAGATTTTAAACCATTTTTATCGTAAGGTAAAATTTGAAGAAAATTCATGAAATGATATTGTAGGATCACTTCCTACTATTACACATTGCAATGCTGCATTTATACTTTTTTCTGCTAGTGCTTGCCATTACTAAAGTGAACGAAAAAACATCAACAAAACTACGGAAATTTAAACAAATAACAAGGAAATAAGGTAATTATATTAAAAAGTAAAGAAAACTGCCTTAGAAGATTAGGAAAATATAATTTATTGACGATACGCGCAAAACCGACAAAACTATAAAAGCGCGCGAAGTTAGCGTAGTTTGAAATTGGCGTTTACGTGTTATATATCCGTTTCCGCCTGTTGCGTGTTTGGTGTCGCCAGCGGAGAAACACTTGAACTAATTGAGTGCGCAGGCCGGATAAGAGACTTCGTCTCGTGAAATCTAGAAGATCGTGTTTTAAACAATTTCTCTGAACACTTAACAATACATAGGGAGCAAGATTCCGGTACGAAATCGGGTGCAATATGTAAAGAAACGGAAAGGAAGGTGATGCAAGCTTTCACGCAGAATCTGAACTTGTCAGTGGGGGATGGGGCCTAAAAGCATGGAACATCTTCATTATATGTTCAAAAAGTAAAAAACAAGGGTGGACTGAAAACATTCAAGGTGCAGAAAGTTCCTGATCGGGATACAAAACAAAATTCCAAGGTGAATGCCTTCGCAAAAAAAACTGTACACCAATTTTTTAACGAAAACAAATTGTGTAAAAATGGACGACGAGAGGTACGTCAAAAATGACTTTCAACAGCTTCCCGGTCAAGAATTTCTTACTTGCAAACAACTTTGCGAAGTTGACGACAAATACAAACAAAAGGAAATTTCTAGAAAATATTCGGTGTGGCAAACGACCCGCACTCTTTGCACTTGCGGGCGAAAAAGAAGTTCAAGTTTTGTAACGAAAGGGAACGATCAACACTGAAATCTACGCCTGCTACCATTTATAAGAAGTCATAATGTTTCTAGTCTATTTTGGCCAGAACTGGCCACATGTCACTATGCCAAACAAGTCACTGACCGGCATGCAAGGAATGGGATCACTTTTGTACCTTGTGGATAGTAATCCACCAAACAGCCCCAAAATGCGGCCGATCCAACAATACTGGGCTATTGTAAAGTAAACACTCAAAAAATCAAAAGAAACTGCTAACATATTGTTGACTTTCCGAAAAAGTGAAATAACGCGACAAAGAAATTATTAATACGGCTGTACAAAATTTGATGTCTAATGTAAAACGAAAAGTTAAAACTCTTAGTTATTGACAGTAATAATGTACAATATATGAACATACGTTTCAAAAGCAACATACATGTTAAAAGTTAATAAGAGTTTTAAGTAATAAATAATTTCAGAAGACCCTACTTTGTTGATGTTTCTGTGGCCAGATTTTTTTGTGCACACCCTTTACATCTGCAAGTACTTATTGGGTTAAATTTCTCAATAAAGGAAGATGCCTTATTTTAATGTGAATTTGTTTAGTCTGCTGATAGTGATATAATAATAATAGGTCCCATTATTCCCTTAGGGGTAATGGGCATAGGGTTTTAATACAGTTCTATCAACTGTTCTTGTCCACGGCTATTTGTACTAGCTCCGAAATTGTCATCTTTATTTCCTTTTCAATTATATTTGTCCAGGTATCTGTTGGATGCCCCCTTTTTCTGCTTCCTTCAGAATTCCATTTTAGTATTTTCTTACAAAATTACACTTCTATTTTTGCGTAGAGTGTGCTCCGGCCAGTCATACTTTCTACTTCTTATCTTTATATTTATATCTGTTTGGTCTGCTCTTCTCCATAACTCTTCATTTCTAATGGCTTCTGGCCACCATATCTTCAATATAGCCAGCAAAAAAACGATTTACAAACACTTGTAGTTTCTGTTTTATTGTACCAGTAACCACCCATGATTCTGATCCATATATGTAACACCGGCTTCACCATAGAATTAAAAATCCGCACTTTGGTTTTGATATTTAGACTTGCATGCCACAGTTCACTAAGTTTTATATAGTTAAGCACTCCTTGCTTTATTAATTCGACTATTCACATTCACACCATCTGCGACCGACACCACACTTCTCAAATAAATGAAATAATGTACTCGTTCTATTTTTTAATAACATGTTTTTTGGTCGATCCACATTTAGACACATATACTTTGTTTTCCTAATATTAATCTTCAATCCCACCTTTGCTGTTTCCTCAACTAAATTATTCAACTTTTCTTGCATAGACTTGCTGGTTTTTGAAGTGACACATATATCATCTGCAAATTCCAAATCGTTCAACGTTTCTGCCATATTCCACCTTATTCTTCCTTGTTTAGTCCTCCTGCACTAAAATAAATAATAGTGGAGGAAGAATACAATCGTGTCTTACACCATATGTTGTTGGGAAGGCTGATGACAGTGTTCCATTATGTTCGACCTTACATTTATAATTGTTATACACTCCCTTAATTAGATTAACTACCTTGGATGGTATCCCTCTGCTTCGAAGGGTATTCCATGTACATCTTCCGATAAGGGTGTCAAAAGCTCGTTAAAAATCCACAAATACTAAAGTATAGTGGTGCGTTGTACTCGCAAGATTGCTCTATTGATGATTGCCCTAAAGCCACATTGCTCATTGCTTAATTCTTCATCTAATGTTATCGCCATTCTTTCCTTTACAATTTTGTAAAATATTTTGTTTACACTGCTGAGTAGAGTGATCTACACTCCTTCTCTCCAATCTTTGGGAATCTTTCCTCATTCCATATTTGAACTATTAGCGGTTTTAATATTTTCATTGCTGTACCGATTTTAAGTATATTCGCTGAAATCTGATCAATACCCGGAGCTTTGCGATTTTTGGCCAGTTTTATAGCTCGTTCACTTACCTCATTCGTAGGTCTATTCTAATGTTAAGTTCTGGTCCCAACCTGATATCTTCCTCGAGAGTCTCTGTGATACCTGCTTGTTCTTCTTTTAACAACTCACTAAGGTATTATACCCATCTTGCCATCTGCTGTTCGTCGGTGCATAATAGTTTTCCACCTTTAACTTTAATTATCGTAGTTCGTTTACGGCTATTACTGCGATTTCTGATAGTGATAGTGATAGTCTTTTTCAATGTATGAACACCCTTATTTTCATTTTATTAAATTTCATGTTTTTAAGCAAACACTTGACTTACTCTTATATCTTACTCTTGAATTACTCTTATATCTCTGCAAAACCCTATACAACTGTGATTAAGAATACTTGTAATTGACATCCCTAAATGAGGGGACTGCCCATTCTAAATTAGAAGACTTTCGATTTTCAGAGTTCCAAGAATTCAATTTCTAACATAATTATTATTATTATGGATATCTTGAAAACAAAATTAAAATATCAAAAAACTTCGAACTGAGTTATATAACAAGTTCACCCACCTACACTTCATTGAACCATATTTTTCACTGCAAACGTCTTCAGACCAAAACAAGTTGTCAACAATCTGGAAAACTAGTTTGAGCAATGTAAACTATTAAACTAACAATTTTGTTCTGGGAATATCTGTGAAACTCACCTCAAAGATCCCTAAAAGGGAATCATTTGAAATATTTCTTACTATAAAGCTTCTTTAAAATATGAAAATGCACAAGGTCTTCTTTTTAGCTTTTCCAACGGAGTAGATGAAAAGGAAGTTGTAATTTTCTCGAAAAACAGTTTTTTATTTTAATAAACCACCTTAATAATTTAATAATTTCATTGATTACATACATTGATGATATCTTCCATTTATTTTTTGATTTAATTTTTGTGATATGCGGAATGTAAATTTGCTAATCGGCTAGTTGGCGCTAGTCCATGAGATATCTAAATCGAATATCATATCTATATCGTATCTATAGTCAAATATTTGATCTTTGCAGGTTGCTGTCATGAAGTATTCCACAATAAAACAATATACGGAGTGTCGCATTTATGATTTTTAATTACAAATTAGATTGGGTAAAGCAAAGAAAGTAGTTATTACAATTTTGAAGTTTATATTATCATTTTATGAGTAGTTTAGTTTCCTTTGGCGCCCCCAAATGAGCATAATCTTAAAATAATGGCTGCTAGATTAGCATTTGGTACCGATATTTCGCAATTTGCTACGTAGTTTCGCTACATTGGTCTCATCCTCTTAAAAGGTAATACAGCTAATTCTTTGAATACCGACAAACGCAGCTAAGAAGCAGAAAAGGCAAAAAACTTGGACAAAAATGGATATAAGTAAGATTTTTATTTAAAGACGCTAACTGTTTCCAAAACTAGTTAATCAGGATAGTTAAATCCCTAGGTGGTCAGGGTGATTTAAATCTACAAGAAAACATACTAAATACAAGTTCAAAATCAATTATAAAAAAACAATTATCTACACCTCAATAAACCCAACACCCTACCTTCAGTAAAGGATCACCATGCTGATATTAATAAACAGAAGATAGTGTTTGTGATTACAGGAGATCAATATCGCACAATTGCAACGTATTTTTTTAGTGTGATTACTGATACTGTCACCCTTCTATAAAATTTGTATTTCTAGTCCCACAGAAGGAATAAAACTGCCGTTGGTCAGGGTTGTTTGTTCAAATATTCTGTCTACTGAGACAAACTTGTATTTTTTCGATTATTATACGAGAGGTGATCAAAAGTTGTATTTTTTTAAATGGAACATCCTATATATTACTTGCTACGATGGAAGAGCTTGAAAAAGCCTTTTCAGAAATAGCTACACTTGCTATCTATTTTGGGCAGTTTCTGAAATACTTGCATTTTTAATTTAGAATTTTAATTTCGACTTATGGTGTTTGGTCATAATAATCTGGATTTCTGGATAATAATAGAAAAAATGTCAGTGAAAAACACGGTTATTTATATATGGATATTTCTCTGTCGTTAGCTCTTGTCATATTCTACTCGAATTTCATAAAAGTCGTAGCTTGTTTTCCTGAAAAGGTCACGTTCATAACACATACAAGTAGCTTACAGGATCCAAAGGTATATTATTATGATGTTAATATCTTAAACATAAAGGTTATGCATTATATAATACAAACGTGCACAATACTTGTCTGATTTATAGAAGTAAATCCCTTAAATGGAATTGCACATGTGCAATTTATTATTAATGATTATGTGCTGCGGTGCACGTTTGCTAATGTAACGATCTGAAATCTGTATTGAAATTGTAATTTTATTGAGCACTAAAAGGTTTGAATGAATAATTACCGAACATATATTTAGCGCATGCTTTTAGTAATTGTTCAGCATTTGTATGCGTACTAAAGAATGATTGATGTATGAGTGACAGTTTTGTAACACACCGCTAATTTATGTATATCCATTCATATGGCTTGTAACATGGTATACTATCATAAACATATGTGTATTTACAGGTTACAACATTTTTCAACTACTGATATTTTTTAGAAAGAACTTACTAGTTTACTACCTAATATCTATCCTCACTTCGTAAAATTCCTGGTGCATAGATTATTTTTTTGACAACCTTTACACTAATTATTCTATCGTTGATAATCGAACTAGGTGTCAGGAAATATAATTAATAAAGCTGTGTATAAAGCTTAAACAGTTTTCATATTTTTAATCTATATATACAACAATTCTTCCTCAAATACACTGACTCTAACACGTGGCTAGTAAAAAACCGGATAGTCGCCTTTTGATGTTACGGACCATCTTCGGAATTGCAGAAAAAATAGAACATCAAATCCTGACCTACAAAACTACACTTGCTTGAAATGATCAAATTGTATAGTAATTTTCTTTAGTTTCTACATCTAACCTACTTTCTCAATTTACTTTACAAAGTAAAACGTAATTATGCGTAATAGGCCTGAGATTAAACTAGTGATAATGATTATGTAAATTATAGCAGTAACGATTTTTGATTGCCGGTTATCGACGAATGATGGATTACATTTAAATATGTAACTCTTCAGTAATAACTTAGTGAAAATACATAACAAAATATATACTCTCACAGGATATTTGGGTAATTCTTCAGAAATATTAAATTTACTGTCCCTGCTTAATTAATATTATATTACGAATACCTTTTTACCTGTTAGTTCAGTACAGTGAAGATGTAATAGCAGTCTATCTAGCCAGGTATATATTAAAAACTGACCTATTTTTTAACAATAAAAAGTCAACTTTATTATGTCATTCACGTGGCATGTCCCTAGTATGTATTCTCAAAGTAAAAAGCAGTTTTTCTAAGGCATCAGTTAATCATTATTGTTCTAATTAAGGAGAATTGTAAAACAAGTATAGGGCTCTCATCCAGAGTCAATTAATATATAAAATATTAAGCATCGACTACTACACAATCAATAAAATGTTGTCCCTGATAGTTTCGTCATTTACGTGGATCTAACTAAGAGAGAAGAACATTATTAAATTTCACGTATAGTATCAGTATTTCTACAATATCAGCATTACACATGTATTGCTTGCATATGTAATTTTAATGAAATCAACATGTAGTGTCTTGTTCAGTTGATCTATAAACTTTATAGAGGTAGTTTATATGGTTTGATGTAAGACTACATTTATTTCGCGTCATTCATGTATTGAATTTAGAAAAGAATTTTTCGTAAGTTGATACACTACTTGTGTTGTTTCATTATAGCTAATATGAAGCCTCGAAAGAAAATAGTCTAGGCGAAAAACTTTTTTATCAAAATGCAACTGGAATAATGATTAAGCTTAAAAGGTGAACTCACTATGCCTTCGTGTTTACTGTACTGTAAAATTTTAGGTGAACCCTCTGTATTGCTACGGTATCTTGCCATGCATATAATATTCATATTAAAGGGTATTTTACATTGTTGAGATTTTTATTAATTTGATTTTATTCTTCAAATGACCATCAAAAAACATCCAAATTACATGTGTTATAACAGAGAAAACTCGTTAGATATAAGAATTATTACGTACCAACTGCAATAAAATAAAATATCTTAATAGAATGTTTAATATAGGGAACATTAAAAAGAAGGGTTTCCAAGCATAGACAATTAAAACAATAATTTGTAATCTACTTATAAGAGGAAGAGATAAGTATAGAACAACCTAGATACATAAGAATGAAAAATAATTGAAAAAGAATAACAAGAGAATTTGATTGTAAAATATGTTAAAAAAAATGTATACAAATTGTAAAATTGAATGGTTACAATATAAAGTATAAAAATCTTATGCATGGAACTGATCTCAGTGTTCATTTGATAGATAAAAGAAAGAAAAATAAGAAGGAAGTCAATTTAGTTAGCCAGTAATGGAAATATCTTGTACAGGTGGCGTTATATCTTCATGACATGATTTGGATTGTAATACCTGCATAACCTAAGAGAACTGAATGTCATGCTAAGTTTTTGATTTGTCTGAAACATATAAAGAAGAGAGGTGAATTGTTAATTGTGATTGTGTTATTATTTCTTACCGCAAAACAAATATCTCAGATAACAGGTCAATGTGAGGTATGATAAATCTAAGTACAAATTAGTCATTGTAAAGCACATGCAATCTTCACATGCAGATTGTCTTGAGATTTAACCATTAACATATTACCTAATGCAATTAATCATTCTTACTTAGTTATAACATAAAGTAAGAAAATAATCAATCAATCATATGCCAAAATAATATGCCATCTATCACAACTTAGGGTTATTAAAAAAAGACTTCGAGTAAATAAACCAGTAGATGGCTTCAGTAACACTATAATTTCAAATATAAAATAATAAGCGGGAAATATAATATTTTTATATAAAATATTCCTGAACTCAAAAAGACATTGTATTCATTGTTAAAATTTTACATAATTGAAAATTATATTTTAGAGCCATTTAAAGAGTCTCAGCAATATAAAAATAAATTTAATATCTTACTATTACAGTAGGTATATTGGATGTCTGGAGCTGGAAAATTAGACTGAACTCGTACTTTACACATTTCTAGATATTCTATGTTTTATAGATGCATATACAGAAATAACCAGAACTTGTTTTTCATGATGTTAAGGCATAGACCACTGACATATAAATGTTAATTATAATTAACGTAGCCTGACCACATAAGTATAATATACGTACTTGTATGTAGTATATGGCGAAGTGTTCTAAACGATAACCACAGGTAGGTGTTTGTGTGCCCTCTAATGTAATCTAAATAAATTGGGTAGTATGTTTTCGTTACTATATAAACCTTAATCTAAATCAAACTTCTAATTGTAAACCGTTAGAGCTGTTACATTTTTTATTTGGTTTTTCTCCAGTTCAATTTCACTTTAGTGTTTAACCTACAATTTTTCTTCTTAAAAGGATATCCCCATGGTTGTGTTTGTGGGCACACCTTTTTATTGGTTATTCCTTATATGGCGATGTTTCTATTCAACTTCCTCATTGGTAAATTCGGCTTTATCACTGTTTTCTAGAAATTTTTGATAAAGATAACCATTCCTTTTGCGCTTTTGCAGTTCAGTTGAACTTAGTTTCAGTTATCCTGCAAGTAGTAAGATTTCTTTCATGCTAGAAGTTTTGGCGAATTTTTTTTTATAGTATTATGTGATTGAAATCAATTAAATTCCTGGTGATTGTTTAGTATCTATTAGTATAGTGTAAATCCGAGCAGGTAGTGTAATGTAGCTATCGACCACACGATGATCGTGTGGGAAAAGTATAGCCGGACGCGGTCAGAAGTTGGATGGATGGCCCGTTCCAGCTTGGATCTACCTGCTCAGCTGGGGTAGGATGGAAGATCAGCAAAGCTGAATCCTATCCCATTCTACAATTGAAATATGTATTTAATATGTAAATTAGAAAGTGGAATAAATAAAGATTTATTATTTATTATTATATTGCTTCTTATCTCTAACAATTTCTTGTTTAGTAGAACTGTCTTCCTACGCATAA
The DNA here is from genome assembly GCA_929113105.1 of Agrypnus murinus. Lineage (NCBI taxonomy): Eukaryota > Metazoa > Arthropoda > Insecta > Coleoptera > Elateridae > Agrypnus > Agrypnus murinus. The sequence goes on along the minus strand of OV816024.1, from coordinate 183,395,977 downwards.
GAGGCATTAATCATCCCTCAGCCTCTATTTTATTATGTCATCTCCTTGCGGTAGGTTATAGTTGAGCTATTAAAATAATACAGAATTCCTTTCTAGACTTTTTTTCCTTCCTTGAGCTTTGGTTTTACGCTGCATTCCTACACCGCCTAGATGGTTTCCTTCGGAAGCGTTTGGCATTATTATCCGCCAGTCACAACTAAAAGGTCAAGAGCATTAACAAATTCAAGAAACGTATAACAAGAAGACGACAAACTATACAACAACCTTTCAACACACAGAGATTCCGAATATCTTTTTTTTTTTTTTATTGACAATAATGCTAATTTACAATCTACTTAACAAAAGTATTCAGTAAATGTGATGCTAGGGGAGGCAGTGAAAGGAGAAGTCATCCATTGATGACACTCCCTAGGAGCACCATTTACGGGAGGTTGGTGAGGTCTTCAGGCCATGTTTTCTTCAGTCTTCGTACTGGTGGATGATAGGTGGAAAGCTGATGAATGAGTGGATTGCTGTGTCCATCTAACTTCTGGTGATAATTCATCGCAAATCTTTTGATTTCATCGACAACGAATGGGACGTCTAGGTCTTGGTGGATTGTTTGGTTCGTTACAAACCAGGGCGCGTCAACAATTGCGCGGAGGGTCTTTGACTGAAATTGTTGCAGAGTTTTTATTCTGGTTGGTTTGGCACACCCCAAAGTTGTATACCAAATGTCCAGATTGGTTTCAGCATCGTTTTGTAGAGTAACAGCTTATTTCGGATTGATAGCTTTGAGTGTCTACCAAGGAGCCAGTACATTTCACGGTATTTAAGGTTTAACTGTTTGCGCTTAGTTTGTATGTGTTTGTTCCACGTGAGCCGCTGATCAAGATGCAGTCCCAAGTATTTTACGTCGGTTCTTACCGGTACTGGAGCATTGTTGATGTTGACAGGCGGACAGATATTGGTTTTCATAGTAAATGTTACTTGGGCTGACTTCGATTGATTAATTTTTATGCGCCACTTATCTAGCCATGTGCTGATTATATTGAGGTGTTGTTGGAGGTTGGAAGTTGCAGTATCCGCATTTTCATGGGTGGAAAGTATTGCCGTGTCGTCGGCGAAGGTAGCAGTCACAGTGCTGTCAGTTTCTGGCAGGTCAGCAGTATAGACAAGGTAAAGGAGGGGGCCTAGGACGCTTCCCTGTGGAACACCAGATTTGATGGGGTAATATGAGGATAGTTCGTTATCGCAATTGACAGAGTAATAGCGGTCTGTTAGATATGATTTAAGGAGCAAGTAATAGTAGCTCGGTAATGACTCTTTTAGTTTGTATAGCAGCCCTGTGTGCCAAACCTTGTCGAAGGCCTGGGACACATCCAGGAACACAGCAGCGCAATACTTCTTTTCTTCTAGAGAAGATGATATTTCGTTTACTATTCTGTGCGTTTGATGTGTGGTTGAGTGACCCTCTCGAAAACCGAACTGGTGTTGTGGTAGGTGTTGAAATATGTCTGTATCTTGGCGAAGTCGTTTAAGGAACAGTTTTTCAAATAGTTTGCTCATTATAGGCAAAAGGCTTATTGGCCGATACGAGGTCACACTTTCTGGTTCCTTGCCGGGTTTGGGTATCATCAATATATGTGCGTACTGCCAAGTGATTGGGTAATATGAGAGACTTAACATCCGGTTGAATATCGTAGTTAGGAGTACGACAGTTTTCTTGGGCAGCATTTTCAGAATTTTTCCAGTTATTAAATCATGACCTGGCGCCTTAAATTGGTTCAGTTTTTGAATTTCATATATAACTTCAGCTGGAGTAAATGGGTTTATTGGGAGTGACATTTGACACGGGATGTCTAGAGATGCTTCGATGGCGTTGTCTCCTGGGGCTACCGTTGCTTCAAAGGGAGTGAATACGTCGGATAAATGCTCTGCAAAAGTGGTTGCTTTATCTAGAGGAGATCTTGCCCATGTTCCATCTGCCCTCCTGATAGGTCGTTTGGGCACTTGAGGCCTTTTAAAGTTTTTCGTGGCTTTCCAGATCGAGTGATCCTCTTGTTTCAGGTTCGTTAAATACTCAGTAAAGTTATCATTTTGTATCTCTTTTAACAGTTTATGAAGTTTATGCGTTAGACGATTGTATATAGTTTTATCAGCAAGGTTATGTGTCCTCTGCCACGTTCCTCTGGCTCTCCTCTTTTCTGTGATCAGTTCTTTAACCGTTAGAGGTATAGAAGCAGTAGGTTTCTCATGATCAGTTTCGATAGGGGTTGACTCCCAGGCAGCCTTTTGGATTACATTAGTGAGATGATTAGTCGCTTCGTCTAGTTCATCGGGGGTCTTTATTCGTAGTTTAAGATTTGTATTGTCTTCCAAGTATTTTTGAAAAAGTTCCCAGTTTGTTTGTGTCGACACTAGTTTGGGGTTGAGTGATTTTTTGATAGTAGAGGTACTTAAGTTTAGTATGACTGGCGAGTGATCTGACGACAGGTCATTACTTGCTTCTACCATTACGCAATTGGTAGCTATACCATGGGAGATATTAAAATCCAATAAGTCGGGAAGTTTGTTGAGGTCTGACGGCCAGTAAGTGGGCATTCCGGAGGAGTGGCAAGTGAAGTTGTTTTGTGTGATTGATTGTAAGAGATTACGACCTTTTGTTAATATAATTCTAGAACCCCAGTGGGTGTGCTTGGCATTCCAATCGCCACCCGCAATAAATTTACTGCCCAGAGCAGAGAAGAAACTATTATATTGGTGAGTAGAGATGTTATGTCTGGGGGGACTGTAGATCGCTGAGACAACGAAAGACCAGCTAAAGGAGTTGATTTTAACATTTGTAGCCTGTATGAGTTCTGTTTGGTAGTTTTCCACTTCAAAATGTGATATGGAGTTTTTAACTATAACCGCGGATCCTGCATGGGCAGTGCCGTCTGGATGCGTTGTATGGTAGATAGAATAATTGGGTATTCGAAACATGGTTCTTGCAGTAAAATGGGTTTCACTCACTAACATAATGTCAATTTTATTCAGTTCTAAGAAAGCTATTAATTCTTGTTTATGGTTTATTAACCCGTTTGCGTTCCATGTCCCGATTCTTAGTATATTAAGCATTATGGAGTTATTTTGTTTATGACAGTTGTTAACAAGTTGAGCATTGTATTATTTTGGTTTATTAATTGAGCAAACATATTTTTAAATTCGGCTAGAAGGGTGGTTAGTTGTTCACCTAGGTCGGCTTGCTTGTTGGGACTTCCTTTGACGATTTGACTGTAGGATTGCATATGGTTTATATGTGGCATCATGTTTGGCTGCAGCGGAGTGGCTGGGACAGGGTTAGATGATTGTGAAGGTATCAAACTTCTATTTGGTGTTGTGTGATTATTTGTTTTGTTACGCATATTTATTAGGTTTTTGTATGTTAAACATCCTTTATAGTTTGCAGGATGGGTACCCTTACATAGAGCGCATTTGGCTGGCGCGCTTTTCGGCTTTGTACACGTTTTGGTGTCGTGGTCATCTCCGCATTTCACACATTTGTACTGTCTCAGGCAGTAAGCCTTCGAATGGCCGTAATTTTGACACCTTGTGCATTGTATGATATCTCGTCTTTTATGTGGGGCTTCAACAGTTATTTTACAGTTGCAAAGGAATTTTACATCATAAATACTTTTATTGTTTGGGTTAGGTTCCAAGTCGACATAGAAAAGTGGAAGCGGATTCTTGCTAACCCTATGCCTTATATTCGTTATATTTCGAACTTTATGGTTAAGTTGTTGGAGTTCTTCTTTAATCGTGTCAGTCGGCATAGTGTGATGGAGATATCGGATCACTACTCTGTATGCCCGCTCTTCTTTGGGCTGGTAGGTGTGATGGATAATGTTTTCTTCTCTTAAGTGCCTGATAATATTTCTGTATGTTTCGGAAGTGAGTGGGTTGAGTTTAACTGTATTGTTAGCAAGTGTTTTGCTGTGATATTGCTCCATCTCGGCAACTTTAGCAATATTCTCAATCATTCCATTGTAATTTGTAACCCCATATATATATATGGGAGGGGGCTTAACAGCTTTGGCTGTATTTTCGTTTCGTCCAGAACTCTGAGGAGTGGTTGGTTCTGGATTATGGCCAAACAGTGGCTGGAATCGATTTTGAGTTATGGTTTGAGGCTGCATCGTAGTAATATGTTCGGCAGGTTTGTTCGACCGTTTTCTTTTTTTTATCACTTGCCAAGAGTGGGCATTGGTTTGCATCTCTTCTTCGTTGTCGTCGCTGTCGTTACTTTGTATTGTCGATGGGTCATCAGGGTGATCTGCTGTACTTAAGTAAATATCTGGGGTTAGGAGTTGTTGGGGAGGAAATGCTTGGTTAAGCGAATGATAAGTAGGGTTAAATTGTGTCTGGAAATTCTGCTGACCGCCATAAGGCAACTGTTGATAGGTTTGTTGTAGTTGGGGCTGGTTATAACTTAAATTAGTTACATACCCGTAAGTGGCGTTAAGATTGCCAGCATTAATTGGATACATATTGCTCCATTAGTTGAAAATCGAATTAACTTTAAGTCCGATAACTCAATTATTTAATCGGTGCGCTTGACCTAAGGTCAGCAACGAGACGCGCGATTGTTGTTATCGCGTAGCAATTCACCGCACGTTTTCCGATCAAGCGTGTAACACTGCACTTTCAAAGATAGTAGAGCACGTCGAGTGTATGTTTACTCTTTGAAAGCCAAATGGCAACTCTTCCGAATATCTAATAACTATAAAAACGATTCTTTTTCTTCTGTTCTTTTTAGGTTATATAATATAGATTAACTTTACATTTTCTTTTGATAATTTTTCCTGGCACAGTTTGCCAGTTGTTACTGATTTACATTGTCTGCAGATGAAGTAAGAACGTTACATTCCCGTATTAATTTAAATTAACTTATTAATTCTTTGATTAGGTAGGATTTTTAGACCTGTATTCAAAATCGTTGATAACAACCAATTTATGTATTTTGATATTATATAGTTCAGTTAACAATTAATTTTGTTGTGTGATCTATTACAATTTGTTTTATTATCTTGATAATCCGATTTATGTTGAAATAATCGATTTATTGTTTATTATTTATGTTCTGTTGAATAAACATCTTTCTGTTGCTTTTGTATCCTGTGGCTTTTATTTCTTTATTGCTTGTGGTGAGTTCAAATGGCGGCTGTTATCTTAAAGCAGACGTTTGCCGAACCCAAACATTCAGTAAGTTTCAGATTCATGTTTTGTGTAATTAATATTAATATAGCTGGACTTCTTATTAACACCGCTAGCTAGCCGGTTAAGAAGTTCCCGAGATGTTTTGGAGCCCAACGTGGGGCGCCAAAATATAACTTTCTAACCGTGTAGCTCGCGATATTTTAAAGCAGACGTTTGCCGGACCAAAACATTCAGTAAGTTTCAGGTTGATGTTTTGTGTAATAAATTTTAATACAGCTGGTTTTCTTATTAACACCGCGAGCTAGCCGGTTAGGAAGTTCCCGTTATAGAGCATATAAAGAATGATTTCAGAAACACCTGGATTTTTATTGGAAGTTTCTTTCAGTTTTCAAGAAATGTAAAAATAAATAGATTTTCCCCACTATCAACTCAATGTAATATTTTGAATACCTAGGAGTAATTCAAAACATTTTCGGGGAAGTGTTTGAAAGTACTATACTAATGTGTAAACAAATTTAACATCTAAAGAAAGATGTTTCAGAAACATTATATCTAAAGGGTTATTAAATTTCTTACAAAACGAAAAATATATAGCAATATCAATTTAAGATTTTAATGTTATGCAAAAATAACACACTGCAACAAAGTCATCCTGAAAGGTTTTTGACGAGGAACTGAACAGCGAGGAAAATGCTCTATCGCGTACCATTTTTGAGATATTGAGGCTCAAATATGGCAAAACTAAATTAGTTGTATTATCGTATTTTCTACGTTGTGCAATAAGCGCTATTGCTATTTGTGACTCTATTTACGAAACACCAAGGATTTGTCGTTTAAAAGATACTCGTGTTCCCAGAACAATTTTATGTTTCTGGAAAGATATTTGAACATGGAGGTGCCACCTGCCAAAACATCTTCAGAATCATCAAGTGGGTGTTAATAAGACAAGTGCGTACTACTTGTTTTAAATATACTTGTAATGAACACATAGTAAAATACAATGCTCATGTCATGTATTTCATATAAAGAACCCCGCAGAATCGTTATAAGTCGAAAGATAGTTTTCAGTGTTTAGATCAAAAGTGCAAAGGAACACAAAGTTCCAAAAACTATAGTTTTGGAATTACAGCCGTTTGAAGTTTTGACAATTTTTGTACCCGGTAGAACCTTATGGGAAATGATTTTCGGGTAAGACTCTTGAAACTTTGGTAAATCGTAGTTCCTAATGTGTAGATCAAAAATTAGAATTTTTACATTATTCGACTTCAAACGGCTCTAATTTGAAAACTATAATTTTTTGGACTTTGTGTCCGTTGACACTTCTGATCTACACACTAGGGACTGTCATTTATCTTTCACAAATTTTGGGCGAAAACCATTTCCCATAATAAGGTACTACCAAGTGCAAAAATTGTCAACTTCAACCGACTATAATTTCTAACACTTTGACCCCGTGGCTACCAATTTTTCAGATTGTTAACTTATAATCTTTTTAATTTCTAATTGTCAAAATCAATTGTATTATTCTTCAGTTGAGAACATTAATCATATAAAAACAAACTTTATTCTAGTAAAGCAAAATAATATGATAAAATTAGTGGGGCGCCACAAAGGCTACTATCGAATGCAAAAGTTCTGAACCCTGAATTTGAATGCGCATAGCAAAAAAGACTAACAACTCAAATTAATTCAAACAAAAACAGTTAGATAGATAATTTATTTTTGTATAAAATAGTAAATGTCTAAAATTATCTGATTTTAGGTTTTTGAATTTTGGCGAATTATGTTATAAAAAGTTCGGTTTTTGGAGTTTAATATAATTTAACGTAATAATTAATATTTCAATAACTACCCGACTGAATTGAATGTAATTTTATATACAAGTAGCTAATAGTGTTGTATGTATGTTGAATTTTTGTAATTTGATATCTGTATTATTTCTTAAGTTATTCTATGAAATAGAGGGTAAAGCATTCTGGTGTAAATAAGTATCCTTGAGTATTTTATATTTCCTGTTCTGTCCATACCCTGCACCTTGTTAATGATTAAGTTTTAAATATGTTTCAAATTTGGAGCTTTTAAGCCACGCTCAGTAGTTGTATATATATTCTTTTCAACATCAAATTCCAGAAGAAGTATTTTATTAAATTACATATCAAAATCAACCGCAAAGCCATTATCGGACACAAAATCAAGTAGCATTGATTAAAAAAAGGTACTGTAAATATTTTGCACTATACTGTAAACTGTCGTTTGCTTCTTTATGTGTGGTTTTATACCAAAAATAAACAAATTGTACAGGGGAAAAAGTCACTTTTAATAGGATAATTTAATATTAAAATTTTCATCAACGCAAAGTTGACCTAATTTTTGTTTTTAGTATCGTTTGGAGTGTCATTTATTTTAATATTTGAAAATATTACTGTTGTAATTGCCTGTATAAACTGATATGAAAATAAATTCAATTACATTAAACTTCACTTAATTAAAAATAGACGATACTAGAAGAATAATAGTGTCTATTGCTCCTTGGAAAATATTCATTTATTTACAATAATTTCCGATAAACGACTGATACGAGTACAATCATCAACCGAGTTTTAACGAAACGATTCTATTTCCGAGTTTTGGCTAGTTCTCTTTTTATAAGCTGTCAAGTGCAAAAGCTCGATAGGTTTCGCATGAAACTCTTTCATGTATCCCTTTATGTTTCATAAAATTAATATAAACTTGATAAATTTGTTTTCTTTCATTGGAAGATCTGCATTCGACAGTTCCAAATGTTTATAATTTATATTAAATTACTGTAGTCTAATTTAAGTACTGTTAATTATAAAGCAAATCGTATATCTATAGATAAAGCTGAATGATTCATTTGGAGGTGAAGGTTTTAAGTGTTTTAATTATTTCATTACAATCGAAATTAGATTTCAGTATTACTTGGAAGTTGTTCTTCGTTATAGATATGTACTTGCCAGCGATTCAGACACGTATACAAGTTATTGTCTTCTGCATTTGAGATGTTTTGTATTTAAGATGCGATGTTATTAGTTCAGTTGACAAGAGGAACTGGTGGTTGACGGGAGCGCTGTCAGGCTTTCAGTTTGATGAATCTACCCATTATTTTAGGAATGCCTCCCAACTAACTTCTCACGGTCTAGGTTATTTGGAGAAACGCCGGCTTAAGCTTAATTTTATTACGGAATTAACGTGAAGTTTCAGCTGCCATATTGTCCTTTTAAATTCCAATTACCCTGAAATTTTATATTACCTCCCTCCTTATTAAACCAGAGTTGTAATGAAACAACTGAAACTAGATGGGAGACGTTTACTGCCAGAAGTCTGTGAGTGAATGGCGTGAATTATAAATGTTACAGTTCAGGATCCTCGTGATATTTCAAGAATAAATTGCCTGCTGTAAGTTATTTAGGTAATCCAAATATAACTTTGTAACAATGACCCTTTGCATAATTTAACGAGGATAATGAAGAAAAATTAACCAAATTTTAAATTGTCTTTTCATTTATTGGCAGAAATTCAAAATTATATATTTACATTTACATTGAATTTAGATAATAAAAATTTAATTTACTAAAAAAGTTAAAAGCAAAATAAATAAAAGTTAATACAAAAACTGAGCATCCGTAGAATGCTTCCGAATTTAGATACCTTAATTTTAGATAAGATGTTAAACGGCATTCCTGCTTCGCAAACTGAAACAATTTGACTTGTGCAATCCCTCGAACAACTCAATTCTACAAGTCTACAAGTATGCTAGGATTTTGCATCTGACAAATAGTAAAGTGCAGTCATCTGGTTTGAATGTCACTTGCATTATATGCCTGTTTCGTTTAGACAATGAAATAGTATAAAATGCTTTCAGGTCTTTGTAATTGCGTCGCATTAAGATGCGACAAATTGTTTGTATATCGAAATATGTATAAGGAATCGAGTTGATAGAGCTATTAATTATAAAGTATGATCAGTATTTATTGTCGTCTAGTATGGTTATGAAAGATCAAATAACTGTCACATTTTGTATTTGTGCTATACGAGCCCGACGATTCTTTACTACGAAATTCTCTTCTGGTCTAGAAAGTGACTCTTTCTTGTCTAAGAGGTGAAGTACTGTATTTGCATCTACACCATGCGACGTTTCATAAAATTTTGGCAGGGGGTTTCCTTACACCAAGATTTTCGGGTACTTTTGTCAAACTCTAGATGCGAAGAAGCGGTGTAAGGAAACTTCCCTGCAGAATTCTATGAAACTTGGCATAGAGTAGGTAGGTGCAGGAGTAATATTTCACTCTAGCAATAGGAAACATCCAACTCAAAAAACAAAAGAAAAATGCTGGACAAAGATTGCTGGATACAAAATAGAAAAAAATACCCCTCAAAATATCTAGTATAATGAACATAGATATCTTATAATTTATACGTTAAATGATTGTATCTGTATACTAAAATGTGATGTTAGGTTAAAAACTATCCTATATTGCAAAATATATTTATTTGTTTATATATTTTGTAATGTATTTATTTTTTATATTTTAAATCAATTTTTATTTGCAGTTTTTTATCCCGAGATTTTCCTTCTGATTTACGAAGTAGCTGTTTCTTGTTGCTAGTGTGAAGTATTACTCCTGCACCTACTCTATGGCAAGTTTCCTATAGGGAAGTTTCCTTACACTGTCTCAATTTTAACAAAAGTACCCAAAAACCTTGGAAGAAGCAGTGTAAGGAAACTCCTTGATATAATTTTATGAAACGTAGCTTGGTGTAGATGCAGATGCAATATTTGACTTCTGGCAACAAGAAAGAGTCTCTTTCTAGACCAGAAGAGAATTTCGGAGTAAAGATTGCCGTGTGACTTTTAATAAAATGGAAGTGGACGAACTAATATGCGTCGGGGCTCGTACTTATTCTTGTAATGTTAGTGTGTCAGTTTAACTTTTAGTTTTAAGTAAGATTTTAAGTGACGGATTAATTTTATTAATTTAAGTGCTTATGTCTGTCAAGACAAGAAGCATATACAACGTGTTGAACAAGCTGTACCAACCAGGTTTTTACCTATTACTCTTAAATGTGAATTCATTTATATGTTTTTAACTTTTGGTACACAACTAGAATCGGTATTATAGTTTATTCAAAACCTTTATTTCGACCCATTTTGGGTCTTCGTCAGGGTACATTAACATTATGGTGGAACTTAATATCAATACGTTTAGATGTCAACTAGGATAATGGGCCCTACGGGCCTAAGCACTTAAGTATGATAGAAATAGCATTTATCGATTTTTTTTTAAAGTAGGTCAGTATTTACATGACCTACATAAATCTCCAATCGATTCTCTATCGATAGAGCACATATTAGTACCAAATAACACTCAATAGCACTAAATAGTACGATGGAATCAGCATTTATCGATTTTTTAAAACATAACCTAATTTAAAAAATTTTAAAACATAACCTAATTTAAAAAATTTTCGTGCATTATCCTCGGCAAATTAAGCGTCGAATGAGCCCAAGCCCATCTCTCCAGCCCTTATAGAACGCGAGAATGGGGCTCGGACACACATACAAATCAACTTTATTAATATTGGAGTCGAATGAGTCCAACCCATCTCTAACATGACCTACTTTAAAAAATTTTCGGTCGTGCATTATCCTCGGCAAATTACGCGTCGAATGAGCCCAACCCATCTCTAACATGACCTACTTTAAAAAATTTTCGGTCGTGCATTATCCTCCGCAAATTACGCGTCGAATGAGCCCAAGCCCATCTCTCCAGCCCTTATAGAACGCGAGAATGGGGCTCGGACACACATACAAATCAACTTTAGTAGTATTGGATAACAATAGTACATTGTGTATCAAGTGCGTGAAGTAGACTTTTTTACACAAGCGTGGAGTTTGCGGAACGAGCGTAGCGAGTGAAGCAACCACGCGAGTGTAAAAAAGACTTCACGCACGTGTTGCACACTGTACTTTTTCTACGACCGACCGTACGAATAAAACAAATTAAAGATACAAAAAAGAATTTAAACAAATTATTTAATTTTCTTTATTATAATAATTATTATTAATAGTAATGGTGCAATTTGTAAGATGCTCGAATCTTACGCCAGCGCCAGCGGCCTCAACTGATGAATTTCCATTCACAACAGTATTTTTGTTTGAATTGTGAATGGACAAAATTCTATGAGAAATATCATTTTTTTATTGAAGGAGTTTTCTATATATCCCTCCGCCACAGAGGAACTCTTCCAGCCTACGTGCTGTTTGAGCGTCAATAAATCTGCCCCACTTTCCACCAGTAAGGAGGCAGAGGAGCGTCTGAAGCAGTGATTCCACGATTCCATAATTAGCGCGCACAATACCCAAGAAAAACGCGAATGAGTTTGACGTTTAAACATCAAAAAAATAAACTTTTCTAATGCACAGCTATCTGTGAATTTTCCATCTGTGTCGAAAAGTGTATTAGCTCTTATGGCAGCGATGCGTAAAATAAATCCCATAAGAATAGCATTGCACTTTACGCATCGGTATTTAAACTTGAACTTCACGCAATTTTAACGATGTGTAAAATTGCATTTTAGAAATGGGAGTAGAAAAAATATTTTTGAGATGTATCTGTCAATTTTTAGTGTTTGCATGAGAAAAGTGCGGGTGTGTGATTATGTGCGTGCGTTTTCGTTTTTATATAAAAAACTATATAAAAAATTATGTGTGCGTGTGTGGAATGGAAGAAGAGAGAAGGAAAAATAAAAAATTGATAAGAAGATATAGCCATAGATTTAATTAACAGTACATCTCTTACAAACAGTTTAAAAATATAAAAATTATAACTAATTAATATCTAACACTAATGTTTACCTAATTTTAAACGATAGTTTATGCCAAACTAAGATTCTGAACATCTGATTTATGGTTCATATTACAAGAATTTTGATTAATGTAACACATTTCTAAAAAAAAGCCTTTTTTGATTATTATCCTCCCTTGCTAAAATTTTACTACCGGTAAAGTTTATTTTGTGAAATTCATTTTTTTGTATGTACAGCCAAAGCTGTCGAATCTTTGTTGTTTCTAATGTCATTTCTATGTTGGTTTAATCTTCTTGATAATTTTAGTGAAGTTTGGCCAATATATATTTGGTTACAGTTATTACATGGAATTTGGTACACTAATTTTGATTGTTGATTAAATGGAATTTTGTATTACAATTTGGAATTAAGGTTGTTAACTGGGATGATATTCTTTTTTTATTAGTTTTATATTTGTGTTTTTTAATATGACAGTAATTTGGTAGGTTAAATGCAAACACTAAAAATTGACCATCTCAAAAATATTTTGTTATTGACATCTAAACGTATTGATTTTAAGTTTCACCATAATGTTAACATACCCTGACGAAGATCCAAAAATGGGTCGAAATATAGATTTCGAATAAACTAATACCGATTTTAATTGTATACCAAAAAAATAATATAAATATTATTAAAATATATAAAAACATATCAAAAAAGCAATTAATAAATAAATATTAACAGTGAATTCATTTATTTCAAAATACGGACAAACAAAATTGAATAATAAAACTTGACAGTTTGAAGTAATAGCTATTTTTGGTACACGCTCCCCAAAATGATTATTTTCGGGATTACTTTGACAACGCAAAACGCTTCTTTAGCAACCTCAACTGTCATAGCAACATAAAACGCCGCTAAAACCCTTTTAAAGGCCTAGTACTTAAAGCTGCTATGGCAACACTTTAGCGGATTTTTTCGTTAAAATATAGATAATAAATACAAATATAAAATTCAACAGATACAAAACGAAATACAAATTTTTATTTTGAACCATAAAACGAAAAATTACAGTTATAAAAACTATTTCCTGTAAAAGTACTTTCTTCCGCTGCTCCTTTTATAGTTTCAACAGTAGATGCGGTAGTAACATGAGTTAAATCTGAAAAAGCATGAATTTTATTGGAAGAAGTTAACGTTAGTGTAGCATCACCATGAGTAATATTTAAAGAAGTTGAGGTCGATGTGCCAGTAACAGGAGTTGTGTTCTCGGTTGTGTCTAAAGAAGTTGACTGATACATTTCCCCTTTCCCCATAATTAATTTTGCAACCTTCTTCTTTTGCTCGATTGAGTCCTCAATGTATCCTTCCGCGACTGATGTTGATCTCCACCCACCTAAACGTTTCAAAGTTACCAACTCTGCTCCTGCATCTGCAACCAACGTAGCAGAAGTAAGCCGAAAACAATGTCCCGTATACAACTCAGGATTAGGAAGCTTCAGGTACTGCGCCACAACTGAAGGCATTTTTCCAAATGTGTGTATTCCAACACGCTGAATTGTACACTTCTTATTCCGGTAATTTACAAAGAAATAATTGTGGTTTACCACAGGTGGTCGGAGACGGGCATATTTATGATATAATTCCAAAGGGTTGATAGCTTCGGCGTCAGCAGTCACAGAAAACACTCGTTTTTTGTTTGTCTTCGTATCGGCCAGAGTCACAATTAAAGAATTACCCATATCGACAATATCAGAAACTTGTAGAGAATGCAATTCTTCCCGTCTACATGCTCCGCAAATACCAATCACAAGAGCCACTTTTGTCATCAGATATATGTCATCACTAGCTTCTTTTAAAAATTTATTTACCTCTTCCCTTGACAGCACTTTAGATTTTTTTGATTCGTACCCCACAGCATTACGTTTCAAAAAAGCGATCACATTTGAATAGTTTTCTAGTTTAACACCTTCTTTTACACCTAAAGTTGCTTTAAGCATTGAATATTTACTCCATAATGACGAAGGTTTTAAAATTTTCGATTTTTCGTGTAGATATGTCAAAATTATTTCCTCACTGACAGTTCCAACATTGTTTTTCACTTCCCACTCTTTAAATAACTGATATTCCTTTTCATGCTGCTCCCTAGAGTTGGCTGGTAATAAATTCAAGATAATATTCTTGGCTCTAGCTTCAATTTCTTCCGGAATCTTATCCATTTCGTGTAATGTGTGAATGTGTGCATACAATAACAAACTTTTTTTCACAAATGCAATTGTTTCAACAAATCAGTTCCTTGCTATGGTTACCAATTACTGGCTTACTTATAAATTACAATGGAAAGTGATCTGCTAATTCGAAATATGAAAAATTTCGTGTTGTCTTTTGGTGAACTAGTACCAAAAAATCTTGTATGTAGCACGTACGCAAAATGTTTAAGCGGACTCATCTTCTTAAGGACTTAATTTCGATTCGTCCGCTAAACGTAAATTTTGCGTACTTGTTACATAAATAGCTATTATGTACAAGTATTATACAAGTAAATAATGTAGGATTTTATAGATGAGCTCAGTTTAAGGCAGAGCGAGCGAAGCGAGCAAGGCCTATATAAAGGGCGAGTCTATAAAGTTCGATTATGTAAAAGTTGCATACAAAGCTTTGTTTGACTCCTAAAATTGGCTCATTATCAAAAAAAAAACGGTTTATAAATTTGACATCTATTCTTGACACGAGAAGATTAGACATGTAATATGCAGTTGCTATTGGAAAACCGGATATATTATAGCGTGCGTTTGGTATTGCTATACTTTATTTTACTACCACCACTTTATTTTACAAGTACAATAATAAGCCAGTTTACTGCCGCAAAAAAATACAATAAACAGTACTTTATAATGCAATCGGACATAATAGTTATTTATGTATTAAGGGCATAAAGAAGCTTTTATGGCCAGAAGTGTTAACCGAGGGCTGGGAAAAGGTTGTAGGGCCACAAAAGCCATAAAGATACGGTTATGTTTAGATGAGTCTAGCAATAATAGTAATTATAATGTATCTGTGCATAAATATAATTATGTAAGGCAATTGCAGAGGTGTTGACTTGCACTTGCTTGGCCATACTAGATGAAAATAAATTTCGATCATAAGAATATATACGTAATTAATTTTTTGTAATACTTTTGATTAAGCGGTAGGAAATTTATGGAAACGGTAATTTACATGTAATAACCACAAGGGTTTTTAGACAAAATGCTCAGTATTTGATTTTTATGGAATATTGCAATAAATGATCAGATTAAGAAAATGAAAAGGAATGTACCAGAAAACCAGTAGGAATACATCAGCATTTATTTCGTAGATCTACAAAAATCAGTAACTTGCCAAATTTCTACATTACTTGTATAGATTTTACTTTTTGCTATACTAAGACAGCGGCAACAAACGGCCAAATTAAAACGTTAGGTATTTAATATATATTATGTAATTAGGAGATCAAGCGATACTTTAAATCCGAGAAGATGTATTGTAACGCTGAGGCGCCAGCCGAGGCGTTATAACATCTTCGAGGATTTAAAGAAGCTTGATCTCCGTATTGCATAAGTTGTTTTATTTTATTTCGTATTTCAATCCTAATCTCTCCCTTTTAAAATTCATCTGAATTTATTGTATTTACGTTGCCAACAACAACGGAGATCAAGAACGTCTTGAACTCCGGTGTCATTGACAACGGATATAAAGATATATGTCATTGACAACAGAGATAAAGATATACTTTATTTTACTAATAAAGTATATAAACTATATACTGTGGTATAAAAAAATATTGTGGTATATAAACAATTGTCTGAAATACGAAATGAAATAAATAATATTAACTATGTATATCTGTTTCTTCATTCTTATAATTTTCTAATGTTTTAACTAGAAATAGAAACTTTTATCAAGAATACATTTTTTAGAAATCGTAAATAAGTTCGAATTAAGCACCATTTGTTGTTTCGCAATTTCCTAAACCGTGAACAAAAAAAGGCAACAGGCTCCACTTATGGTATATAAGCGTGCTCAGATAAGTAAGCTCTATCGAATTCTAATGAAAAATTAGGGGTTGCTATCTAAAAAAATTGATCATGACGTCGTAGCTCAAAAACAATTGAACGTAACATTATTGTGAAAAGGGATCTTCTCAAAAAATAAAATTCGATGTGTCGGCGTTTTTCGCAATACTTAATTCATTTTTGTTAGACCATCAATATTGCTGACTTTTGTTACATAATGTATATCCTATACGTATATAATTATACAAGGGCATATTGATAAATTCTCGACCTACTATAGAAAGAAAACAAGCAGAAAGAAACTTTTTTTTATTCAACAGTCCTCTTTTAAGTTAATACACTTTTTGCACGATCTTGCAATGTCCTTAACCATTCAAAAAAAATTCTGAACTTTAGTCTGCAAACCAGTTCTCCGCAGTCTGAATATCCTCTTTGTTAGTCGAGAATTTTGTTCCATTCATAATTTTTTATAATCAATAATATACCATATATATCATAATATAATCATAACTTAGGAAATAGAAACTAGACCGAGGGTGCAAGATCTGGCGAATACGGTGGATGTTCCAACAATTCAAAGCCCAATTTGTGAATTTTTTGAAGAGCAGCTCTGGATTTGTGACTGTGTGCATTCTCCTGCAAAAAACAACATCTTTTTACAATTTCTTGCCTCAATCGCGTTAGGAAGTTCGCATAATACTCATCGGTAATGGTTTTTCCATGTTCTAAATAGTCTGTCCTAACATCTTGTTTATCAAAAAAAAAAACGGAAGCTAACACTTTTCCTGTCGATTTTTGCGTTCGAGATTATCTCGGGAGAACCAGAACGTTTTCACTCCATTGACTGTTGTTTCGTTTCAAGATCGTAGTTGTGTATCCTCGTTCCATCCATTGTAACAATCTGGCCCAAAAATAAATCACCGTGCTTTTCAAAACAAACGGACGCAAAGAGCTTTGGATGCTGACACTCGCACTCGTCAGTACTCGACAATTTCAACAATTTGCAAATTCCACATGAAAAATATGAAACACGCGTTCATACAAGATTGATAACGTTTCTGCTATCCTTTTCAAGCCAATTCGACGATTTGCCGTTATCAAGTCGTGTTCAGCCTCAACATTTTCAGGAGTGACCACAGAAGTGGACCTTCTAGTTCCAGTTCGCTTTTCGTCTTCAACATCAAGAATAGGACGGGCATTGGTTCCCTGGAGTCTCCTCCATATCTTCATAAATCACTTTACACTTCATGTAAAGGCACTTTATGAAAACGCGATACTCGTTTTTATCCATTTCTGTAAAATTCTCGAACACGTTTTTTTTAAATGTTACAAACGACTATGGAAGCACTATTTAGAATAAAACCGTACGACGGACATGAAAGATAATTTTGACGGTAAACAATTTTCATTTATTCCATGTCTTCTATCCAAGACCGACTAGGTATCAATAAGCCCTCGTATATCTTTTTTCCATGTGCCTCATACTACCTCTTGCAGTTATCAACATCAATCAACTATAAATTAGCTTCATTACAAGATTTTTTATTACATTTCATAGTTCCCTTTATCTAACATTTCCATTATTTTGTAGTTGATAATTGCCTCGACTCTTCACTTCATTTCCTAGCATCAGTTTTTACTTCGACTCATCATACGAAGACTGTAGTCACTCAATTTTAGGCTAGTGAGTTACAGTATACAAATTTTGTATACATTTTCTTGCTTTGAATAATGTCGTATCTTATAACTTTCAATATATGCGACCAAATTGTCTCTTCTATGATTACAGTAACTCAACGTTTTGACGCATTCATAAAGAGTACGCACAATTATACTGTCGCCTAACCTGTTTAAACAGCTATAACATTAAAAAAAGGTTTGAATATAATAAAAATAAGAAAATAAATATAATTAACGCGTTTTAATTTTAATCTGAGCCCAATATTTCTCAATTGGTCTCAGTTCCGGGCAATTCTGTGCGTTAACTTCTCTTGGTACTAATATGTTAACAATTTTTGTTTTGTACCAGTTTGTAGCCTATAATGACAACTATCCAGATCTGGTCAAAATAACGTAGGAACTAAATGTTTTCTTTAAAATGGTAATAGGTAATCTGTTTTTTTGAGTATTCGGTCAGGTAAATTTCGGCATTAATAGTTCATCTACATATGAAAGCTGCGCTTCTAATTCCACATTGCTATACCAGATGTTTTGTTGGAAATTTCTAAACTTGAACTACCTTTTTTCAATTCGTTCCGATCTGGATCTTTAGGACAAAAGTTATAATATTGGTTTCTCGGAAGTATTCTCTTTACATCTTCACGGTTTCGTCATCTCTTATTCCACAAAAACCTGGTTTGGCCAACAAAATTTGGTGTAGTTTGTAACGGGTACATTTTCCGACGGCATTTAGTACATAGAATTTTGTATTAATTCTGGATAAAAATCTTAAGTTCGGTCCTGTAGATATCGCTTTATTTAAATATGCAGTTCATCAGGCAAACATTTCCTACAGAAAGCATTTATAGGAAGGGAATGTTTAATATTTGCTATAATGAAATAATGTAGCGTCATATTGATGTCGTTTTTCGTATCTAGCGACCTGGTATTTTAAAAATAATTTTCAACAATTTCTTCAAAAAGAAACCTTAAAAAGAAACCATGAGAAACGCTTAGTCAACTCATTGAAATATTCCGGTAAACATTTTGAGTGTATACGATTCGTAAATACACTTTCCTTTGTCTGTTATTTGCGTTTTAAAAATTTTAAGTCAATGCGGCGTAGAAATTCGTCTCGACAGTAGCAGCATTCCACAATTTTAGCGGGAAAGATTGGGTACTATTTTTTACACGTAAGGTCTAAAATCCTATAGTAAGGCAAGTAACAAGCACCCTTGCCGTCTAAAAACAGATGTTGAGACGCGGAGTAGCCTGAATGGAAGTTTATAAAAAGGCTTCGCTCGGTTTTGACCAGACACAAACAGACAGATTTTTGAGACGGGGAGTTTGTGAACAGCACCCTGCAAGCGAACGGTCGATATTATGATTCGACCTGGGTGCGCGGTTATATTATCGATCAATAATGATTGATTGCTTTTAAATTAGTGCCAATGGATTACAGTTCTTTAATCCTATAGAATTGCGAGAAATTCTATTTACCGTTCCGTATAGTTTTACCGATCTTTTGTGACTTGTGAAAGTTTTAAAGTTAAATACGTTTCACGTTATAGGAAGAATTATTTAAAGAAATCCTAAATGTAGTGACCGATTCCTGTGCTTTTGTAACATTAAAATTCCTCTTAAAGAATTTGAGTGTAGTTAATGCAATCAGTGAATTAAAAATAACTGGAAGCTTCAGAACAGGTCCATTAGTTTTTTTGGGTGAAAATTAATGACGTTATTAAATAAGCACCAATTAAAAATCTTGGTTATTTTTCGTGCTTGACTTTATTGGTTTATGGAAACATATGAGCTGTTATTATCAATTAAATTTGGATCACGTTTTGGTATGCAGAATCTATCTTTCGACGCACACCGAGATTTATCACAATTTCCTCAAATGAAAAGCGAATTTCCAATTTCTACTGGACTTGATGTATGGTATTCTATGAGTTTAATTAAGGAAAATGCAAGGTACTGTAATATTAAGTGGTATTTGTTGTAATTTAAGTATTAAGAATGTCATGGTTATGAATTTTCTTTAGGGAGAGCTCTCCTTGATAGTTAAAAATCTTTAAGCTTTAACTTAATTGCAATTCATTTGTTCTGATACTGTTGAACTGATATAATTGGCCTAATCTCCTTCAGAGATTTGTTTATAAATTTTGTCCAGGAAAAGCTCAGTAAATAAAAAGGTTAATATTTAAATTAATGTGTTTTGAACAATTTTTTTGGGTGATCTAATCGATTCATTTGAAATATTTTGCGATCATGATCAGTCAAGGTAAATTTCTAATATTGATAGTATGTGTTTTGAACAATTTTGCGGTCAATCCAATAAGTTTTCCTGTTTGTTTTCTTTATTAAACAAAACGTTTTTGGTGAATTTTTTATTGATTAACTGTTGAACATAATTATAATCCAATAAAATTAGATTGGATTAGTAATAAATATACAAGGTGTGTTTTATTTGTTTATCTTTGTATGTGTATTTTACCCATTCTTTTGTTAATAAATGTTATTATTGCAAAACTGATGGATCTACAAAACGGAACCATATTGGTTATGAAAGCTTAGTTTCATTTCTTCAACAATTGTAAATAAACAAAAATTTTTTTGTTTCAACTAAATATTTTATTCATTTTCTGGTTAATGGATTTAGTAAATTTTAATGCTTATTCAAAATAACATCTTTGATTGGTTAATTTATAATTAACTTAAAGCATCAGAACCAGATGGCGCCCTTTTTGAGTTTTTAATTGTGTTTAAAACCCTTATCTATTCCTTTTCACAATTTATACAGCTGTGGAACCAATACCTACGACTTGATTAATTAATTTGTAAGAAAGAGTTTAAATCTCAAGCTGAGGCAGACATATGAGTTTTTAGTTACAGTAAGTATGATGTATTTTTATAGCTTTTTATAGCTTTTATAGTTCTTTTTTTGTTGTTTTATCTCGGCTGAAAAACCTTTGTTTCACCGGCGCCCAATCGCGGGGCCATTTTATAGTTCCGTTCTCGTGCAGATAAACGTTTGTTTCACTGGCGCCCAACGTGGGGCTCGAATAAAATATTGTTTCCACAGTTTAAGAAAAGGTTTGAGATATTGGTTGATGAATATTTTGAGGATTTTAGGTGTTTGTGTATTGTGTTTCCAGATAAGGATTCTTGTATTGGAATCCATAATATTGTAGGATTTCTGTAAAGAAATTGGAAAGCCTAATTACAGTTATCGCTTATTTGTGGCGAAAAAGTAAGTTTTATTGTTACGGTATTCTTTTCAAAATGGAAGTTAACCATTTGAAAGGTGATGAATTGAAGTTTGAGATTCTCTGTAGAGGCCTAAAGCCTGTAAGTAATTATTTACAACGTCGAGCACTTTTGAGAGGCAGTTTAGCCAAAGAAAAAACGTTAAAGTCGGTTTCACTCAAACAGCCATATGATTTCAAAACCAATGTAGCACAAATTAAGGAATCATTTGTTGATATCGAAAAAATATTTGGGAATTCAGAGGAATTAACGGAGGATTTGAGTGATGTAGTTTATTCTAGGCTTTTGCATTTAGAGAACCGTATAAATTTATTAGAAGTAAGTGGGGATGAGCAAGTTGTAGTCAAAGATGAGTTTGAAGCACAATTATTAGTTTTGCAGGGTTTACTGATAGAATTTCGAACAAAAAATAATGAAACTAAAGTTAGTGATGCGAATGCGTCATTTTTGGAAAATTCTTTACAAGTACAGCCGATGGTTAAGTCTGTACCTGTCTTTAAATGGAACTTGAAATACTCTGACCAGACCGGACGCGACAGCGTGATGGCATTTTTAGAAAAAATTAATGACTTATGTGAGGCTCGTCGAATTTCGAAACAAGACTTATTTGTTTCAGCTATAGATTTATTTTCGGGTCCAGCTTTATTATGGTATAGAGGTATTAAGAATGAAGTTAGTAATTGGAATGAGTTAGTTAAATGTTTAAAGCGAGACTTTTTACCTATCGATTATCAGTTAGATCTGTTAGATGAGATTAAAAATCGAACGCAGGGTCTTAATGAAAACGTTTCGTTATATATAATGTCAATGGAGGCTTTGTTTAGAAGATTAGAACATCCTAAAACCGAACTTGAAAGGGTAGAACAGATAGTTAGGAATTTAAATCCTTATTTTGCAGAGCGCATAGGTTTGCAGGACATAAAGTCCTTATCGTCATTAAAGGATTTTTGTAGAAAAATCCAAGAATTAAAAATTAGATCGGAAAGGTATCATCCACCACCTTCCAAGCGTAACGGGTTGTTAGAACCAGATTTAGCGTGTCTTTCATTAAATGATTGTCAGGCAAGAAAACCTACGGAAAATAAAATTAATATTTCTGAATTATCCAGTACAGATAAATCCTGTTTCAATTGCGGTCAGACTGGACACTTACATAGGCAGTGTTCTAAACAACGACGTGCATTCTGTTATAGGTGCGGTAAGGTTGGTGTATATTCCAATTCTTGTAATGTTTGCAATTCAAAAAACGCCAAGGAAGGTATCGTTGCGGATCAAGTAGTGATGAATCGTTCAACCGGGACGGTACCGAAGACAAAAACCCCACAACCCAATTCACGTTCGCGTGCAAACTAACTTCTCAGCCCAAACAAACAACGAAATGTAATTTCTCGCTTTCTTCAGAAGAATGGAAGTCTTGGTTAAATAAAGTAAAAACTTTCATGTCCCCCAAAATAATTGCACCTCTTTGTGTTAAAATGCCGTATGATAATCGTCCTTTTATACTCATTAGGATTCAACGATTTCCAGTTATCTGTTTGTTAGATAGTGGTGCATCAAATACTATCATAGGTTCTTCTGGTTTACAGTTTCTGAAGGAAAACAAAATTCCTTTTCAAAAGAAGTTAACAGCTGCTCGTGTTACTACAGCTGATGGTACCATCCAACCTTGTGAAGGCGAAATTATTTTACCGATTACTTTAGATAAGGTTACGAAACATATCAAATGTTTGTTAGTTCCTTCCATTACCCAAGCTTTTATTTTAGGAGTAGACTTTGGTCATCTTTTTAAGATAAACCTAAATATGTATGAAAGAGCGTATGACTTTGCAGTAGAACCCTCCATAAATACCATTTTTACAGTTGAGAATTCCGTAAACCACACTTCCTCCATGGAAGCTACGAAAATTATCGACCAAGCTTCTCTAAGTCCTAAACAGAATTCAGTTCTAAAGAAAACAATTTCAGCCTTTGAAGAATTAGTTTCCGATAAGTTAGGGTGTACGAATGTATTGAAGCATTATATTGATACAGGGGATGTTCAGCCCATTAAGCAAAGACAATATCTTCTGTCGCCTGCTATGCAGACCCATCTTCATAAAGAAGTTGATGATATGTTAAGACTTGGGGTGATTCGTGAGTCAAATAGTCCTTGGAGTAGTCCAGTGTTGTTAGTTAAGAAAAAAACAAATGAACTACGATTATGTTATGTCGCGCGAAAGTTGAATAGCGTAACCAAGAAAGATGCTTTCCCGTTACCTCGTACCGATGCTATTTTAAATAGGCTTCGTAATGCTAAGTTTCTGTCCAGTATAGATTTACGTAAAGCTTTTTGGCAAATCCCTTTAGAGGAATCTTCTTGTGCAAAAACAGCTTTTTGTGTGCATGGTAAGGGTTTATTCGAATTTACGGTAATGCCTTTTGGTTTATCGAACAGTCCGCAAACAATGCAGAAATGCATGGAAAAAGTTTTAGGTCCACTTATGTTGGATGAGAAAGTTTTTGTGTATCTTGACGATATTATTATTGCGTCTTCTACTTTTGAGGAGCATATTAAGATTTTGGATCTTCTACGATTAAGGCTGAAAGATGCTGGTTTTACGATTAATTTAGACAAATGTCAGTTTTGTCGTTCTTCTTTGAAGTTTTTAGGTTTTGTTATTGATCAAGAAGGTTTGCGAACTGATCCAGATAAGGTGTCAGCTATTTTGAATTTTCCTACTCCTCGCAATACTACTGAAGTTAAACGTGTGAATGGTTTAGTTAGCTACTATCGACGTTTTATTAAAGATTATGCTGAACTTTCCGCCCCCATTACCGCTCTTATTAAAGGTAAAAAGAAAGGAGATCCTATTCATTGGACTTCCGAAGCTGAGCAATCATTTCAAAAGATTAAGCAGCGTATTAGTTCCGCTCCTGTGTTAATTTCGCCAGATTTTTCGTCTCGATTTTATATACAGACTGATGCCAGTGATGTAGCCTTGGGCATTGTATTGTTTCAAATTATGAACGGCTCAGAACATCCAGTTGCCTATGCAAGTCGAACTTTGACTTCTACCGAAAGAAAATATTCAGCTACTGAGCGTGAGCTATTAGGAGTTATTTTTGGTATAGAACACTTTAGAGGTTATGTTGAGGGTACCCCTTTTACAGTTATTACAGACTGTGCAGCAATTAAGTGGCTTCATAACATTCGTGAACCTACAGGTCGTTTAGCTAGATGGTGTATGCGTCTTTCCCAATTTGACTTTGATGTACAGCACCGTCCTGGAAAACTAAACATTATTCCGGATGCTTTGTCCCGATCTATTTCTGTAATGAATATCGATACTCTCGAACCCGATGAATGGTATCTTAACATGATAGGATTAGTCCAAGCTTCTCCTGAAAAATATCCGTATTTTAAAGTCGAAAATAAACGACTATATAAGTTCTTGCCTTCCTTATTACCGCTTGAATCTAATATTTCCGACTGGAAACTAGTAATTCCCACTGCTAATAGGAAGCAGATTTTGCAGCAATGTCATGATGAACCTACAGCTGCCCATTTTGGAGTTTCAAAAACTCTATCCCGTATTTCCGAATTATATTATTGGCCGAAACTTAGATATTCTGTCAGTAAGTATGTACGCAATTGTAAGATATGTGCGAGTCAGAAAAGTGAGAATGTTTCACGTGCAGGCCTTATGGGTAAAGAAAAGAAAGTTAGCTTTCCTTTTCAGTTAATTAGTATGGATTTGTTAGGTCCGTTGCCGCGAAGTAAGTCTGGTAATCAGTACTTGTTTGTTGTTACCGATTGGTTTACCAAGTATGTCTTAATACAGCCATTACGTAAGGCTACTACTAAACCCATGATAAAGTTCCTGAAGGAACAAGTTTTCTCAATATTTGGCGTACCCCAGACCGTTATGTTTGATAATGGGTCGCAATTTATTTCTAAAGAGTTTCGAGATTTTCTGGATAGCGTTAAAATACAGAATGTTTGGTTGAATGCTCGTTATCATCCTCAAGTTAACCCTACAGAACGAGTTAATCGAGTTCTGGTTACAGCTATTTCCTCATATATCAAAGATTCTCATCGTGAATGGGATAAACATATTTTCGATATTGCCCAGGCAATACGTCTTGCTAGTCATGATTCGACTCAAGTTCCTCCCTCTTTCTTGGTCTTTGGTCGACATGTTCCAGTTAGTGGAGATTTTTATAGTCCTATTGATCCCAATAAACCTTTAGAGATTGCAAATAAACTCTTTTGGACCCGTGAGCTAACTCAGCTTCCCGAACTGTATGAGGATGTTAAGTCCAGATTACATAAAGCTTATGAGCACAATTCTCGTCAGTATAACTTACGAAAACGTCCGCTCAAATTTTCTGTTGGAGATATAGTCTGGAAGCGAAATTTCACTTTGTCTGATGCGTCTAAAGATTATTCTAAGAAGTTAGCCCCTAAATATATTCCATGTAAAGTTGCTAAAGTTTTGTCCCCACTTGTTTATCATTTACAAGATTTAGATGGACATTCTGTTGGCAATTTCCATGTCAAAGATTTAAAGGAAAATCATAGTGATTTTTCTCAGCAATAAATTTCTAATTCTTAAATAATAATATAGGTCTTGTTCAACTTAGGACCTTTTCTCATGTTTATTTTTGGCCATCTATGGTTTTGTGTTGGCAAGTATGCTCATGTATGTATCTGAAAGCTACGAAATATGATGATTGGGAATGTTTGACGATGTAAGTTGCCGTATGTTCTATGATTGTGGATTCTGGTCGATGAATGAGATGATAGGGGAGTTTACTCGCTACCAAACTAAAAAAAAAAAATTATACATCTACAGTATAAAATTCCTTTTGTGGCGTTAATTCTTTCATGGTTCTGACAGGTACTATTGAGTTTCTTTCATTCTTTTAGTTGTGGGAGTTACATAAAACAATGATAACGTGATTTGTTGCGTGCCCTCTCCTTGTTGAGTGATTGAATATCTTCGTGGAATTCTTGTGTGGGAGTGTGACTGAGTGAAGCGTGTACAGGGGATATGCTTTTATCCCTTGGGTGTTTCTTGGTAGGTTGGTCGGAAATCACGCAGGGTGTAAGACAATTTTTTCCCTATTGTGTCCAGTATATATTTACCGATTTTGACAGTTCTGTCTATTTAGAAATTTGTGTGAAGTTATTACTTCATTTTGAATATTCAGAAAACATAATAATCTGTTGGGATTTTGTGTCCTTGTACAATTTAAGTTCGTTGAACTTCCATAAGTTTTTTCTAAAAGCTAAATTATAAATCTGTTTGAGATCTTTTAGGTCTTGTGGTTTTGAACTATTTTGAAGATGAGTGTGTGAGGTTTTGGTGATGCCGTTCAGTTTTCATTTGTACCGTTGGCATCCACCATTTACCGATTTTTGTATCGTTTGTGATACAGTTTGTAGTACAGTTCCGTACCGTACTGCACTTTTGGGAGACAGTTTCTGTCTTATTATCGTATCGTTGGCATGTGCCATTTACCGTTCCGTGCCGTTCAGGCAATATCGTATCGTACCGTTTTGCAGTGCCGCTTAGTACTGTGTTTTTGGAGGCATTATGGTCTCTGTTCCGTACCGTTTGGTGATTTTGATCACCGCCATTACCGTCTTGCTTTTTGAAGTATATGGTGCTTCGTATGTACCGTTCAGTATCGTTACAGTTCGCTGTGACAGTCCAGTATGAGTGTTCCTGTGTTGGAATTTGTATGATATTTGATAATTCGTGAAGGTCTTAGTGACCTTATGGTGTCCAGCTTTGTGTTATCGTATCGAGTTTTGAGGTCGTGTTCTTTTCAGAACAAGCTTTCGGGTTCTGACTTCTTTTGTATAGACTTTGTCTATTATAGCGCGGTGGGAGGCGCTTTAGAAATTCCTTCACCGATGACGGGTTCCGGTAAGAGTCCGGTAAAGCATTTGTGGTCCTTTTCTTACCATCTTTTGGCCACTTTTCTCCTAAGGACTTCTGGTCCTTCAGGTCACTTCGTTGACCAAGTTAAATTTGATGTTTCTTTTTTGAAACTGTTTCCCCCCTTATAGAAATTTCTATTTCTTTAGACCTTCTGTTTTAGACCTTGTCTATTATAGCGCGGTGGGAGGCGCTTTAGAAATTCCTTCACCGATGTCGGGTTCCAGTAAAAGTCTGGTAAAGCTGAGGTAGTTCCTTCTTTACCATCCTTCGACTACCTTCTTTGAGGACTTTTTGTCCTAATGGTCTATGTTGACCAACCAATCTGTTGGTTCTTTTTGGGAACCATGCTCTTTGTGAGACCTTTTGCTTTGTGCGGTTTCTGCCATCTTTTCGGAGGTTCTGGTTTTGTGGGATTTTGACCCACTACCCTACCTTTTTGTGGGATTTTGACCCACTACCCGACCTTTTTTGTGGGATTTTGACCCACTACCGTATCCTTTTATTGGTATTTTTGTGTTACAGTTGTTTGTAACGTCTTGCGTTTTAGTGCATTTTGCGCTCTATTCTAATGTCGTTCTAAGGGACGAACTAGTAATGTTGGAATCTGTTCTTTTTAGAACAAAGCACTATTGTGCTTCCTTCTTTTTCCGTTTCAGTAGAGCTGATACAATTTGTCCAATTGGACAGCTTTTGGTTGTTTTAGTGTGAGCTTCTTTTGTCTGGTGACATAATGTTTTGGAGAGGCTGATACAATTTTCGAGCCAGATAATACGGAAAGGGTTATTAACCTTTAACCATCTATTTTATAGTTACAGTCAGTAAGCTCTTTGAAAAGGTTTTCAACCTTCAGCTATATTGTCCTTCGTTGAAGTCAACGGACTTCAATTATTATGAATAGGTTTATTAACCTTATTTCCTTCAGTTAACAGCTACGACCCAATATACTTTGGAGATTATTTGAAAAGGTTCTAGTAACTTTAAGTCGCCCAATCGGTGGTTGGGATTATCTAGTGTTTCATTGGTAAATACAATAAGGGTTTGTTAACCTTAATTTATCCACTTGTAAATATTTAATTCCGAAGAGGTTTATTAACCTTGATTCCTTTAGCTTGCAGTTATTGCGTTATATGAAAAGGTTTATTAACCTTAACTTTTTAGCTTGTAGTACAGTCTGATGACTTTTCAGTAAGAATAAGATGATGTTTCTATATAACCTGAGGTGTGTAATTGTGAGAGGTTTTACCAACCTTAAGTTCTTAGCTTATAGTTATGACTAACCTATTTTGGGTTTGAATTTAATAGTAGTTTTAGTAACTTCATATCGTTTGAATTTTAGTTATAGGCAACCTATTTTATGTTAAAATTTGAAAAGGAGTTTTAGTAACTCTATACCGTTTAATTTTCAGTTATGATTTACGTCATTTCGTTCAAGTATTGAGCTTGAATTTTACTTTTGGTATATCGTTTGGTATATACTTACCTTGTATAGGTATTCAGAGTGCATGTAGTGATGAATGGGTAGTGTTGACTACTTTCTTAGTTTAGTGACGTTCTTCTGGTGGCGGTTAGTGCTTTGTTTTGGTAGTGGTTGGGCTTGAACCTTTCCTGACGGTAGAAGGAGGTCCTAACGCTGGACGGTGGGTGTTTTGTGGGGGAATTGGTTCTTGTTCTGGCTTCTGCTGAAGTGAAGTACTATCTGTGTAGGTTTCCTTTTCCTAGCTTTGTTTACTATTCTTTTATTTCTTTCTCTTCCTTCTTTCTTCTCGATCTGTGAAGGCTCAGTCAGTGCCATATCGGACTACTGTAGACCTGAGATCTCGGGGTGTTGCCGTTTGGTACCCTAAGCGGCACCTTGCTGTTGCACTCTCTTGTGCGAATACTAGAATCAGTATAGGTAGCTTTTGCTACAAGTTATGATGTTGGTGAGTGTTTTTTGAGATTGACTTTCCTAGTATATGACTTTTGGGGTCCCCGTTGGTGCGTCTGGCATCTCCAACACCTTCGGTTTTGCTTGAATGTTCGGTGAGGACATTTTTTTAGGGTGGCTTCCTTTCAGCTCTATTCGGCGTTCCTTACCTTTATTCCTTTCTACTTTCCTAGCCGGGTAGTCCCTTTCCTTTCCACTTTCCTTTTTTTTGAATGTTTAGACACTTTTGGTCTTATAGATTTGGGCGTTAAGCACTTTTGGGTGTGTTCTGGTTTTGATACCGGTACGGTATTTTCGTAGGCCTTTGGCATTTCGTTAGTTTCGAGTATAAAGACAAGATGGGCTTCATAGCTTTTCTTTTTTTATTGTTTTTTTTTCTTTTTCATTGACGAGTGGGCGAGTGTAACGGGTACATTTTCCGACGGCATTTAGTACATAGAATTTTGTATTAATTCTGGATAAAAATCTTAAGTTCGGTCCTGTAGATATCGCTTTATTTAAATATGCAGTTCATCAGGCAAACATTTCCTACAGAAAGCATTTATAGGAAGGGAATGTTTAATATTTGCTATAATGAAATAATGTAGCGTCATATTGATGTCGTTTTTCGTATCTTGCGACCTGGTATTTTAAAAATAATATCAATTTCTTCAAAAAGAAACCTTAAAAAGAACTTTTGACATATCGGATATACAGGGTGATACGTTTAAGTGTGGCGACTATAGCACTTTCCCGTCTTCATAATTATTTTTTCAAAAATTTCCTTATGTAGGATAACAAACTTATTACATTACCATTTTAGCAAGAGGATGAAGTGTCAGAATATGGAATAAAAAATGCAAGTTGCCGTTTATAAAAATGACGATGACGTCACCACACTTAAACGCATCACCCTGTATATTCGAATATTATGTCAAAAAGTGGGGACTTTAAAAGCAAAATTGACTTGTTTTTGGAATTTTTCCAAAAATCAATACTTTCCCTTTTATCTAATTTATTCCATACTTTAGAATCGCACTGTATAAACAAATTATTGTAAATCAATATTTATTCGCATAAAATACATAGTAAGTTGTTAAAAATAGTTAAAATTGTGTTAATTTTGTAGCTGATATAATTAACTAAATTAACAGTTTTTTGTCTAAAGTAAAAAGATTAAATGAAAAATTACATGAATTGAAATAATTTATCTGATCCCTGCGTTTCAGTTTCAGTAAATCAGGTCAACTCGTGTATTTTGTTAATAAAATCCTTTTTGGATTCGAAGAGAAAATTTCAAAACGGTTAAGAGTTAAAATTAAGGAATCAATTATGTATAATTATGAAAAATTATATGATTATGTTTTAAGTAACCAAACTTATGCATTTGTTATGCAAACACATTTGTTCTGTTTTTTGTTTTTGAGTTTTGACTAGTGTTGTGGAATAGGTTGATATTACAATTATTTGAATTTATTGTTCTTGTGACTATAATTTAAATAAGAATTCAAATCACCCTATAGAATAGAAAACGGTATAGTAAACCTGCCGCAAACTTTCTCCGATAAGTTCTTCGAATGCGGTTTTTGGGAATTTCCAAATAACTATGTTAAGCCTATATTTTCTATCTCACTTTGAAGCCTGCTCAGTTTGAAATAGAAGAGAAGGTAGGTACGAAGGGTCGACCTTCACAAGGTTTGGCGAATGGTTTTTATTTTGTGTTTGACCGTTCACAGTGAACGTTGGTCAAGCTATATATGTACCTATTGTTTTCAATTTGGTAAGTAATAAAGAGTTTATTAATTTTTTTATTACGCCTTAATGTTTTCAGCATCTCTTGGTATGTCAGTCAAATTAATTAAAGAGGTAACTGGGAAATGGTTCAACAGAGCGAAGGACAACGGCTGCAAAAACTAAGTACATAATTGTACATGTATTTACATATTGTAAACTGTAACATACTTTAAACAATAAAAATATTACAAAATAAAACCCTTAACGAGTTTTTATCTCTCCAATCAAGTTTATTACTAATGATAAAGCACATTTGCTATCAAAAATTACTAATTTCCATGTAAATAAATTATTACTTTATTTAATTAAATATAAAATTAATTACAGAATTAAATTAGTTTCGTAATTTAATTAATTGTAGGCATTAATTACACATCGAAAGTCCTAATTATGTCGCAAACAGAAGTCCTATGAACGTCCAATAGTGTATGTTCGTTGAACGTCCCTTTACGAACGTCCATTGAATGTTTTTTTGTGGACGTGCTATGGACATATGAATCTGTAAACGAAGGACGTAAGATGGACATAAATCGAACGTACGCACGACGTTTTATGGACGTACTATGTACATTGCAAGGTCTGAAGTGAATGTTTTATGGACATCCTATAGACGTTCGCGTGCTATCTGGGGAATGACTTTATTGTAGTTTTAGAATGTTCTTTGCATCTGTCTTTTATAGTATTGATAATACTATGCGTTGCTCTTTTAAATATATAAACAACAGTAGGAAAGTATTTTTTAGAAAATACACTAATAAGTTCAACCACATAAAAATTGTGGTTTGTGTAGCTATTGGTAAGGCTAAATTATTCTGTATCTTTACAATATTTTTTGTAAAAATACATAAATTATATACATATACAACCAGAACTGAACTAGTTATTGACAAAAATAATTAAAGGTTTGCAATATACAACTACATATATCAGAGTCGATTACTTCCTTCATGCTAATGTATAGTTCTGAAGTATCGATTGGATTTTCGTGACATGCTTAATTAATGAATTTGTAAAACTAGTTTTCTTCCGTGCTTTCACAAGATGAGCTTTAAATGAACGTTTACGAAGTTGGAATAGCAATAAAGTAAAAGTGGTTAAAACTTCATTTGCAAGGTAAGAGTTCAACGAGATTTTAATGGGTAATCTCGTATGTCTAAATTCGAAGTATAGCAAGACATATAGTCTTATGTACGAACGTTGCTAAAGCCTGAAGTGTTCATAAGTTTAACCAAGTTTTGTCCTTGTTTTATGCTGCTACACTTCTGTTTCGTGAGATACAGTAATTATGTACAATACTATTCACTACTTCTTATTCCTTCGGTTCTCACATATTAAAAATGCACATAGTCAAAATCAAAATGCTACAAAAAAGAACTGGTTAATTAGATACATCAAATTATATCCTTAATCGTATGTATATAATGGAAATAAATCAGTTCGAAATTTATTCAAATTCATTTTTAATTCTAACAAATTTTCCTATACAGGTTAAAAGCGTAAAGGTAACAATTGAAGTCTCTAGGGAACTAAGATGTGATTCACACTCGAGAATAGCGAATTCAGCCGTATTCCTCTTGGGTGAAGAGGTAACACATATTTGAACGCTATCGGAATCACAAATCACATTCGTGACGTGTCTGCCAAAGCATCAATACTGCATTTCTGCCGACGCCGTGACGTCACGCGGCGACGCTCAATCAATGCGATAGAGAGAGAAAGGACGGAGCTAGCGTCACCTAGGCAACCGGAGGCGAGTGGATGGCGCGTGTTGCCTATGGTTACCTGGCACACGTATACAGGTAACCTGTAATCCTCCAGACATTTCCTAAGAAAAAAATGCCTACTGAAACTGAACTGCATGCAAACTGAAATGCAACTGAAAGCTGTGGATTGCCCGGAAAGGTCTTCATGAATTTATAAAGGGTTGTGTGAGATTAATTAGGTTGTAACCGCGGTTTTCTAGAGTAAGCAATTTTAATTTAATTAGTCAAAAGTTAACGGTTTTTTTTTGTAAATAAAGGTATGAATCAATTACTCATTACTTTTAACATATCGTGCTTTAGAATAAAGTACAAGTCTAAAGCATTTTAGAATAATTATATCAATAATTGGTTTATCCATAAACTGTACAGTTTTAATTAACGCTACAATATAACTGAAGTAAAGCTTGAATAAACTGATTTTAATTATTAGTACACAGTAGCAACATCTCTTATTATGCAGTTAATATCTGAATAATTTCTCGCGTTATAATTCTTAGAAGACTTACTTGGATGAGTTTATTGAAGCTTATATCCTAATTGAGCTTTTTATTCGCTATTTGCTTTAATGTCTGCTGCGCACAATATGCCACTTTCATAGATATTGTACTATTATGTAATATTATGTACTGGCTTTTACGATACATAAAGCTTCTTCAAGTGTGCACGGCAGTTATAGTGGTTATTGCACATTAACATTTTCAGGATATTTTGATATTTCTAATCTCATCTGTTCTAACTAGGTAGCAGAAATATACATAGTCTATTATATTATAATGAGTATATTATAATGTATGCTCTTTATTTAAAGTATTAGTAATATAAACGAATTAGTTGCAACAAATGCAAATAAGTTTGAAGCAAATAAGCAATGATGTTGAGTTATCAAAAGCTACTTTCATGGCATTTAAAAAAACAACAAATATCGTCTCCATATGTTCTAAAATATCGTCTCTTAACTTTTTATTAAATTGAAGTACTAGGAACTTTCATTCAGCTACAGATACAGTTTCCACCATTAAGTGATGTCAATAAAGATGCATAAGTTACAGTTTCTTTGTTATAGTTTAAATTTTTAGTATAACTGTAATCAGTTTTTATTGCAAAAATTAGTAAAAATAGTAAATAATCAAAACTAATAATCATTTCCCGAGTTTCCAAAGTAGAATCAGATTGGGCATACAAACGAGGCATATTTAAACATTAAGGGCCGGTTTATTCACCTTCAGGTAAAATTCCCGGTAGTTGCCGGTCAAATAAATTAAGTTTAATAATAAATACAGTTTGGGTATATTCACAGAATTATATCTTGAAAGTAGTTAGTGAAATGTTTATGCGAAAGGGTCCAACTTTTGCACTCAGGTAATACATGCAAGAGAGAGATGGGTAATTGACAGAATAATGTGTTAGAGAGAAAAATTAAACCCATTGACTAATCTACTTAAAAGGAGGCGGTATTTGAAAAAATCTGTAATCTTTCACAAATATTTTCTAAAAATTTTAGGTAAACAAATATTAATGATATATATGATCTAAGGTTCTATGCTTTGTCAAAGGTGTTTTTTAATTTTTGTTTTGTGACTGTATTGTTTTTAGTACTGATTATATCTATGTTTCTAGTTTTTTCTTAGTTTGTAGTATTTTTATTAAAACAACTGAATATTTAATAGCTTTTTAAAATTTTAACGTATTTACATAAATAAATGCCTATATTATTACTTTATTTTTATTTATCGCTTACATTAATTTCTGCGATTATTTAATTATCTAAAATACTCCTAAGCCTTTATTTTTTGATGATTATTTTCATTATTATTTTCGTTTAGTTATTTTTTTATTAAAGGTAAAGAATGAAACATAAACACGCTATATAACTTTGTTTAACTAGTAGATGCTTCTATTTAAAAGGAATATTTTATAATGTTTATCAAAGAAATTTTGAATAGAATGAGTAACAAGAGTTTTTACAAGCGTATTTTCAAAACCAGCTTTAAAGAATTTAAATATCTTGCCCAGGTAATTGCTAAGCTCTGTTTAATTCGGTCTCTTTCGTACACAGTATAAGGGGTATTTCGATTCTTAAAGCAGCAACTTAAAGCTTACTCGGGACAAGACATTTGCTAATGACTGTACATGATCTTACAATCTTATTTCTATGCATTGTTTAAAAATCGGGGATCGGGGATTAGGATTACTTTAAGGTTTAAGGATTTTGTATTAGATTTTAGTCGTTGGTTAAGTAATACATTATTTTTACTTTGATCAATTGGCCATTATGCGTTCTCCCTTTTGCTCTTATCTGTAATAAATATTTGCTGGTGATTGAAGTGCGTTCTTTTTTTAAAGTTTTAGCACAAAAGAAGAAATCAATATTTGCTTCAATTCTTTAAAAAATGATGAAGCTTGTTGTGCCCATCCAAAAACATGTTTTCACCAGTGGCGTAACTACGTTTGACTGCGCGCCCCTGCGAAACTTACGTTTGCGCCCCTTATATACAAGGTGTAACAAAAGTATAAAATAATGGCCGTAACTTTTTAATTTGAACAGTTGCAAACAAATGTTGAATACAAAACTTTGTAGTTTATCAAGATAAATATTGTGGTGTTTTTGATTTGTTCGTATCTTCTTTTGATGTGTTGCAATCACTATAACAATTAACTTTGTTTTTAAATGGCTTCCGTATCTCTTTTTTTATTTCTGAAAATAGTTTGTTTTTCTCTATTTAGTAATGCTAATTTACCATACCAAATAAACTTTGAATTAGAAACAAATATTTTGGAAAAAAAATTCAGAAAGAATCAATTAATAATGCGAACTAGCTTATATTAAAATTAACCTAGTAAGGCTTGATTATCAGTTTTGGTCAAGTACTATGGTATGGGAATTTGACAACTAAAACTGTAACAAGCAAACAAACGCAAATAAACAAACAAGTACATCATTATTACTCTATTAATTACAAAGTATTTATTACCTATAAATTATTACAAATTACAACGAATTATTAAAATTAATTACAAGTTATTGTTACAAACAGTTACTTGAAGTTATTGTGAAGACATGGCTCATTTAACTGCGAAGCAACTCATTGAGATCTTAACGATGTATGTATGGGTATGGGGATAGGAGGAGAACTCATACTAAATATGCAATTTATTTAATCAAATCTACCCAGATACTACAGTTTCCCAAGGCGATATCTCAATTAATTAAAAAATTCGTGAGACTGGTGGTGTTAAAGATATGCAAAAAATTGGCAGGCCCAAATCCACAACAAGTACAGATAAAGCGTTGTTTGTTTGATTAGCAACCGAAGAAACGCCAAAGGTTTCTAAAACATAAGTAGTAGAAAATTTAGAAATTAGCCAAACATCTCTTAGTCATGGAATTTTACAGAAAGTAAAATTTCATCCCTACAAACTCCAGTTAATTCGCGAACTAAATGAAGACGATTTTGACAGAAGGATGGAAGTTTTTGAACATCAGATGGCAAGATGTAATATGGATGACAATTTTGCTTTTAACATTGTGTTCTACGTTAAAGCGACATTTATCTGAACGATACGATAAATCGATGTAGTTGTCGGTATTGGTCGTACGCAAATCCACACTAGGCGAAAGAAGGACACGCAGACTATTCTCAAAAAGTCAATGCATGGCCATTCATTATAGAAGGACATATCATAGGACCTTTTTTCTTGCCACTAATAGATACCTTGAGTTACTTCAAAATCATGTCATAACTACAATGACTGCAATATTTCCAGGTATTGCAAAATAAAGGTATTGACAACAGGATTATTTTCCAACACGACGGAGACCACCCCGCGCATTTTGAAGCACATTTTAGAACAATGTATGTAAAGAAATACCACGTAATTGGATGATTTGAAGGCTAGAATAGCTGCTCAGAATGCGCAGAACACCAGAAGACCTGTTACAAAGAGCTGTAATAAATTTTTCCTATTTTGCGTCTATAACAAAGCTGTTAAAGCACCCAAAACAGTGCGTTAATAGCTCATTTGACTGCTTTAATAGCCCAACTTTTTCAAAGTTGGTAGCATTGCAAAAATAATTGAAAAAGACAGAAAATTGACACAAACTTCACTCAATTTTCTGTGTCAATCAATGAATTTTCAAATGTCACATCAGTGTTGTCAACTACAGCAAAAATCCCTAAATTTTTGATTTTTTTTATTTAAAAAGGGAATAAAAGACGCAAAATAGAAGAAATAGCATAAAAAACTCGTTTCAAAAGACATTATTGGACTCGTCCTTTAGATAACTCGCCGCAAGCGGCTCGTTTTCTAAATTTGGACTCGTGCAATAAATCTTGCCTTATGAAACTCGTTCTTTAATATACTATTAAATAATGATTAGATCAATGCTGGCAGTCAATGGGGCTCAATTTGAAAATTTAATTTAGTACCCCACATTAGATTAATGTTTCCTCCTGCATTTAGAATAGGTATTTTTCGTGTTCCATTTATTGTTATGGCTTCAAAAAAAAAAAAAATTTTCGTTTGTTGGTGTTTGCTTGTTACAACTTTATTTGTCAAATTTCCACAGTATACTTGACCAAAATTGATAATTAAGTGTTATTAGATTCATTTTACTCCAAGCGAGTTATCAGTTTTAATTAACTAATTTTCTCCCGTTTTTTTTAAATATTTATTTCTAATTTTAACTTTTTTTTTTATTATGATAAAATGCCATTACTAAATGGAGAAGAATAAACACTTTTCAAAAATCCAAAGAATATATACGGTTGGCTGCTATTGCAATTACAAAACAAAAGAAGATAGGAACAAACCAAAAACGTCGCCATATGCATCTAGATAAACGTAAAACGTTTGTATTTAACAGTTGTCTGTAACTCTTCAAATTAAAGAGTTACAGTCATTATTTGATACTTTTGTTACATTCTGTAACTCTATATACAATGGTAACTTTATTTGTTAAAATAAAATATGCAATAACTAATAATGTTATTACCTCCAATGCTTGTTTTAAAATTTCTATTCCCAACGAATAAAGTTTCACGAAAGCAGCGCCCTTCGGAGGGTTGCGCCCCCCCCGCGTCGCAGGGTCTGCGGGGGCGGTAGTTACGCCACTGGTTTTCACTTCAATAATTTAAATAATGGCTTTGAAGTTAAGGCTAAGTTCTTAGTAAACTTTCGGAAATAACTGCTTGTTAAATAATAAAGCTTGTTTTAATCGAAACTTCTTTTAAAATTTCTCGGTAGCCAATTAATATGTCATCAAGATAAACAAACGCATTTTTTGTTCATCTAGTAATTGTCTAACTGCCGTATTGATAAATTGACTAAAAAAATTGAATTTAATAAACCAAATCACATCTTCGCATATTCAAACTGACCCAAGTAAGTTACACAGCATGTGTATTTAGTTTGAGCCTTAGCTGAGTACAACATTATGAATGGATTTTTAGTTAATTGCAATTGATGTAAAAAATACTTCATCATTCAAATTATCAGTTTCTGATCTTTTGTAACTTACATTTAATTTGAGTTCTAGTTATTCATCAATTGCTTTTATTTCCGAGTTTCACTAATTCACGCAGAATTCATGGCTGTCGTTTTCAGTACAGACTAATTCTAACAGTTTTGCCAAAAGGATACAATAATATACATAACAACTTCTTTCAACATAATCTCAACCAAAGAGACAATCATAAAATACCGTTCCCTCTAGGACATAAAAATTAGCAATCGTCAGTAATGGTTCGTAATCTTTTATTTCAGTATACCTGCTTAAAATATTAGTTTTACTGCCACGCAAGAGAAGTTTCTATTTTAAATATCACAAATAATTGTTTGATTTATCAAAGAAATAAGACTTCCTGCGTCCAATATAGCAAGAAGCTTATCACATTCCACATCTACTGCCCATGTCATAGCAGTCATAGCATACTTTTCATTACACTTACGCATTTTATTGCCTTTTGTTTCTCTATGAGACTTGATGCTGAATCTTACTGAATCTACGACGTCATTGGAAGGCATTTAACGGCACTATTTCAATTTTTGATAGTATTACTCTAATTTTGTTCAGAACATATCTCTAATTTTGTTTTTAATTGTCTCAAACCTATAGTTTCGTGCAAAACAACTTCTTACTATTATTACCCGGAATAGCATTAATAATGTACTGTATTACCGCTTCTTGTTTCACTCTACAATTGTGTAACGAAGTTACTATATTTGTATTGCACGCTGTTTTATCCAGTTCGTGTCCAGGACTCAACTCCACCAACCAGCCAGGACCAGCAAGCAGCCATCCGAAGAACCAAGCAGTCGGGTAAGATTAGAGTGAAAACTCTTGACCGTAGTTCCGACCCGCCGAAACCCCGTTCCGTTTCCATCCTTTTCCGTACTTTATCCGAGACCTCGCCGTATGTATGTCTGGAGGGTCTCCTTCTAACTTCCACCTTTACCGCAATCCCTTGACTTTCCCTGCCCATTAACCGACCTTACCGCACCCGCACGTTAATTTTGCTGCTAACACGTTGCACCCGCTTGCTGTGGTTTACCATAATGTATGATTTCGCTGTTTTTGCATCCGCTTCCTGTGGCTACAATAGGGTAGCGTAAGATATTAGTAAGGGTTAGGTTTAACAACTGCTTAACAAGTAGTGTTGATAATAAAACTATTTGGTTATTATTTTATGTTTTATTTTTTGGAACTAACCACTTTCTTTTGTGAAGACTTTAGGGATTGGTAACAGTGATCCAGACAGGATTGACCTACACGACCCAAACGGTTTCCTGGAATATCATTCCTCCATTAGCAGCTACCCGAATCCGTGGAGCATACCACGTTAAATAACTGGCGGCGCTCGTCAAACCCTCGGGGCAAGCAAAACACTCTTACAGTTGGTTGCTATTTTCTGCAATACAAAATAATATTCCATAACAGTTTCATCATTTTTATTCTGCTTAATGTTCGCCAGATGTGAGTACTATTTACTTTTATGCTACTCTTCTTATAAGTAAATTATCAATCAAGTCAGCATGTTCACTAATGAATTCCATTAAATTGACAGATACATTAGTTTTTTTTCCTAACACTTTACAGTTTTTAACCAAACAGTTGTTAGTGTTGTTCATAGAACGCGTCAATCCACCGGAAAAACTTTTGAAATTCTCAGACAGAATGGTGCTACCCAGTACATCATTCAACTTCTCTTCTTGTTTTTTTAATGATACAATGAACTTCACAATTTTCCGTTTGCAGTATAAAATGTATATTTTATTTATATCCCACTTCTGATAAACTGTAAGTACTTAACAAAAAAAGAACAATACTAGAGGGCCTAGATTTGTTTTTATTATTTCAATGTTATTTCACAAACTCAATAAATATGAAATTATAGAAAATAGTTTTGACAATCTTCAAAATTCTTCACAAACCTAGTCTCTAGTTTATTTTTGTTGTTTGGCAACAACACCAAAGGTTGCGTGGTCAACTTCAAAACCTGTTATTGTAGTACCACTGTTATCAATTCCAAAAATATCTAAAATTGAAAATCTACTGTATAGTAAAGACATATGACTGGACGAGAAGACAAACAGTTACTGTATTGAATGCTTTCGGTGCAGAAGGTCTCTACAACAGATCTCTACAGCTTTTACTTCTAATTAAGCCAAAATTATTCAATACATACCTCAAATCTGTGGAACAATCCCTTTTAAATATTAATAACATACTTAATAACATTACTACTGCATTCCAAATAATTAGATAAATTTTGTTGATGGATGCTATTAAAGTTTATCTTGTTGAACAACTGAACAATCAACAATGGCAAGTAGTTTAAAACCTTGTTTACATTAGAATAAAAACAAACGGTTCGCCTTTATTTATCAAGTTGTAAAGTAGCTTGAATGTTATTACTTTTCTACTTAAGGTAATAAAGCTCTACAAATTATCTTATTACAAAATAAAACATCATTCTTTTAGTTTGTATGTTGTTTACGGCACTGTAAACAATATTATATTAAAAGGTTCAAAAGTTCAATGGTATCAAATCACGAGTGCCATTCCTTTACAACTAAAGCTACGCAAAAGTTTGTGTTTGTAGATAACAGTATTAAAGCCACACTCGAGGGTTCTTGTAACTCAAGCACTTCAAATGTTGTTACAGAAGGCGATCAAAGCGAAAAAAAAGCAATTTGTATCCAATGAATAAAATTCTTCTCGGTATTGCAGACGTTTAAGGATGTTCACACTATTTTTATTTCGTGCGTCTTTTAGTTAATGCCTTTTTAAACTATTGCTTGTAGTTATGGATTTTTCAGACGAGAAGGGTAGCAAATAGGGGAACAAGCCTTAAAAAATTGTGATCTTTTAAACATCTCATGAGCTAATAAATAACTTCCTAAAAGGGTAAGAATTACCTACATTATTTTATAATAGAGACAGAAAAACTTAAAGATTCCAAGCTTTAAAAATATTTCGAATTAGAGAGAGCATTTTATAGTATGCCGTTGCTAGAATAAAAGCGTCCGCAAGCATATCATATTAGAGTAGTACGGATATATTACCGTTTGGTTGGTGTTACTGAAAGTGAAGGAAAGAATCTTCAAAAGCAAGCAAGATTTCAGTAAAAGAGATAGAAAGCCATTCAAATATATAGAGTTGAAAAATAGATCTCCAAGTTAAACCCCGTATTTGGTATTTAGTTGGAAAACCTATTAAGGCTACTATGCTGGATGCTTTTTGTAATAGTCGCAAACCATAAAAGCTCTTTCAACAGAAATTTAAAGTAAGTTTTTGAATACGCACTTCTATTACGGATTTAGGAAATCTTTAAAAATTCAACAAAAGAGATGTCTTGAATACGTGGTTATGAAATAGTAGTTAGAAGCGATTAATTATATTTTATTTTAGGAAATCCTATTTTTTATTTTATAATAATTTCCTATTTTATAATAGGGAACTAACGCTGTGAGATTCTAAATTGTTATTGCTGCTGCGGAGGAACGTCCCCTTTATCGACTTGTCAGGCCAATTGATAGATAATAATGACATGCTGCGGAACATTACGATTATAAAACGAGGTATAGCAGTACATAACTTATCAGTATGCTGTGCGAATTTTATATGTATATCTGAACACGCAAATTTCCTACATATATGTTCGACTATAATTGAACATTGTTTATTAAAGTAACACGTGAAAGTCATTGACACCCCTAACAACTATACAGCTAATCTTACATATTGATATGATTTGTTGTATGAGGTTACACTTAAATGAAGTTACTTGTGGTACACAACAATAAAAATTAGATATTTTATTAATTAAAACGACTAAATACTTTAACTATAATAATAATAATTATTTTCAATTCCCTAATAGGCAAAAGGATGGTTTTACAACATCAACACAATATTAATGAATATGAATAACAATCCTGAACGTGGACAAACACAATTTACAAGAGGTATTCAAAATATCCCCTCTTTTTTCTAAACAATATGTCAGACGATCTATTGGTCTATCAGAATATTTTCTTATATAAATAAATAAAACAAAACAGGTAAGATTGATAGCATAACTGTCAAGGGTATCCATGCATTTAATGAATTATTCTAATAATTGAACATACGAATTTTAAGTACAGAAAGTCTGCATGTTCAGCAATATATATTTGCGCTGTATTTCTTTAAAAAGTTCTGTTGGCGATTTAGCGAACTAAAATACCAATTGCAAATCAAAATAAAGTATGGTTATATCAAATAAATAACGTGTAAGGCTATACAGAATTATCGAATGCATATAGCTTATAGAACAACGAAGTGCTCGATGAAAGCTTTCGCTCATTCGGTTTACATCTAAATAAGGATCTAAATCAGACACAAGTGAATTTAAAATAATAACAAACGAGGTTGTATAGGTTACAGAACTCGTATATGAGTAAGACTATGGATAACACAATTTAAATATAATAATTTAATAAATATGGGTGATACTTACGGTAAATTTGTAAATGAGAGCATTACATAAAAAATCCATAGTGTCAGTGAAGTTTGTTTTGGAAATATTATGTGGCTACTAAAATCATAATCGTAATC
The DNA here is from genome assembly GCA_929113105.1 of Agrypnus murinus. Taxonomy (NCBI): domain Eukaryota; kingdom Metazoa; phylum Arthropoda; class Insecta; order Coleoptera; family Elateridae; genus Agrypnus; species Agrypnus murinus. The sequence continues at coordinate 183,353,513 of OV816024.1, read as the reverse complement.
AACATGACGATCTTAAAGTGATTTCGGCGACTGACTATCCCCAAGAAGTCAGTCTACTATTGGATTTCAGTTAGAATCTGAACTTAACCATATTAGGGGGTGTGATGTATAATGTAATTAGAACCAGGCCAGTATTCTACTAACTGAGTCGGAGAAGTAATGTAATGACCAAATAATTTTATAAAAAAAGAATCATATTTATCTTTATAATATGAAAACGGAAATAGTATTTAGTTATTGTACTTAATTCTTACTTAAACAAGAATAACCAAAAAATTCAAAAATTTCTGGTATATGCAAAATCAACTAACTGGAATATCAATTCGAATTCGAGTTTCGATTTTGGCAATTTTTTAAAACCGTTTAATAATAATAATAATTATAATAATTGCTACAACCCATAACCTGGAAACCAGGCCCCAGAAGCTATAAGCTTGTGCGGGAGGGAGGGGGCGATTATTATTATTACGTAGGCCCTATGTGCGGCTGCAGCCGACTTGCAGATGGAACAGCGCAAATCCCACATTTGTGTCACAGCTAAGGAAAACTGCAGAAAACCTTAACCAGATCTGCCGGCACCGGGAATCGACCCCGGGCCGCCTGGGTGAAAGTCCGGCACGCTAGACATTACACTACCAAGGCTGTTTAAGATGTGTTAAATCTGATTGCGTCATTGTGTTTCTGGTTTCATTCACTTATTAGTTTAGGTCACGTAATCCTGAAATCTCAGTCATTGTTGGTAATGCGGGTGATGTGGAGTGTTAAATCTGATTCAAAGGTATATGCCTCGCCGATGTGCGTGCAATGAAGTAGCGTTTTGTTTAATAAATTAGTCCATACATGCATTTATCCTATATCAGTTGTTGTGCGTCATATTACAGTTACTTTGGTTTGTGAAATAGATTTTCTGCTCGATGTAATTGATATAGGGTTATGAAACATATTGTCAGAGTTTAAAATAATAATTATTATTATTGTTACTAGCCATTACCTGGTGAACCAGGTCTCAGAAGCTATGAAGCTTGTGCGGAAGGGAGGGGCGATTATTACTACTAGCGTGCGGCTGCAGCCGACTTATCAGATGGTATTAGCACATTTGTGTTACAGCTAAAGGAAACTGCAAAAAACCTTAACCAGATCTGCCGGTACCGGAAGGCGTATTGGCATTGTTTATTACAGGACAACACACCCATAGCGTTGGAACGCGGTAAGAAATGGCTCCAAGAGGGCCGCGAATACGAAAACAAATCTTACTGCAATACAACGCATAAACGTGTTGAAACGTAGTAAGCATCGCCCTGTCAAAACGCGCGTATTCCAAAGACATTTTTTTACCGTGATTTAACGCACCGAACTTGCTTCGCCTAGATCTATGATTCAGCAAAAACGAGAATCGTAAACACTATCTTTTGTCCTTTGTAGAATTTTGTTACAATTTTACATTCACTGCAAAAATTAAGTGGAGGAGGCGTTGTCGATGATTACATCTTTAATCATGAAAACAGATTTTCCGCTATTGTGAGAGTAAAAAGCGACTATTTGGATAATAGAGATACGAGCTTTTATAATGAATGGAGCTTAACATAGATACAAACATTCAACCAAGAGATGTCTACAAATTGGATCGTACGATACACATTTTCAAATAAACAGAAACTTCATTTAAAAAAAATATATAACTGCGAACACAATACTTTGACAAAGTTGACAAAGACAAAAAAAAAGAAAACGTGATGACACACGACAAAGAGACAGATTGTAATGCTTCTGTTATTATCACATTCAAAAAATTATGTTAATTAAATCTTCTGGTAATTTTCCTTATTCTCTTTTTTCATGTTAAATGCGACTTTTTTACTATGGAAGTCTCAATAATTAACGCCGCAAGTGAGTGCTTCAAAACAGCTCTTTCGTAGGATGATCTCTATTAGGTAGTTATAATTCGGTAAAGAATGCCTTAACGATACGCGCGTTTTGACAGGGCAATGCTTACTACATTTCAACGCGTTCATGCGTTGTATTGCAGTAAGATTTGTTTTCGTATTAGCGGCCTTTTTGGAGCCATTTCTTATCGCGTTTCCACACTATGGGTGTGTTGTCCTGTAGCAAACGATGCCAATACGCTACCGGGAGTCGAACCGGGCCGCTTGGGTGAGAGAAGAGCAGGCTAGTCCCCACTGGTCCCCAAGGCTACGGGCTACTACAAAATATATATCGTTTTTCTACAAGTACTAGCATAAATATTGATTAGTGGACGATTAGAGGGTAGTTAATACCATACTGATTTGTAGTAATGGACAAAACACTGTGCATCTGATGTACGTTTCATAATTAGGTTTTTAAGCAGACTAGTACTTGGGATGAAGACAAACTGCAAATAGTGGAAGAAGAGTAAAGACAGGTTTTTAGCCTCTGATATTTTGATGCTTTGGAGGTTTCTTTATAGTACGTGTGGACGCAATATTCACAGTCATTCATCAGAATCAGCGAGCTAACTGAACCTCACAAATATACTGGAAATTATGTTGTTGCACACTTACAAAACTGGCGAAAAAACAACACTACTTGTCAGAAAAGTAAAAATAATTATTCTAACAAACGAATATTATTACTACTCCGAAGTAAGGTTTACAACGATAAACTAATTTTCAACCATCAACATAAGTATTATCAAACAACAATCAATTCTTGAATTTTCTTTTTTCTTTAATCTAAGGTAAGTCTTGCAGTAGACATATCTTGAATTCAAAATCTGTATATTTAAGAGTCAAATGAGGATAAAATGCCTACTAAGGTAGAGGACTTTCCGTTAAGTAGACTGCAACATTGAAAACGTAACACCACTGTAAACTGTCTGATTCATTAACTTACATCTTGGCATCAGTTTTAGTAAAATTTAAAGTTTTTCTTGCGTTAGAAGTTTATTCATTGTCAGTAACTTTGAATCAGTGTAAAACAACTTTGCAAAAGCATTCCATTTTACCAGGTTTATTAATATTAATGAAGCAGCTGCACCAAGCACTTAGAATTTAGTTTGCTTTTCTCTCTAGGACAATTTGCTTTCTATTACTTACAATATCAATTAAATTGTTGCAAGATCACTATTTGTGTAATTAGTTAATTAGTAAAGCATTGTAAATATATCGTACTGTAATGATCTTGCTATTTACGTGATTATCGATGATCCCCACAATAATCATTACATACATAATTTCCATCAGGGAGGCATTGAATCATAGGGATTGCCATAGCAATAATATAAACAATAGTAATAAAATAAAGATTTCATTAATCCACACGCTTTTATTACTCAAGCAGTTATCACAAGGATATACCCTTCAAATAGTGTAACTAAATGGTAAACTCATCCCTAGTACGCTATAGTACTTTAACCTGTAGTATTTAGGTGTTGTATATCAATATGTACTACTCCATATAGGAAATAACAAAGGGCCCGCGCTTGGCTCAGGCTTGGGACGATGCTTATCAACTCTGGTACAAGCCTGAAATCCAAGACTGGCCCATGACTGCTCTAAAATCGGGATGATAACTTCGTGCCAAGCTTGTTAATCAGTTATGGCCCTAGATTGGTGATACATCTTGGCCCAATAGTGAAAACCAATATAGTGCCGACGCTAATACTGAGTCTTGGCCCAAGGTATATAACCAATATTGGGCCACTCTTAATATTAATGTGGTATCATGGCTGACAATCATTGATAGTGTAGGTTCGGAATCCAACGGTAGCTCCGGGTTATTACTGACCTTTGAGTATGAGACCAACCTAATATTTAATATTGTACTATAGCTTATTAAGACTTGTATGACATAACTTTGATGAAGAAAACAAAGTAACACAAACATTCTAAATTATTACCAATTATTTTAATTCGTTCAATTATTAGTAACACAACAACGTAACTTAAAAAAATTGTGACACAAGAACAAGGTTGAGACTGATTTTAAACGAAATTAATAATATTTTAGGTGTTTAACAAATAAATTTTAAAAAAAGTGACTTAAAAAATTGTTTTCAAGCATACAAGTTTAATTTTTACTACTAAAAATTGTATTTATTCTTATTAGCGTAGCTTTGTTTTTAAATAAACACTTTTTATTTCATATACATTATTTTATTACAAAACGTTAAACGTAACTCATCACTCATGGTAGGCGGATGAACACTGAGTAATACGTCGGTAAAGGATTCCACTTGTAGCTGCCGCGTTTTGACTTTTCATGTGTGTGCTTGTTTTGAAGAAACGAAGCGCGCAAAAATTTGAAAGCTAATTTATATTTAGTAGTAATAATTATAATCTATGTAGGTATCTTAATTTAACTTTTCTCATATTTTTCTCTTAATTAATTAAAAAAGTGACTTAAAATTGTATTTATTCTTATTAGCGTAACTTTGTTTTTAAATAAACACTTTTTATTTCATATACATTATTTTATTAATAATATTACAAAACGGTTAAACGTAACATCACTCATGGTAGGCGGGTGAACACTGACTAATACGTCGGTAAAGGCTTCCCCTTGTAGCTGCCGCGTTACTGACTTTTCATGTCTGTGCTTGTTTCGAAGAAACGAAGCGCGCAAAAATTTGAAAGCTGAATTTATATTTAGTAATAATAATTATAATCTATGTAGGTATTTTAGTTTAACTTTTCTCATATTTTTTTCTTAATTAATTACTAGCTGATATAATAAAGACAGAAAACTTCACAAGCTTGATTTGGTAGAATATGTGAAGATTGGCCCAAACTTGGTTCAAGGGTAAGAAACCAAGTCTAAAAACACTAGCATTGGTTGGGGCTTGGGCAAACAGTAAGAAACCGAGACTAGGACACTGAATGTTGGCTCTGACTTTGGTAGAGATTAGAGGGCCCAGCATTGGTACATAGGCGTTGGTTGACCCTTGGGCCAAGACAAAGCAGCCGAGGCGTGGGATGTGAAGCTTGGCCTAGGCTTCGACCAATGTTGAAATAACGACATTTGGTTATCCAATATTCAGCCAAGCTGGGGCCTATTGTCTAGACTGGCAGTTCCTATATGGGACCTTGTACACAGTCCGGAAAACATACGAGTATATTACTAGCATATATACGAGCACAATACAGAACAAAATTTAATTAATTAGCTCATTAGTAAATAATTGGTGATACGATACGCAACTATATTAATTTAATTTTTTATTATAAAATAATGTAATTACATTATCATTGGTATATATATGTATAGCGTCACTCAGAAAGGACGAATAACTTATATGAGTAACCAATAAGTAAATAACCATATAAATAACTTTTTTAGTAATCCCTTCTCAAAAACTTGAATATTAAGAAAAATTACCATGCTTCCCAATCTAAAGACGCTAGTAGTATTTCTGCATCTTAACAATTTTTCTATTCCCGGGATTCGACACATTTTAGAATATCTCAGGTCCTAGACTTGAAATGGATTTTTCTAGAAGAGAATCTCGGGTAGTAATTACTACAAAAATTCAAATGTTCATTTTTAAAACCACTTTAACCTATTTTCTAATCACTTTCCCCTAAAAACCCCCATTGAAAACTAACTATATATTTAATGAAAAACACAGCAGTTACATATTCCTCTATCATGGTATTATTTCTTTTTTTCTCTCTCTCTCTTTTATCGCAATACCTTTCCTACTCAGTCCAACCGAGCAAGTATTATTTCAAAAATTTGCTTGAAGTTCAAAATAAAGATTGAAGTACTTTCGTCCCTGTAAAGCACTTTGCTACTTCCTAGAAAAAGTACTTGTTCTTGAACCCACAACTTTTATTATTTCTGATTGATAAATATTTGTCGACGTCATTATCAGCTTTGCAATTTTAAGGCTTTTAAGTTCTCAATTACCCGATATGTATTTACATATATTACCCGATATCATGTATACAAACACATACAATAATTGTGCTGTTTTGCATTAATGATGCTTGGTTGCTAAAAATGGTAATAAGCTTTTGAGCTCATTGTAAAAGTCATTCGGTAATGACCTTTTCTAAATCAGCCAATTATTGTCGCGGGCAGTCTTTGTCGTAGTGTGTTTATAACAAAATTGAAAAAATTTTTGAAGAAAAATTACAAGGAATTGGAAATTGCCAAGAAAATTAGGGGTTAAGAATAGATAAGAATAGATGCTTCTAAAATAAGCCCGAAAAAAATCATAATGGTTTTAATAGTATATTGTGTTACAAGTGCAGAAAAGTGCCAATTTCTCACGAGTGTGAAGACGTTGCGGCATGAGACGGAGTCGAATACCGCAATCACACGAGTGTGAAATTGGCGTTTTTGCACGTGTTACACACTATACTTTATCTAAGACAACAAAAAAAAGTAATAAACCACCAACAGCAAGAACATTCTTTAACCTAGAATTTATACTCGCATTCATATTTTTTACGGGAAAGTTCTGGCAATAAATTAAGAGATGTAATGTGAGCCACTTTTACGATGTTTGGAGGTGTACAAGTGTACACCCCATTTTCCCATTATCAAATTCACTCATACATCTAGATACATCTAGAATTTCGAAAACGACAAAAGTGAACATTAAATTTGTAAAGACAACAGTAATAATACGTTTACAATCTGTATAATTCCAGACAATCTACTATTTAGTACTTACAGCTAAATAATCATACGTATGTACTCGTTTTCAAAAAAAAATTTTATACAAACAATCACAATTCAATTGTCAAGGTTATTAAGCCTTTTGTCGCGAAATATCAACATATTCTCGCATTATGTAGCAAATTATAAATGCTTTAAATAATATTATTGTAATTTAGCAATAATAATAAATAATATTAACATTAACAATTATATAATAATGTAAAAAACTATTCAATTTTACGTTTTAATTGAATAACAATCTTTGTAACTTTATATAATGAGAAATAACCCAGTCGTTTAAAGGCGTCTACGTAGCTCAATGGGTTAAGCTCCCGCTACTAGACAGGCGATCTAGAGTTCAATTCCCCGCTATACCGTTGGTAATTTTTCTAGATGGATTACCATTCAAAATATAATTTCTTGTAAAATATTAATTAAACAAAATAAATTAACCTTTATCTAAAATTTATAACATTTTATATTTCAAATAATTAATAATATTATAAATATTGCAAGTGGCGACATGTCTATGGCGTTTTAATAGAACTACTGATTGTTGAGAACTCCTTCTTCACGCTCTTTACCGTTGAGTTTGGAGATTGTTTGCAATTGGTCGTTTTCACGGTTACTAGATTGTGGGGAATGTGTAACTTTCTGTAGTCGTCGTAGATAAAAGATATTTAGTCTTTACTTTTCTACCTCACTGTACGTATATTCTGGAATTAATAATACCATATGTTTATATAAATAAAAGTATGTATGTGCATATGTATTGTGGTATAATCATATAAAAAGAAAAAAATGTATATGTATAAGCATTCTGAACAGAATTATTATTCATTCTTTATACAGTCTGTTTGATTTAAAGCGACCTGCTTTATAGCAACTTTATTTTCGGTCAGAAATTGTATAAACCATCTGTATTAATAAATGGCATATAATTTTCTATGTTCATAGAACTTTTTTAAATTACATGATAGGTACTTTTTTACTGAAATCCATAGAGTATTGTATTATGTTTTCAACCATAATAAATATTCACACTCACACAATAAGATTTTCAAAAAAAAATTATTGGCGGCTAGTAGGCTTTGTATTCTGGTTACTTCAATTAATAAAACAGAATTATCTAGCAAGCGTAGATAAAAATGTAGAATAAACATTTCTCTACGACTACTATGGAATTTGTGAATTCTGAAATTAATTTTGCTAATAAAAACTTAATATTCTAACTCTTGTTTTAGAATAAATATTCTAAAACACTACCCTACTTATATGTTTTGCATGTATTTCATTCCATCACTAGATATGGAATCAATATTCTGTAACAGTATAATAAAAAAACGATTAACCTTGATTTCATTGTTTATATTACAAACATATTACTACAACTAATACATATCATGAGAGGTGATATGATCAAGTTTTTTTTACTCCTGGTACACCTCGATGCGGAACCCATTCGTTGCCCTACAGATGTCCAACCGGTATTCGAATTCTCTCCATGTTTCTGCTAACATGTTAGCCGTGTCTGATGCTACCGTTGTTACAATAATCTCGCAAAGATGGGCAATGTCACGTATCTTTTCAGCGTACACCAAGTTCTTTACATGACCTCACAAAAATAAGTCAAGAGGTGTCAGATCTGGGCTTTATGGTGGCCATGCGATCGGACCAGCCCTACCTATCCATCTTCCTGGTAAACAGGCGTTCAATAATTCACGAACACGATTACGGTAGTGGAGCGGAGCACAATTTTGCTGGAATAACACTAGTACTTTCTGTGCCTCAATATCGTCCAACTGTGGAAACACATAGTGTTCTAACACATCAAAGTAGATATCACCGGTTATTGTGCTCCCAGCAAAAATAAAAGGTTCTATAACGCTTCATCTGGCCGCACCAAACATTTACATTCATGTAGTTTCTCAGACACTCAAATTCTACAATTGGGACGGTTGACAGTCCCATTTACGTGGAAAGTTGGCTCTTCAGTAAATATGACATTGTTTAAAAAGTCATCAATTTTAGCCGGAATGTCGACAGCAGATTCTAATATTTTGCTTTTATCATTAGATTTTATTTCGTGTAGCAACTGGATCTTGTATCTTGTATCTTAAACATTTTACGTGCCACGTCAGAAACAGTTGTTCTCGGTTATCCCAATTGCAGACTACGTCGTACTAATGATTTATTAGGACTCCTTACCTGGTGATTAACATTTCAAAATAGTTTCTTTGAATTGTTTTAGCCACCTTTGAATCGTGTTAGAATCAGGTGCAATATACCTCCATTTTCACGCCTGAAGTTCCGCTGTGCAGTAATAACAAAATTATATAGTTTCGACTAACCAAAAAACGCATTGTGCTTTCTGCTGAGTAGCCATTGCAATGACACTAGTATCGGTGATGAGAGCAACCTTGATCATACCACCTTTCATGATATGTAGTCGTTGTAGTAATATGTTAGTGTTCCATTCAATAAAAGTCTTTTAAAATTAGGAGTTCTTTTTCGGATACCCTGTATATGGTTTATATCAGTTTTGGCTAAAAATAATGTCGCTTTAAATCACACAGGCTGTATATAGTAACTAGATTGCAAATAATAAACGAGCGTTTCTCCAATTATAAAATGTTTTTTTGATTACATTTCTGACTGATTAGCTAAATAATAAGCAATTTAAGATTCACGAATATTCTGCGGAGGAGTTATAAAAAGTATTTCCATTCATTAAATAAAACGGAACTTCTTTAATAACAAGAAACGTTCTGCTGTAAAAGTACTCGTCTTTTAGCACCTTAATCATAAAAATATCAGGAAGATTGCGGTAGTACGTGGCTGTCTAAATATAAATTTTATTACCCGTAATTAAATTCAAACAAAGAAAATAAAATTTTTTTTGGTTTTTTTCCAATAATTGTTTATTTTCTTTTTGTAGATGTTGACTTATATTACTTTATTTTAGTGCTGCATGTTTTCTTTCTTGAAAGAAAGTATTATCTTATGCATGTAATTTCTTTTTCTTTATATATCTGTAATTGGGCTAATTACTTTAACAAACGTTATACATGAAATATCATTTTTTTTTAAACATTATAAATCTCTAAAGCTGTAACTAACAACTTCAACAGGAAAAGCGTCGGTAGTTTTCTTATGTTTCGAATCCAACGATGTCGAAAGCTTGAAACTTTTCCTGAAAACTTTTAGGGACTGATATTGTGGCGACAAACCTGGAATGTTGTGGTTATATTTTAACGCTCGTAAACCTCAATGCGGTTTTGTAAACTTCCCTAAGTATTATCACAATCCCATTATAGAGCCTACATAAACCTAGGTAAAGGCAAAACGGAAATTATTTATTTAGGCCTTCCACTTTTTAATTTTAGAATTAATTACAGTGATTAACAATGAAAATTAGTAAAACCAACGCAATATAAACAATAAAGAAAAACATTGTTTTCGTAAGGAAATTTTAGAAAAATACAGCTTCCCAATTAAATCCAAATATAATATTATTTTTTTAAATCAATCATAATATTTATAGAAATGTATTTACTTCTAGTAAGCGATAGACAGCTAGACACTTAAATAGAAAATTAGAGAAATACTTGAAAACCGAAGAGAATTACTTTATCGACAGCTCTTTCTTTATTAACTTTTATTTCAGGTGAGCTTTCCTAATCTGTAATACTTTGCCTTCGTATTTGTCCTAATTCTTCATAAGTGACCATTCAATGACTTCCTCTAATTTATTGAACGACCATTTATATGATATTGTTGCAGGTCGTGGTGGCTGCCAAATTGCTTTCATTGAATTGCTTAAAGTGAATACTTTTGTTATTCGTTCCCAAAATTCTACATCTCATGAGTTTGGCCAAGATATGTATATTGAGATTATGCAATTCGGATAGAATTTTTACTCAAATTACAATAGTTCACTCCAGCAGCGTGCCGTGCATACGAGACAGTGGAAGCAGTCCCGATATGATGGATGCGCTATCACGCTCGTACACATTGCGTACGAGCGTAACAGCGCATACGTCGTATCGGCACTGCTTCCACTGTTTCGTATGCACTGCACGCTGCTGGTTCACCAACAATATAAATAAAAAAATTGAATTAAATAATTATGAGAAATTATTTTAAACATAATAAAGGTTTTCTCCCTCGTTAAATATGGAAAAATTTGATCAAAAACTTTTATTATTTGATAGATGTAATAAATCTACAAACCTTAATAGTGACTGAGACAGATATCCAAAACGTGTTAATATTAATAAGTGTTAAAACACGGGATATTTTCCCTGTATTACTTCTTGAGCTAACTTTATAAATAAAGTAACTTAAGTGGTTAGAAACACATCCAAGACAAACCTTGGGTAAAGATTAGCTTATTAAACTTAGCTAATACTGCATCGTCAAAACTTCCGAAACTGGCTTCAAAACAAGTGGCGCACGTTCATACTTAATGATTTAAATTCCAAATATTAATCTTTACCTAAAGTTAGCCTATGCCTTTTCTCGCCACTTAAGGTAAAACTAAATTGTCAGTGGCGACTAATCTGAAGAGCTTCTGGTCGGCGGTTAATATTTTAACAGACCTAACTTTAACTGAGTTTCCGAAAATCTTAGTCTACAACTATTATTATAATAAAATTGTGATTTATATATTTTTCATATCACTCAAGTTACCTTACACATGGTTGAAGGTGTATTCTACTCCAGCTTTCCTATAAGAAAACTCCTTTAAGTTCTAACAGTGAAAATGCTAACAGAGCAAAAATCTGTATACTGCTCTCCTAAACTAGAAGGTCCTATCTGCAAAATTTATGGTTTTGACGTTTTTATGTCTATGTGCACCCTGTCTTTTATCTGTCTATCAAGGAACATGGCCCTAACTACAATTAACACCATTGTAATATCATTATGCAGATTATTGTTTACTCCATACATCAATATTCCATACTCGATGTGAAATTTGAACCTGGATAAGTAAAAACAGTTGACAGTATTCAAAAATATATAAAAGTTGAAATAGTTCAAAGCTAGCGTTTTAAGTAGGTACCTATGTATGTTTTTCAAAGCTTCCAAGGGCTTATACTAGCCGTAAGGTTTAGCGGGCCATATTTCGTGAGGCTATTGCGTATTTTTCTTCTTTGACTATTGGGTACATATACATACTATATGTAACTGTTTACCTTCAGAGTCCAGTTAAAAATGGAACTCCAGTTCATCTACCTTGGTGACTCACCTTGATTAACTTTCATCAATGTACCAATACATTGGTAGGTTCACAGACAGGAGATAAATCAATAATAGACTATCTTAACTACAGAAGGAGAAAATTGTGAGCACAAAATAATTGTATATTATTCCAAAGCGGCCGATAGATTATTATTTGGCAAAAATAGCAATACAAGTAAACCTCCATAGAATAGAATCGTGGAGTCAAAGACAGAAAATTTAAAAAAAATTACCAACAAACTGAGAAACAAACAATATCCAGCGGAATGTGAAGTAAAAGAACACTAGAAGAATATCTTCAACAGAACAAATACAAACCAAACTAATTAATTAAGTAGTTAAAGGAAGCTAAAATGGAAGACGGATAACAGCACCAGAAAGAATTGCCCAGAACAAAGTGTAAAGAACCAAACAGTATAAGAAGAGTTCAGGAATAACATGAGAATGCCAAACTTCTATTTAGAGCAATTAAAACAATAGATAAATAAATAATAGGTAAAACGGCACCAAACTAATGTAAGATAGAGTTCCTAAATATGAACAGTTGAACTGTGTTATACGTTATTTAGTGTAAGTTTACGTTCACGTCATTACTAAATTATGATGTCATACCATGCGCTGTTCCATATGGAATTGGATATTACTTGTTTGGTCCAACACCTCTGCTGCATATTTTCAGTGTACGTTTTTGAAAGAAGATGATCAATGTCTGTAGTTTGTTTTCGATTTCGTTTATTCTTTGGGCTGGAAACTTAACTGGAAATTTATTAATGTCTTAACTAATCTTGATCTTTTACACAACACTATGCCCGATAATAATTTTAAATTGATTCGATTATAAATACAAAAATACAAGGATGTCAAGCTGTGAGGTGAAACACACTGTATCTCTAATTTTATACCTTGGATGATTGTATTTACCAAGATTTCTACAGAAAATTTGAAATTCTTATGTAGTTTTTTCGATAGTTCCAAAAATTACTAATTTAGTAAATTAAAGAACAAGTTTCATAAGGCAAGATTTATTGCACGAGTTCAAATTTAGAAAATAAACCGCTTGTGGCGAGTTTTCTTAAGGACAAGTGCAATAATGACTTATGAAACGAGTTTTTATGCTATTTTTTTCTATTTTGCACCTTTTATTTCTTTTTTAAATTAAAAAAAACCGCAATTTCAAAATTTAGAGAATTTTGTGGTAGTTGACAGTACTGATGTGACTAAAAATGTACTGAAAATTTTTGTCACATTTTTTTCTTAATTAATTATTACCTGATATAATAAAGTCGGAAGACTTCACAAGTTTGATTTGGTAGATTATGTGAAGATTGGCCCAAACTTGGTTCAAGGGTAAGAAACCAAATCTAGAAATACTAAAATTGGTTAAAGCTTGGGCAAACAGTAAGGAACTGAGACTAGGTAGTTGAAGGTTGGCTCTGACTTGGGTAGAGATTAGAAAAGCCAGAGTTGGTACCGAGAAGTTGGTTGACCCTTGGGCGACGACAAAGCAGCCGAGGCTTAGGATCTGAATGTTGGCCTAGGATTGGACTAATATTGGAAGTACGGAATTCGGTTATCCAATATTTAGCTAAGCTGGGGCCTAGACAGATTAGAGGACCTATAGTAGTCAAGACTGGCAGTTCCTACATGGGTTTGACTAATGACCAAATAAAAATCAAATAAAAAAATGCATACCCTCTTTATATAATAAATTCTTTGTGTATGTAACAATTTGTAAAATTAGAAGGGAAATTAGTAGAAAATTATTGTAGAATTAATTAAAAGTTAGTCTAATGTACTCTATCGCCAATGAATTTCCGAAAATTTGTTTATTGCAAATTCTATTATTAATAATACACAAGAACTTTCCATAGTATTATTTGCAGCCCATTATAAATTAATGAGTATATTTTGACAAAGTGTTAAAAAGTATAATAATACATATTCGCTTTTTTGACGCGAGCACAGTCTGCTTAGACACTACAAGTTCACAATATTTAAAATCTAAAAAAAATACGTTAAAATTACTCCATTATCAGCTAAAGATTTAAAGATTAACGCATGTCCAGATATAAATTATTTTATTTTCTTATGGTTAAATCCTTGGTGCTTGAAGTATAAATCAGAACGAACTCATTAGTCACATTGTCTAAGCAGTGAAAAGTCCTAAGAAATGCTTTAAAAATTAAACATTTCCTGACCTTTAATCATAAATTTCATTTTTTGAATTTTATTTTATAATAAAAATTTCCGTTCGTTAGTATATTTTCTGCTGCAATAGCTAAAAAAGAATACCTACATAGCAGCTGTTATTTAACGATAGTTACATACATACTATATAAAACTTTATTTTGCAGCTTTATATGTTGCTTCAGTTTATTTGCTAACAAGCTGTCTTTTGAGGCAGAAATTCCCTAACAATAAATATTGTGTTTTAGATATAATGTATATTTTGGCTCATGCATCCTCTAACCTGGTGTCTGTAACAACATTTATATTGACTTCACTTTCATAAGAAAACAGATTTAATACTAAACAATTAAGAAAAGTCAAAAATAAAATATAATTTCAGATTCAGATTTTAGATAACTTTAGAATAGAATTATTATTTTTATACGAGAATGCTTAGATTAATTAATTATTAATATGTTTTCACAACATGCTCCACGTTAATTTGCTTTTCACTAATTAAAATAATTTTTGTTGTTCTCTTTGGAAATTCTAACATTTTATACATATTTTACTGGAGTTTAAATTAAAACAAAACTTCAAGCTGAATACATAACAATTGAATTTATAAAACATTTAAATCAAAGAGAAATTGTATTTTAATCTTACCTTTAGTTCAACATGCGTAAACTTTTAAATTCCACTCACCTGAAAATTAAAAAGAATTATTATTAATTAAATTGACTAGAACTACATGATATGGTTTTCCATTACAGCAATGGGAATTGGCTAAACTTCTTTATGACTCATCTAGCCAACTTTAGTTTTTAGCAGCTATTTGGCTCAGGGAATTTCTATTACAGCTATATAGGTACAGATACGGAAGTGGTGCCATTTTGTGGTATAAATAAAAAGAAATGCCGTTACTTTAAATAAAACCAAGTTATTGCTTTTGTTTTTGTGTATCTCAATTCATGCACGATCAGATTTTAGCCAAATCAATCTGTTTAGTGTAATTTGTATTTTCATTTCATTTATTATGGCAGGGTATTTAATTTTATTATATATTTAAGTATACATTAAGGTACATATACAGGGTGATTTTTGAAAACGATCCGCCTGAGATATTTCAGAAACCAAAAGGAAATTGAAAATTTCCGAAAACAGGTCCACTTATATGTGTCAAGGGGGAAACGGTTTGACCTGTGATTCACACTTTTGACGTTTAACCCTGCGTCCCCACTAATACCTCCCAAAAATTTTAAATGGAATGACCCATCGTGTGGTATCTCAAATGAAAGCTTATCTTTTTTTTATTTAGCATGGAGAAATGATCAATTTTACATTAGGATAAGAATAATAAGTCTTTAAACATCTAAGTAGGCGTTGAAAATAACATTTTAACAAAACTGAAAAAAGAACATTCGCAGGAACTGCTCCAAATGAGCACCATTTGCCTCCATGCAGTAGTAAAGCCGGTTTTCAAATTCTTGCCTTACTTTCTGAAAAGTTTCTCGTGGAATGTTTCGGCACTCGTTGATAATTCGTTAACGCAAGTAATTTAAATCTATGGGTTTAGTCTTATAAACTACTGATCGTGATCGTGGAGGCCATTCGATTGTTCCACGTCTACCAATCCAGTGATTTGGAAATCTCCGGTGAAGCCAGTTACGAACATTCGCAGCATAATGCGGTGGAGCACCATCCTGCTGGAAGAACAATTGATGTTCGTCGAGTATTTGATTACTTTCTTCATCAAGCTGGTTTTCCACTTCTTCAGTTATTAGGGGATCGATGATGTTCTCTAACATATTCAAGTAGACGGCACCATTTAGCGTTTCATTAATGAATATGGGTCCAACTATTGAATCACCTACTATTCCTGCCCAAACATTAATCTTTTGAGGTCTCTGGGTATGGTCCTCTCTTGTCATACGCGGATTTTTGTCGCTCCAATATCGTACATTCTGCTTGTTCACGTGCCCATTTAAGTAAAAAGTGCACTCATCACTGAAGCAAGTTTTTTACTAAATTTGGATTCGCAATGATCATTTCGCTCATAGTTTCGCAAAATTCTAGTCGTCGGTCGCAATCACCGTCGCTAAGTTTTTGCAATATCTGCATCTTGTAAGGGTGAAAGTTATGCAGTTTTGTCACTTTGCGTACCAACGAGTAAGAAAGTCCGGTGGATGCTGCAACCTAGCGCAAAGAACTGGTTGGCTCCATGGTAAGATTTCCAATTACTTCCATCTCCGCCAGTTCATCTACTGCCTGATTAGCATGCCTTTTCTTGTTCTCTACCGATCCAGTTGCTTCAAATTTTTGCACAAGTTCGCGAACGTATTTATGCTCCATATGCTTATTTGGATGTCTTTGATTAAAAACTCTTGCACGAGCACATTGCTCGGCACCATAAATGTAGATAATTTCCATCCTTTCAGCAATAGAGTACACCATTTTTACGGAAACCAATGTAGTATGTAGGTGAAGTTGACTAAACGGAAACAACTAATGTGACAGTTTGTTAGACAAAACGTCAACAGCTTGCTTTTTTCCACGCCTACCTGATTAAAATTAGGTTTCGATAGCGCTTACCGTTCTCCTGAAGTGGCATTAATAAAGTTTCTCATAAAATGTATGAGAAAATAAAAAATGCTCAAGTGACACATCACCATAATCCTGATAAGATAAGCTTTCATTTGAGATACCACACGATGGGTCATTCCATTTAAAAGTTTTGGGGAGGTATTGCGAACATTTTTATTGCGGCCGACATCATTTTCGCCATTTGTAAGCGTGCACTATAGCTGTTTTATGTCAACTGCGGTAATTCCTACGACAATGAGACGAAAACCGCGGTGTTAGGCACAATACAGGCTAAAATTATATGCCTGTATACTATCCTAAAAATGCTATCTTCATAATAAATTTTAAGGTCAAAGTCTTGTATCGCAATCGCTGAAATGATATTTTCAGATATTTTTTAAAGGAGGACGCAGGTTGTCTAACATTTGAATTGGTTTTTGCTAGTATCTGTGTACCAATAGTCTATGTCATAATTATCTGACGTTTGAGACTTGTGTATTTTTTCTTGTACAGGGTCATAAACATTTAAGTTTTTAAAGATTTCTCTAACTTTAAGGTTAAATATCTTAACAGGCAGCAAAATAAATTTACATAATATTTAAAATAAGATATCAACCAGGAGAACCAGATATCAAAGCCTACTAGTCGTAAATCATCTTTCACGTTTTTCTTGAAAATTTTCTTATGTAACAGTATGAATATTTCTTATGGTTGAACAGAGAACATAATACTCTATCGATTTCAGTAAAAAAATACCTATCATGTAATTTAAGAAAAGATCGATGACGTCATCACGCTCACGCCGATTTAGTAAATACAAAATTTTCTAAACCAGAACATAGAGAATTTGACGTCATTTAATAATATATAGGTTTATACCATTTCTGAAATATTCTGAAAATAAAGTTGCTACAAAGCGGGGCGCTTTAAATCAAACAGACTGTATATCCACACTGAAGTGTGTAGAATCCACTACAAAGATCGGCGACGTTATGTCATATACGCGACCTAGCTCGAATATTGTAGACGGGCCGCGAATCTTCTAGTGGGTTCTCATGGGTGTATGACGCTTCCCTCTGGAATGTTCTGCCGGCCGCATATAGGGATTTCTCTATTTGTTACATCTTCTATCTAGAATTTTTTCAACAACTACCTACCAGAAGTGTTTAACCTTGAAGTTAAAGAAATCTTTAAAAACTTAAATGTTTATGACCCTGTACAAAACAAATACAGAAATTGAAGTCTGAAATTTCAAATATTTAAGGCATATACTATTGGTATACAGAGGTACTTGCAAAAATTAAGTGTTAACTGTCTTCTCCCTTAATATTTAAATATCTGAATTAAATATAAAAATATCTGAAAATAGCATTTTCAGCGTTTTTGTTCATAAAATTTTGTATCATATGACAGAGTTCTTTTTAGGATTGTATAGAATTGTAGTCTATAAAGTGCCTAACTCCACGGTCTTTGTCTCATTGTCCTAGGACTTGGCGTAGCTGAGATAAAGCACTTACAGTCAACGCTTACAAATAGCGAAAATATGGCTTGGATCACGATAGAAGATCGTCCGCCATTTTGAAACTATTGATAAAAAATAAAATAATAGTAGTTCTGAACTGTCAATATAAGGCCAATATACACACAAAATATATTTTGTTTTTAAAATGGTCAAGCAACCAGTGTTGTACAGGGTGATTCATGTATATAATGTTACCAATATCAGTTTTTTATTTTTAAGACAATGAATGCGCTCAAAAAATAATTTTAAACAATATTATGTGCAGTTTCTAAACATACTAAACATTTTGAAAATGTGTATATTATACAGGGTGCTAGAAAAAGTGTGTCGTTTTTGAAATAAAACGCCCTTGCATATTTTCAATTGATGATTTCGGATTTATCGCATTTTTGACCAAGCAGGTTTTGAGTTATCGTTAAAAAATGATAGTCAATTGAATATTTTCTAGTTTTGTCTGAATCGCAAAATATATGAATAAGACTTTAACGAGACACAGAGCAAGTTAAAAGTTCTATAAGGGAAGAGATACGTTTGCTTAATTTGAATTCAAACGAAATTCAAAAAGTAAAAACTGAATTCATAAGATGGTTCAAATGCGTTGGAGATAATGGTGGTTACGTTAAACATCCATAGTTTTTTGTTTTTATAAATTACATAGTTTAGTTTTAGTATCATTTTTAACTTTAACTCAAAAACAGCTCGGTCAAACATGCGATAAGTGTATATATTTGAAATCTTCAATTATTGAAAAATATACTGAGTGTTCCATTTTAAAAAGAAACGTTTTTTCTATAATATACGAATTTTCAAAAACGTTTAGTATGTTTAAATATTGTTTAAAATTAATTTTTGAGAGAACCCATTATCTTAAAAATAAAAAGTAATAAGGGGTTAACATATGCTTGAATCACCCTGTACCACCACGTATGGATTGACCATTTATTAAAATTTAAATAAGTGTTTTTTAACTATCATTCTTATTAATTAAACCAATAAAACTTTATATATCTGTTATTGTCTACTATAATAATTTCTTTTTATTTCAGTAGCAAAAACTGCAATATAATATAGTAATCATTTTTATTACACGAATGAGCAATAAAATCTCCATTGGATGCATGTCAAATGAAATTATGAAGCAATATATGAATATTTATTCGTTTTGAATGAATCTACATGGTGAAGGATACATATTTCCTAATTTTTATATTTTACCCATAAAATATATGGTTTTAACCTGTTTTAGTGAACATCAATCGTATGAATGTTTAAGGTTTTATTTATAGACTCTCATTATTTTTGTGAAAACTTTTTGATTAGAATAGTTACTAGATGCAGTAAAATTCTAAAATTCAGAAGGTCGAGTTTTCGTAATTTTAATTGTTAATCAGCGGACTACTTTTGAGGCCACAGTTATATTTAGTAAGATATAAAACAAAACGTCAGGTTTTGTGAGAATTTAGGATTAAAACAGTACTTTTTTCAGAAGTTGTTTGTGGCTTTATATAAATGCTTTATGTCATTCAGCGTTAAACTTTCTACATTTTCGTTCAAAGTCTGTCCCGTTTTGTTGCAAGTGCAAATTAACCCATTGTTTCATTTTAGATAACACATTCTTTTGCACATGTAACATATAGTTAATCGAAAATATCAACATTGTCGTTTAACTATTTATACCGGGTGGTAACGAGATCCGGTCCAGACTTATAGCTCCTATGTTTATGAACCGATTTGATATTATTTGATATTTGGGATATGTCTATAAGACATAATATACAATTTATTGGCGTAGATTTCCGGTTTCGACCGAAATTACATCAAATTTTATTTTTTAACTGAGCACCCTGTATAATGTATCTGTTGCTAAATTTTCATTTTTCTCAAAAACAATTTTATAATTTTTAATTTTATTTTTCTATTCTGAAGGTTGTGACTGCGATAAAAGTGTTCTCTGCTCTACTCCACTCTGTCATCGCACTAATACGTAATAACTCTTTATAGTAAGTTAATAAATCTTAAAGTATTGGTTTTTGGTAAAAAAATCAACTTTCTTTGAATAGAACGTGTAAGTACCATCCCGAAACATTAGATAAAAAAATTTATTGTGTTTTCGACGATATGCGACATGTCTAATTTTATTTCCATTCACCACTAAAATAAATATCAAAAATAGGTATCTTCATTGCCTACACAGAGAGAAATACTTCATAAGAGCTTTGCACAATATTGTTCAAAACGGTGTTGGAGAAATTTATAATATAATTGTAGAATCGTATTGTCCAGCGTTGTGTAGGTTTTCGTTCCTGAATTGTCTAACAGGAACGTACGACAATTATTTAACACAGTCAGATTTAGTTCTGCATTCTTTGGAACAATGTTGTAGAGGATAAGCTAGCATATTATGTTGAAGTATAATTGTAAAAAATGCTTAAAAAAATACTATATTTTGCTTGAATGAAATCATAATCCAGTGTCAAACTGCTTGCTACTAATTATTGTGTTTCGCAAAGCTTATAGATTATATCTTATAGATGTCACCACTTGTAATTGTCGCTATTAATGTAAATTCGAGATTTATATATAAACAGGCGACAGCAAAAGGGAATTTTAGTGCTATACCTGTATAAACTATACATTGTATAGTCATACATATTAGTTACATATATTTTAATATATGTAAAAATATATATTTTATTTGTGATACCTAATCTTCTGTATAGAATATTTGTGCCAGAGTATTGCACAATTTGTATAAATGTGAACAAGTAATTGTGTTAAATACTATTACGCAATTGTGGCACAACTAGCGCAACAATTGTACAATTTTGTATAAAATTGTATGCAACATTACACATTCTGTTTTAATAAGTAACACAATTTGTTATGGAAACTTATAGACAACTATTCATTTGATTCTACAAAATTACTATTGACTTCCACAAAATGTTATATTTGAGTTTATACACATCCTTACAAAAAATTTAAAACATTATTTAAAAAATCTTGACAAACCAAATGACGCAATCTTGTTTTATAATTCTACACAAATTGTGCCTGTCACTTTTTTAAGACCAATTTGTTTTACAATACCACACAATTGTTGATGAAATTTAAATACATTTTTCTCTGTGTACCCGAATTTTTTTTCGTTTGGAAAGAAATATTGAATACTTTACAATTTATTGGCCTACAAAACACTTAATATTAACTTACTATAAACAATGATTATTTATGTGGATGACTGAATAATTTTATCCTAGTCACAGCTTTCTGAATTGAGAAATAAAAGATTTAAGATTAGTTTTGAGAAAAATGAAAATTAATTACGAGACACCGCTTAAAACATAGTGTTGTGTTAAACCACAGTTCTTTCAATCTGTTCTTGCTGCTCGTGTCCCAGAGGTCATGGGTTCAAATCCCACTTGGGGAAGCAGAATTTTTCTAAATTGCCCTCCTCCACTATAGGTGTGTATGATTGTCTTGTATGTTAGAATGGGAACTGCTGACTTTAGGTGTTGTTTCCCCCGTAGTGTAGGCGTAAAATAAAATTAAAGACAAATTGTAGTTTTTTTGGTTTAAGGTCCAAGTGTACCTAAAAAACGTGTGTTGTTTGTTTAATAAATGATATAATAATGTGATAACTTTGGTTTTAAGTTAATAGTCGAGGAATATTAAAAACTTACTTACCTAACTTGTTTTGGAAAAAAAAATTTTCTAATTAAATTATTTCACATGTTATACGTGAAAAATTAATTTTGGAGAAACTGTACATTCAAAATTAATCAAAATAATACCACTTAAGTTTCATAGTATTTGAACTATTTTCCCAAAATTTTAAGAAAATCGTATGTCTAGGGACTAAACTATTACCTCCTTTTTGCCAAAAGTTTTTTTGCCAGGTTTTTTGGCAATAATTTAGTCGCTAGACATACGATTTTCTTAAAATTCTAGGAAAATAGTTTAAATACTATGAAATATAAGTGGTATTATTTTGGTTAATTTTGAATGTACAGTTTTTCTAAAATTAATTTTTCTCGTATAACATGTGTAATAATTTAAATAAAATTTTTTTTTCCAAAACAGGTTAGGTAAGCAAGTTTTTAACATTCCTAGACTATTAACTTAAAACCAAAGTTATCACATTATTATATTATTTATGAAACAAATAACACACGTTTTTGGGTACACTTGGACCTTAATACATTCCCTAGTCTACTACTGGGCAGTCTTTTTTATGTGCAAGATTTCTTTTTGTCGATTTTCTCAATACTAGTAATAATGGAATCAATTCGAATTATTCTATACAAGTTACAAAAAAAGTAAGTTTTTTACCTTCTCAGTAGTACCCCATAACACGTAAAAACCATTTTACCACTGTTTTCTCCAACATCAATCAAATGAAATGCTTTAACTTAAAATTTACTCGACATGAATAAGAGAAACGATGCGAGTATCCGATAGAAGTTGAACCGCTACGAATTCAATCTACTTTCGTTCGAATGATTTAAAAATGTACTTACACTGATTTGTTTTTCATGGGTGGAAAACGCAACTAACATAGATTTAACCGCTTCATGCGTTATTGAATTCGCAACAAAATTCTTTAAAGTAAATTTAATTTATCAACAACAAAGCGACCGCAGCTCTTCCCTTTAACATCGTAACGCTGTGCCGCGTTTCAGATAAAACTATTATAGTAGTAATATTATGACACGGCCATAATAGATCTTCCTCAACACGATCAAAACATTATAGATTGATTGGATGATGAACGTATGTAATAACTTTATTATCGAGGTGGAGAATGATATGTTAACATTCGACACTATTGTTACCAAAATATTAAATCTATTTTGCAGCGATAACATGACACGATAGTTAACAATACGCCTAAATGAACTGTATGGTAACTGATTTAATAAACATTTAATTATAAATTTGAGTAAAATTTTCATGGTTTTGATTAAATCAAAATGTTGCGTATATGAATAGGTTCCCTTATTGATTGGGCGATATACATAGGCTAGACTATATAATAGGTTAAAAGCTATTACTTAAAAGCTCAAATAAAATGCACTAAGAGAAAACGTTATTTAGTTGTGAATAATGCATTGCAACAAATAATTACTGCAATTAAATGATGTTCTAGGCAATAAATATATTGTAGTGCGTCAATTTTAGAAAAATGTAATTAGTGATAGAAATGATTATATCTTTTCATGAGTATTGTAGAATTTTCATGAAAGATTGTAATACTTTGTTTAGTTTTAATTAATTAATTAATTGGTTTATGCGCATGTGTTCTTATGTTTTCCACAGTTTAACACTAATAAGAGTAGTGTCTTACGTTCTGCTCCTAATTTTGATTTCTTTTGAAAATGCAAGAATTTTTCTACATAATATAATAGGGTAATACTAGTTGCTAAATGTGTATGTTACGTCAAATATACTTTTTGTGTATTTAGTACAAGAAACTGATCAAAATAGAAGACAATTTTACCAGTTAAGCGTTAGCATATGTGGTTAAGATTTGATTTTTATTTACAACAATCTTCCGTGTGAAAAAGTGCTTGCCAATTTCTAAAAATATGAATGTTTTTATTTTGAATGTTAACAGATTACTAAACAATTTGTTTTGACATATGTATAAACACGTGTTATAATAATTTTGGTTTGTCTTTATTTACGCTAATTCTCTTTATTTTATTAAGTTTATACATATTTTATTCTAACTCTTTCTTTCTTCTAGTCCCTTAATTTTACGTATTGCTAACAAATAAAAATAGATAAAGGTATATCTTGAATTCCTTGGGTTGGTTTTAATTATTAACACTAAAAAATCTTAGAGGTATTATAATAAAAGAGAACGAATCATGGCCACTTTCTTATTCAAATACTGCAACCTTATTATCTGTCTATTCCACTATCCATTACCCACCTGACGAAAAGCTTTGTTAAGTTTATTTAGGTCCACGTTTTATGTCTATTATTTAACTAGAGAAATACATAGTACTCTGCATTTAATTGTTAGCAGCATACATCTTCTAGTTATTGTTGGTAGTACGTAAGCATTCAAAATATTGGATTTGAACACGATCCTACCTAAGGGATTGTAAAATATGAAAGTTGTTATTGGCTAACTCAAACACATTTTCTATGATGAACATCAAAATATCCAAAATCGCGAAAATAATAATTGAATACCGAAAAATAGTAAAGATGCATTTTTTAACAACATCCTTAATTTTTCCCCTTTTGATACGAAATGAATATTTAAATAAACCTTAAATATATAATATATTATTGTTACTTTTAAATAATTTGTGTTATATATAATATTATAATGTTATAAGTTATTAATAAAAAGTTTAAAAGAAGCTCGCTAATCTTTCGATACTGATAATTTTTTGTTCCTTTGCATCATATATACCCATTGTTCCCAAAAAAAACTACCTACGTTTTTATACAATGTTACACAAAATAGATATTTTTGTGATTCTTAAAAATCATAAGGTACGTAAAAGTACGAGGTATCTATAGATATGTAAGTAGTAAACTGTGAAATATTGAATGATCAGCATTTAAGGATATATTATGTATATTAGGGTTGTATTACCGCTATAAAACAAAATTTTCAGAAGTAGATATGCATTCTATAATTGCTATTATAACTAAAAAGCTAAAATTTTAAGATTTTCGATTTTTTATTGTAATCTCCTAGATTTCAGAAGTACATAATGATCCAATCGGTGATTTTGGTAGTCAAACTTTTACTACTTTACTTTAAATCTAATCCTTCTTACTACAGTTGTTGATACTTATCATTCATAATACTGCTAGTAATAATAACAACAATTCTCAACCAGACATTCTGTAAACGTGCTGCAAGATTCCCCAAGGACCACCCAAAGCTTTAAACTTCTCTTAAAAGTTCTAATGGGATAAGTTTCTCACTATTCACTGAGCGAGCCGGCTGAAAAATGCTTTAGTTATTAAACTTATTATAATAGTTTTTGACAAAAAAGAAAAGTCTTTAAAAGTTTTAATAGTGCTATCTGTTTCTTTTTATCCAACAATTAGCTAATTTGTTTGCAAGGTGTATGTTTAAGGCAATTTGAATATCGTTCAACGCTCTAAAATGTTCAGCAAACAACCGCTGAGGATTTAGTTCTTGTTTATCATGAATATATTCATGTAGGATATTGAAACAGCAGCCCACCTGTTTTAGTAATTCCTTACAGCGTAAATTTCTTGGCAAACTGATGAAAGGAGGCGTGTTTGCGATTTAACCCAGAAAAGACGCACTGCTTAAAACAACAAACTTAATTTTATGCCTACCGAAACAAAATTACTAAACTATGTTGATCCTTCCACATGATGAACAAAGCTACCAACACAATTTTCTTAACTTGTTCATACCGCAAGGCTAAACTACATATTAGATGTTGTACATTTTCCTTAATATATTATAATTAACCACATGGAAGTTCGTAACTAATTCACATTATAAAAAAACCAGGGAAAGTTTATTGAAATAATAATATTCACCATTTATTAAGCTGATTATCACTTGAAACAGATTATCTTAAAGAAATACTTGCAGGAGGATATATTTGTTACCGTGATGTCGGAAGGCATGTTAAGCAGTCGGTTCTGCCAATCACGTAAATATCTATCGGTGGTTGTCGATAAGTATATTCATAATTCTGTGGTTAGGCAATGTTAATTATAATTAGCAATAATATAAATAAAAAATAATGATAATGGACCAAATGAAACTAAAGACAAAATAGGCTTTTACCTAAACCACCTTAGCAAAACCCAGCCTCCAAGGCAATTTCTGAAGCAAGTACCTATCTAAAATATGCCGAGAAACAAGCAATGCGACTATAGATGTTCGTCTTTATGTTTCTTATTTATAAGAATCTTTAAATTCATTGCGCTAAATACTCTGTTGATATAAGACTTTTGGAAGTCAGCATAAAATTTGTCTATTCTTAGAGATGCTATGGGATTCCGGATTTTCTGTTTATCGATAGAATCTATGAAGATTTAAAGAGATTTAAATTAAAAAACATTATTCTGGAAAAATATATATCAAATTTGAATAGATAGCCATAATGGGAAAAAGCCACTAACGGATGGTACAGCTCTAATGTTGATGTAGCTGCAGTCACGATTTATTTGTACAGATGCTTTTAAGAGTTTTCTTATGTAATTATAATTCTGAAAATTATACTTCTGCTTATTAAAATAAATTAGTAGTGACATAATTAACAATCACTCAACGCATTTCTAAATGCCTTAACCGATTTTTCTACTGAAACCACCAACACATTACAGTGTGTAACTTCGAAACAAATTATTGTAACAGCAATGGATAACCTAGTACAAGAAACTTTGTTTACCCACTTCAAAATAATGCCAGTAAAATTGTCCCTGAACCCAAATTTAAATTATATTTGTCGGTATAGTAGCTAATTTTATCACAAAGGCAAACGTAGTTAAAATTAATATTTTGTCTAAATTTGTTTAGTAAATCTAGTTAAAGAGAGAATGTATATATAAAATAATTAAAATGTCTTTTTAAATTGTATCTGTTAATCCTACTGCTATTCCTCTATATATGAACTCAAAGCTTTAATGAAAGATAAGAATGACAAGCAACCATTACCAATCAAGTTTTTCTGCTGTTATTATTAAAAATGTCTGCGCGTTTATCTTTTGCTTTTAATGACGCGTCATTTCGCGATGTATAAAGCAAATACCTTTTCATAAAGCTCTTTTGTCTGATGTTCATTGATCTGACAATTCCGAAATAAAAGTTCTATAAACACAATCTGTTTTGCAGATAGATTAATTAAGATAGAATGTTATGAAATTGTTTGAGATAGGAAAATAAATATTACTCTAAAAGCATTTATTTTGAAAAACAAGTTATAAAACATAATTAATAGTTCTAAATAGACAGGAATGTCTTATTCGTACACATTAATAACGACGAGTTATTCAAATAAGTCGGTTTCTCATGGGTATAAAAAACAAACCGCAAAGGGACCTTACCGGAAATTTACTTTAGGCACATTTCTAATGTGTTTAGTAATATAACACATTTTTCCAATTCTGACCCATAATGTCCTTTTCTTTGGCGTGATTTAACATATTCCCGGGACCCGAGACATTTTTTAAGCTTCATAAATCCCGGGTCGTAATTTGACATAGCAATCTACAAAAAAATTTAAATGTTCAATTTTTAAAAGCCCTTTAACCTATCTTTTAATCGCTTTCCCCCAAAAGATTCCACTGAAAACTAACTGTATATTTAATGAAAAGCACAGCAGGTACATACATATTCTTCTATCATAAGATTATTCCCTTTTTTCTCACTTTTATCGCAAACTATTTTCTGTTTCTGTGTTCAATCGAGCAATTATTATTTCAATAATCTGCTTGAAGTTTAAAATAAAGTTTTAAATACATTCGTCCCTGTAAGCCACTTTGCTACTTTCTAGAACAAGTACCTGTTATTGCATCCACAACTTAACGCAATTATCAGCTTTGCAATTTTAAGGCTATTAAATTATCTATTACTCGATTATGTATACATCTGGTTTATTGCTGTCTTTTTTTAAGTCCCGAGTACAATAAACTTTGTTAAGTAATCAGTAATTTTAAGTCAAATGAAACAAATTCAGAAATGTAGTAAAATACACTGCAACCAATTAACAATTGTAAAAGCATCCTGTCGTCTTATCGATAATTTTGTACATACAGTGTCATACAGTGTAATGAAATCTATGAAAAAGACCACTTCAACAATAGTTCATTGGCAAAAGCTATCAAAACTTTGTTAGAACGAAAGCATTTAGCATTTGAACATGTCTAATTTTTTACGTGATCAAAACCTTAATATGAATGTTTAAGTAAAAACATTCTATTGAAGAAGGTCGCTATTTAGAAATATTAGTACCTGTTTATAACTAAGATAGGAAATTTTGGATCGATACACTTTTTAAATATTATAATTGAATAGAGAGTACAAGTTTACTTAATGAATTAGAATAACGCATCTAACCGAAGTTTATTTTTGAAAGTAACCCTTTATTGATTATTTATAGACAAGTTGGAAATAATTTGTGTGGCTGTTTACTAGTTCATTTAAAAAATATTAATTAAATTTAACTATTCTTCAATGGTTCTACTTTCATATATTACATTATTTATATTTGAATATTGATATCCTCGATAATACCACAGTGTTACTATGGTTCGGAACACGCAATATTTGGCCTAAATATAAAACTCTGCACTAGAAGTGTCGGCAAATAATAAATTCCAAGTGAAAACACTTTAAAATTGCTTGCTAACGTTTATTTACTATCTGATTTCGTCCATAATCTTCAATGCAGGTATTTCCAGTAAACATACAAGTCCACAGTTCTGTTTAAATGTGTTGATTAAAATACGTCGCGTTTACAAGTGAATCTTTTGCCAGTTAAAAGTTAATTTTCAAAAAGTTTTGCTATGCACCAATTCCCATAATTTAATTGTGCTAATATTTGCAATTTTCCACAATATAAATTAAATTCCAGACTCATGTCGCTCATTTAATCTATGTATCTTAAAGTTCCAACTGTTCAGAAATAAAAGACCTAGATCTTAGGTAACAACCCAAGCAGCATCTAAGTAGCAGTAACTGAGATCGGAACTTTGATTGAGTAGTTGTTACGTAACTACAACTAAATTTCTGACTTTATAGGTTTAATTACTTCGGATCGGAATATTTTAGTAATTATGTAGTTGTTTCTGCTATTTATTGGAACTATGTAGTTCCATTACTTCTGAGTAATTTTTAAATGATGTGAAACGGATTGCCACTTAGTATCATTACTTTAAAGTCGTTGCAACTTCAAAGTGGTATTATAATTGTAACAGTAACTTGCTTAAAGCTACTTTAAAGTTTTTAAACTTTAAAGTAGTACTGAAAGTTCCTGCCACCTGAAACTGAAACCATTGCTTAACTCTTTAAAGTAGCGGAACCTCACAGAAGTATTGAAAGTAAAACTTATGTTTTTGCTATCCAGGAGAATTACTTTAAATTGGTTTTTCGTAAACTACCCCATCACTAGATTTACTTGTAAAATTTTGGAGGCCATTAATCAATTTGCAATTTGTTATGATTGTTAATAGATGTTTTACTATATAACCTTTAATAAAAATAACAAATTGGTGCCAAATTGTGCCTTAGGAATGATATAAAAATGGTTTCTATCATGTGTATCAATTGTAAGTATTTTTATCATATTTTATTAAAGACATTTTTTATTAGAAAATATATTTCAAGAATATTCTTTATATTTAAAGAAAGCGCCTTGTTATTTTTCGATCTATCATCATCATCATTTAACAGAAAAGTTTATAAGTTTGGTATACTGAAATGACAAAATAATCAAAAATTTCATGGCTCTTAGTATTTATTAAGTACGTATTACAAATAAAATAGTAATCCATTTTGTGACACGATTGTGATAGAAAATGATAGAATATTTGTTAAGTTGCAAAGAGTAAAAGAGAGCAACCACTCGAAACGATGTTTCAAAGGGAAAAAAAGTTCCACGAAAGTAGCAATTACTACGCCACCACGTTCCCGCTACATAGCCTAAACGTAACCGAAACGTAACTAGACAAGTTCCAGAGAGGTTACTGCAACGTATCTGCTACCCAAAAATTGTTTCCCATTTTGGTTCCAGGCAGGTAATAAAACCGTAGCAATTACGTGTTTGTGACTAGTGGCAAAAACTTAATAGTTCCACCGGTAGTTGCTGGTACGTAGCGATGACTAAAAATGCTGCTTGTGAATTAAATACCTTTTATTATACCCTTAAGTATAATAAACGATCGATCGAAGAAATTTGAAAATTTTTTCAAAATTTACCTTTAAGGCGGCAAAAAAGTAATCGAAATGTGAATTATTTTTAATGGCTACAGTTAGATATTATTTTTAATAGCTTCAGACATAACAGAATCATTGATCTGTACCAAGTCAAAAACGGCTCTATTTTGAATCAAAATCTGAGCGATCAAAATAAAATAAGCTCTTGCAAGTTTCGAGAGATTTGAAACATGATTGAACTTAAAAGTGTACATGCAGACAGTATTGCATTGCAAATGCCAGCGTGAAAATCTGCCTGGGGTAGATAACCTCATCTTTGCTTTTGTAACCAACAGAGAACCCGAAACAATCTCCAATAAATGATGAAGGGCATATTGATAACAAGGAATGACCTCAACGGGCATAATTCTCTTCTTATGGGGATATGTAGAAGATCAAGTTTATGTTCCCCCGCCACCCAATAACCTTGATGACCTTAAACATCGATCAACTTGGGGGTCGTGATATACTGCTACGAGTCTGGGAGGAATTTTCATATCGCCTTGATAGTGTCTATGCTATTTATATGTAGGTTGTGGCCACATTGAACATTTGTAAGACACGAAATAAAACTTAATTATGTGTAGAACTCTTGCGACAATGGTTGGAATTTTGTATTATTTTTCCTTAATAAAAATTTTCCTGCAATCTTAAATTGTTTGTATGCAAACCAAATATTTACACAAATTTTGTTGTGAAAAAACCTGGAGTGATAGAAAAGATCTATTCGTAATCAATGCCCCCGAAAACCCCCAAAACAACCATAACATCCAAGGCAAATCAAATTCAAATTCCGAATTTTTTGAAGTTTTTAATCGCCATTTGTGGCATAAAGTTTTATTATGTTGTTTTTAATATGCTTTTTTTACTAATATCAATTAATCCTTTTTGAGTGGAACTGACTGATGTTCTAAATTGTTCTTATAGCAATAATTTAAGAATAATATCTTTTAAAAATTACCAAAAGAGTGAAAAAAAAAGATGTCTAAACAGTATGTCAACTTAACTTGAATGCTACTTTAGACTTAAGAGCATAAGACGCGACCACACTTTAAGTTAATTTATCTTAACGTATTCTTTATTCTATTTCTCAGAAAAACATCTACATATAGGAAAGAATAGATTTCTCTTTGTTTATCCTACCGTGTGTCAAAGTTAGTTTATGAGAAGTTGTCTCACTACCCTATACAACGCATGTTAAACGCGGGCACGGAAGAGAGTAATGGAAGGGGAACAGCGAGATGGCCACGTGACGACATTAATGAACCTTTACTGTCGAATATATCCTGAATTAGTTGTATTAAAACGGTAATACTTTTTCTGGTAGAATTATTTAACTCGAACAAATTAAGTGCGTTTTAAAATTGCTTGTGCCTTAATACTTTCAGGAAAGTACCAAACAAAAATATAGCGGAATTTCGCATTTGTAATTGTTTTAAAAGATAAAAATACTGTTACTTATATTAAAGTAACGAGTTCTTTAAAATGATAGCTAAATAATAATAATAATAATTGCTACAACCCATAACCTGGAAACCAGGTCCCAGAAGCTATAAGCTTGTGGGGGAGGGAGGGGGCGATTATTATTACGTAGACCCAACGTGCGTCTCCACAACCGACTTACAGATGGAACATCGCAAATCCGACATTTGTGTCACAGCTAAGGAAAAACTGCAGAAAACCCTAACCAAATTTGCCGGTAACAAGAGTCGAACCAGGACCGCTTGGGTGAAAGTCCAGCACGCTAGACATTAAACTACCAAGGCTGAATATATACAAATATACATAAGAAATGAATAATAAATAAATAATAATCTTATTAGAGAAGGGAATGATTTCATAAGAGCAGCATTTAAATTAAAAAACATACTAAGTAAAAAGCAGTAAAAATTGATTTGAATCCAGCTTATTTATATTGTTAGGTCGCTGATAAGAATAAATTACTTTCCGGTTATCAGATATTATTTTCTAGTTTCGTACTTTATTTTATTTACTTAAAGTTTGGTAGATTTTGTTATTTATAATGAATTTATTTTGTATTTATTAGAAAAGCATTTTCTAAATTATGAATTATACTTAAGTTAGAATTGATTTTTGATTAGTCAGAACTAAATATGAAATAATATTACAATGTGTTTTACTTATAATGTTAGATGCTTTATTGAAAATATTGTATATCACCAAATTATTATACATATAGGTACATACAAGTGGTTATACATGTGCCTAGTGACGTCACGCTTCAACTGCTAGCAATCGTTCGTGAGACAACTTCTCATAAACTATCTTTGCCCGTGCGTTACCAAATCGAATGGAGAAGGGCACGTGACTGCGAGAACGGCAACGGCGGTAACCGAAGTTTGCACGCCGGCCATGAATAGATACGAAAAACACTATTAGCTTCCCAACTATGTTATTATAAGAAATGAGCGACGTTATTATTTTGATGTTATATGGACGATTGTAAATTTTAACTACACGACAAATCGAGAACTCGACACTATACGACAAAGATAGTACATTAGCCTAATAACTGAGGGAAACTGAGATAGGCAATGCAGTCTTTTACTTTAATTTCGTTATTATTATTTAATTAAACAAAATTTGCATAAAATAGAAATTTAGTATAGAAATTAAATGTTTTAATACATACAGCAACAACGCTATGTTTTTAATGCCATTTATTTACACAACTATTACAAATTTGTTCAGTTTAACATATTTTACACATTCTATAAATATTCAACAATCCAAACTTTTTTTATAATAAACATTTCCTTTTTGCTACATTTGTAGTTTTATAAAAATACAAATAACTCAGCCTATTTACTTCTGATGTTTTGTATATGGACGTTAGTAGAAGTAGTTGCGATGCAATACACGCCTCATAATGACCGTTTATTGTGGAATAAGCGACGTGCTAGCGCCTTAAGTAAAATCTAACACCAAATTAAATTAAATTATCTTAATCAAATTCTGTAAATATTCAAATTCAAATAGAATAATAGTTATCTTACCTAAATACATTCATACCGCAAGTAACTCTAATTAACTGCATACCTCTGTTTGTTGGGTTGCTTTTAGATACGACACCAAGATCTTATCTAACATCAACTGAGCATTGTACATAGGTATCTGTGATTTGTTCTACTTTGGGTTTTGGCAACATGATAATTTCTATGTTTTATTAAATATTTTTTTGGTCTACGAAATCTTAAATATTTATCCACTGAATTCTCTTTCGTTAAATAATTGTGTATTATCACTACAGTTTATAGTTTAATATTTAGTAATAAGCAATAACCAATTTTTTTTAATATTTTCACTAAAAAATTAGTTCTGGATCTATAACGAAAATAAAATTTTAGCAAAAATTTTTTGTGACGGTTTTGATTACTTTCTCCATTACAAAGCTAAGAACTGTATATTTATGAACTTTTTGTAGTAGACAATTAATGTGCGAAATTTGAACTTAGAAAGTATATGCAAGTAATAATTAGCAGATAAACTAAAACAACCAAATTAAAAAAATTAAATTATATTTGTTAGTAAAAAATTGTTTCAAATGGATTAGGATATTAACAATAAATAGATGAAAGTGTGAGAATTCTACTATTTAATTTTTAACATCTATAGAAAATAGAATTTTTTGGCAGGAATTTACTTAACTTATACGTAACAAATAATTTTCAATTTTTAACGTTGCAATTTATTTAAATTAATTAAACTTTACAGATACAAAACATGCTCTAGGACTTTTGCGGTTTATTTTTAATGTGTGTATAAGTACGATATATGCATGCAGATGATTAGTTATTCATAAATTTCCTATAACTAAAGTTTATAATATATCGAAGTTTGTTCGATTAAATAGTTTAACGTAGTTTGTTTAAGCATTTAACAACAAGGTTTGAATTAACGGGCCCATATTATTTTGATTCTATAACAGTTCTTGATTAACAGCGGTTTGTAATAAGTTAGAAACAGTTCTATCAGAAACCCCATATTTAACGGCCAAACTTTACAACAGTTATAGCAATAGATTTCTATCATTTATGTCAACCGATTTTGTAAAATTTAATTTTCTTGTGGAACGCATCAATCATATGGTTAAAACAATAACTCTAAGTCATTAACAACACCTGTCATAAGCGTAATTGTAGATAATTGATCTAAATTTTTGTTTTACGTAAAGTTCATTTATTTTCGTTAAATTTGACGTCAATGTTCATCGAAATCGATTTGTACTTTTAATGAATTAATTAGTAATTTAAAAATTGTTATTTTATAATTATAAAAGTTTTTCGAAAGGTCGTATTTTATCTGATGTGCTGGATATATATATATATATATATATATATATATATATATATATATATATATATATATATATATAAAAGTTGGAAGTAGTAATTTTTATCTTAGGATTGAGTTCTTGTTGTTGGAAATAATTAACCAGTTGAGAATGTAACTATTATGCTACATAGCTGTACAAAATCTACAAGTCTTTAGGTAGGTAGAACGCGAGTTTCTAAATTAATTACATTGCCGAAAAGGGCAAGCAGCGTGTAGCGGTTTGCAATTTTTTACCCCAACCCTCATTTCTTACTAAAGTCATCCATATTCGTTTCTGGCGTGGCTGGTAATCAGTAACTCAAACAGCACCCGATAAATAAAAGTCCCGTGAAGTTTAATTTGAGAACTACTACTACAACCTACCTAAATTCGAGCTGCTTGAGCCTTGAGTAAAAGAAGAACGATGAGAACCAAAACTGCTTTAAGTGCCCCCTTTTCAGTATTTGAACAGGCTTCCCATTAGCCTTTTAACATGCTATTTTAATGGAATAAAATATATTAATTAACGTAATTAAACATTTGCTGAAATTAATTTCCGTATTTGACAAGACATACATTTTACATTGGAGTTTGTTCTAACTTCATGCTTATATTATGACTAACCTAAGGCTGATCATAATGCTAATTTTGTCGGCTTCGAATTAGACTTTAATTAATTGTAAACATCTACTGAAAACATATAAACTGTTTCAACATTTTCGTTCTTGTTAGTACTTATTACAAAAGTTTGATTTTTGATAGAAACCTAATATATCTATTCTTTCAAACCCTTTTGAAACTTTTAGAAATGTCCACTCATTTCTTTTTGCATATACCCGCACTAAACTGAAGCACAAATTTGAGTTAAACTTCCAACGCAGTTAAATATTTTTAATTAATAAAAATGAAAAATATTAGCTCCAATTAGTAAAATTTTAAAATTTAAAAGAATTTTATCCTTTTGACTACAAACGTCTTTATTTCTTTTATATTAAAATTTAATTTTTCGTATAGCAGATAAGGAGGTATTATTTCTCTAATTCCCAATCTCAATTCTAAAGTTAAAAAAAATGTACGATGCAAAGAACGCAACTGCGATTGATTGATTTATAACAAAACAATGGGGGAGGGTTCTCATTGTATTAAAAACTATTTTAATTTACTAATCAGTTATACTGAAACAAACTTAAAAGTACCTTTCAATACGGAAATAAACTGCTCCAAATATAAGTTATAGGGATATTAAAAAACAATAGAAAGATACAATACTGTCAAAGTAGATATAAACACGTATGTCCTATTAATTAATTACTGTTTTCTTAATGTTAGATGATGATGATTATGTAGTGATCGTTTTGTTATGTCAGGCATGTTCAATCGGGTTTAAGTCTGGAGAAAGAGGCGGTAGCAGTAAAGCTGGTACAGTTAATTCCTGCTACACGATGCTGTTTTCTAGTAGTAACTTTAATTCCGAATATTTTAATCGTAAACCTAACGTACTCCTCAAGAACTGTATGTGTATCTTAAGCCGAAAAGCTCAATAAGCGAAAAACGACCAGATGGAGAAATTTCGCATTTAGGCTACTTTTAAAGAGACACAACGCATTCTGACATTAAAAAGTGATATGGTACAAAATTCGCATCGAAGCCGTCAAGAAATTGACAACAACATTTCTGGCATCATTAAAGTACCACAACGCATTGTGGCTGTTTTCGTTTACAGCCAATACGTGGGTGTGTCAAGTTTGAAGCTGTTGAAATCTTAATCTTTAAATTATCTCTTGTCAGTTAAAATTAAGTTTGTACATTCGTGTCTGTTGATGATGTAAAAAGTATTTTTAATAAAAATATTTGTTAAATGACACCGCATTTAACTAATGCCATTTATTACATTAAAGTAGTAATGGGACCTTGTTTCTTGATAATAAGCGTGACGATAAAATCTAAAATCACGGAAAACTAAAGATGCTCAGATATTGCTAAAGATTAACAAGGTACTGCATTCAAAACGTTACCGACTCCAATGCCTTAAAAGATACGATGTCATGAAGATCAGTGCTACGGAGAAACTTATTAAAGGTGGTTTAGGCGATGTTTGATGTTTTGGAAACACCACCGTCTGGACCGTAACACTTTGATAGGTGAGTGCTATTTTTTAAGTAAATTGAATACCCGGGTTAATAAAATCATTCCTATTAATTATTTTTGTAATGAAATAATATGAACAAAATTTCATTTGCATGCATTTCATTTTGCATAAGTCGAATAAAGTAGATATGGTGCTAGTTACCCGCTGCCTGGCCTAAATGAAAGGAAAAGGATCAAAGTAAGCTTTATCCCGCCCAGGGGGTTCGCCCGCTGACCTGCATGCCACCGGGTAGTGTCTCGGAGATGAAAGTATGGGATTCAGGCTTTGGCTTTGCAGTTCCAGTCGACTAATCCTGTCACGTAGGGGGTTTTCGCGACTGGAGGACGTATTCTGAGGTAGAATTAGAAAGTAAACACAGGTCATAAAACGACTATATACTAAACAATAAAACAGTAGGATACAATTGAGTACATTGGATTACAAATAAGTATGAGAACAGGCAAGTCCTCCTAAAGCCAACACTGATCATGAGGGTGGTCGCAACCACCCTGTACTAGCACTAGGTCTACAAACTAAGCGTAGGAAACCCGGTAATCTTCGTTCCTAGAATACTACAACTAAGCATATGGAGACTGGTACAACTCCCTAATAATTAAGCAGATGAGGGACAGTTAATCGGCACCCCTGCGTGCTAGATTCGAGTCAATCCCTTAATAAATATTAAAAAAGGTACTCATTCGCTTGCTTCTGGATGTGGCTTCTTCGAGTCATGGCACTGACTGAATTCTAAACCAGGGCAAGCGGGTTTATATACTGTTCAACGCGGAAGAAATCAGCATAGCAGCGGGAATATGTAGGTTGGTGTTCCGGGATCGGTGGATAGTTTGCACGCGAGTTGGCGTGGTTGGCATGCAACTGTATTTGCAGGCTAGAGGGTTGCCGTAGGCTGAGCGGAAGCGTGCTAGTTATAATTTCTTCGAATGAGTGCGCAGCTGGCTGTGTGTCGTAGGCAACGTGGCCGCATGCTTGAATAATGCGGGCAGCTGATCGTAACCTTGCACGATATTTGTACCAAACGGGACGTAAGTTGAGAAATTATAAAAGTATTCTATTAGTAAATAAAAACGTGAATACCGTACCTTAAGCTACAAGTTCCATATTTTACACCAGTATTGTTGTAAAACTCCAAAACACTATCTTGGCTCGATAACCAAAGTAGTAATAAACAGGTTTTGAGGGTATTAACAATAAGTGTCTGTATAGATGTTTTTACATTGCTTTAGAAGTATGAGGGTGTATTGATAATAAAAGTAGAATCCTACAATTCTAGTTACGGGAACTAAGGATTAGTTTTAACAAAGAAAAAATAGTTTTCAACAACAATATTTTTTGACATTAAACCCCGCTGGTT
Source organism: Agrypnus murinus (assembly GCA_929113105.1). Taxonomy (NCBI): domain Eukaryota; kingdom Metazoa; phylum Arthropoda; class Insecta; order Coleoptera; family Elateridae; genus Agrypnus; species Agrypnus murinus. Next base: position 183,315,583 of record OV816024.1, on the reverse strand, counting down.
TCGCTATTTCAAGCACTGTGCGCTGTGATCTGAATGATAAGATAAACAGTAGATGCGCCAGAAGGATCCCTAGCTACACAAACCGATTTGGATAAATTGATTAGGAATAGCAGTAGAATCAGTACTAAAAATCTGTTGATTCTAGAGTCTTCTGACATTATTAACACGGACAACTTGCACTCTTTAATTGTTTATCTTATCTCACCCTAAAGCAGTTTTATTTAAACAGCTGTGCATAGACGTAACTAGGCGGGAGGGAGGTTCGGGAGCTAATCTTTGGATTAGCCCCCGGATCTTTTTTGAGGAGGGGCTAATTTTTGAATTAGCCCCCCCCCCAAATAGATTCGAGCCAGAAATTCTTTGTAGTTAGTTTTGTAATAAAATAGCAAATATAAATAACTAGAAAGGCGGTATATCGAAATAAATAAAAAAATAGCAAATAGATTGTGTTTCTTGATTTAACGAAATTAGATAATCAAGAAACAATAAGAAGCTAATATTAAAAGATAAGTATGACTTTATGTACTATCGATTTCATAATGATCTAGGACAGCAAGGCTAAGATGATGCTATTTCTTATTATTTTTTCAGTGTAAATGCATAGGAGAAAATGATAGAAAATAGCATCATATTAGCCTTGCTGTCCTAGATCATTATGAAACCAATAGTACATTGATTTTAGTTTGCATTACAGTTGAATGCCCCATGTTGAGGCAAGCCAAATAAATATGCAATGGAATCTTCACTTTAGGAGAAATCAAATCAATAAATGAACAGATGTGCGTAAGTAATGAATTAATAAAATAAGATAGAATAGCTTTTTCAATTTTTTTTATAATTAGTTCGCGGCGTTTTAAAGAAAAAGCTTAAAAAGTAAACTTCATGTTCTAAATTATTATCCGAAATAAACGTATTTACGAAATACTTTTGATGAACGTTTAACTAAGTATGGAATAATAACTTCAGTTAAGTAAATTCTGGTATAAATTTTAACAATACGTAATAAGAAGATTGAAAAACCTTGAAAACAGAAACATCTGCATTCGTTACTTCACCAAATTTTTGTTAAAATTTAAAGATCTATCTAACAAAAGTTCAAAAGAATTATTATTACGTATTTCTAAGGTTTTATAATTAACTGTAATGTCTACAGGAACAGCTTATTTAAAGTTCATAAAAGTATGATGTAGAGTTATATATAACCACATTTACCTTTAAAAGTTACTTAGAAATTTACTTTAAAAAAACAATAACCAATTAAAAAAATTTAAAGAAGTTGAAAAATTACCAAATTTTGAAAATGCAAATGTCTTATTAGGAAATTGAATGAGTATACGAATTGAGGCCTACTTTTAAGATATCGTTTGTAAAATCTTCCCAAGTAATTAAATTAGTAGGAGTACTATAATTCTGATCATAAGTTTAAACAATACTGATATAAGTGATATACCCTTAAAATGGTTAGAAAAATATTACATTTAGACCGTTTTTTAAAGAAGAATCGTTTAAATAAGTATAAACTACTTTTAAGATAAATGTGATACGCGCCCGCATTAATATTTTTTCATATATAATTTAACAAGTGGTATAATTTTTTCCGACAAAATTTGTCATTTCAGATATGAGTAGCTTTCGCAACGAAAACTACACGAGTCGACGCAGGAGACGAGTGTAATTTTCCAAAAGCAAAAGCTACGAATGTCTTAAACGATAAATTTTGCAAGAAAAAATTAGACCACGAGTTGAATTCGGCTTGACAATCCATCGAGCAAATTTTTATTTAGCGTGTGTAGTTAATATTAATTTAATTAAATTTGACATTTCATTTTGACATAAATTTTTTCACTAAGAAAAAACCACTAGTGGTTTTTTCACTATAAAACTAATTTCATAGGTCCCAATTAAAAAAATTCTGTAATTTGATTGGTTAAAAATTTTCGAGTTGGATTGTCATTTATATTTTTTCTCAGTTAGTGAAAAGCGTAATAAACCAAAGTCGCACTCGTCCCAGCTTCAATTCCATTGGCAGGTAGCTTTTTAATTTTCTTACAACACACAAAAAGAGAAAGAAAAGAAATCTCAATTTAATAAATAATCTCAAATATTCAATAATTAAAAGTGATTTTTTCGACCATTTTCCCGGAAACAGTATTTCACAAATATAAAAAAAGTCAGGTTGTCAATGCAACAAGATCATCATTTTTGCTTAATCTTTCAACATTTCAAATGGTATTCTGGTTTTTAATCGTGTGCAATATTGCGGACTAGAAGTGCAATTTTAAGATTATGCGGAAAATATTTTTGGAAAGAAAAATTGTTTTAAATTTGTAAGTAAAAAAAATTAAAATGTTACCTGCCAGCTGGAATCAAATCTGGAGCGGCAGCGACTTTGATTTATTGTTACCCCGCTTCAACTAACTGCACTACGAAGAAACATTAGTGCCCGTGCCACATTTATTTTAAAGTTGTATTTATTTAAATATTCTTATTTAAATAAAAGGATCTAAATATAATTTTCTTAGTTTACCACATTAACCGCAACGTATATAATATATATACCAAAATATCATTAAATAAATACAGCTATTAGTAAATATAAAAATATACAAAATTCTCCACCGTGCGGCGTCTGTGGGTCCTACAACAAAGTGATTTTTACCTTGTTATAAATTATGCAAAATTTTGGAAATGATTTTCTAGTCGGTAAACGGCATTTTTTTCAGACGTACGAAAAAGTTGTTTCTTTTTAAAATTAAACAGATCAGTTAATACTTCCAAATTGTAGCTTTTCTATTTGATTTTCAAAAAGCAATATCAAAACGTTTCGATTTTAATAAATATTCATAACTATTTATTTTTCATTTAGTTGATTAAACCAAATAAACCCAAATGTAGGTATTGATGTTTATTAAATCGTTTGTCTACTAACAATGAAATAGGTTTCCAACTGTATTGAGCCTTGTTTAGTGCTTAGCTTTACATATCGATTTACGATCGAGCGTAAGCTATGAGATATAAATGATTTTGTGTATTAACCGTAAAACTCATAAAAGATTTAAAATGATAGAGAAATTAAATATTGATACACATCTAATTATTATTTTTATAATTGCTTATAAATGAATTCTATGTAAAGATTATTATGGTTTAGGTTTCTAAATTGATTATTCTCCCTCTTCCATTAGTAACAAAAAATAAACTCAAAAGGTTCATTAACATCAAAGTGAAATATCAGATTTTGAAGTAGAAATTAAAATACGTAATGAAAAAATATGCAAATCTTTAAACATCCAGTCGCTTACATCGCATTTATTAATTAATTCAGAATTCAATTTTCAGAACATATGAACATTTAGAGCTTTCTGTTGTCGACCTGGTTATGTCAGACAGCACGACGCCTCACTCCAAACGAATTCAATTAACTAACGGCCATCTATCCTCAGTCGGTCCCCTCATTCAATGAACGTAATGGAGCACATCATTTAGGCCAGGCAAAACGTATGCATTTCCTTGAATCACTTTAGGTCCATTCCCGTCGGAATATTTGCTACTTTTTAACTGCCACCATTTCTCGTTCGACATTCTGAAGTGATTTTTTGGCCTTTCGCTTTTGTGACCGCGATAAAACGACCTACGCGAACGAGAGTAAAGAACTGGAAGTTATAGATGACCAAAATTTTTACAATTTTAAAATATTTTATTTAATTGATTGAAAACTGTTGTTAAACAAAGCTGTTTTATGAAAAGATTCCATATTTGGAATTTATAAAGCAATTGTTTTTCAAATTTGCATAATGCTTACGGTAATTGCTAAGCTATTTGCATATTGTGGGAATATAAATTCAGGGAAAAACCTGTAATATTTATTATGTGCTTCCATTATTACCATCTAGTGGACCTGTGTGTTATTAATGAAGAATAACCTGTTAACAACTTACAGAAAGCAACCGAGTCGGTATCTGGTACCTCGAAACACCTACATCATCAGAACAAACTTAAAAAAAATAATATATATTATGTAATTAGGAGATCAAGTGATACTTTAAGATTACTTTAAAGAAGCTTGATCTCCGTATTGCATAAAGTTGTTTTATTTTATTTCGTATTTCAATCCTAATTTCTCCCTTTTAAAATTCATCCGAATTTATTGTATAATGAAGCAAGTTGCCTTGTCTGTGTCATCATACGCGTAACCAAGGAGATAAAAAGCAGCATGTCACGTGTGGCTGTTATGCAACATCCAATGATTTTTTCGTTGCCAACAACAACGGAGATCAAGAACGTCTTGAACTCCGGTGTCATTGACAACGGAGATCAAGTTATACTTTATATATATAGAATCAATTCCCCATTTACCAATATGGTGTAGGGGCTTTATTTTACTAATTGTAGTATATAAACAATTGTTTGAAATACGAAATGAAATAAAAATAATTATAGTATAAAAAGTTGCAAAGTATACTTAGCAGTTTAAACTAAACTTTTTAGCTGAATCTAAAAAAGCAAAACATGTTCTCAAAGGTTATTCGTCTGTTTTGTCCTTAAGTTTTTTACTCTTTACCTTATTTATGTATAAACATAAAGTATTCACCGGAGATGCATTTTATACTACCAGGAAGATAAATACCAAAGAATATTTTCCGGTATATGGTAGACATAAAGGCATTATGTATTAAATTCTAGTTTAGAGAATTTATCTTTCTTCGTTTTTTATATGATGCTTTATACACTTTTTAAAAACGTCAGCAAATTTCTGCAAACTGATTGAAGTTATGTACTTTGGCAGGTTTACTTCTGTGATTTTGTATTTATATAAACTGTTCTTGTTATACCATCAATTCATTACATACAAAAGGTTCAACAGAGTAAGAAATTCTGCAACAAAGATTTGTAAATTTTATACATAGGTACAATTTTATACATAGGCCCTGTCGCACATGAATTGGACCACCAATAAATTTTATTTTGTGTTTATAACATTTTATATTTCATCTGCAATTAAAGTGATTTATTTGTTGCTAATATCATGCACAATCAAAAACATAATCATTTAATCGCTGATAATTATTTGTTGAATGATAAATATGAATTACTGAAACATACAGTAGTCCAATTCATGTGAGACAGGGTTCGCACAACAGGTAAACAACATTTAGTTATTCAGTTAAACCTGTAGTTTCAATCTCAATTATGGAAACTCAAATTGTTCTTAAAATAACTTGACTAAACTACAAGCAAATTATAATAATAACCAGTAGACCCACTCGCATATCGGCACTTTGAAGTCCTTAAGCTAGCTTCAAATATCAAGCCCACAAACGATAGTTCGCCGAGGTTTATCGATCGTCATCGACTGCGTATACAGTAGTAAGCAGCAAGTAAGGACGTATTAGATAAAATTTATATTTATAAAATTATTGTGGCAACTAAATTTTGTAAAAATTGAAAACTCTTGTTATAATGGTAGTAAAAGAAGAAATATAATTCTGTTTAAGAACAAAATTAATTGACGCATTTGAACAATTAGTTTGTATTAACTTAAATAGGTACATGCATAATTCACAATTTACAAAATTAAAACTTTCTTGTTAAATATACTTTATTATAATAATTTTATATTATGAGGAAAACCCGCGCGCGTGGTATTGCGACGCATAGCTGAAGCATAGCGTAGCCCACACCAGGTAAGATTAAAATAATTGTGTTGGAAAGAAAAGAATGGCAGTTGGAGGGCTTTGCTATTGCAAAGCCCTCCAATTGCCATTCTAGAATACAGGTCGAGAAGCGATTGGTTTTGATGGTGTTTCTTTCTGAGTTATCAGCTCTATAAGTAGAATTTATTCAAGCGAGAGTCTCAAAAAGTTGTACAAATCTCTTGTATGATTCTATAATTATAGTAGCGTTTTATTTAAACCTATTTTTATGTCGGCCAGGTCAGGGCTTATGCCCGGACTTGGCCTCCCCTTATCCGCCAGTACAGGCCTCGACTGCACATTCTTGAAATTGGATTTTTTCAAAAACTGTAACGCGTGATTTGCGTTTTATATCTTACAGCTTTAAGCAGTAACGCTTTCTTACTGTGAGCATTAACGGCAGTAATTTTCATTTAGCGTAATTATATCATACAGAATATTTATTTATATTTTCCTGCGCCATGACTCCTTACTTGTGAATTCCACCAATATTAATTCTGAACACTGTTGCATAAATAGATTTAGTTTTACCATTGTCTTCGCATTATTAATATATTATTTATAAATAATATAATATTTATAATACGAAAAATACTACATTCAATATGTACTTAGTGTTATTAATTATCATTTTAAAATAATTGTTTTCATGACCAGATGATAACATAAATAGGATATGTGTACACAAAAATGTCACTTAAGGTCCAAGTCTACCCAAAAACGTGTTTTGTTTGTTTCATAAATAATATAATAATGTAATAACTTTGGTTTTAAGTTAATAGTCTAGGAATGTTAAAAAGTTGCTTACCTAACTTGTTTTGGAAAAAAAATTTTATTTAAATTATTTCACATGTTATACGTGAAAAATTAATTTTAGAGAAACTGTACATTCAAAATTATCCAAAATAATACCACCTATATTTCATAGTATTTGAACTATTTCCACAAAATTTTAAGAAAATCGTATGTCTAGCGACTAAATTATTGCCAAAAAACTGCTTTTTTGGCAAAATGGTGGTAATAGTTTAGTCCCTAGACATACGATTTTTATTATGAGGATTGACTGCTAATAAAACATATTAGTAAATATAAAATATTACTGCTACGTTTCGCCTATAAATGTAGGCTTTATTAGTGAGAAGTTATTAGTTAAAAATTATTGATCTGAAAATACATCAGAGTACATTTACATCTGTGGACGTGTACAAATTTCTTTTATTTTATCAATATAGAGATTTCTTATTTTATTTCTTGAAAGTTCAATAGTTGGAATTTTTTTATATAATATCCAACGAAAACTGTTCGAATGTAAAACATCAAATGTTAAATGTTATGTATGTTAATATTCTGTTTCAGTTTCAAAAGATTCTGTTTTTAAACATTTTTAATTATTTATTTTATCATTATTTAACTTATACGAATAAAATAATTTAGATTTCAATTAACTGCTAGTATCGTTATTTTCAAAGTCTGTCAAACATAGAAAACGATAGATATTTTTATCTAAAATACATTTGAAATTTATTATTATATAGACATTAAACTTGAACTTTAAATATATTTTATTGCATCATACTTTTAGTATGATCTATTCAATATAATATGAATATATCTCATGTATAATGCGTGAATATTTATCATCAGATTTTTATGGTTATTAACAAGAAAAAAAAACTTTAAAAATATAAAAAATAAAACATTAATATTGGTTCAACATAAATGTAAAATTTAGAAAACTAAGTTATAACCAATAAAGTTACCAATAAATACATTAAAAAAATTAAACTATCCCTACCAATTCACAAAATACACTATGTTATTTGATTTTGCACCACACAAAAATTACGACAAAGTGATCACTTTAACATGCGCCATGTAAGCTCCATGCAAAACTAATTTTTCAACATTACTGACTTGAGAGCATTAAATTTTAAAATATTGTATATTTTCATAATAAAACGTTAAAAAATTTCACGAAATTCTCAATTCTCGATTCACTACATACTCTTCAAGATATGTTTACCTTATTTTACAATATATTCAACATTGGATTTTTTTTCAACATGTATAGTTAGTATTTATAAAAAATGAAGATTTATATGTAAATGTTTTGCTAAAAATAAAACATAAAATGAAATAACGAAGTCGATTATTAGATAAATCAAAGTAAATAAATGGAAAGCAAATATGCCAGTGTACATAATAAGTTGTGCTAGGTTTATCAATTATCACAATCCCTGTATTTATTTACGTTTTATATCTGCGTTACTTATACCAAAGGCATTGTCTAGACCTCAGTTACACATACTGTATATCGCAATTAGGAGCACTCACTCAAGTTTCATTATATAATTTTACTTCACAGAGTTTTAATCAAAGAACTAAGCGATTTCAAGGTATTTAATACTGCGAATTCAGAAAACAAACGCAAGCTAACTAGATTGGTACAAACATAAGTAAACTCGCCCAGAAGTCGAATGCATCAATATCTAATATAATTTGAAGAAAAGTAGGTAGTTGAAATAAATATGACAATTATAGTAAATGGCAAGCGAAGATTATTGCAACGAAGACTTAAAAGCAACAATACGGTTATCGTTGTGGATGATAACAGTTTACATTTTTAACCATTTGGTTAATATAAACAGGGATTTTTTAGTCATATGTACAGTTACGGCCAAATAAAACCGGGCAGTACTTTACTCTATTGTGAATTGGTATTAAATCACCTAAGAAACATAAAAATGAAAAATAACGTATTAAGAATTCAAATTGTCAAGGTACTGTCAAGTAATCAAAATGCCTCATTTAAGTATTGCCCAAAAAAGTAGTATAATTACGTTATTGGGGGAGGGCTGGTCAGAAAGAAGGGTGGCGGACCGTTTTCAAATATCTAAAAGCACTATCCACGATGTAAAAGTCAGGTGGAATCTGAGACATTCATTAGAAAGACAAGTAGGAACTGGTCGGCCAAAAGTCTCTACAGAGGAAGAGGATTACAACCTGGTAAACTTTTTGGAAAATCATCTTTTTGAAACTGCGATAGAAGCACTGCATATGACAAATTTTCCAGGATCCGTCAGAACGGCACGGCGTCGCATCAAAACTACATCCGACATTAGAAATCGTCCAGCAGCTAAAAAACCTTTTTTAACCCAAAGAAATAAAGAAGAAAGAATTGGGTTTGCGTTAGAACATTACATGCACGATATAAATTTTTGGAGAAACGTAGTATTTACTGATGAAAAGGTTTTTCAGTCCTGTTACAACGGTCGAGTTAGAGTCTACAGACCCCCGAACACTCGTTATGATGAACGATACACACAAAATGTGAGAAATAGTGGAAGGTTCTCTTGCAATGTTTGGGGGTGGATGAGCGCCGATGGACTTGGCATGTGTATAAATATTGTAAACAGATTTAATGCATTGGCCTATATAGACATTCTGGAAAACATCATGTTACCATCAGTAAATGCCGTATTTCCGGAAAATAACTTTTTGTATCAACATGATAACTGCCGCGTGCATACTGCTCGAATAGTAACAGAATGGTTACAGCAACATGACGTTACAGTTTTACCCTGGTCACCACGTAGCGCCGATTTAAACCCTATGGAAAATGTTTGGGGTAGGATGGTGAAAACAATAAATAGAAACAATGATTTTCACCCACGAAATTCTGAGGACTTGTGGGATACGATCCATGAGGTGTGGCACAGTTTCACTCCGGATTATGCCTATAATTTAGTAGCTTCCTTACCCAGAAGACTAAACTCCATTCTTGAAAACAATGGGAGAGCGTTGAAATATTAATTTTAATAAATTTGTAATTTTGTTCATATTGACATCATTGGTTTAAAGTTTTTGTAATAAAATAATCTTTACTTTGAGTTTACCACCGTTATTGTTTATGTAAGCAACAGATATATAAGTTGAACAGGTATTTAACTTTTATAAATTTTTATGAAGGGTCAACAACTAATTGCCACTGCAATATCTTTCATCTATCATTTAAAAGCCTGATTTACCAAGATTTATTAAAATGACATAGAATGTCAAAATGGTGGTCGTTTTTATTTGGCCGTAACTGTACCTACATACTGTAGAAATTTAAGTTTTAATCGAACATTAAAAAAGCGAATTTTTCATTGAGCGAGAATGTAACGGGCTAATTATAATGAATATTTAAATTACTTTTAATGTTAAATTCTAATGTTGTATAAAAGTGAAAATTCTTTCTTAGTACGTGCAGCCAAGTTGAATTGTTAAATAATTTTAGTCCCTAAGTCTTTTAGTCTTTAGTCTACTGACGAACCTAAAATAACTAAATGAAATGTTTATTTCAAGTTATATATTCAGGTGTGTTATAGTTTATTATATGTTGAGTTGGTGAAATGATATCTTTACAAGTCAAACAAACGTCGCGAGGTATGGAAACTTTACCAACGAAACATGTTAGACCTAAATAATCAAGAAAATAGTAGTTTATGCTACAAGTACATAAAGTAGTACTTTTTTACGAATGGGAAGTTTGACCACACGATCAGTAGGCGAGTGCGGCAATGCAATGAGTGAAAAAAAGACATTTTATGCATGAGTTTCATACAATATTTTTCTACAACTGCCTGCAATTAAAAAAACTAAAAATTGATAAATTAATGCATTTTTGGGTATTAGTAATTTCAATTTTTGAACCACGCAATTTATCTTTTTGCGTGATTTAGACATACTGAGTCATGTGCACTGTTGCTGGTGGCTATTATAATAATAGGTTAATAGCTTTTTGAGTATTTACTTATATCTACATTATCATCAATAGTTAACGTTGTCTTTAACTTTGAATAATTAGACCATAACGGTCAAGAAAAAATTTTTCGATTTTTTGTTTTACACATGTATCAAGTAAAAGTTCTTCTTTTGGTCAGGTATTCACGTATATATGGCTAATAGGATTACCTGCAAAAAGTTATTACTTTGAAGCAGGTTAATGCATTTTTTGTATGAAAAATATACATCAATTTACGATCTCGTTTCAAGCAAATTGTTTTTTTATCTTGAGTCAAATCTCTTCGACATCAAATGTCCACAAAACGATATATTTCCTTCGGAACTACATTTCATATTTTATGCAGCAGAATTACACTACGGATTGGGTTTCATTCTAATAACTCCGTCTCTTCTCACGAAATTTGCATCTGCCTGCATCTTTTGATAAAATATCAGAGGAAATTTGGTTTAATTGTGTTATTGGTTATAATGATGTCAGGTCCAACCTCTAGTTAGAGCTTTCTTGAATATAATCGCCCCTCTTTCTACGTACTAAATTTTAAAAGATATAAGTATTTTTGGCTCCAGAGTAATGATTTCTCAGTGTGGATACACAAAACACGTTCCGTTGGGGGCGTTTCGCGCCTACAGCGCAGCTAAAAGAAAACAAAACTTTCATAATTAAAAAAAATAAAAATTATTCTAGATTAAATAATTATTTAATGAAGAAAGTGAGTTCAACAATATAACTGTCCTGTGTTCTTTTAGCGGCAACGTTAAAGTGTGAAAGTTTTTGTGATAAAATGCAATAAAGTGTTTGGTGCTGCTTTGGATAAGAATGGATAACTAATGTACTGTAAGTTATTTTGTTAAATAATTATGATCAAAATTCCGAAACACATTAACGTCTTTGTCAGTGTTTTCTAGTAAACAAGTAATACAACTTTGTTATTTAGAATGGGATCCCTATTTAAACTTAATTTGTAATCTTTTTGGATTTTTGCATTGTTTTAAATAATAATAATAAACAATTTGGGTGGCACCCTTTATAATGTTGTTTATTTATTTGTATGTTCAATCTGAAATTAGTGAGCCTTTACAATTCACACCCACTACACTTGAAAATAATTTGGTAGGTAAGTAGTCTCAGCCGGAGCTTTGAGTTTTATTGTGTAAGTATAAGTTTTTTAGTTTTGGTAAAATTATATTGTTACAAATTGGCTAGCCCAATTGCTAAGTTTTTATCTTATGCATTGACCCCTATGCGCGTGGCTGGTATTTTTTTTAATGTTATAAGAAATCTAATATGGTGAATATCCAACACATTATGAGAGAAATTAAGAATAAGCAAAGAAAGATTGAAGGGTGCAGTATATTTTTTTGTTTGATTCTTAGCATTTTACTTTGTTACAATCTACATTTAAACCTATACATACCTGACATACATACATACCTTAAACAGGTCTATTAATGTATACACGTATTTCACTGGAAATTAAAAGTACGTACTGACGAACTTCTACGTTTTATAAATTTATTTTACAGTGTTTTACACGGATTTAAAACGTATTTTTCAGAATTCGACTTGTAATATTACGAAAGAAAAATAACGTTAGCGGAAACCTTACACAAAAATAAACCACGTAAACGCCCTCGAAACCGTACAAGTCTGGAAAAGAATTAAATCTGAAAAGCGCTTTACTGAAAAATATATCTGACATAGAAGTTTGCTCAATAAAAGTTATGAAAAAAGGAATTACAGGATTTCATTTAATTCTTTTTTAAATTAAAATTAAAAAGCATTTGCATGCAAGTACAATTTTTTAAAGTGCATTGCTATAATAGACTAAGCTATTTTGCATTTTAAATTATTTTCAAGAGTAGTAGTATCTAGGAATAGATTCGAATTTACGTAGTAATTAATACTTAAAATAATACGGCAGTGGTATATATTAAGTAATTAGGTATGTAGCTTTATCAATCAATTATACATACATTGTGATATGCATTATTTAAATTATTTCCATACATAATTGTCTCATAGGTATTATATGTGACAATGGGTTTGAATATTTCTGATTTAATTGAACATGCATATTTCAAGCATTCAGAAATCAATTAATTATACCTTACACAAGTTATACGAATTCAAACTACAGTCCTCGCCATGAACTGGAACTAAATAGTATTTACGTATATAACACTGCTTTATTCATTAAATGATAACATCAAGTTTTCTTATTAACATTGCTCATTGCATATGAATTTACTTTCAGGTACTTTCACACTCCAATGTGAATTTTATTATAAAGTAGTCAACTTAATTAAAATCTGGCTTTAATGGAAAAATAGAAAGTTAAAAATCTAGCATAATTTTAAGTTTGTACCATAGTCATGGGTACAGTTTTAGTGTTAACTGGACATGTTGGACGTGCATTAAAAGCAATTGCTATTTTTATGCGTTTCACAGTCAGTACCTAATGATTATTGGTGGATTTTATAACCTACTGTAAATAATATACTTTGGGTCTCAAAAACTCTAGTCATAAGTCACGCTTTTCCGGAACAGTGGCTGGTTTCCGTATGCATACACATTAGGGCGGAGCGAAAATAGGCATAAAACAAAAAATTTTGGAATATGAAGTTGCCTGCATACGCAATAGGTGCCTTTTGAGATACTTAGCAACAGAAAAAAAATCTGAGTATCCTACGACAACTTTTTTGGCTGCCGAAATAACCTTGAAAGTTTAGTAAATAGGAATTTAAAAAAAATGCAGCTCTCCGCTTGTTTTTTTAGCAATTAAAAAAACAACCAGAACTCACCACGTGGAGGTGGCTGCATATCCAGTTCCACCCTAACCCTTCCTCCCCTACAGAAATTTGTTTTTTTGGTCTAAAACTTTAAAAAATTGCTTTTTGTTTCAAAGTGCGGCAAAATTTCTCTCGATTCAATACGAGCTTTTATGAACCCGTCTCGTGCTTCAGAGCCAAACACTGCTATAGAAGCTTCTGTTATTAATTTTATACATCTTTCAACCGCCTGCGAATGGCAAGGAAATTTTAATAGGGGTATTTCATCCGGAATCACAGAAATCATATTAGTTAAATCTTCGTCGGATATTCCCAATGTCGAGGGGGGTTCGCTTATACTGACATTCTGCCAATCAATTAAGTCCACATAATCTTCACAATCAAAATTTAGTTCATTCACTTGAAATATTCTAACATCCTCTGTTCTTGCCGATGATTTTCTAAATTTTAAAATTCTCCTTAAAGCCAACTCTCGTATGAATTTTCTGTCATCTGCTAACATTGCTGTTAAAAGATTTTCTGAATGGGCAAAATATCCGTTCCTCTTTATTACAGGATCTATTACTTTCTTAAGTTCGTCAGGCAGGAATCGAGATCTTCTAATCATGTTGAAAAGGTGCCTAGCACCATCTTTACAAGACCAACTGCATTTAATTTCGATCCAACATACGGCATACACTTTAACTATAAATTCAGTTAATATTTGAAGGTTTTGAGATGGTTCTTTAGTAGCAACATATAACCTTAGGACTCTGTTGGCTGTCGTAAGCCATCTGGCATGTGACATTTTTCCAGGCGCTTTTAAAGCTAAATCTTCTCCCAAAATTCCGTTAGAGATTCCCTGACACATCTCAAACATGTATTTTTGATCTGTACTTAGCGTTTTTACATCTATTGAAGGTAACATAGTCTCAATTTTTTAAACTCTACCACAGGTAAGTTCTCGCACGATTCTAGAGACTTGCCAATTTGCCCCGCAAATCCTTTTGGTCCTGCAGTTTTTCCATCCAAATAGTTAATTAAGTGACGCAGTGGTAATTCGTTCGTGTGAAGCAAACAAACCAACCACTGTAACAGCTTCTTTAAATCCGATTCCAGACCTCGAATTACTCCATTTTTTGTACCAGTATTTACCACAGTTCCGTCACAACCTATAGCCACAATTGTATTTATATCAGTATTTTTTTTGTAGAAACTCAAGTATCGAAGTTTTAATTGCTTTTGCACTTCCAGATGTTGGACTTACATGGCCGAGATCTCTTGTGCAACGTACAAGGCACTTGCTTGAAGACTGATACAAAGAAGGGTGTCGGCTTAGGTAATAGTAATAACGATATCCGAAAACAAAATAGGCTGCACCCCTTCGGCGGGGTGCAAATTAAAAAAATTACATTTCTAAAGTTCAAGATGCTTTCGGCAGCCAAAGACATTATTTTTGGGAACTCAGATTTTTTTCACTTATTCTAGCATGCAGTAGACACATCTTAAGCATACAGGGTTATTAAGTTTCAAAAGTTGAAACATTCACTCCGCCCTAATACACATACACATTTATCATACTTGAGAGTGTGATCATTTGCGGCGGTAAAAACTACTCGAGGTCGTGTTGAGGTCCTCTTACAGTTATATTGGTTGAGACCGTGATCATCCGCGGTGGTAAAAACTATTTCGAAACCGTGTAGAGGTCTCCTCAACATTATTTTTATACACATGTTTGATTTATTGTATTTTATATATGATATATTTATTGTGTTGTGCCTTTTTACCTGTATTGCTTTTCTATGTATTTAGGAATGTGCTCTGGTAGCGGACGTGAAAACTAGTTTTATTGATTTTATGTGTGTACTTTATATATGTATATACATGTTTGGTCACAAAGTATCTGTATGTCACGTGTTAGATAATTACTGTTCAGTAGTTCTTGTATATTCCTTTTAAACTGACAAACTTACCTTTTCTAGTTTATACGTCATCCTCTATGGTTGTCTCAATTTCACTTACTGTTTAAGATTTATGTCAATAAGAGGTTTATGTTTTTAGCGGTTTATCAATACATTGTATAAACACAACTGTATCGACTTTATAAATTGATCTATTAATATGTATTGTTCAGTTTAATCAAGAACTCATTGTAATTCATTGTCAACTAAATAATAATTTGAACACTGATGGAACTGGAAGCGTTGACATATTTACACTTGGTTTGCTACTTGCAAGGCTGTTTTTACAAAACTAACCATTTTTTCTTCTGTAAAGGGTAAATCCGTTCCACCTATGCTCAAGCTCAGGAATAAATTAATAAGACACTACAATAATATTTAACTGTTCTTTTAGTAACTCTTGCTTAATAATTAATGCATATTAAATTAAACAATTACGTTCAGTCTAGGTAGTTCATCTACACCTTTTCCAGTTGTTTTTCAGAATTTGGTAATTTAATTTCAGAAAGCATCATTTGTATTTCAAATTTATCATTTTAACTTCAGAAAGTGTCATTTGTATTTCAGAAAAAGTAAATTGTATTTCAGATTAGATCTCTACATTGTACATATATGTATATTTTTAGAACACTTCAATTATACTGGGTGGAAATAAATTATTTTCATCAAGTTACCATTGCATTCCCCGTGTAAAAGCACGACGTGCCGCTCTACGAAAATAGAGAACGCAGTACCATAACCTCAAAATATACAACAAAATAATTTGTGTAATATTAATTTATTTAAATTGAAAATAAAACTAACGAAACCATATCACAATGGTGTGCCCATGGGCAAACCATCCGCATTCGGGGACACGCTTTATAACATGAAAACATAAAACATGACATAAAAAAACAGTTTAATGATAAGCGGAATACGTTTCACTCCGGTTTAATTTTCAAGTTTGGCGCTGCCGCTTGAACTGCGCTCTTGTATCGTGCTTAGCTGATCAGCAGTTGCTCACAGCAGGTGTTGAAAATGGCCACCATTCTGCTGCATGCATAAGACTACGCGACGTTTCATGTTGTTGAAAATATGCTGCAATATACCCGGTGTTATCTCGTTGCATTTTAATGTATTCCGTGCCATCAGTTCTTGCAAATTGTTAATCCTTTCTTTAAAGACCTCATCTTTAAGAAAGCCAAATATGGAGAAATGTAACGGGGTGAGGTCTGGTGATCTTGCGGGCCAAGTTCCCCTGCTTACAACTCGGCCAGGGAAAAACTCTTCAAGAAAATCCAAACTTGCTTGAGCAGTATGTGCTGTTGCTCCGTCTTGCTGAAAGAAACCACCTTCAAATTCATCGGGATGCAACTCTTCTAAAAATGGAGCCAATAATTGTTCCCTATAACGTTGACCATTGATTGTATCGTGGAAGAATATTGGTCCTATGATTCTACGGCGGGATAGAGCCAACCATATTCCTATCTTGACAGGATGTAAAGAAGCCTCGTTGAAATTCTGGGGTTTGACAACAGACCACGTTCGGTAATTTTGTTTGTTGACATAACCACTTAAATGGAACCAAGCTTCGTCCATAAAAAAACTTAGATCGAGAACATCGTCGTTGTTTAAATTTTTCTAGAAAAAGTTGCAATACTCCATTCGACTGTTGTGATCTCTAGGCAAGATTTCTTGGACCACAGACACTTTATATGAATGCATGTGTAAACGGCGCTTCAGAATCTTTCTAACGGTAGTGTGGGATACATTCGTTTGAGCAGACATACGACGTGTTGAGGAATGTGGATTTTCTTCGACGAGCTGTTCAACTCGTTCGACGACATTTTGGCTAGTTTGTGGTCTTCCAGTGGATTTCCCTTTCATCACGCTTCCCGTTGTGTGGAATCTCTCGACAATTTGGCAAATGTGGTGCTGCAAGGCATTTTCTTCGACAAAATGATTTGGAAACCGAAGTCGAAACTGTGCTCGACATTCAAGAACAGAATATTGCTATTCTCCATTTACGACGCGCCTAGTTCCGAAATACGCCTCAATAATGAATGTGTTTTCTTCAAGGGTGTACATTTTAGACGCTTATTAAATAAATTCAATAAATTCTATGAATTGTTTGACAGATTGATTTCATTTATTGACAGAACTAATTTAGTACTAAATCAAAAAGAGTAGAGCGGTACAGAAAAATTTACATGTGAAAAAATTCCAAAGGGAACTTGATGAAAATCATTTATTTCCACGCTGTATCAGAAAGCGTAAATTGCTTTTCAAAAAGTGTGAATCCATAATTGACTTTTCCGTGATTTCCTGGAGATTTTACATAGAACATTTTAAATCACACAATATTACCACTTAAACTAAAATTATTTGTATAAGGTGCCACATGGCTGCAGTGTTAATACAGATTTTCTTAACATCGACATTTGACATATTCCACAAGTACCTTGATGAAGTTCCATTTGAGTGTAGATAAGATAAATTAGAAAGGACACGAAATTCACAGGCTAAAGAAAATTTTACAGAACTATAAAACAAAATCAATTCCATAATAACTAAGTATACCAGCTTGTGAGATGTTTTAAAATTCTATTCAATTATCTGAAATACATATATTTGACATTTTCTGAAATACAAATGACGATTTCGAAAATAGAAATGACGATTTCGAAAATACAAATAACGATTTCGAAAATACAAATAACGATTTCGAAAATACAAATGACGATTTCGAAAATACAAATGACGATTTCGAAAATACAAATAACGATTTCGAAAATACAAATGACGATTTACGAAATTAATTTGACAAATTCTTATTTGTATATGATTAAATTGAAATACAATTGACGCTTTTTGAAATCAAACTGACCACTTTAAAATACAAATAACGCTTTCTGAAATCGAATTGACAATACTGAAATTCAACTGATTATTTCTGAAATTAATTTGACTAATCTAAAATACAACTGACGATTTCTGAAATACAATTGGATGAGGTGTAGTCCTAGTCCGGTATATGCAACATTACACTACTGAGTTTGGTAAATGGTTGCTATAACAACTTACTGAATAAATGAAGCCATTTAATTTATCGACAAAATAAATAAGGTGACGAGATAATTTTTATTTAATTACTTCATTTATATTAACCTTCATCCACAAGTTAAACAATATAACAGTGTGACATACTATGAAATAGTATTTACAATAATACAATAATTAGACACCATTGCAACTCAGTCTAATGCAATACCTTTTCAGTACAAAATTCACTGGTTTTATGTAAAGTGTAGAATAAATACACCGCAACGATTTAGAATTCCACTTGAAATCTAAATGGAAAATATCGATGATGTTAGAAACCGTATCATTAATTGTTTGTCCCTTCTTTCCCTTGGGACCTCTTTCAGAATTCATTTCTTCGTCCCCTGTTTGTTCTAATTATCTTGCTAATGTAATACAGAGCAGACGTAAGCGAATATCTGGTACACATATTCCGAAAACGTTAAAGATTGTTATTTTTTTTAATTAATTCTTCTCGACGTACAAAAGTAATACTGGTCTGTTAAGCTTAAAGCAAAAATAATGATGCTGTCAAGACTTTCTAGGTAGATTATATCTTTTTACAAGGTTTATATTCCAATTCCCGCTAGAACACTTGCAAGGAAAAGCTTAATTTCTCAGTGGTACTTGAATGTTAACGCTAATGATCACTACGGACTAATGAATAATGATCCCTTAAATAAATTTGCTCTTCTCCGAATAAACCATAGACAATAGCTGCTTATAACGCTTAAGTGCAATTCGTTTACCTCCACAGTTAAAATACTTTCAATTATTTTAAATTTTCAGTCTCGAATTTTCAGTCAATCCCTATTACAAGATGGATGTTGTAGAGAGTGCTTGTTAAATTTTCTCCTAAATCTCCTGGCTTTCTGACGGATGTAAAGGGTGCTCGTTAAATTCGAAGCTGGAAAGCTTGCCTCTTTATCATTTCCTACTGTTACAGACACGATGTGCTTGTGCTTTCCTAAAGATCTCAAAATCATAATTTATTGATTTTTTATATCATTTTAATTATTTTCATTTCTAAAGAATCCACTAACATCAAAATAAAGATCTTCCATTCTGTGATATTTATCTCAAACGCGTCTTAAGGGTGCCGTCAATCTAGACCCAACGTATATGTATAAAGAGTAAGTAAATTCAAGTATAGTTACTCAAATATAGGTACTTCGTAAACGTAGTATACGACTGCAGGTTGTTATCTCTTGCAGCACAATATTGTTCCATAATATGGACTTTGAGTGGCATGAGCTATAATCAGCATTATAATACGCTGCTAGAGTAAAATACAAACGGGTAGAATAACAACCATTCCAAAAGAGGAGGCTGTCTAGGGAAGCATAAATAAAGGAAGCTATTTTAGGTAGTGCAGCTTTCATATTCAATAATATTCATTCATATGTATTCATCAAAACTCAAGTATAGTCGTTTAAGTATGTATGTCATATGAAAACTCTGATTTCAGAATTGAATCCGTACTGAAAGTAAACACCGCAGGTTATTTGCATAAATTTAATTGGATAATAAACATACGCGCATGTACACTAACGTTACGGCTGTTGTAACGACTGGCAAACCTATTTGCAATGATGGTTATGGGGTATGTGGCTTAAAGAAGTTTGATATATCCGCTTTTATGGCGGTAATATAAAATAAACATTGTTTAATTTATATATTTAAATTACTACCATTTTATAACATTTTGCTTTTATAACAATATAAAATGGTAGTAAATCTAGAAATGAAGCTAGTACTTGAAAATGTTCAACATTCAACAACCTCTTGTGGTTTAACAAGCGCGTTATCCCAAAGCTTATATAAAATGAACTCTTATACAGTAACAGCTGGAGAACCCCGAGAAAAACTTTATGATACCATATTCCCTTTTGGGATGATGTTGGGCACATCTCAACAACTTATTTTAGAAGGTCTGCCAAACGGTAACCTACACCTTATACAAAAGCCGACAGTTTTATGAAAAATTGATAATAAAAATTTGCGTATGAAAGGGTGTAATGTAGAAAAAAGCTTAGCACATTATGTAAATTTTATTTACTTATCTATTTCGAGAACATATTTAAAAAATGTGTTCATTTAGGGGAAAACTCCTGAAATCTCTTCTCTATTTCATTTTATTAGCATGTTAATGCTTTTGGCCATATTCATACATTTTGCATGGTGCAACTGAAATAATGTTTAGAGAGAATGTAATGTCCTATCGGGTCCTGTATTACATGAACTGTATGATTTATAAAATCGGGATTGTATAGAGAAGAAATGCAGCTCCTAATTAATAACATTTACCACAGTATGTGATGATGATGAACATGGGCTTCAACTTAACACCGCAAAAACCAAATATAAGCTAGTCTGTAAAAGACTAGTGAACACTTCGGCAATTACTGCTTATGGTATAGAACCTAAAAGATCTGAAATATAACTGGTACATGAGAAAGGACATCAAAATCCGAATAGAAAAGCTAGAACGGCTTTCTTTAAGATGAAGAAAGTGTTGTGCGCTAAGAACATCAGTATTAAACTAAAAATCAGACTTGTAAGATGCTATAAAATATTTTTAATAATATTCTATGGAGTAGAAACTTGGATATTAACATTATACTACTAAAGAAACTTGAAGCCTTGGAAATGTGATATACTCACATATAGTTATAACGAATAAGTTGGATCAATACAGTTAGAAATAAAGATCATAAATATAGATAAATAAATCGTGAAAACAGTAAAATTCCAAAAACTTGAATAGTGTGCCCATGTTATTAGACAATCTGAATGGTATAATATCCTCTACCTTTCAGCAAGGGTAAGCACGGGTCGAATAACACTATTTTGGGTTCGGAACTTGCGAGACTGGTTTCACAAGTTCACGACCTGCCTCTTTCGAACTTCTACCTTTAGAATACTTCACTGGACACAAAAACAGTAAATGGCAGACACAAAAACCCGAAAACCAGTGACGCATTAAAAACTTCACTACCCTAGAGCAGATGTAGATGTAGGTAGTCAGGAAATATGGAGGTCGAGGATTGGTACAGATAGGAGGCGGCGTATAAATCCGCAATAATAAACCTAGCTTAATACTTAAGAGAAGAACAAATATCAATACAAAAAAATCATAAAAAGACAAGATCGGCAACTACCTAACAGCAAGTCTATAATCAAAATAGCAAAGACGCTAAAATCAAATCTACAGATTTGGCCAGTTAGATGGTGCAGAAAAAACACCTCTTAGCAGAAAAAAAAATGAATTCAAACAAAAGGAGCTATTGCGAATCAAATTTAGATCCCATGGCATATCCTGATAATGAAATGCAGCAATGGAATAAATAAAAATACAGCGAACAAAGGGAAACCGATCTATCTACTAGCTAACTGAAAGAAGTTTAAAAGGAGCACAATCGTTTCCTCACAAAATCAAGTCCTAAACACCAAGTATTTTGCAAGGGCGATCTTAAACATCAAATAGACAATGTAGGCTCTGTGGAGAATTCGATGAAACAACAGAGCATATAGTATCAAGATGTCGGATATTGGCACAATACAAATACATAGGAAGACACATGACCAAGCATGTAGAAACGTGCACTATAACATAAATGTAAGGTGTAGACGTGTGCCCAAGATGGTACCAGCACGAATCAAGGCAGGTAACTAAAAAATATGATACAGTAATCATGTGGAATCATCACATACAAACCGGTCGTGAGATTCGAGAAAATAAACCTTATATTTTAATGAAACACAAAAAGGACAAAACATGCTACACAATTGATGGTGCAGTACCGGGAATAAAGAAGCGGAAAAACTGTTAAAATAGAGAGGATGTAAAAATACATACGTACAATTTGTCAAATTCAGCTTGGCCAGCGAAGTTTGGATGCGCATAATATTTGCGGCATTAGGGTAGGGATAGCTCATTTCACCTAACGTTCTTGTCTAGTACAGATCGGCACATGCTATAAAAAACTATAACATATATAAAAAACACGCTAAGATTTTATCACAAAAACTCGTTAGTTTTAATCCTTCTATCTGAAAAGTCTTATTTTTGGATTGTTGATAATTTTACACAAGGGTATAATAAAGATTTGTATCGCTAAAGTAAATTCCAATTTACACCCTTTTTGTGAGTTGAAAATACTTGCACCACAGATTGTACTTTCTTAGATTTTGCCTTTGTCGAACACCGACTCTTTCTTTTCCCCATCTGCGCATTCCGCCGGCCAAGCTGTATTTGACGGACAATACAAAGACTACAGAAAAGTGCTGCAAAACGAATAGAACGCGAAAAGATCTAATATTAAGAAAAAGCTCAAGGGGGGTGCGGCGCACCCTTGGTAATAGAAACTAGGATGCTAACCTGAGAAAGAAGAAGAGAATGAAATGAAATAATAAAATACTTATAATAATATTCATTTATTGCCCAACAAAATACCACTTATATACCACTATTTTAGAATAGACAAGCAATATAGCTACATTAGTATGTGTATAAGTAAATGAAATAAATAAATACAATGTAATAAGAGTATTAATTATGTATATATAAAACATGAAATAAGTGAATAAGTAACAATTGAAACAATTTAGTAACAATGGGTATAAATCCAACTCTATTTAGGAAAGCGTTGTTTCTTCTGTTAGAACAAAGACATTTTCATACAATTTATTGACAGTTTTCGTCAGTATGACTTAACGGCGCCCTCAACTTGATGTTGATTCTAGCTCTTGTATCAGTGAAGGTATTTGTTGTTTGAGGGGTAATACTTGGTACATGAAAGCAAAGGTAACTCAGAAGTTGAAAACAATCAGTTTTGTTGTTTATAAGTTTTGCTAGAAGCTCAACACTGCCACTCTCACGTGTGACTGAAGTGATCAATATTATGTTCACTTACTCAAATACCATAATCAATGTTGCGTAAAGGAAAAGTGCCAATTTTTTTAAAGACAAATACTTTAAAAATCTCCTTTGTATTCTTTCGACACATAAAATGAATACCCAATAAAGCATATTCGAGTTTGTTTATTACAAAGAACCAATAGAAGGTTGCAGATACATCTAAATCTCTGAACATTTTTTTGAAGTAGAAGAAACGCCAGAAATCTGCTTCTGAAATGAAAGTTTTTTATTGAATTGTACCCTTAAATCTGACTAGCACGTCAGTCTTTTTTTTTCAATGAAAAATTGTATTCAAATGAATTCCAGATGGCAAATTGCATATTTGTGAAACAAAATAACTATTTCGGTATATTATTTAATTGGACTGGGTAAAAAAATCGTGTTCTAGAGCAAGCACAAGCTTTACGTAGCTTCTTTATTCGACACAGTGTATAATTACCAAACAAATAAATAAATAAATAAAAAGCAAAATAAATAATAAGGGACCAAGATTTCAACCCTGTGGCACTAAACTTTAAGGAACGAAAGCCATTTATATAATACGTAATGCATTCTGTTCTCTAGATACGACTTCATTAGATAGATGCAGGGATTAGAAGATCCAAACTCGTCTAACTTGTTGAGCAGCATGTTATGTGAAATACTATCGAAAGCTCGATGTAGATGGCGTCTACTTGTTGTCCTCTATCAATTTTATAACTTACAAACTGGGCAAATCAGAGATATACAATCCCAAACAAAAAACTCGGAATGAGATCGTTTCCAGCAGTCATTTTGTTAGGAAATGTAGATAGCAAAGAGAGTAGTTCCGTTTCGGTAACGTTATGTCATAGTGTATTTGAAGCAGTGTGTTGATGGTCGAAAGTATGGTTATCAAGAAAGACACTTGAGAAAGTGTGAACAAAGGCATTAACAATTTGTTTAGGACGAAACATAACTAACTTGAGTACATAAGCAATGTAGGATTCATACATCCCAATCTTAGAAAGTCGAATGTTCGATACTATTGAAACGAATCATTACTTGATTCATCTCAAGTTTATCTCATCAAGTCGGTTGTAGATATACTTGTATAGTGAGTGACAATACTTTAGTAAGATGCGATTTGTCAGTGTTACTTGGCAGATAAACATACAAAATACAACTTGCAAATTATAATATATATAGGTAGACGCTTAGTATGAGTGTTTCAGATTTTTTGTTCATTATTTGTTTCTCATTACAAACTCGACACTTGACAAACTTGACTTTAATTTAAATGAAGTGTAGTTCTATAGTAATTGAATTTTCTTTTCTAATTGTTAGGGACGTTATTTCTCGCTGCGGGAACGTATATTAAGGACCATTACGTAATTGAAACCGCTGACATTTTCTTAAGATACAGATTTTTTATAAATTACACTGTGGTGAGTAAAACTTTGTAAGTACTTCTGACATAAAATACGTTTGCCACTGTTCACGGCTGAAGTCTGCACCTATGCCTTAGATTGCAGGCCTTATGGTTTTGATGTGATAGTTTATGCTATTGGTCGAAAAATACGACTAATTGACATTATTTTCAAACATATTTATAGAACAATGCTAAGACAACTGTTGCAATAAGCATTAGCTAGCTTTCTTGCTACCATATAATACATAATGCCGTTACCTAATTTGGCGTTGATCATTGTTCTATCGCAGTGATGTCTAGTTGAAACAGGCTGTAAAAAACTATAATTCTATAGGAAACACAACTTAAATGACAGACAGATACAAAGACCCAAAAACCAGTGACGCGTTTTAAACTACAGCATCCCTAGTGCAGATGTAAACAGGATATAGGTAGTCAGGAAACATGGAGGTCGAGCATTGGTACAGGTAGGAGCAGGGTCGGCGCGAGGCGGGTTCAGCGCGTTCCCGGGAACCCGGCCCCGCGCTTTTGACGGCCCCGCGTTTTATAAGGCGCTGGGTTACAACTTACAATAAATACGCGCGCTTACTTTGTTGTTGTAGTTACACCGATGTTTTCGTGTCAATTAACGACTGGCAAAGTAAACTTCCACCATCCAACCTACCTAAACTTTGATGACGTAATTAAAAACATTGCAATATGGAAAAGGCCAGAGAAATAATTTTCAAACTCGCCACTTTCAAAATGACATTTTGTAAATGTAGAGAACGCAAACGTAGTGTTCGCACACTCGTGCTTCAAAAATATGCAAAAAGCACTGGCCCTTTCAGGCACTCCAAAAATAATTTATATTGACCACATTAGTGTCATTTTAACGGAAATTTTATGCTGATTCCGAATATGTAAATCATTTCTGGAACAAACGCCCCTAAGCCGCCCAAACTAACTTCCACAAAAACGCCACTACCTAACCAAAACAATATGCATAAGCAAATTTGGTTTTTTTTCAATCTAACCTAACCTAACCTAAACCTAACCTAAGCTAACTAAATTGTGTAATTGTAAATTACACAATTTGGCAATCATAGAAACTTAATATAATTATTATTCATTGCCATGGAGATGGAGGTAATATAATTATAAACAAACACGTCGCTAAGGTAGCTAGATACAAAAATAGGTAACTAGATAAAATAATAATTTATTTTTGTATCTACCTTAGCGACGTGTTTGTTTATAATTATATTACCTTTGATAATGACAGCATAGCTGTCGAAACAATATTGTCAGGTTGTAATTTAATAAAACTGTGAAACTTTTACTAATCTTTATTTATTTCATGATTATGGAGTTTCACAAAGTAAGGCTGGAAACAATAAACAACATAAAATGAGTAGTTTGCTTCTTACAAAGGACAAATAGAGGGTTACAGTAAATCTCTGAACATTAAACGATTCCGAGGTTCGAAAAGCACAAGAACAAACTTCAGAAATCTGCTTCTGAATTGAAAGTTTTGTATTGAATCATACACTTAAATCTGACAAGCACGTTGTAAAGCTGTACCTTGACTGTACTAACCAACCACTATAAGAAAAACTTTACATGCATATATGTATGTGACAATGGAGCATTTGGATACATTTCAGATAAGTTTAAACTCAGCACACCATTTCACCAGATTATTTGGATTAAAATATCATTTAAAAGCAAAATAAATAATAAGGAACCAAGATTTCAACCCTATGACACGCCAGAGGTGGCATTAAACTTTAAGTAGTGAAAGCCATTTATATAATACGTAATTCCTTCTGTTCTCTAGATACTTCATTAGATAGAGGCAGGGAGTAAAAAATCCAAACTCGTCTAACTTGTTGAGCATCCATGTTGAGCAGCATGTGAAATACTATCGAAAACTCGACTAAAATCTGTGTAGATCGCGTCTTCTTGTTATCCTCTATCAATTTTATAACTTACAAACCGGGTAAAGCAGAGGTGAGATTTCTTACCGTTGATCTTCTTGAAACGAATCCATGCTGAAGATCATATATAAAAGGTTTTAAGCGAGCTTTTAAGGTTTTGCGTGATTAGAAATCTGCGTATGCATTAGTTATACATGGAAATTATTTCAATAGGACGGTAATTATTGTTTAGTAAAGATGCATCATCCTTTTTATGTACTGGAATAGCTTTTAGTTCTCTTTTACACCTTAGGAAAAGTTATAGTAGGAAACCGTTTGACGAAATCTAATTATGGACATATATGAAGAACGGGTGTTCATGGGTGTACTAAATAATCAAAAATAATTAATTGATTTATTTTATTTAAATCCGGTTAAATTTTTAAATTAAATTTCTAAAAGTCTCATTCTTGGACTATAAGGTTAGCGTAAACATGGATATTAAACGATACAGTATGAAATAGAACAAATATCATTTGAATACTTATAAATCTGTCATGGTGTTTTCTCTATCTATTCTTCAATTCAGATGTCCGTTCAAAATAGACTTTGTTGAATATTCTTTTCATTGCTTTCCACTTGCACAGAATGCAGAGACACTTGTAAATGTTACTTGCTACGACCTTTTTTAATTCCAGTAGGATGAGGATTATCCTTTAATTAGTTTGTTTGTCATGCACCTAAAAGGGTTTTATGTACTTTTACATATCTAGGTATTATCTCACATTCTGAATGACACATGCAAAAGTGATTGAGAGTTACCCCCTTTCAAAATTTATAGATAAACTCTTAGAGAGTAATTAACGAGTTAAGGTTTAGTCAATGTTTTCTAGTAGTAAGTGGTCATGATGTAACACGAGGATTGATTCTCACATTTCCAATTCTTACACACCACTTGACTTAGTAAGTAAGTTTAGTTATGCTTACTTTTGTTACTCTGTCACCTCATTTTTATGAATGAACATTACCAACATTGCATATTCGGAAACGTTAGATTGAGATAGTATCTGACTAAATGAGAAACTGTGCTTCATGTATCTCTCAGAATATAATGTAGTAGGTGAGCGAGCCCTGATGCGCATGCCAAGTCAACAAATTTTGTTTTTAATTTGTGTTTACCATTCTATATTTCATCTCGAATTAAATTGATTTATTTGTTGTTAATATCAGTAATATCATACAAAATCAAAAACATAATCAATTAATCACTGGTATAATTATTTGTTGAACAATAAATCCTAATTCATGAAAAACAGTGATCGAATGCATGTGCGTTAGAGCTCGTACATTAGAAGTTAGGACATAAATTAT
The DNA here is from genome assembly GCA_929113105.1 of Agrypnus murinus. Lineage (NCBI taxonomy): Eukaryota > Metazoa > Arthropoda > Insecta > Coleoptera > Elateridae > Agrypnus > Agrypnus murinus. The sequence goes on along the minus strand of OV816024.1, from coordinate 183,287,729 downwards.
ATTAATCAAATTCTATTTTCGATGTTAGAAAACTTAAAAAAAAAAGTACAAAAATGATTAATAAGGTCTTAAATGATGCCTAAAGTTTAAAATCCGCACCACTCATGCTGTGTTGCTTCTCATGATTCTCAGAGACAGATACTTAGTGTCAGTTATTTTTCTTCTAGTACGTAGACGCAAAAATCGTTTTAGGACTTGTATTACTAACGAATTTTATAGAATAATTCAGAATATTTTCGCCGTGTTTGTATGTTAGCAGCCGAAACATCCCATTGCGAATTGATGGTTAGGTGATTGTAAAATCGATTCTATTCAACCACACTTTCGTTAAGTTCTGAAAAGTCTGGTAAAAATATAGCACGTTACCGCTGGGATTCTATGCAATTTTCTTAGTTTTTTGAAATACTTTTGTTTCTAGTAAGTTTTCTCCTTAGAGATCTTTCCACCTTCCACGGATCGCCGCTAAATTTTTACCATTTATTTATTCAACGCATCTCTGTTGTTCAAATTTTACTTTTCATATTTTTTAACATCTAGAAATAGCTATAAAGATACATTTAACTTGATTGTTTAATTCTTACTAAATTATTTAAATTTAAATTTTGCGTGTTTTCTTTTATTTTTATATAAGCTAATAAGGGTATACTTAAATTCCCCTTAACTGCAACAATAAAATCTCAAAGTGCAGTCCTTTAAGAAGCAGGATATTAATCACTAACCAATATATACTATACATTATTTTAAATCTTAATTAACATTTGTACCATTTAAATTCTAATGTTATTACTTTAAAATTTAAGTCATACCTATTTTTAGTTAAAATCTCAATCTATTTTTAAATCTATCCGTTGTGCTTGTGTTTGGAAATTCTATTTAATCATACACGTAATTTTTGCTGTTGGTTCAATTAAGTTTCGCTTGGTTCCATTCGTCAGAAAATAAACTGTTCTGTTTCGAAATAAGTAGATATAAAACTCAATCATTCTATCTGCTTCTAAATAAAGTATAATAACTCACTCACGAAATACACACAAGTCTACTTACATTATTTAAGGTGATTGATGATTTTTCCAGCAATACCTATTTTAAAAATATATAAGCATCAATTTTCATTTGTCGTTTTCAAATGCACGATGCTTTTACTGTACAAAGCCAATGGAGATAATATGTATGATGGTTAGAATGGAACTATGGAAAAATTGTGTACTAAAAAAGTGGATACAAGGGGAATACTGATAATATCTAGAATGCCATGTTTCTAAAAACGAATGAAATTTGCTTTTAGTTGACAGCTACTTTTTAATGTTTTGCGAGTTGATTGCCGTTTAGTTTGTTCGATCTGCTCTAATAGTTTTTTAATTATCATAATTTAAAGATTGTGCGTTCACCCAAAAATGAATTTGACTAACATTTGAAAACATTTCAGGGTTATGATTTTTTGCTATTTTAAATCGCCATTAACGCCTAAACAATGTGAAGATCGGCTTAGAAGTGCATTTGGCGAAGAAGCCCCGTCTAAGGCAACCATTTATAATTGATACAGCGAATTCAAAAGAGACCGGTTTTTCTTAGTGATGAATTTCGTGAAGGACGCCCTAGAACTTCTGTTACTGATGAAAATATTGCCGCTGTTCGAGCAATGCTTGAGGAAGATCGACGGACATCTTATGAATTTATTCGGGTGACATTAGGCATTGGTATGAGTTAAATACAAAACATTTTACATCAACAGTTAGAAGTGAGAAAACTTTGTTGTCGATGGATTCCACATAAACTGACTCCCGATCAAAAAGAACAACGCATTGAATGGTGCAGAAAAACTCTGGAAAAATTCCAAGGCGGCACTTCAAATTTGGTTTGGAATATCGTCACTAGTGATGAATCTTGGTTTTATTGTTATGATCCTCAAAAGAAATGTCAATCGGCTCAATGGGTCTTTCAAACCGAACCTAAACCTACAAAAGTTCGAAGAATTCGCAGTGCTGATGCTGGTAAGAAGATGATTGCTAGTTTTTTTCTAAAACGGGTCATATTGCTACTATAGCATTAGAAGATAGACGTACCGTTACTGCCGATTGGTACACAAATGTCTGTTTACCACAAATCTTTGAAAAAGTTCGTGAAAAACGCTCCAAAGGAAAAATAATCTTACATCATGACAACGCATCGTCGCATAAAGCAAAAGTAACAACTGAGTATTTGGCTGCCCTAAAAGTCAGCACCATGAACCCTCCACCGTACAGCCCTGACCTAGCACCTTGCGATTTCTTTTTGTTTCCTAAAATTAAAGATAAAATGCGTGGAATCACTTTTTCGTCATCAGATGAAGCAGTGGAACATTACAAAAACCTGGTTTCTAAAGTGTCTCAGGAAGAGTGGCATTATTGCTTTAAGGACTGGTTTCATCGAATGCAAAAATGTATTGACGTTAAAGGGGAATATTATATTTATATAAAAAAACAATAATATCATTTAAATTTTTTTAAAACTAATCCTTTGATTTTCTAAGAATTTTCAGTGTCGCCCTCGTATACAGGGTTTATTATCGCTTTTGTTACATAGACGAATGCAAAAACACAATTTCTGAAATATTGGTCCTCCTAATTATTTTAGAGGAAAAGTCACTGTAGCAAAGTTGTAGATCTGATTAGATACTATTTAAAACACCCCCAATACTGTTCAAAACACCCCCACTTTAGTCTTCTGTGTTAAATACTTTCTAAGATATAAGTGATTTTCTGGTATAGGAAATTAACATTGTATATCAGAAATTCGCTAATAGCAATTACTACGTTCTAGATTTAAACATTAGGTGTAAATGCCAGAATTATTAAGCACAGTTTCATGGAGCAGAACCATCAGAATGTTACAATTGCAACCGTGTGTAAGAAATAGATGAGAATTCTACAAGGAATTTATTTTTATATATAATTATATTGTCCAAAGTCCTGTCTACCAATAGTTAGGATATACAATACCCTATATAGTATAGTTCATTACATATTCATTCTTATTATACAAATTTACACTACTGTTTCTCATCTTGCGATAGTCTCTTTGCTTCTATATAATTCCCTTCTGTTCCAATATTGCCATTATCGCTTTATCCCGTGTTTGTTTTGGTCGCCCCTTTTGTGCCTGAGTATTGTCTTTACTTCCCATATTTTTTACTTATCGGTCTTCGTTTAATCGGTTAATACATATATCCCAACCATTTCAACTGATTTTGTTCAATAATCTGCAATACTAGTTCTACTCCCAATTCTTGTCTTATGTCTTGGTTTCTGATTTTGTCAGCTGTAGTAACTCCCTTCACTTTATGGATTCTATTCGAATTTTTAATTTTTTCGTAAAAACCCAGGGTTCGGATCCCCACAGCAGTACTGATCTATAGATCGTCTTGAATATTTTTGTTTGTGCTGTTATTTCCTTGCTGTCTATAAAACTTTTATTTAGTGCATAGAATAATTTTGCTGTAGCATCTATTCTCTCATTTATTTCTAAGTCTGGATTTCCTTTCGATTCCAGTTACATCCCAAGTATTTGAATGAATTTACCTACTTCTCACCTCTCCCTCTGATCTGTATATTAGTTATTACGATGACTTTACTTTTATTTGCCCACATTTATCTTCATATTTCTTGTCTCTAAACAATTATTCCATATCCATCGGCTTCATATGAAAGGTGCCAAAATTGAAATTTTAACGTCATCTGGTTAACTAAATTCCGAAAATAACTAGTAGATGTTGCTTAAATAGCAAAAATTAAATCAAGTAAAAGTGCACAAGCATTGACAGCAACATGAACATTTCCTGTCTTTTCGGACTTTTCATGTGAAGACGACGATTATGTTTAGGTTGTTTTGCAGTTGCTCTTCAGAACATTGCAAAATCATATGTCATCACTCTTTTTATATTTTTTCAGCTGTCAGCTGTCTGACTACTTTCATGGCACAGTCCATTATTAGTAAAAACAAAACTGGACTTAATACGCTACCCTATCTAAGACCTTGATCGCTACAAAATTCTTTGGATTCTAAACCATGTATTGTAATATAGTTTCGGTTTACTTTATATAAACTTTTGATGGTTGTTTTAAGCTTTTTTCCTGAGTTTCTTTGCTCTAATATATCACAAATTTCGGTTCTTGGGACACGATCAAAAGCTTTCTGTAGGTCTAAATAGGGAAAGTATGCCTCTCAATTCTGTTCTAAAATTTTATCAGTCAATTATGTTTTATTGTAAAGACATTGGCCTGTGTGCTGAGTCCCTTCCTAAAGTATCTCTGTCACTGTATCAGAATTTATTTTTCGATTCGAGTAGTTTTTGGTATTTTATTAACGTTTATATTGGCCATTTATTTCCATTACGTAAGATTTCTTTAGCATTCAGGTCGGAAACTTTTAGTATACCTAGTAGTTGAGTTTTACAAATAAAACTCAAGTAGTAAAAATTTAGTAAACATTTTTTTAAGTTTTATTTTAATTACACTAAAAATAAGGCTTGTATACAACACACATTTATTTAGAAAAAAATTAAATCTAAAAGCCACATATAATATTTATATATCATTTAATATTGTAAGATATAGTCCCACAAAAAGCAAAATTAAAGGTATATAAAGAATTGTCATAAAAAATGTAGTTTGATTTAATAAAGACAGTAGACTATTAAGAATCAGCAACAAATTAAACAAACACCTACAAAAAAATCTTTTTTGTACCCTACAAACGTTTTTTGGGTTTTCTTGTAGGTAGCGAAGATGTAACGTCCTATTTCAGCAACCAACAGTAATCCGCCATCACATTGATGTCACATTGTCCTTGATACCTTCGTTCAAGTTCTTTTATGTCCTGTTGGAACCTCTCTTCTTGCTCTTCTCTAGCACTACCAAGATTGTCTGGGAAAATGTCTAAATGACTATGTAAGAAGTGCAGTTTAATGCGCTTTCGACATCCTAATTCTTGAAATTTCCCAAGCATATCTGCTACTATCGATTTATAGTCAGAAGTTTGATGGTTTCCCAAGAAGCAGTCTGGCACATTTCAATGCTACCCATGCTTCTCGACCTGAATTTGTCATACTATATTCAAATCTTGGATCTAGCAGCAGTATTCTTATTTATAATTTAATAATTATATTTATTAAATATCCTGTAACTATAAAACTATTTGGTAGCCTGTACAACAATGTATTGTTGCGAATCGTATATTTGAACATCATGACAAGGCATTTTGTCTTTTTTACAGCCCGACCGGCGTAAAGTTGTTTCAGCCATGATAACTAAGATGGAAACAAACAGTTTTGACCCACTTATACAGCCACATATACAGCCTGTACGTTCTCAAACTCGAACATACGCATTTAACATTGTAGTAAACGTTTTTGGTGATTCCTGCTCGCCAAACTCAACTACGAGAAAGGTATTGGTATCAATAGAAAGAGAAAATTATTGCGCATCAAATAATACTAATAAGAATATTAAGAATGAGAATTTTATTTTAAAATACTAATTTAAAGGTATTTAAAGTTTAAACCTTTTTAAACAGTTTATTGCACGAATTAACTTACAGGGTGGAAGGGGTTACTATGCTATAAGTTTAAGGGGTGATAGAACACATCAAAAGAAACAAAAAAGTCTGATATAACTTTTTTGTAGGACATAGTACTTTTTCAGAAAAAATAATGAAGTTGTATACTTTAACATCATTTTACCCCATTAATAAAATTAGTTCAATTGCGAGACTTTGTCAGAGATGCTATAACAGATCCAACTAGCACAACAAAAAATTTTCACAACATTTTCCCGTATGATCAATCGTTTACGCGTAAAATCAAATTCTTCACATTTAAGTTTTATTTCAAAAATCTGTAAGACTTTTTTGTTCTTTTTGATGACTTCTATCACCCCTTAAATTTCCGTTCGGTGTGGAAAAGATGTTTTGACTGGTTTCGGCAATCAACATTAGTCCATTGAAACTACATCATGCGTTTGTTTGTATACTGATGAACGTTCGGGTTGTGCAAAATCAAATAAAATAATGTACTTGGTGAATTGGTGGTAATTTTTTAATTTTTATTGTAGGTTCTACAACCATACGGATATAACTTGATGTTCTGAATTTCTATTAATATTCCATAATATTACATCATACATATTATGTTCAACCGATGTTTTAAAATTGTATTTTTTATATTTTTGTAGTCTTGTTCCTGACAATAAACCAAACAAAAATGAACTGTAAGTTTACATAAAATCAGAGGCAGTAAATTACTAAACTAGTACAAATTACCGGAATATTCACATATTCCTTTGTGTATTTACTATTTAAATATCTTGTGGATATATATGGAGTTTTTCTCATAATTTATACAATTCTACTATTTTATGTATAATTTTTAAGTTTAGTTTTTTCCTTTATAATCTACATTTATTTACAAACTTTCTAAGATTCTAATTAATATTATATTTAAGGTTTTGTTTATTTACTGTGTTTATAATGCCAAAGTGATAATGTAGTCAATCAGGTTTTTCATATTTTGAAAAATATACGTTATATTATGTAGTAGAAATTAGGTACATACTTGTATATAAATGAACTATATTTACGTAGAAATTATTTAGTAAAAATATGTACTAATGTATTAAAATTTGTGACAGATATTCTAAGTACTATGAAATTACAACAACGAAGCATTTTAGAAGCACGACTTTAAGTATTGTTCAACTTCCGGTAGTTTTGAACATATTTTTTAACAAATGTGGTACATAATCATATAGAATTTTTTTTGTTTATTGTTTCAAGCCTTACTGTGTGAAACTCCGTAATCATGAAATAAATAAAGATGAGTAAAAAGTTTCACAGTATTTATTAAAATATAACCTGACAATAGTGTTTCAACAGCTAAGCTGTCATTATCAAAGGTACTATAAATATAAACAAACACGTTGCTAAGGTAGATACAAAAATAGGTATCTAGATAAAGAGAGAAAAATAATAATAATCAGAATTAAATATCTAATACATCCAGTAACGGAGAATTACTGAGCTCAAGTAGTTCATTCATTAAAGGTACCCTGAGTTTGTGTTTGTATATCTCAAAAGCTTATAAAATATCCAATTTGCGTTTGTTATTACAAAAATGTGGGAATTTAATAATATTTTGAGGAGTGTGATCTTGTTCTAAAAGGTGATTGGCATAATTAGATTTTTCAGGTTGTTTATTTTTGTAATGACATACGTGTTCTTATGTCGAAATTTCGAAGTGTTTGCCCAATATATACCGAACTACAAAAAGAACAATTTAAACGGTAAATGACCGATTTCATGATATCATGTGTTCTGTCTTTAGCATTAAATAAAAATGAAAAAGTGTTAGTGTTGGTTTTCAATTTTATAATTGCAGGTTTTTCTTAATATATGTGCAATTTTTTCTGATATTTTGCCCAAATATGGTATAGATATGTAATTTGTGTCTTCTGTTTGATTGCCAATGGGATATATTCTTTTGATAGCTAACCTATAATCTTTTTGTTTAATTAAAGTGTCAATCATAGCTGCGTTCGGTTTTACGTTCCAGCAACACTTTTTACGCCAAACCGTTCTTTTATTAGAATTGGAGCAAAAAGAGCATGAACTCATACATTCGTTTATTATAGCGAAGAGCATAGAGAGTATACACCTTTAACTCCAGCAGAGATGGTAGTGTCAAGAGAGTAAATGACAATATAACCTAAAAGTTATGATTGTAATTTTTGTAGAAATCATTTTTGTAATACTTAGTAATGGATATTCCGGGAATATTATTTAAATGTTCCGAATGTAAAGTACAAATTTTTAATAAAGACTCCGAACTACCCCAAGTACATAGTACTTGGATTTTTTTTATTAATTTCAGGGAAATTTCCAGGGCAAAGTATACCTCGGTGGTTTGCCATTGCCTTCCGAGGGAGAAGCGATTTTTAAAAATCCGGTGATATATTGGCCGGGGTAGTTTAATATAATTATAATTCTTTATAGTTAGTATAAATATGAAAATTTAATACATTTATATATATGTAATTATAGATAGATTTTGGTCAGATTCTCAATCTGTGCAAACGTACGCAATTTCTCAAGCAAATGATTAGATAATAATAATAAATAATGAGATAAGTCGCTCTTTAAGGTTATCCATAACCAGAAACGTCCCTAAGGTCGGTCAGCCGTGCGTATGCCCGGGTCCCCTAGGGCTAGTGGGGCCCCTCACCCAGCTACCTTACTTTAATCAACAACACCAAAGCGTTGGGAAATAAAAAGGTGTCTAACACTTCTCGAGACTTTAAGATAAACAGTAGCAGTGCGTCATAACATTTGCGTGCGCATAATCATAGATGATACTTTTTTATTTACTGGGGGCCCCATTCCATATTTGTGCCCGGGGCTTCAAAATTCAAATGACGGCGCTGCCCATAACTTTTACGTTTGACGATTTCTGTGCTCTATATCGTTCTAGATAATATTTTGCACTCCATATACTCGCTGGTCACGTGACTACATGATCTACTCTTCTAATAACTCTGCTCTTGAAACGTAAAACCGAACGCACCTCATGTTCGGATTGTAATGATTTGCATGTGCTATAGTCTTGCCAACAAATGAAGGATTTAAATGAACGCGTGCACATCAGCTGTGAGAACATTACGATAAGCTAAGAATGTAAGCAGAGTATTGTGTTACTAGAGACGTTTTAAAAAAGTCAGTAGCGTACGTTCGGATAGTACTTTTTAACATTATGTAAATTTATCATCGTTGAAGTATCTATTCAACCTTAATAACGATTTATAATTAAAAATCTCATTACATTTTAAACTTCATAGGGTAATGAATACATTTAAAGAAAAGTAATTGCAAAAATTTTAACTATAAACCGTTAAAAGTAAAAAATAGGGAAGATCAGATCAATTTATGAAACATTTACTTCTTTTCAACATTTTCGAATAATAACCAATTTTGAAGATTTACAATTTGTGAAAATGAATGTTTCTCGTTTCAAATCAATAATCATAACTACACAAATCATAACTGGTGTTAATTTACATTTTTAAGTGCATAAAACTGATAGTAAACGATGGCAATCCTTTTTATATATTAGGAATCGTACTGTATAATAATTTACCAATTTCAATAAAACAATTAATGTATAAACAATTTGTTACTCTTGTAAAAGAATTACTTAACTATTATAGTAGTTCTTAAGGATTTTTGTTTATAACAATATTTCTGATTTCATATGTTTAATTTAATTTATATTTTTTGCCGTTTTCTTGCATCCATGTTACATGGAAAACAAAAATATGCCTAACTGTGAGTCAAATAGTATTTTATAGGTGGAATGAAATAATTAAACTTGGACGTTAATAATAATTGTTCTTATAGTATAAATTAATTTTTTGCACTCACTACATGTAAAACATCAAATCTAGTATGTGCATACATGCATGGAAAAATTGAAATTGCGCACTCGTGCTTGCAAAAACTCACAAAAAACACTGCGTTAATGAGGACTCTCACTACAAATCCAGTTTTATTGGGGTAAAGTTCAGTTAATGAGATAGTACTTTACCTAATTATTCAAGCAAAATTCGTTTGAAAACACTAAAAAACATTTAATTCAAATTGGCAAATGACATTTAAAAGAAAGAGCATTTGATCTACGACGGAGAGAAAGTTACCTACTAGTCACTGCCCACTGGTCATCGGTGCCTACCGTTATACATGCAATGTGCCTACTCGCGTACTGTTGAATGATAATAATATGTATAATTATTCATAATACTAATTACTGTTTTATTAATAAAGTGAATAAAGTCCAAAAAATTTATAGAAGCACTTTATTACTAATGATGAAAGGTAATCTATCTAAAATCTGAATGAAAACATACAAACATAACCTATTATGTCAATTTTTTTTAGCTGACTCACAATAATTATTGTTATTAACTATGTTAATATTTACACTGCAGTTGTCAAGTCTTCCAAATGATACCCCAGGAACCGCAAACTGAGCAGCATTAGAAACACATGAACTAGATGAAGACTGCATTGTTACCGTAGATGTGTGGGCAGATGGTAACCCAGACTGTGTCAGAGTCAGAGTCTGGGCCACATTAATTTTATTTTGGACACAATCCTCAATATAACCCTCCGCCACAGCCGAAGAACGCCAAGCTCCATGGCGTTTGATCATTAATAAGTCGCCCCCTTTGTTGGCCAATAAAGTTGCACTGCTGCGCCTGAAGCAGTGTCCAGTATATTTTTCAGGCTCCTCTAGTTTTAAGAATTTTGCAATATGATAAGGTATTTTACCAAAGGTATTAATTCCAACTGGTGAGTTGATGCATTTACCATTACGGTAAGTATAAAATACTCTTTGATTTTGAGTTGTGACATGGCTTCGCACAGTGATGTATTTTTGAACAATATTTACCCATTCTGGCTTAGAAATAGCAAATGAACGACATTTGTATTTTAGTTTCCGGAACATCAACCACCATAATATCATCTTTTAAGGTGACATGGCTCATCAACATTTTAGACAACTCATCTCTTCTGAGTGCTCCAGAAATTCCCATCACTAGTGCTGCCTAAATCAGAAGAAATTTAAAATTTGACTTACAAAAAGTAGACAAGTTATACCTTCATCAATAGATATTCACCATCTGGTGCCTCATTAAGAAATTTATTTATCTCTTGTTCTTGTAAAACTTTGGATTTTTTAGGATCGTGATGTTCAGTCTTTCTCTTAATGTACGCAATCAATTTGGGGAACTTTGATATATCTATATTGTGTTTAACATTTAAGCATGATTTTAACATGCTGTACAAAGACCATAATGATTTTTTTTCGCCAAGCTCTTGGAAATAGGCTAACAGGCAATTTTCAGAGTATTTTGTTACCTGTTTACTTTCACACCATGTTATAAATTTATTGTATTGTCCTTCATACCGATCTCTTGATTTTGTAGGAAGTAAATTATTCACCACCGTATTCGCAACTTCTCGAATCTCGGGGGGAGTCAAAGAAATTCCTTCATTATCGCACATCGTTTTTATAAGAACAATGAAAAGAAATTGATAAAAGACAATGAGACGCCAAACTTGCAAATTGACAGAGTTGTGAAAAATTATGGTCATGGCCTTCTAGTTAAATTTCAACGCATTTTAATCGAAATTGGCAGTAGTTCAAAGTTACGTAAGTAGTAAATTTAAAATACATTTCAAAAATTCGTGCAAAAAATAGAATACATGATTCGTGCGTTAACAGAATTTACAAATTCGTGCCGATTGCTTTCCCCTCGTGTGCTACGCACACTCGGGTAGCACAAAATGGGAACTCATTTGTAAAATGTCTGTTACCGCACTTAACATGTAAATTACTATCATTTTCCCTATTTTGTACGTGTATTCGATTATAATCGAATACAACATTAAGCATCAATGTTAGCCTTCGTAAAGGACATTTTGTGACGCTACTGAATCATTCCAGCTTATCAGTTGTTTCTGTTATCAGATACATTTCTCGAGCTGACCACGTGATCATGAGGTGTACACTGCGTGATTTGAGATGCTTTTTACAATTCTGCCCTGGTGATATCGGTAATCTTAAATACTTCATTTGTTGGCGAGACTATAGTTGTTGTTGTATCTACCTTGGCAACGTGTTTGTTTATATTTATATTACCTTTGATAATGACAGTTTAGCTGTTGAAACAATATTGTCAGATTATATTTTAATAAATACTGTGAAACTTTTTACTAATCTTTATTTATTTTATGATACAGAAATTTATTTTATTTATTTGGTAAGTATGCATTAAAATGTAAAATTTCATCGTGAAATGTATGTACTTTTAAAATCTTATGAATAATGCATTACAATATACTGTGAATTTTATGTCAACCTATTTTGAAGTTGTGTTGTGTAGTATTAATCTGTGAAAAATTGTTTATTTTGTGATGCAAAAAAATACGGAAATACTATAAACTGAATATATCAATAGAAAGATTTCTTCTTTACCAATAATAGTTACAAGCACGTTTGTACGGTTTATTTACAACGGATTCGTTCAATTCACACTTCTCTTATTTTAGAAGCAGAAAGGTTTTATTCTTGTTTGCCTTTCTCCCAGTCATTTATAATTAATTAATTATTTAATTAAAGTCATTTTAACTCCCTATTGAATCTCTTAAAGAAAGGAAAGAATTTATATTATTCTGTTAAATTTTCAATTGTCGTGATCAAAATGTGAACATCCTTCAGGTTATTTTAAACTCACTTTCGGTAAATCCACACTGAAATGAATCAAGTGACAAATCGGAATTTGAAGAGCGCGAACATAAATAACTCTTGAATCTGCTTGGCCTTAGATTTCCTTTTAGCGTGTATACCCTGTTTGACATGTAGCAAGTTGAAGGGTTAGTCAATGTTACCTGTATTGAGGTGCACACGGCTGGAAAGCAGTGTACAATGAAAGTACAAACTCGTAAGTACTTCAACGATATTTTGCTATGGAAACAGGGGCTTTCAGTGCTTCCAGCTAAATTCCGAAACATCTTCTGATTGTTGGCCAGCCGAGCAGGGAATTCGCACTTTACACCACCGCATTGTGAAGTGAAGCACCCATACTCCTTTACATTTACAAAATGTAAATTTATTGTACAAAAGGTGGGTTAATTTTATATACGCATTTGCTGTAAACGTAAATAGTTTCATATTCAATTATCTTAATTTAGATTTATATTTTCTACCCCGCTTTTTTGTTTAATGTAGGAAGTTGATAATTAAATTAAAACTTCTTGCGTCTTTGTTAAGTTATAAAAACATCTCGTCCAATTATAATTTGCTTCGATGCCAGATCACAATAGGGTTCATCCTGCTAGTATGTAGTATTGATCTGTTCCTATATTACCGCAGGTGGAAGTAAAATAATAGGTTATTCCACTGTCCCACTTCAGCAAAAACACTCACTCCATGAATACTCCACTCGACCTCCTAACCAAGTCCTATCTAGTGCAATTTAGGAAAGAAACGGAAAAATGTATATTTCTTTTCCGACACTCTTCTGGAGATTAGTGCTTTGAAAAATATAAGAACGTTTTAAGGCAGCAGAAAACTCGGAGAGACATGCAGATATAAAAAGTTCACCCGAAAAGGCGAATGTTTCAAGTTATGAAAAATTGGTTAAAGAATTCTATTGCTGCTTCGCATGCTTGGTGCTTTAAATTGACTGCAGCATTTTTCCAGAATATAGTTTGTATACAACATTAAGGAGGACCACAAGCTTTGGGCTTTTATGTAAATAACATTCATAGAATTGCTCGGTAACTGTGTCATTTAAATGTAGGAATATAATAGGAAATCAAAAATAATAACATCTAACTTTTACACAGCATTTTTATTATCTTTTGTTATTGCTCCCTTCACATTATTTGATTGAATAAAATTACCTAATTTAATCTCTGGTAATTCTAATCATCATTGCATCACGCTAACTAACAAGCACAGCTTTTGTGCAGGATCATGGATAAATTTTAATGAACTCTTGGTTTACCTGTGTTAATGAAACCACTGTCACTTAAGCGAATATGTAAACGTGGTAAGCTTTAACGCTAATATTCTAGAGCAAACAAAATAATACTCTTTTATTTATGTTTATAAATATTTTAAATGGCTCTCTTCCATTAAAAGCAAATCTATAATTATGTATACCTATCTGTTAAATTCTTGGTTTAAATAATAAAAATAAAACTCTACACTGTACAAAATGAGGTGAAATTCACCTTGAGAAAGAGTTAACTTTCCTCTCTTATTTGCGGTAGTTTTACTCTTAAATTTAACTTTACCTATACGTTAATAGTTGTTTTATTATTTGTGGTAAAAAGTTCCTTAATTGTGTAAAATTACACAAATATAAGTAATTCTACTAGCATTTAACTGGTTAAAATCACTATCCATAATGTAAATTTAACCCATTAACCCATTATGAACAGTCCAAGTTGGGCTTTTGGGGAATGGTCAGAATGGTGTGTACCAATTCTTTTATGATTTCTTGTTACATGTTGCGCAATCGGCGAGATGTACCCCATCGATATCGAACGAAGTGTTAATTGCTCATTAATATTTTGTTTTTCGTTGTAGTGTAATGCAGATTTATTAAAGGCAAATACTTACACGTATGACTCAAGGTGGGAAGAATTTTATTTTATAGTAGAAGTTAAAAAATAATAATCGGTAGGGATACTATGTTAAAATTTCAAATAAATCAATAAAATAAATATATTTAATTTAATGTTTTTCTAGGATGAATCAAAAATTGAAGAATTCGAACTAGCATAACTGTAATTGAGGAAGGTACTCGTGAAGAATTGTTTATATAATTTATAATTTTTAAATTTTCTAGGTGGAATCGAAACATTATCTGTTGTCTTCGAGAGACATTTCTGAAATTCCCTTAAAAGAAGCTCTGTTAATGTATTATATTTTATACAGTGCGATTCTAAAGTATGGAATAAATTCGATAAAAGGAAAAGTATTAATTTTTGGAAGAATTCCAAAAACACGTGAATTTTGTTTTTAAAGTCCGCATTTTCTGACATAATATTCGAATATACAGGGTGATGCGTTTAAGTATGGTGACGTCATCGGCATTTTTTTAAATAGCAACTTTTATTTTTTATTTCATATTCTGACACTTCATCCAATTACCAACATGGTAATGTAATAAGTTTGTTACCTTACAGAAAATAGTCGCCACATATGTCAAAAAGTGCAGACTTTAAAAACAAAATTCACGTGTTTTTGGAATTTTTCCAAAAATCAATACTTTCCCTTTTATCGAATTTATTCCATACTTTAGAATCGCACTGTATAAAATATAATACATTAACAATGCACCAGAGATTTCGCACCATGTCTTTGATGGTTTAAAACGAAGACTGCGAATTTTTTGTCGAAATAAACGGAGCTAATTTACTTTCCACTTCTGGGTAAAGCGCAGACCTACGTTTAATTTTCAACGCCTACTCTAATCTGAAATTTAAATGATCACACATACTTTCGTTAAAATCAAAATTACTTTGATTTCATTTTAAATATGTTTCATACAATCGATTTAACAGAATATATCCTTGCATAATTCGAGATAAAAATCTTAATGACTATTATGTTTTATTGTATCAATTATATATTCAAATTGTACAATTGCTTTACGTTCCACTTTGCTAGTGAGTTCTTCAATACTATAAAAAACTAAAACAAAGCTTAGAAATAATTGACACTGATTAAACTCAAATTCATTGCAGCAGGATACTATTGGCCATCCCAATCTAAGATAAAAGTGGGTTTTTTCTAAAATGTACTAAAATAATGGAACTAAAATGGAATTCTTCATATAAGTTAACCCTCGATCAATTTCTTCAAAATGTTTTTTTGGCACAGATCTATGCTGTCGTTCTGGTTAACATAATTTTAAGTATAACTTCCGTGACTTGTCCTATGCAATGGTTTCGACAGTTATGACAATAAAAATGTGAACTGTTTCGAAAATGATATCGTAAAGAACAGGTTTACCATTACAATGGATTGGATTTGTCATTTTCGATGATAATCAATTGGTTTAAGAAGAAAAATGGTTCGGAATGTCAGTCAATGGATTCAAGTGCGATTTGTTAAGACATGAGTGAAGATGAATTCTAACTTATAGGATAAAATTATATAATGTGGTGATATAGTTTAGGAATTGCATAAGAATTCATTCTATATTGTATTCTCAAACAATTTGAAAACATTTTGCAAAAGTCTGCATGGGTCTTTAACATGGTGATATTAGATTTCTACTCTTTAAATTTACTGTTACTTTATATTTACTGAATGCTTTTTATGCGATAATAATAGTATATTATGAAATGAGTTTATAATACAAGGGATTATGGCATGAGTGAAACTATCGTAGTTATGAGCGAAGCTAATACGATAATTTCACGAATGCCATAATCCCGCATTATAAACAAATTTCATACGCCATTTTGTCGTCGAACTATCAGCCATAAATTAGTGTATTTATTGTCAATTTCGGGGTTAATTTTGGCAGATATCAAATTAAGTACATAAATCATAAAGTTTATATGTTTAGTTATATATACCACTTTATGACTTGTGTATATAGCATTATGGCACGGGTGCCATAAAGTTACAGACTATTATTAACGATTCTGAATTCAGAATCATAGAATTCTGATATTAGTCGACGACAATCCGTATATTTAATACAGCAATATTTATAATATTGCTATTACAAATGGTAGATTTATAAATAACAAAAAAAATGAACACTGAAGCCACTTTTCACCTTGGTTAGTATGTGGTACGCTTTGTACGTATTTGGGGCGTGCTGTGACTACAACTGGTTCCACTCTCAATAAAATTTAACCACTTTGTCGTTTTTCTCATTATTGGGTTTATCGAGATGAAGAAGGCTAGGCTTTAATTTTATTTAAGAAATTATTTAAGAAAGAAATTTACTCAATACCAAGATCTTATAAATAAAGGAAATTAGGAATTCAAAACAGGCAAAACTCCTTGTGCGTATTCGACTGGATAACCAAATTGCGTAGTCCAGTGTACTCTCCTAAGAATTAACTTGTTAATAGGAAATTTTCATCCCACTGGCACTAAGAATAATGTCGCCTGATGGGTTTTTCCTAAGAGATGTTAAGGTAAAAGATGACTGGACCACGATCACATCCAGCTCTCAACGAATTTTTCTTAGCTACATTAAGACGAATATAAGATCACAAAAAGTTACGTCAGAAAGTTCCGTGAGCACATTTACTTGTGCAAATTGCTGATCCGTGTATGACATAACACAAAACACAAAACGAAGGCGAGGTACGAAAAAACAACCGTTAGGAAGTGTGGTTTACCTACATTTTCTCTTCGATCTCACCACCTACAGCTGGTGACTGTTGCGGCGCTATTTAACAATCCACAAGGTTGTACAAAGGAAGGCTTATTCAACAATTCAAGGACACTTGCCTCAACCTTCCGCTATTTTCTCTAATTTGACTGGACTATTTTTATTTTGCAGAAAACTTTTACCTAAGGCGTGGTTGAAGTGTTTTCGTTTTTACCCTTTGTTATTCTTCTTTAATTTGCTTATTTTTGTACCGTCTATGTTGTGATCTTACTCTTAACATCCTTTCACCGCGTATATTCATCTTGTATCTTCTCCTAAGAATACTCCTGCAATTTTGGGAGAAAGATTGGAGTTTTCTCAATGTGATACGATCGAAAATCTTTGTTTTTTAACCGACTCTGGCAGTGTATTTAAATATTTTTAACACAATTGGACAGTAACACAAATTACAAGAATAAGGGAATCAGCATTAGTATATCCTATCATAAAGCTCATTCTCAAAAAATTACCAGTCGTTTTTTTAATCTAACCAATACCAATAGTAAGAATCTTGTGATTTCACCAAATGAAGCTAATACTAGGGTAGCTTGGATGTAGAATCATATATCAAGAGTTGTTCTATAAAGTCTAAAGGTATCCGAATCTCAACCCAATCTATTCAGAAGATATCGTTCTGCCAAAAGCTTTTGCAAGTTCAAGTAATTTAAAAGGTATGCGTTGTAGAAAACTACTGCTAAATAGATAATAAAATTTACCGTAACTAAAATGAAACCCATGATTCGAAGCCATTAACAGTAGCAACACAGTGAAAATCTTTATCATACAGGGTAGAATAGATTGTGTTGAGACATGCGTCACATATGCGCTGTTTAAATCTAGTGCGCAGATATTAAACGTGTTGCTAGTGAAATTGTGCACTTTGAAAAAATTACTAAGAGCATTTATCTAAGCATTTTATAGAGTTTTGCCATTAAGTAGGTAAAGCTCAAAATTAGTTACAAAAATCAAAATAAGTAACAAAACTGAGTTAAAAAGTTTATAAATTTAAGAATGCAATAACAAATGTTGACAAAGATATAGAAGTATATTTATATAGTGATATGGTTATCTTCAAAAGCAGTATTGAATAGCAGATATTTTTACTATCTTGGATCGAATATTAGCATAAAAAGCTGCAACGCCCCCAAACAAATAACTGTTTTTATTTCTGAAGATTGGAGTCAGGGACAAAACAGTTGGACAATGCTCAAATCTTTACCTAAGTATACAATGTGTCCAAATGAAGTTCAAAACAGGAAGAAATAATTTATTATTTACTTACTTTACATAAAATAATCACTTTGTAAAAATGCTTACTCTTTGACTTAAATAATTCTTACATAGTATTGGTATAGCCCGTTATTATCAAGAAAAATTACAAAAGCATATTTTCTGTTGAGAAGCAAGTCACTAATAATCGCTAATAACAAATTGCAAGTACTGTGGTCCATCAAAACACTATATTTAAAAACGGGGTCTCTAAACTACATATTTGTGTTTACCTAATGCCAATATTTTCTTAAAAAGGTAATCAACCTTGTTACTAAACTACATATTGGCATAAATCTACAAATGTATAGTTTGGAGATACCGTTTAAAATAATGCCCAATGTTTATTCTGCATCCATATATGTAATTTCTATCCTAATTATAACCTTGGATACTGATTCTAGTTAGGAATAATAAACAATTGTTAAGAAGAACAAAAATTATACATGGTATATCACACGGAATATTAAAAAAGATTTAAACTCCAGTATTTGGAATTAAAATAGCTAATTCGAGTTAATAGAATGAACCGCATTTCTACCAGAATATCACCAAATACACTACCGTTCATTTGAAATGGGTCACTAAAGAATTAGCGATTTTATAACGTGGAGAGCATTGATTATGTGTTCGTTAAAGTAGTAATGTTGTGGTAACGATTTTGTTTTGATTTTACCATAAAACATCTGTCAATTTACTCTGCAACCAAATTATTATGATATTAGTATTTTGCTGACAATATTTGTAACTCATTAATAATCAGGCGCTGCAATAATTTGCACCATGTTACAACAATTAAATACAAAAAGAACAAAAGCATACAGAAAATATGCCTTATAGACGGTTGGAAGCGTCAGAGATCAATCGCAGACAGTAGTTTATCACAACGAAGAGTGGCTCACCATTTGAATGTGAGTCAAAAAGTATTATTGGTAGAGCCTGGCAAATATATCTACTTAGCAACAAATAGCGATGATCTTACAACATTACCACTTCAGTGAGCACACAAATAATTATTTCCATGTTACAAAATCGCCAGTTTCTGTAGTGACCCATTTCAAATGAACGGTAGTGTATATAGTATTAGTTGTGTGATAAATACTGTAAAGTGCATCAGTACAGTTTGAATTAGGGTACGTGGCAGTAGCCCTTTTTCTTATAAGAATACTTCCGAAAAGTAGTATAGATACTGCTTTAAGTGATTCAGTAATGGCTTTGACTGAAAACCGGTTTCTTATAATTGGATATTTTGTAACTGGAATACTTATAAAAGATATATTAAAAAGTTACCTGCTACTTTAATTATAACTAGTACCCAATTCAAAACATTTTACACCTAATAAGAAATTCATCAACTGCTAATTGCTTATCAGCTAACGCTTAATGTATAGTATGTCGGTTGTTGTATTATGCTATATTAGAAAGAACCCACATAACCAAAGTTAACCGAGATTGTCCAGAACTTGATCATTTATTAACCTGGAAAGTTGATCTACCCGTGGTATCTTATACGAGGGGGTATTGATAAATAGTTGTCCTTGAATAGTTCTAGCAGGCAAAAATAAATCGCGTTGCTATGAAAACAAGTTGAAACTTTGACAAGTGCACGTGCAAAGTGTCAGCCCAAAAGGTGATGTTATTTTGAAATTGTGATTAAGAAAAGATTGGAACTTCAGCAAAATCGAGTATCGTTCGGTTATCAAGATTTTGAAGGGATTGTCTGGTAAAGAAATTTATGATGACATGTTAACAACGTTAGGAGATCAATGTCCATCCTATTCAACCATTAAAAACTGGGTTGCTGATTTTAAACGTGGTAGAAAAGATGTCACCGATGAGAAGAGGTATGGGAGACCGATTTCTGTGTCAACGCAAGAAAACATTGATGCTGTCCATGATATGATTTTGGATAATAGACGAATCGGCCTAAAAGGCATATCAGAGACTTTGAATATCTCATACAAACGCGTTTTTCATATCGTTCATAATGAATTGGGAATGAAAAAGCTATCCGCAAAATGGATACCCAAATGTCTCAATGCTGATCAAAAGCGATTGAGGGTGACAACATCTCAGTGGATATGCAATCAATTTAACGATAGAAAATCAAACTTTTTGGATCGCCTTGTTACAATGGATGAAACTTGGATTCATCATTATGATCCAGAAACTAAAGAAATGTCTAAGGAGTGGAAACATTCTGGCTCTCCTCGGCCCAAAAGTTTCGTGTGCAGAAGTCTGCTGGAAAAGTTCTTGCTTCCATTTTCTGGGACAAAGGTGGTATAATTTTCGTGGATTACTTGGAACATGGAAAGTCAATCACGGGAGAATATTACGCATCTCTATTAACCAAACTTCGAGCGAAAATTGTGGAATCACGGCGAGGAAAACTTACCAAAGGCGTCTTGTTTTTGTAGGATAATGCGCCCGCCCACAAATCGCTTATTGCCCTACAAAAAATCAATGAAATCGGCTTTGAAATTGTCGACCATCCGCCATATTCTCCCGATTTGGCCCCATCGGATTATTATCTCTTTGTTGGATGTTGTGGAGTCGTGGTTTGCAGAACAGGATAAAACTTTTTTTTCTAAAGGATTAGAATTACTCTTTGATCGATGCATTAAATGTATAGAGTTGAAGGGTGATTATGTTGAATAAAATACTATTACTTCGAAAACATGTAGTTTTTTTCTAGGCTAGGCCAACTATTTATCAATACCTCCTCGTATTTCGTTTGTGCATCCATGAAGGTTATCAAAGCTACAGTATCCGTTACGTTCAAATTATACTTGAGAAACAGTTATTTTAAATAGTTAATTTTATCGTAACCAAACAGGTTGCCTTTTGACAAACATTCAAGTGCATCCTAAAACCGTCATATCTTTAAAACGACTTATAGTGGTTAGTTTTCAGTTACATGCTCAATAACAGGTTTTAAAAGTTAACAAAAAGATACTTATAAAGTCTAGCTAAAATTAACCATTATAAACAGTTAAAAATAATTATACATATATAAAAATACTGAAGTCATTTTAGCTGGTGATCAAATATTTTATTGCTCTGTTGTAATTAGTAACAAAAAAGTAACAAAAGCAGATAAAAAGTTTTGTTAGCCCATAACACAATAAATCAATTATGTGTTTATTTAAGTTCTCGGCCAAGATAATTTTTGCTATTCTTTTGTTACCTTTCTTGGTTAACTTTTTGACAACCCTCTGGTTTTTCCTTAGGGTTATCTAAAAGTTAATCCATGGGATATGGGATTAACGCTTCTGATACGTCATTTTCTTAACGGTTCATATTTTTCTATATATTTTAGTGCTAGAACACCCTTTTCTAACGTTATTGAAACACGTTATAGTTATAAATATAGTTATAAATAAGTATTCAGTTATTCAGTTTGTGACTAAAAGACCTAAAAGTAGATTTGTTGCTGGTATTGCTACCTAAAGTTTAAAATATCGGTCGTAAAAGATTTACACAACGTAAATTATTAAAAGGGTGGAGGGTTGTGCATCATCAGTCATGCGCTGTATCTCTCGGACTTAAGTCATTGGTATTTGCAAAGATGGTTAGTCATTCTATATCGTCTCTTCAAAGAAGTAGCATCAGTTCTCAATTAGTATTGAGTGTTAGTTCAATTAGTCAGTGTTCATTTAGTGTGTGTGTGCATCATTTCCATTAATTATTAAGGTAAGTTTATAATTCTTGCTTTTAGGTAAGGTTTTAATGTTTACTTTCAGTTGCAGTTCGAAAAATCATACCCGGTGCTGCTGAACTGGAAATTTTGTCATCCACGAAAGTATGGATCCGGAAGGCTGCAGAAAGAATTAAGAAGCCGCATATAAAATATTTGTAAATAGCAATTACTTGTATATGTATTTTTTTTATTTATAAATGTTTAATACATTTCTAAAATAAAGACAATTTATTATTATTAGTATTATTACTATTATTATCCATTCTCAAAGAAATAAAATGATCGATCTTAATCGAAGTCGTAATAGCATTATTTGGATAGATAGAAGCCTTATAGTTATACACCCCAAAGGTTATTTTTTTGATAAAATGAAGCAGTTAACATTTAGTTATGTTTCTCGGGTCAACTTTTGTACAGTCGATATGGTTATCATTTGCACATTATAAGATAACTTAAGGATACTCACTTGCAATGATATAGAAGTTAACCACAGAGCTTAACTTTTTGGTTTGTTGGGGAGGTGTCCAAAAGATGACTTTCAAGGTTAACTTTCGGGTATGTCGAGGGGCTGCCCAAAAGATTACTTTCAAGGTTAGCTTTTGGATATCTTTTCTGACTAACCTTTTAACAACTTTGAGGATGCCTTAGGGTTGCTCAATGGTTAGATAATTTGTGACATAGTTAACCTACAGACCAACTTTTGGTTGACAAATGGTAACTTTGTATTTTTGAGAGATTAACTTTTAGTTACCTTTTAGGAAATTTTGGTTAAGTGGGAATTATTTGACCCAATAAAGTTTTTTAATAGAGAACATTCACCGTCGTTGCAAATTAGTACTTTGAATTGGACGAAATGACACATTGACAGGACAAATTATATCGCAACCCATACTGTTTAGGACATTGTATTGTACAATTATGTAGTAAAGGTACTATTGGTTTCATAATGTTCTAGAACAGCATGGCTAATATGATGCTATTTTTTGTATTAAAAAAGCATTAAAAATAGCTTCATGTTAGTCTTGCTGTCTTATATCAAACCAATAGTACATATAATTAAAAATCAAATTTTTTGTTGATTTGCTCATACTTGTTCAGCTCACTTGCACGTACTGTGTCTTACGTTTATTGAAGCAAAACAGTTTGCAGATGATACTTTAGTACATATTTAAGAGATCTTAAATGCAAGACAAACTGTAGGTAAGGAAATATTTTATTATCTGTATTATAACTAAGTAAACACAACTTTTCAAGAGATAATAATATTATGTACCTAATAGCCTGAAACAATATGTACATCTGTTTGTGACCATCCAATTTCAAAGATAAAAGTAAACATAAAAACTAAATAAATTTTTCTTAAGACAAATTTCATAATAGGGAAAAACAAAATAAGGTTTAAAGAGTACATAGGTTAATTAACCAACAAAGCAAAAATGTTAGAAGTTTTATATAATTCATACAGACTAAAAGCTATTTAAAACGAAAATAAATAATTAAGTGTCTTCCATGTTGCTTTTTTATGATGAAGACACTTTCATTAGTAGGTAGGTAAATTGTTACCAAATTTAGTAAATTAATATTTCGAAATTGTTCTTAAGGTAGCTTTCCTTTGATCTCAAAGGTTTTTAATGGATCTTTTCAAAATGAATATCATCTTCCAAATGCGAAGCGCTATTTTAACGAAGCAAACTCATATTACGCTAACAAAAGCAGAGTCATAGACGTTGCAGAACGTGTATCTGTATATGAGAAGATACATGAAAGAAATTTTGTGTTTCTCGTTTATTATTCAACTCTATGCATTTAAGCTAATGAAATATGAATTTAGGAAAATTCATATAAGAGTTATTTTTTAATACTTTAATTAAGAATACTAGATTTATATTTTATGTTGTATGAATGTAACGTTGTAAAGATTGTAGAAGTGTAACTATTACTTTAGTAGGGGTTCCCAAAGTTTTGCCTAGATGTGCCAAATTGTGAATTCCAAAACATTTGACGGACCCAAAAAAAGTTTTATGGAAAAAACGTTGAAATCAATAAAAAGTTAGACACAAAAAAAAGATTTATACTAATTTTATAGCATAGTCGTTCTTTACTTAAAGCTTGTCGCGAGAGAAATTCTCGCTTAATGTAACAGAGCTGTGTCGGTCACGATTATAATTAAGAAAAGATGATATAGATCGCTTATATCACCAAACTGTCAACTAACAAAAAATAACAAAAACAATTTTTTACTTGTTATTCATAAAAATGTCGTCGAAATAATATTTTGTCAAAAGTATGCAAAATACTTTGAAAAGAATAGCTAGTAAGTTAAAAATATCAAACATGGCAGTTCAAAGGGTACTGAAAAGATACAGGGAGACGAGTAGTGTCAAAAGAATAGTAGGCAGTGGAGGAAAATCTGTGTTTTTGAATAAAGATTTGGAAAAGAAGATACTTAAGTCGTTAGCAACCGATCCAAGCATTTTTGTCAGAGGTATTGCAAAAAAAACATAAAACATCAAAATCTACTGTTTAATTCATTAAAAAAACCAATTCTATAAAATCATACAAGAAAACTAAAGCACCCAATAGAAATGCGAAGCAACAAATTACGGTTAAGTCCAAATCGGTTCTTGCGGTAAGCGTAGTACACTCTTCTGTACCAAATACTCAATAAACGGCGACATTTATTATTTAAACCAATCACTTCAAAAGAGAATATTGCATTTTTTAAAACTCATAATGTTCGTGTTCTATTTTGGCCAGACTTAACTATTTGCCATTATAGCTAGCAAGCTGTTGAATGGTCAATACAAGAAGAAAATCCACCAAATTTCCCCGAGTTATATCCCATAGAGGAATATTGGCCCCAAATAAAACAAAAACAACTATTAAAACATCATAACGCAGCTATTTCACAGATTGATTTTGAAAACAAATTGAAAAAAGCTACCAAATTGATAAGCAACAATAGTGTACAAACGTTAATGGGAGGGGTGAAACAAAATGTGCGACAATTTTCGATGAAATCAAAATGAGTTTTTATTTTTCTTGTTAAATTGTAGTTAAACTTCTAAAAATAAATGTTACTTTCTAAAATCTTATATTAGGTATAATTTTTCGTTTTTCCATGAACATTTTCAGGCGACAATTTCACCTGGGACAAGCTTTAGAACAATAATCACTTTTTATTTCAAACAGTTTATTAACACATTTAAAAAATAATTAAACAAAAATAACTAAATAATTTAAAATGAAAAAAGAAAAAAATAATAAACTCACAATCTGAAGTGAGTTAAGTCTCATAATCAGTTAATTTTGATCTCAATTTGGATTTATTAATACTCATGAATGAGAAAGTTTCATATAACTATAAGTGCTTCCAAATAATGAAAACATTTGTTAAGTATGTTTGATCAATTTTGGAAAACCCTCTGAGGATAAACCTTTATAAAAACCAATTAAGGTATTGTTACGATAAGAATTCTTGGTTTCGGCATTTTCCTGCAATTTGATTAGTTCAATAAGACAAAATACAGTGAGATCCAAATTGAGTGAGGTCGGTTTGAATTTCGCGCCTTAGATTTTAGTATATTTCACGTTGTTAGTGTAGCACTATTGAAATGTGTTGCGTCAAATTACAGCGTCAACTGGTCACTTTCGCGTTTACATTGTTGTGCTTTGCCACGTGGTTCTGAGGTTTCATTGAATTTCTGCTTTATTTCGCTTGTTTTCTTATTTTACAAAACAGTTCTTTATGATTTATAAGTTTAGAACTATTTTTAATAGTTCTTTATAAGTTTATGATTTAAAATTAATGAAGTTTATAAGCTATATTATTTTCGAGACGCCACTGTAAAATAAAAGCAAGATGTCTAAAAAGTATTCATTTTGCCAACGCGACAATGATTTAACGTGGCGATAAGCTCAATCATTTTGATCACCCTGTATATACAAGCCATATAATAACAATACACTTATTACATATAAAATTTAGTATTTTTCTAAGTGAACAATTTTTAATTATAATATTATAATAAAATATTTATTTTCTTTTGTAAAAATGTAAATTATTTCTATGAATTCAAGATCGCAGATGATCTGACATCGCGGCCCGCATTTCTAGGGTTTGAGGGCCATATTTGGCCCGCGGGCCGTACTTTGGGAACCCCTGCTTTAGAGCAAACTTTTCAATTTACAGTAAACTTAATTTTATAGTTTTTCTGTTCCATTTCGCAGTCATAGTAATTATAGATATATCTTACACCAATATGTTTAAACAATGTTAATATAAAACTAGTTTTAAATATAAGAGACTTAGTAATAAGAAGGTTGTAATTAAAATTATAATTTTGAAATTCCGTTATCAATTTGAACTTGTAGTTTTAGAAATTTAATGTTCTATGCATACTTTTGTTTTAATTTTTATAAGCCATATACAATCATGAAATTATCTCATGTAATATCTAATTTTTTATAATATAGATAAACGTTAAAAAAATTCGTATATTAACGAATGGTTTTTAGTCCCTAGACATACGATTTTCGGGAAACTACTATGAAACAAGTGGTATTTTTTTGGTTAACTTTTTGACTTTTTTATTATTAATCATGCGGTTAAGATTTATACATCGTATTTGGGTGTCTAAATGGCCCCTTTGTAATGATTTTTTTGATGATGATGATTTGGTATAGTTATTCACAATATAAGTAGATCCAAAGTGATTTTGTTTAGAATTGTTGAATGTACCGTTACATTGTTTTTGGATACACTTGGACCTTAATGCCGAGTAAAAGGTACCATCGTTACCGAAATACATAATATTTTCAATTAGTAAAATACATTGCATGGTTAGGAGACACCGTTAAATATAGTATTTAAAACATTATTAATGCAACTTATTGCAAATATAATCAGCAGAGCTCAATATTAAAGTATGCATTTTTATCATTTTTGACAAGGTGGTCAAAAAGTCCACTATGTCACAGTGGCGTGCGGTCCATGGAAGCAATGGAAGCAATGCTTCCCTTGAGAATTTATTAAATATAAAAACCAATGCAAACAAAAATATTTTTATAAAATTATGGTTATCGTTTATTTAAATTTGTAATATTTAATAAACTTAAAGCTCAATATCAATTCCGTACAGCAAAAAGTATAATTATTTAGAGTACTATTTTAAATTAGGCTTATTAAACTTGCAGGAGAAGGTAATACCGATTCAAATGTGTTACATACACTGCATATAAGCACTGATTTCGTTGCTTATAACTGCTCTTCTCCTAACCTTGGCGTGGATCAGCGGGCGTGGTGATTCAGACGATGCGGTTAGCATTGCTTGGTCGTTATTTTTAGTGTGCTTTATGCCCAAATGTTTATTTATTAATTTGGTTATTTGTTCGATTTAGTGTTTGTTAAATTTAATCTTACTTAAGTAAAATGTAAATCTGCGAATGAGACTGTAATTTGTCACATTTTGTTATTTCAATTTATATTAGTAGGATTTTTTAAAAACAAATAATTCTATTTAATTTGCTCTGTAGGTATGCAAATTTAAAATTGCATTATCGTCATGACTACAAATTCAGCTGCTTCGGTGGAAGGTTCGAATACTTCCGATACATCCGAATCGGTACGATTCTTTTGTTCAGTTTGCAAATTATTAATAAAGAATTTTCCGAATACAGTTTTGGAAACAAATTACAAATTATTGAGAAAGGCAGATCAAAACCAGAACTTTTAAATTTAACAACAAAGATTAAAACCTGCACCGGTATTTTGCTAGAAGAGACCGGAAAAACGAGTTGCATTATAAATACATAGTATAATTTTTCAAAATAAAGAATAATAGTCAAATTCCAAAAGTATAAAGTTCTTTGAAAAACTTTTAAGCTAAATAATTATAACACTGTTTTTTTATTGTACCTAGCAGGAGCGGATCCAGATAATTATTTTGAGGGGGAAATTTTTGGAAAAATAATTGTTTTAATAAATAATAATTAAACAAACATTATTTGTTTCTATTCTATGTATACTTATTTCTAAATTTGGGGGGGGGATTTCCACCAATCCCCCTAGTAAATCCGTGCCTATACCTAGGTATATTAAAATTAAAATCGTGGTTGCTTCCCTAGCTTAAATTTTCACCGCACGCCACTGCTATGTCATAATATATTAATAATTCGTAAAACAAATTGTACATTGCTATAAGTTTCTTTTCTAATACAGTATTATACATTATAGGAATGTTTTTAATTTGGATAAAGTTTAATTTATTAGTTCAACTACGTCACAACTAGGTCCACCGCGTCACATTTTTCAACGTTACTAAGTGGACTTGTGACTTAGTGGACAATTAGCAGAAAATTATGAAAACAGCAATATCTAAATATGCTCATTGGTTGATATTAGATGGTTATTTCGGTATAATTTGAATTAATAATTTTATAAATTGAATTAGTATCCTAAAAGCACATATTAGAGAGAAGTTATTATCATTTATCAAAATATTTACGTGACTTAGCAGACATGCAGTTAACACACGCACTCGTCAATGCATCCGTTCTTACACTGATAAGTCGAACTTTTGATTTTAACTGCCAAAAATATATATGTATATCGTGAATCAAAGCACTAATTATGCGGCATTCAATGTGTTTGGTAGTTTAGCATTTCGTTGCTTTACCTTTTTATTAGGATGGCACAACTTAAATTTTGTGACAGCGGGAAAATATAGGGAAAATATTTAATTATAGATAAAATTCAATTGGGATAAAATTTGATTGAGATATTTAGTGGATCATAAGAACAACAGTGATAAATACAGATAGTTTATTTATTTACTTCATATTAAGTCTGTTATCTTTCTAGGGCTGTTTTTGTTCATTATCAATTTTTTTACTATTAATGTGTAACTATACGATAAATAATATAAATATTTTATTGCAATTACAATTATTGATACATTTACTAAGGGACACATCTCACTGTGTGAGCACTTCGAGTGGCTATAAAATAGTTTATTGACTCATAATATAAATACGAAACTATTAGGAAGGAAATGAAATAAGAAATTATAATATATTAAGTCCTAATACGGTGTACTTTCTATTTAATTTTAATTTTGTATTTATAGTTCTTAAAAGCAATGCTGGAGATTTGTATACTCATTCTATAACGACCAAAAATTCTTCATTTTTGTTAACAATTTTCCATTCAAGGTGTTCATTGGAAACCTGTCACTATTTCTACTAAATATTGACTTGCTGGCCAAATCAATACCAAATCCTATTTATTTGTAAAGGCCATTCTCAATATTAGATATTTCCAATATCAAACGTTATAGGTCAAAAGGTAACCAGTGATCAATCAAAATATATTGCTCCATTTACCTTTTAGAGTTTACAGTACAGTACTTATTGAATTTGGAAATAAGTACTATTGAAGTTTTCTCTGCAATTATTTGAAGAATTAAAGGGGAAATTTAATGTTTTACTAAAACTTCCGCTTATTAGAAATGAAAGCACACTATTTGCATTTAATTTATGAATGTCACAATCAATTTTTGTGGTAGCTATTCCTGCTATGACTAATTGCATTGCAAAAAATAGTAGGTTATAGGTACTCCAAGAATACCATTTACTTATAGTTCAGTTATTTGTAGATATAGTGTTGGTAGACAACGCATTTATTGGGACACCGACAGACATTTATCGGATATTTATAGGTTTCTAATTATACCTATATACTGAAGTATATTACAGGTATAATTGTCTGAGCATCCGACATCGATGCTATTTTAACGCAAGTAATAAAACATTTTATGATTATACACATCACAATAATAAACAGCATGAGCACCTTTACAAATATAATAGTAACGGCTTTTCTTTATAACAGTAGAGCATGTGGTTAAATAACCATGATATTCCAGCATTGCCCGATAACAAAAGCATTCACAAAAGCCGGTTGGTTTATGTAAAAATGTAACATAAAAACACACATACACATTTACACATCACAAAAGCTTAAACTAAAAGGGAAACTTAACAAAATATCAAGGGTAAAATCTATAAATGTAATGTACTTGCCATGCACGGAGAATGTCCGGTCTTCGGTCAGCAGCGTCGATGTCACTGCAGCAATTGCAATTGCGGTGTGCAGCGGGAAACGACAAGAATAGCCGCGTGTATTTACTGCAGCGAGATGCACCGAGACCCGTTTTGTTTACGACGGGACCCTATTGGCTACTCATTAAATTGATACCGAAATAAATTTGATTTCTTCACTTTATTTTTATTCAACTTATTCGCTCTTGATTTTCAAACTTCAAATTACTTAAATCACGATTGAATAGAAAGTTGCGAACAACCTTCTGAATTGGAAAATTCAAAAAAGATATGAATTCTAATTGGTACTAGAAGTGGAAATTTTTCAATTCCGTTTTCTAAATTTGAAAAGCTCGCCAGATATGTTAGTAAAAATTTCAAAAAGGGAAATTTCTGTTAATAGAAGTTAAAATAATAGATTTTTACTTACGCGAATTGGGAAAATTCCAATAATAAGTAACAGAGATCGAGTGTCGATTAAACACGGGAATAAGCGCGTTAGCAGGAAAATAAGGGCTTTAGACGGGCAGGGAGGTCGGGTCCGAGAGCAAAGATCCGTTCAGAA
The DNA here is from genome assembly GCA_929113105.1 of Agrypnus murinus. Taxonomy (NCBI): domain Eukaryota; kingdom Metazoa; phylum Arthropoda; class Insecta; order Coleoptera; family Elateridae; genus Agrypnus; species Agrypnus murinus. The sequence continues at coordinate 183,257,098 of OV816024.1, read as the reverse complement.
ACGATGCCCAGAGAGGACTGGCGCGAGATTCTCTGTCTCCATCTCCGTACTCGGGACGCTGCGCCAACATCTGCACATCGTTTCTTTTTCCCCACAAAATGGGGTAAATCATCTAAAAAGTTGGCTTCACAAAATCTACACATAAACAAGAGGAAAATTGCTCTACTAACGGGAGTTTTTGTTAAAAAACTAAGTTAACTGCAGATCCAATTCGGGTGTTTATATATTTCGTTTAAGTTACGATTACGACTTCGGTGATTTTTAATTAATAAGAGGTGGTACAAAAAGAGATAAATTAACATATTTGATATCATAATTATAAATATTATCAAATGGCCAATTTTTATTAATCATTCTTTACAAATGAAGAATAAGCAAAGACGTTAATTTCTGTCGATGAAGTTTTGTTTCAAAATTTATTAATATATGCAGGGGTGTCACAAGGCTCAATTATTAGTCCTCTCATATTAAGGTTTTTACAACTGCAATTTGTATAATAGTACATGATAGCTATCTGGCTCACGGACGAGCATGATCGATAAACGTATGTACGTTAACTCGGTATAGTTTCCCAACGTAACAATAGAAAATAAACCTCCAGAAGGTATTGAAGTGGAAACTTAACAATTTGTTAGATGTACAGACGATTTCAAAAAGATCGGGTACACCTTAAAAATCAAGAGCTTGAAATTGAGCCTTACGTTTCATTGGATAACACATAATAGCAAGGCCGTATTCAAGGAGGGGTTGGGGTCTAACACCCCCCCCCCCCCGAAACAAAACTTAAAGGTGTTGTTAAGCGGATTTACAACTTCAACTTAATAAATCAAACAAAAAATGTGGATAGCCATTTCACAAGTAAAATTCTTACAAATAAGCCTGTAATTAATGTTTGAAGTTGTAAGATCCGAAACGTGTGACGTCACGCGTGCCCGCGCCTAATATGCACAGCATATTAAACTACTTTGGTAGTAGAAATACGACCACAAATCAGTATATTTCACGTGTTTGGAAGTAAATAAAAAGTGTTTATTTATTGGGTTATTTACTGGTTATGACTATTCTGTAGTTACCCATTAAAACAACATCCCTCGATGTTGTATATTCGGGTGCAAGAATACCGAAAAGGCTGGCGAATATAATTTTTCTTTTCCAGATAAAGATAAAAATCTTAAAATCTACCAACAGTGGTTGCAAAAAGCGAAAAGGGTTGATTTTATTAAGAAACTTTTTCAAAAAAATTGAATGAATGGCGAGAGAAAATAATAACTACATCAGTGGCGTGCGGTCCATGGAAGCAAGGGAAGCAATGCTTCTCTTAAGAATTTATTCTTCTTCTTCTTCTCCCACGCAATTTATTAAAATTAAAAAACAAAGCTAACAATAATAATTTTATAAAATTATGGTTATCGTTTATTTAAATTTGTATTATTTAATCAACTTAAAGCTCAATATCAATTCCGTACAGTAAGAAGTATAATTATTTAGAGTACTATTTTAAATTAGACTCATTAAACTTGCGCGGAAAGGTAATACGGATTCAAATGTGTTACTTACAATGCATATAAGCACTGATTTCGTTGCTTCCTGCACTTCTTACTTTCGGAAGCGGGCGGGTCGCGGGTACGTTGTGGGCTACAGTTAACGTCGTATAAGGTCGAGTTATTTTTATTAGCGTACCCCGTGATCGGATGTTAATTATAGTTTCGTTGTTTCAAGTTGTTTGATTTTTCGTGTTTGTTAAATATTACTAGCAGTGTAAATCTGCGAATGAGACTGTATTTTGGAACATTTTATTATTTCAATTTATATAAGTCGGGATTTTTCTAAAGACAAATAATTCTATATTTTTCTATAATAACAGATATTTTTCTTTATTCCACTCAGCTAACTCAGGGTTACTCGGTAAAGCGTAAATTATTTGAATTACGAGACTCTTATTAAATCTTATGCCTGGAAAGGAAGAAAAACTTATGTTGTAAACGCTAAAGCTCCTGCAAGCTGGACAACCACTGCTAAACTCTGAATTCAAAGGACAAGAAAACTGGATACATGTATTTGCATCAATTAAACACATAAGTAAATTTGAAAACACATAAACTTTATTTAAAGAACAAAAGAATAAAAATTCGAATAAAAAAATCAAAGGCAAGAAATATTGGTCAAATCAATACAATTAATAATTGCGAAATAAATTCCCAGGCTTGCTCAAATGTTATTAATAGTTGTAATGGCCTCACATAGGGCCAATACGGTCATTCATTTGCACAGACCAACACAAATCAAAAGTTATTTATAAATAAAACTGTTTGTCTAATAAAAAATAAATTTAAATAAAATAAATTAAATTGTTTTATTTACTTGAAACCAAATAAATTCTCAAAAGGAACCTTGTAAACTAAACAAAATAAATTTTTTATTATTGAGGATAACTTTATAAGTTAATTGTTATTAATGAGATTTAAGAATCCATTTATTATGACCAACCTGGTATATTTTATTAAAAATAAATTCCTTTATATAAATCCATAATTGGTAACATTGTTGTTGTATTCATCAGCTGATCTCCTGTCTTCAAGAACATCAATACGTAGATCGATGTCAAAAAAATAAATTCAACCAGAATTTATTTAAACAATCACGTTCACTTTGTATAATTATAAAACAATAATAAAGTCTTCTTTCAACTTTTAAAAATGTTCAGGTAACACTGTAATTTAATTCAATTCATTTTAAATATGACGTTTACGTCAATCACATGGTTGAAATATCTAACCGCAAATTAAATTACAGATATTTTATCCGGAGTCGGGCATAGGTTTTGCCTTGAACGTTTTATCAACTGATTTTGTTAATATTTGCTCCAGCTTATATAGTTTATGTTAGAACAAAAACCGGCGATGACATATTTTCAAAACAAAAGCCCATCATGTAAGCTTGATGACGTCACTATTCTGCACAGCTGTTATTAATCATCACTAATCTTAATTCTATGATTACAGTATTGTAGCCCTTAAAACAAGGATCAAAACAGTATAATACATCCCATGTTCAAAAATGTATCGTAACGAAGGTATAAGAGAAAAACGATTGACAATATACAAATCTCGTTACGACCTAAATACATATAGAATTCAACAAATCAAGGTTTATCCTTTACAAACTAGTTACATGAGTACACAATACAAGTAATGCAAATAAATTCTCCATAGAAGCATCTTTACAATTTACAACAAACATACTTTTCACAGTACGATACACAATGAATAGACCAATTAATGCATTTGCAAGTTCCAGCTTAAATATTGATTCAAAATTAATCAATTTATGATCAAAATATCCAGCATACAGTACTCCAAGCACTTACATAAAAACAATAGTGAGAAAAAATAGGATAAGAGTCAATAATCGTCACAATGAAACGATACCACAAGATTAAAACCTTCAGTAATTAAATTGGTCAGAAATTTTATAACCAAATTCAAAAATTAATTGTATTATATAAGTCATAATAAGATTGACCTAATTTATCTATTTTCAGTTAACTAACAGCACGAAACTGAGCTGGTCTCCCGGAAAGTAGAACAATTTACCTAACGTTAAAAATCGTAATCTCTAAAATTGAATAAGAAAATTATTTCTTCCTTACAAGTTGAAAACTCATCTCAATGTGTAGCTTGGTTTGCATAAACGTGTTTATGATCAAGCAATCTAACTGAATGATATCCTTTTTCTAAAAATGAAACCTATTCATTATACATAAAACAAAACTTAGGTTATGTTTGCATGAAATTTTTATTCTTAAATTTTAATTTAAATATTAATGAACCTAACTGTGGTCCTATATATAGCTTTTACATTAATTATGCCTATGACATAGCATGTCTCTCTTTTGATTTAAATCTGATATATGAAATGTTTATTTTCACGTCTATGAACTATCGTAATAAAATTTTCAATGAGGTGATTTAATATCACCGCAATATATATTTTGATAAAAAGATTACATATATAAAGTATGATCAATTTGGATCTTAAATTATATTAATATTAGTAATTATTTTGAGAAACAACCATTATATAATTAAGTTAGATTGTTTGGCATTCGTATGTTTATACATGTTTGCAATACTTAAATCCCTCGCCCTGAAATCGCAACCGTGGTCATAAATAAAATACATTATACTTGTTAAAAAAACTTAAAATTTAGGAAAATTGAAAAGCTGCTTAAACACCTGTTTCTATAAAACCTCAACAGTCTAGCTTTGAGTTCTGAAAACTTTCTTATTACCTCATGAATGTCTAAGGTATCTAATAGTATTTCACATTCTATTGAGATATTTGATAGATCAACAAGTCTTTCTTGGACCTTAGTTGTGCGCAAATAATTTTATGTAACCTTTAACAAGCGATAACTCAGTAACTGTACTGAAGTGATTTGCTAAATACTATCATCCTACAAACTATTTATTTTCAAATCTTCTACTATATACCTAGTAATATATTTTGTTGAAACAATTTACAAAACACAGCTGGTCAAGGAAGCATAATAAAAACGAGACCGGGGCAGTCGGATTCCATCATGGTATGTTAAAAACACAATAGTAAAAAGGAAGGGTCAGAAAGGCTGTAAAAGTCTAGCAAATATACATGAATTATTATCTTTACAAAACTTCAAAAATTTAACTTCGTGACTTTTGTTAATATTGAGGATATATCCCTGTTATCGATCTTTAAGATATTTCACTTAGGTATAATCACCATACCCTAAACCATAATACCCTAAATTAAATAAGTAATTCAAGGTTAAAGAAATTGAAAATAATAACATAAAATTGGGATAATTTATGTTACACGACAAACAAGAATTTTTACAATTAACAGATACAAGATAAGCGTTTTCAGCGCTTAATTTTGATAACTTCTCGAAATATTGAATTTTTTACAGAAAATTATCAAAAACACACTTTTTCAAAGTTTTTCAAAAATTTTTATAAAGCACACATTTTTAATATATGAACTTTGATTCTAACATACGTTACAAGATCATCCAAAATGTTTCATTTAAATTTATGCTGTCGGTAGCTATTCCGAAATAGTTGATGTTTTCTTATTAAAGGTTACATTCACTAAATAGTACTGTTCGTGTTTTTATTTATTAACTATGTGTTGTGCGATAATAGTTTTGTATTAAATTTTTAAACTTTACTAATAAATGGTTTCAATATTTATTGATCGTTAAATTTCCTCGCGCCCTAATGGCTATGCACCCTAGAGTCCTCGCGCCCTAATGGCCGCGCTCTAATGGGCGCGCCCTAGTGTCCGCGCCCTAATGTGCTAGACCGAAGTTATGCAGTTTTCATAGTATTTTTATTTTAAAATTAAATATTAATTGAAAGTTGAAGACCGGACTTTAACTGACGTAGGCTTTTAGGACTTGATTTGTGTTTTAGAGCCCTTTATCGTCTTGCAGGCTCTAAAATACGGTAAGTAATTTAAGTAAGGTAAGTATTTTAAGAATAAGAACCCTATTTTTGAAATAGTTGTGTACTACATAATTTCTGTCGCGTCTCTATCGAAAGTTCTTTGAATCTTTAACGAAGTAGGGCTGACAGTTACCCGTTGCTTGTAAGTATTGTCTATGTTGTAATCAGTGTCGGACTGGGCCGCCGGGCAACCGGGCAAATTCCCGTTGGTCCCCCCTAGAAATCGAAAAGTGGGCCCCCAAGACCCCAAAAACAATTTGCAAAATTCAAATTTTATTAACTTTTGGCGAATAGCCAGACATCGTGAATACAAGAATATAACTGTCTGTTAAAAATTAAAATTAAATTAAAAGTTAAATAATAAGTAATAGTTGTTGAAATTTAATAAAACTTCATGGGATTCAGTCCTCGAATTTATTTTTTACAAATTCATTAAAACGCTTCGATAATGATTTGTTTTCTTTATCAAGACCTAGAATATACAAATTACAAAGAATTAGACCACTGGTTCTTTTTCTTAATTCTATGCCTTTCTATCGTTAAGTGTAAGGCCATATGTACTTTACTGTTCTTTCGTGCACTTTTCTCTCCATCCTTTTCTACCATATGTCATTTGTCTGATTTCTTTCCATTCGATTCCTTTCCTGTCTGTCTTTTCTTTGATTCCCTCATTCCAGTCTTCCCTTTCAGATCTCACAATCCATATTTACTCCATATATTCTTCTAGTTACCAAACCATCTCAATTATCCTTCTACTAACTTTTCATATATTGGTTTCATGTTGAATTGTTCTCTGATGGTTTCGTTCCTAATTCTGTCTCTTCTTGTTTTGTTTTCTATTTTCCTTAAAAATCTGATGTCCATTGCATAGATTCTTGATTAGGTATTTTATAATTCTTTTCAGATCTTTATTTCACGATTCCGTTTTTTTACATTTGTCTTTGTTTATTTTTGATATCCCAAGGCACTCTTTGGCCGATTCTAGAACATTTTCTTAAAACTTTTCCCATTTCTCTTCTATTCCTTTTTTTCAAATTGTTCTTTTAATTTCTTATCTTCTGTTTCCTGGCATAACTTTCTAATTTCTTCGTTTTTCAATTTATAACTCCTTATCGTTTCTTTTAATACTTTCCTTCTTTTGTCTCTTTGTATCTTTTTATGTTTTTAAAACTATTAGTTAATTTACAAATGGTTTAATTCTTTGTAATTTGTTTTTCCATATTTTATTGGGCCAAAGTAAGACGGGAATGTTGTTGAATGTTAGCTGTGTTATTGTGTTAATGAGTTGATGATTGAATACAGACCGGAGTCATAAACATTCAACGAAGATTCTTAAAAATTTAATTGAATTTTATTAATGGAATAAAGTTAACTCAACTCAACTTCTTTTTGATTTCTGGAAACTATAAACTAATAAATAAAGATCTTAGAAAACCGACAAAACAAAAACCTTGTCTGGAACAGCACTTTCCAGAATGCACTACGTATCACCCTTTTGCTCTTAATAAATCTTGATAATTTTGCAAACATGACCGTAATATTTATTAAGTTATTGAAGCGATTTGACATATGTTCAAGTTACTAACAAAAAAAAGTGGGGCCCCCTCCGCTATTTGCCCGGTGGGCCCCAATGTCGCCAGTCCGACGCTGGTTGTAATAATACTAAAACTATCCCTTCTTACCAGAAATCAAGAATTCGACAACAAATTGCAGAGAATCAAAAATAGTTTAACATCATGCAGTTTGCTAGTTAAAAGGTATTGGAAAAGATAGTATGTTTAATTCATTCAACAAATGCGGCTTTGAAACTCATAAGATTATTATTCGTCTAAAAAATATAAATGTTTTGTATTAAATAAACAAATAATTATTTTTGTATAATTATTATTAAATGTTACTAGATGTAACATAGTAAATGAGTTAAATTGAATAAGGTGCCCTACAACAAAACAGTCTCTAATTAGTTGTTTTCAAGTTTTTAAAATCTGTTATTACTCCATAGTAAATCTAATTTTCTGCAATTCATCCAGTGCGAAAGTTCCATTACTTTCTGGTAAATCAGTAAAATTCTGTCAGAAGGAATTAAATCAGCGAATTGTTAAAACTTGAATTAAACATGTTAAAATGCCGGCTGAAAATATCAGATTTACTTTTGTATATTAAAACTAGATAATTAAATATTTGCAAATGCGGAGTTTGAATTTTGTTCGAAAGTTTAATTGGTAACATTAGAACTAACTTTTACTTGTAGTAACATTTTCTTTCCTTTTTTGTTTGGCAAAAATGGAAAAGTTGGGGTTGAAATTAAATTTAGCTCTAGGCGCACCTGCTATTTGTATTCACGAAGCGAATCATCCATCAAAACGAATTTTTCTTTATTATTTACTACCAGTGTATAGTATGTATTGTAGGAAAATCTTTAATATTTAAAGAGTGGAATCGCTGCGTTGTGACTTCCCTTTAAGTAAAACAGTTTATGTGTAAATGTACTTACCTATACATCATTGGATTTGTAACTACAAACGTAGAAATCCTTGGTTCTTCAAAAATATTGGTTTTATCTTGTAAGTTTTTTGTCAAATCGTGAAAAATGAAAATAATAAATACTGCTTAGATCGGTCCGGGTAACATATTCACCGATCGACAAGCCTTAGACCCGCCATGCAACATAACGACGCCCGATTGGCCGAATATTTACTTGCAAATAACAAAAGTTGCCTAGTTGTTCCAATGCTCCATTACCTTTTCAATAAAATAATAATAATAATAACAAATACTTTATTTGTATGTTTTTGCACATTTTACATAAATTCTTGTAAACTATGATGATGTATTCGACCATCTACGCCATCCGATTGGAGTTTCTTTGACAATTAGAACAAGTTTTCACGGTTACATCCGGTTTACCACATTTAAAGCAGTGTTTTTTTCCTAGGACCCCTGCACTTCGAAACTAAATGTCCGGGTTTCCCACAATTCCAGCACTTGCGCTTTTCAAATTATACGGTACTGACATCTTGAGACGACGATGGTTCATCACCCTTACTAGACAAAGCATGAATATAAGCTAAATCTGGCTTTAAATAATGTATCTTTCGTGGAGGCCGAGCAAAACCATCCAATGCCTCGCCTTTACGTTTTAATTCTTGCAATAGCAATTTTTTTCTTTAAAAATAACACCAACCTTTGAGGAAATGCCACATTATAGTGCACAATTCAGTTTATTTGAAGTTACTTCACTAAACAAGTTGAGAAACTCTTGGTAAGTATCTTCAGAATTAATGTTGACTCTTGAACTGGCACGTTCGTCTTTCATTTCATGCAGAACAACAACAAAACTTTTCACTTAATAATGTGATAATGCCGTTTAGAATTTGTTACCATCTTTATATTAATAAACGAGTCAACAGAGTAAAAAATAAAAGTAAAAGTGACATTGAATACTATTTTTGTGTACTGAACTAGTAACAACGTTTCATAAATATGTCCTATTCGCGTAGGCCGGTAGCACTTGACGGCGCCCTTGATGACGTCCGGTAGATATACAACTAATTGTGTGTGGGATTAAAGTATGGAATATTAAAAATAAAGCGAGCTCAACCGGTTTTTTAAAAACGCTGAAACATGTCGATTTTGTTTTTTAAAAATACACATTAATATGTGCGATTCAACTTCCGACTTTCATGTGTTTCTAAGTCATCACAAAAAATTTAAATGACAATATAGATTTTTTATAGTGGAATCCGATAGTGATTTTTCTTCCCTTTATGATCATGCAAATAAATCATAAGGTTGCATAAAAAAAATTATGAGAAAAATCGAGTTGAACTTTGTAAATGTTTGTTAGTTAAAACGTCATCACAAAAAATTTAAATGACAATATAGATTTTTAGTAGTGGAATCTGATAGTGATTTCCTTCCCTTCTCTTTATGATTATGCAAATAAATCATAAGGTTGCATAACAAAAATTCTGAGAAAAATCGATCTGATATATTGATATATTGATACCATAATATCAATAATATTAAATGTTAAAACACCGATTGATTAGTTGACTGATTAGTTGAATATTTATCACTACGAAATCTACGTTGAAAGTCTTTATTAATTCCAGTAGGCTTAATACAGTCTTTTGACTTGTTCAATCAGCTGACCAAAGCTCTGAGCTTCATACAGAATTAATTTTGACTTGACTTCATCAGCAATTCCTTTTATAATGTACTGTATAACAGCTTCCTCTTCTTCTTCTTTTATATTCTCTCTTGAATTCCTTCGTTTTAGGAAAATATCCATAAAAGGTTTTATTTTTCTTTATTTTTCGTTCTCTTAAATGTTGATGCAGTTCAGCACTACTTACCCTATATGAAAATTCCGATAACAAGTGACATTTCAACTCATTTCCAGTTTTGAGGTCATAGAGACGTTGTACAAAAATCTTGAAAAGTCTTCATAGGTAGTAGAAGAAAACACTGTAGTTATGTTTTCCTCCTAACAGCACAGCTAAATCCTCGAAATTAGAAATGAGAGTTTTGACAGGACACAAAAGATCAGCAGCGAAGATAAAGGACGCTTGACCGTTGAGTTTACATGCATTGTAGCCGAAGCAAGAGGCAATTGTTGTGTAAACCCTGACTACTTACATGTATTATTATCAGTGAATTATTTCCTGAATTTTAAGCACTTTCTACAACAAAAATTACATTTTACCAATTTTACATACATAACTTCGTCTACATCCTCTTCATCTGCGAGTAGTGGTAGATGGCCGGTTCTGGTGCCGCACCTCCTCACCTCCGGCAGGCAACCATGTATACACGCTAACATAAGGGCTAATATACAGCTATCTTTATCATACAGGTGCTTACAAGAGAAAAATATGAAAGAGGGTTTGAATTAAATGCTATAAATCAGGTCAGGGGCGAATATCTCTTAATACTCACCCAGCTTCTACGTTTATGAATCATTTTCATTCCTTTTCTTTATTATTAACATATTACTTTTGACTAACTCTCATTAAATTGGAATGTATGTGTAGGAGAGAGATACTAAGATCCTTCTTAAATGATACAACATAGTATATTACAATACAATATGGTTTATTCAACTATTTTCACAATACGTAGCATATACAATTTTAGATTTGGATAATTACACAGTGTACAGATTTATATCATATAATTATACATATCACATATACAATTTATAGACTAATTACTTTCAAAAAATAATTACATAGGTAGAGGCTTTATATACAGACTTATATAATATAGTTGTACATGTAAACTTAACTAGTTGCTAAAGTATGTTATTATCACTTGTAATTCTACGAGTGCTTCGAAATTATCGATTTGTAATACGAACGTTGATTAGCAACCACGAGTGTCATTTTTTGACGTTTTAATTTCCCGACGTGCAACGGAGGGAAATTTGTCAAAAAATGACAGTGTTGCGTTTTAATCAACTTGAGTATTACAACAGATAATTTCAGAAGCACGAGCATGTAATTCGGTAAGATTATTTCATGATACAGTTGTTTATTTAAGCATCTACTTATTAACATAAAGATTAGTATTTGACATGAAAGTAAAAAATGGGACACATGTGACACTAGTTTTCAGCGTTGTCACGAAGATAAAAACAGTCGAAAAGGACAATAAAAAATTATCGAATTATCGCTGTAATACAAAAAATAAAGCCTTGCGATTGGTCAAAAACGAAGTAGAATGAAATAATCATTAGAAATCCTATAATTTCCCCAAGCTAAGGTATCTCCGTTCCCACCACCAATAATGTATCGTTTATCATCTTTCCATGATAACGCTACTTTATTTTTTAATTCTGTATAAAGTTGGTGGTTGTATGATCGGAAAGATTGAACATGTTTATAAATATTTACATTGTATAATACAACCTTCCTATAGTCTTCCAAAGTCAGTTCTTTTTTGATAACATCCTTCTGGATACCTTTAGGTGTTTTGGTAAGCTTGCCCTCTACATCTACAGCATATGCTTTTGTCCCTGTTCCCAGAAATTCCCAGAGAATTCTACCCGCATATTCGTCCTTCATTCTACCAATTATGGATTCATTCTTCGGAATTCCAAATTGATTATCAGCCTTAAAGTTTGATGTGTCATACTTATCCAAATATTTCTTCATGTCTTCATAAAAATCATCTGTGTACGTCAGCAGAATTAACGAATCGGTATCTGTGTACAGTAGCTTGACCTTGTTCCCATATATTTTTTTAGTGGTGTTATAATAAAAGTCATACATTATATGCTTAGCTAGATCTAGCACACAGAAACCAATATATATCGGCTTATCGTAGTGAACTTGTAGTTTCTCCATATGAATGGCTACCAGTTCCTCCGTAAAGATAGCACACTCTTTAAATTGCGGCTTTGAAATCAACTGCTCAGCTCCTAGTCGTCTTCCATTATTTTCAGAGTGTGCAATTAGTCGTATATCTGATCTATTTTCTGTATTTTCCTCGTTTTTCCGAAGACTGAATTATTTAATAGTTTATAAATATAAAACGTTTTCCCGAACTCACTCTTATCAGCATTTCGCATATTTGTGTTTAGGTCAATATACCCTTTTAACCACGGCGATTGTTTAAAAGATAAAACACGGTGGATCTTTGTAACTTTCAACCCTGCTGCTATACACTGTTGTAAATCTCGGTAGTGAATTACATACATGCTCTTGTCAAATAAGTTGGGAATTAGTTTTGACTGCTTCGAATTTTGCGGGATAATACTTTCCGGGCAGAATGGTAGCCGATCGTGATCATCGTGGAGATCTTTGGGGTAATGCAGGTCTACTTGTAAAATGTATCCAGTTTCAGACTTTTTTGAAATTTTTAACACATCGAAATTTTCAACTTCTTTATCTGTCAACCATGTAAACCCCGAATGCGGCAAATATTCAGACATCGCAGCACCATAGAGATTGGTAGCATCAAGATAGTTAATAAAGCATGTGGGCTTGGATTTATCATAATCTGTCATAAATTTATTGTTGGCGTGCGCATATCGCTTACTACACTGGCTAACACCCCCTCTAATTCCTTTCTTAATAAAATGTATCATATCGATGTCGGTCAGAAGCTCTAACTCCACCTTCGTATATTTAAGCATGGCAGACCACGATAAACCTGGTGCAGTGAAAAAATTCGCCGGATCTAAATGATATACTTTTTGACATATATATCTGAAAGCTTCAAATATATCTGTCAGCAGTAGCACATCACTTTTCAAGTATATGTCTGAATAGTCACCAAGAGTTTCACATTGGAAAGTATCCCACACAACTGAAGCTCTATGATGATCCTCAACTGATACGTCTTCATTTCGTAATTTATCAAAAAATTCTTCTCGCTTCGGTAATTTGTTATAATTTAGCTTTTCGAATGAATCTACAAATGAATAAGGGAAAACACCTTTTTTTCTCATGAGCCTAAATTTATGGGTTTCTGAAAATACTTTTTGGTAATCATGTTCGCGTATGCATGTGAGAGATGATATATGTACATGAGAGGTGAGATATGCAAATGATATCGTGAATTAATTAAATTAATTAAATTAGATCAATTAATTTATTTCGCTCATTTAATTAGATCGCGCCTCATTTGAACATTAATTAGATCGCGGGTTCATTTGCATAAAAAGGGTAGGGATAGACTCGTGTAACAACCAGTAATTTAAAGTAAAAAAAAAAACTATTTTTTTATTAATATTTAATATTCCTTCAGTGGCAGATAAATAAAGAATGTTTTTATAAAAGCAATAATTATTAAGTGGTTAATATCAGGGTTTTAATGGGAATTTTACTCAGGCATCTAATGATGTTGTTAGTTGTACCGTGCGTTAATGTTTAAATTAATTTGAGTACTAACAGTCGATTATTAATGGAAAGATATGTTGATTGAGTGGCTCGCCTTAAAATGAATTAGGGCATGAATAAAAAACATCGCTTTGTATGTACCTAAAACGATAGTAGTTTTTAAATATTTATATCTATTAAATATTATATACCTTAAGAGTAAATATTTCGATTTTTAAAAGGTGAAACTATTATAACGCGAAGGATCTTTATCATTTATTATAATAGTAGGAATAAGGGATTTTTAAATTAATTTGAGTACTAAATGTTACATTTTATTTAAGCAAGTAAATGGAGAATTTTATTAGTATGTAGGTTTGTTAGTAGTACGCTAATGACCTAGAGACACGATTGAGCGTGTTGATACGAGATCTGACCTGTCTGAACTCGGATATTTCTTATCGTATATAAAAAGATGAGTAATATTGCATTATTTAGTTTTCAGCAGGTATCCGAGATCATCGGTGTTTGTATTTTGATCTGCGTCGTGAATAGTCTCAGTTGGTTAAATTTAAACTATTTTTTAACGGGGAATTAAACATGGTGTGTTATACAGAATACGTGCGCTTCATTGGTTAAATTACTTGTGTATAATTACAGTTACATATGTATTAGAAATTACTTTATAGTGGCTTGAATGATATTTTAATCAGAGTCTAAAATATGTAGTTTTCCGAATTAATTTAATAGTGTTTATAAAAATATTCCTACCTGGGGTAAGTGTATTATTATATATTTTCTTAATAACGCTTATTTATTTAGTATTATTTAGGGTTAGTGTTCATTTTCTGTTTGCTATTACACGATAATCAGATATAACATTTTTTGTTTAAAATTACAAATAATTACTTTTATATGACAAAGGTATTTTTAATTTGATTAAACTGGAGCTATCTATTGTTAAATTTTAATTAATTTAATTGGCTGCTAAAATGATTTGTTAGCTCTAATAGATAATTCAGTGTTGTAAAAATTATAACCTGCTATCGAGTATTTATTTTTATAGTGATTTGTTTGGTGTGTTATAAAAGTACTGTATGTAATTGTTTAATTAGGGCTTTTTACATTGGGTTTCTTTCAATATTGCTTCTACGGATTACTTTTTATCCTTGCAAATTTGTACAAATTAAAATTTATAATAATAATTATATATAGCCTACTCATTGCTGATATTTGTCATGAGTTAAGGTATTTTCAAAGTTATGATTTTTCTTTTTATTTTATGTTATTTTCAGCTATACCTGCATTCTTCCGCCAACCGTCTGGAATCGCAACATTTAACAAAGGGTACATCTGATGTGGTGAATTTCCTGGCTGTCGCTTGTTATAATTGAAGGTATTTCGGCGTATCTAAACATATTTTTAACGTCTGTACTTATTATTATGTTTATGATTTTAGCGAGTCCTAACCGAAGGCTATTCTGAATCTTGGAAATCAGCATCATTACGTAATTAACTTTAAATCACGTGACCATCTTATGTGTATTACATCAAAACAGCTTTACGCATACATGCATGCATTATGGGTAATCGAAACAATATATATAGAACATCACCGAAGCAGTTCATCATTTTTCTATTCTTGGTGGTTGTATCAGTCAGACGTGTCCTCATCAAGAGCTGAAAAATGATCGCGTGTGATCAGTGTAATAAGCAGTTTAGCAGAAAAGACAATCTGCTAAGACACCAGAAAGGTTATTGCCAACCAGTTTCTATTTTATGCGATCAGTGCGGTATATTATACACTAGTCAAGGGCACTTCGAAAAACACCAGCGTCTGCGTAAAAGAAAATTATCGGGGGACGAGGCTGCATCAGCTAACAATCCTAAGAAGACTTGTATTACCTCGACTAGTTCTAAAACTGTAGTGAAAGAACTTTTATCAAAATGTAAAGTTTGTGAAGTCGACATACCAACAAGATTTTTACCTCAGCACTACCGAAGTCTATAACACAAGAATAAAACGTGTATTGTGACTGGTGAAGGGGTTGCATTAATAAAGCAGGCGTTTAAAAATCGCATTGCTACATATCGTATTACTGCAGACGATCGGGTTTATTTGAACGTAAAAGAATTCATGTCGGGTCGGTGTTAAAACAAAAAGCATTAAATTGTGTGCGAGTTGTGTTAGATAAGTATTCGGCTGTTAAAGTTAATATTGAGCTTTTCGGTCTGTTTGAATTACCATCAAAGGATTTGGAAGAGGTGAAATCCTTTAATACGAAATTTAAAAACTTTGACTCTTCAACAGATCTAGATCTTGCATACAACCGTTTTACGGATGAACTAGATAATAAAATAAGTGAATTTAAACAAAAAGAGAACGGTTGGACATTAAAAAACCTGCTGTTTATCGAATTGAATATCAACAAATACAATCCCTTGAAAGCTTCTTCATATATACCACTTCCGGGCCCTATCCAGCAGAAGAAAGCTGTAATAAACATTCAAAATTCTGATCAAAAATGTTTCATGTAGAGCATTTTAGCTGCTATACACCCTACTGAAGAAAACCCTGAACGTGTTATAAAATATAAAATATATGAGGATGAACTAAATTTTAACGGGTTGGAATTTCCTATTAAGTTAAAGGATATTAACAAATTTGAAAAATTAAATAATATATCAGTAAACGTATACGGGCTTAATACAGTTTATGACAATTCTAAAGTAGATTTTGAAGTTGTTGGGCCTTTACATTTTACAGAAAACAGAAGTCAACAGCATGTAAACTTACTGTTAATAGACGACAATGCGGGTAATTCTCATTATTGCTTAATTAAAAGCTTAAGTAGATTAATCAGCTCCCAATTATCAAAAAAGGATCATCAAAATTTTCTGTGCGATGGTTGTTTAATTAATTTTAATATTGAACACAAATTATTCGAACATCAAAAACATGATTGTAAGCATATTAGTGTTAAATTGCCTTCAGCAGAGCCGCGTATTGATAAGTTTGGAAATACAGTTGCCGGTAACATTTTAAAATTTGAATGAGTTGAACATAAATTAAAACACCCTTTTGTAGTATATGCCGATTTTGAGACTATTCTTGAACCTATCCAATATTGTCAGAACGATAACAATTAATCATTTACAGAAAAGACAAATATGCATCAACCCTACTCATTTGGGTATTATATAAACTGTAGCTATGATGATTCTTTATCAAAATATGTTACTTATCGCGGTCAAGACTGTGCTGACGTTTTCTGTAACAGGTTAGAGGCCGACATCAAACGTATTTACAACGAACACCTGGAACGTATTGTCCCAATGATTGAACTCACTGAAAACGAGAAATTGATTCATACACTCGCTCAATGTTGTCATATATGCGAGAAACCCTTCCGTCAGGAAGATGAAAGGGTACATGATCATTGCCATTTAACGGGAAAATATCGAGCCCCTGCACATCCTATATGTAATTTGCATTTTAAGAATCCGAGTTTTATACCGGTATTTTTTCACAATTTATCAAATTATGATGCTCACCTCTTCATAAAATCATTAGATGTCGACGGTTCTAAAATAGATGTTTTTGCAGTAAACAAAGAAAAATATATATCTTTTTCAAAACACGTACATGTTGACACGGTAGTTAACACTTTAGGAACGATGGAAAACAAATATTTGACATTAAGATTTTTAGACTCGTTTTACTTTATACCTATGGGGTTAGAGAAATTAACAAAAAATTTAACAGATGATGAATGCCAGATTACCAAAAAGTATTTTCCAGAAACCCATAAATTTAGGCTCATGAGAAAAAAAGGTGTTTTCCCTTATTCATTTGTAGATTCATTCGAAAAGCTAAATTATAACAAATTACCGACGCGAGAAGAATTTTTTGATAAATTACGAAATGAAGACGTATCAGTTGAGGATTATCATAGAGCTTCAGTTGTGTGGGATACTTTCCAATGTAAAACTCCTGGTGACTATTCAGACATATACTTGAAAAGTGATGTGCTACTGCTGACAGATATATTTGAAGCTTTCAGATATATATATGTCAAAAAGTATATCATTTAGATCCGGCGAATTTTTTCATTGCACCAGGTTTATCGTGGTCTGCCATGCTTAAATATACGAAGGTGGAGTTAGAGCTTCTGACCGACATCGATATGATACATTTTATTAAGAAAGGAATTAGAGGGGGTGTTAGCCAGTGTAGTAAGCGATATGCGCACGCCAACAATAAATTTATGACAGATTATGATAAATCCAAACCCAGATGTTTTATTAACTATCTTGATGCTACCAATCTCTATGGTGCTGCGATGTCTGAATATTTGCGGCATTCGGGGTTTACATGGTTGACAGATAACGAAGTTGAAAATTTCGATGTGTTAAAAATTCCAAAAAAGTCTGAAACCGGATACATTTTACAAGTAGACCTGCATTACCCCAAAGATCTCCACGATGATCACGATCAGCTACCATTCTGCCCGGAAAATATTATCCCGCAAAATTCGAAGCAGTCAAAACTAATTCCCAACTTATTTGACAAGAGCATGTATGTAATTCACTACCGAAATTTACAACAGTGTATAGCAGGGTTGAAAGTTACAAAGATCCACCGTGTTTTATCTGTTAAACAATCTCCGTGGTTAAAAGGGTATATTGACCTAAACACAAATATGCGAAATGCTGATAAGAGTGAGTTCGGGAAAATGTTTATTAAACTATTAAATAATTCAGTCTTCGGAAAAACGAGGAAAATACAGAAAATAGATCAGATATACGACTAATTGCACACTCTGAAAATAATGGAAGACGACTAGGAGCTGAGCAGTTGATTTCAAAACCGCAATTTAAAGAGTGTGCTATCTTTACGGAGGATCTGGTAGCCATTCATATGGAGAAACTACAAGTTCACTACGATAAGCCGATATATATTGGTTTCTGTGTGCTAGATCTAGCTAAGCATATAATGTATGACTTTTATTATAACACCATTAAAAAAATAGATGGGAACAAGGTCCAGCTGCTGTACACAGATACCGATTCGTTAATTCTGCTGACGTACACAGATGATTTTTATGAAGACATGAAGAAATATTTGGATAAGTATGACACATCAAACTTTGAGGCTGATAATCAATTTGGAATTCCGAAGAATGAATCCATAATTGGTAGAATGAAGGATGAATATGCTGTAGATGTAGAGGGCAAGCTTACCAAAACAGCTAAAGGTATCCAGAAGGATGTTATCAAAAAAGAACTGACTTTGGAAGACTATAGGAAGGTTGTATTATACAATGTAAATATTTATAAACATGTTCAATCTTTCCGATGATACTACCACCAACTTTATACAGAATTAAAAAATAAAGTAGCGTTATCATGGAAAGATGATAAACGATACATTATTGCTGGTGGGAACGGAGATACCTTAGCTTGGGGAAATTATAGGATTTCTAACTATTGATTAGAATCTTTTCCCCCTAGAACCCTTTCTTGTATTTTTAACTATCATAATTTAGAAACTAGTTAAGTTTACATGTACATCTTATTATATAAGTATATTATATAAGTCTATATATAAACCCTCTACCTATGTAATTATTCTTTTAAAGTAATTAGTCTATAATAAATTGTATATGTGATATCTATAAATACCTTAGCTTGGGGGAAATTATGGGATTTCTAATGATAATAACATACTTTAGCAACTAGTTAAGTTTACATGTACAACTATATTATATAAGTCTGTATATAAAGCCTCTACCTATGTAATTATTTTTTGAAAGTAATTAGTCTATAAATTGTATATGTGATACTTATGTATAATTATATGATATAAATCTGTACACTGTGTAATTATCCAAATCTAAAATTGTATATTAGGCCAGTAAAATAGAACCCGTTGGTGGAAATAAATGTTGGAAAGCGGGAGATCGTTTCGATCGCTTCATTTGACGTCAAATATAAGTATCCTAGGTTTGCACGGTCCCTTGACGCGAGCTTACCTGAGGGCATCAAAAGAACCACGAAATCTTCGGATCTTTTTTAGTTTTTCGCTTATAATCTTAAAGCAGTGCTTTCCAACAAAAACTTCACTATTACAAGAATTAAAGTGCATTAAATTCTGCGTCGCAGGAGTATCCAACACTTTAAATTCGGTTCAGTGGTATGGTCGAAATCGACGGTCGAAAAACGACAATTTTACAAATTTTCGTTTTTCCGACAGATTGGACGCTCAGAGGCTTTCCTTATAAAAAACCCATTCTGATTGTTAATATAAGTCGAGAAATACCTAAACTTTGATATTGTTGAGGTTTCTGGATTAAACTAATGGCCATTTCTTTGTCATCCCCCATCACAGCAATTGGGATCAATCCATATGAAGTGCTGCAGTACTGATCGCTCGAACATTTCGAAAAAAAAGTTTTTGGTAGAATTGGTAGATCAAAACCACTATTATTTTGTTTTTATTCCTTTTGATTGAAATATGGCAGCCATATTTGTTTCGTGGTTTACGCAGTTTTTTGATGTAAACGTAAATATTGATATTACGTATCATAACGAGAACTTAAAAAGCCCATAAATACCAAAATAGTACAGTTTCAGAGTTAAAATATTTTATACATAAACTACCTCTAACTGTGTACTTTTAAAAAGAAAATCAGCCCTAAGACTTCATCTTCATCTTGATATATGAAATATGATCCCCTAAAAAGCGGAAATTTTTGTAAAAACGTTATTAAACTTAGCAGTTAAATTGCACCCATAAGTAAGCATCCTACGAAAATTATGTTTAGATTAAAAGATGTAATCTGACATGTGAGCAATACAATGGTTTCTACCGCTTGTCTCTAGAACCACCCCTTCTTGAGATATCAAGATTTACGTTTACATCAAAAAACTGCAAGAAACGTCGTGTACCACAAAAAAAATGTGGCTGCCATATTTCAATCAAAAGGAATAAAAATAAAATAACAGCGGTTTTGATCTACCAATACTTAGATGTCATAACACACAAAAAAATTTTTCTTTCGAAATGATCGAGGGACCAGGACTGCAGCACTTCATATGGATTGATCCCAATTGCTGTGATGGGGGATGACAAAGAAATGGCCATTAGTTTAATCCGGCAACCTCTACAATATCAAAGCTTAGGTATTTGTCGACTTATATTAACAATCAGAATGAGTCCAACGGTTTTTTTTTATACGGAAAGCCTCTGGGTGTCCGGTTTGACGGAAAGTCGAAAATTTGTAAAATTGTCGTTTTTCGACCGTCGATTTCCACCATACCACTGTACTCAATTTAAAGTATTGGATACTCATCCGACGCAGAACTTAATGCTCTTTAATTCTTGCCAGAATGAAGTCTTCGTTGGAAAGCACCGCTTTGAAGTTATAAGCGAAAAACTTAAAAAGGTCCGAAGATTTCGTGGTTCTTTTGATGCCCTCAGGTAAGCTCGCGTCGAGGGACCGTGCAAACCTAGGATACTTATATTTGACGTCAACTGAAGCGATCGAAGCAATCTCCCGCTTTCCAACATTTATTTCCACCAAAGGTCCCAATCGGGTCTAATTTTACTGGCCTATATGCTATGTATTGTGAAAATAGTTGAATAAACCATATTGTATTGTAATATACTATGTTGTATCATTTAAGAAGGATCTTAGTATCTCTCTCCTACACATACATTCCAATTTAATGAGAGTTAGTCAAAAGTAATATGTTAATAATAAAGAAAAGGAATGAAAATGATTCATAAACGTAGAAGCTGGGTGAGTATTAAGAGATATTCGCCCCTGACCTGATTTATAGCATTTAATTCAAACCCTCTTTCATATTTTTCTCTTGTAAGCACCTGCATGAGAACGATAGCTGTATATTACCCCATATGTTAGCGAGTATACATGGTTGCCTGCCCGTGGTGAGGAGGTGCGGCACCAGAACCGGCCATCTACCACTACTTCTGCGGTAAAGTCCTTTAATGCTGAACATAATCGGGCAGACATTCTTAAAATAGAAATCATAAATAATTCCTAAACACATACATACAGCTGTCAATTCGGCTACTGTATAACCTTCTAAATTACAATTTTGCGCGAATACCTGGATTGTTAGGATAACGAAAGAACATTAGCTCGATTCTAAACATTCTGTATTTCCACTTAGAATTTTTAATTTTTGCACAACTCAAATAATGGAGTTAATTATATAACATAAGTCTACGCAAATTAGCAGAAGCACAGAAAGAGTTTGTTCTTTGTAACGCAAACGAGATGTGCCAACATGATGGTCCCGCAGAGAAAAAAATATTAGCATTTACTTTATCGTTTCTGAATGACAGTGGCTTGTACAATCAGATATCTTTATAATATATTATAAAAGAAATTACTTTATTACAAGTTTATTATATTTCCGTCTTGAAGAGAAAACAATTTTGTATTATTTGCATTTTAAAAGAAAATTGATCTCGAGTCATCTATATTAAGTTGTAGTAAAGACTGGTACGAAAGAAAGGAAACAAAAAATGGATAGGTATTGTATTCGTTTTATGATTCCTGATCCACAGCTATAGAACAGTGGTTTAATAGTCAACAGAATGCATTCTCATATTTAAAAGCTTTACATATTTGAGATGCCAGGTATTATTTCGCCAAGTGTTAATGTATGCAAATGTGTGGTAACCCGCGTAATAAACGTCTGAATGTTTCATGAGATGTGAAACCCAGACCTGCCATTGCAATATAACTCTCATACTCATTTAATTATTTACTTGTTAATCCTGTTACCGAACTGATTTTGTGTTATTCCTTCTACGCAGAATTTGGTTAAATTCAAAAGTGAAAAGTTAATAACGTAGAAAGGTTTTTCCAGTTTAGTTAACTTTCACGTTTCTCATTTTACGCGTTTCCTCGGTGTGCCTAGATTGTTGTTTTATTAACGAGTGCATTAAACTACCACAACTGTAAAAATTGCAAAACCAAATTTTAAAAAGTCTTTTCTCATACAAGGATACTTTCCATCCAGGTGGATACCCTAAACTGCATTCCTTGAAAAGATTATTGGAAAAATTTTAGAAAAATACTTTTTTTTTATTTTAGAAGTAAGCTGCATTACCCTCTTGGTGACGGTTAAAAGAAGATTAAATAAGGTAATATTTTTGGTGTTTATTATACATAAGTGGTTTTTAAATTTTGTCTTGAATTTGAATAGGTATATGAGATGTAATAAATTTTCTGAACTGATGGTATAAATGCATTTGATTCCACTAAATGCCTGTATTTGTAAAAATTTTAAATTGAGATATTGGTATCATTGGATTCCTTGTTTTGTAGAGTATAGTACTGTAAAACGTAGTCGTTGCAAAACTCGGTGTTTTACATTTTATAAGCATGTAAACTACAGCGTGAGATGCAAAACCCAGTAAAAATGTGAGTTTGTTAAGTGCAAAACTTGAGTACTTTCGACTCAAAATTCACATTCCATGATCTGAGCACATGTTGATGTGGTTTATTAAACCACATTGGGTCGTATAAATAAAATGTAGTAAATGCTTTTAGTATATCTGTTTTATATTTACTAATTAAAATCGTATCTTTCATTCTTTATTAATATAGGTGAAAAAAGCATTTCCCACATTTTTTTCATATGAGCCATTGGCTTTTAATCTGTTGTTAAAATGCAGCAAAATTTAACAATTTCTTCTCAAAATCTCAAACACATGTTTTCAAGAAAGTCCCGGCTATTTGCAACGCTTGCGGGGCCAAAACAAAAACTCAATTTTGATGTGTACGTTTGCCTGTTGATTTGAAATCAAGCATCTACTTTTATATAAACACCTTGGAAATACTATTCCCAGTTGTAGGGCACTCATTTCTTGCTTTCAGATAGACTTCAAATTAGAAAGCAAGATGTTATAATAGACTACGTAGTTCTTCTTCTTCTTCATGTTCTAGTCACTAAGTGACTAGAATATGAAAATATTATAGGAAAACCCCTCAACTGTACTCATACTTGGCAAAAACTGGTAGATCTATGAATGGAAAACTGAAGCATCGAAAGTAATTAAAAATATCCTGGAGATCTAGTAGAAGGTGAATAGGCAACCGCCCACCAGTGTGAACTGGTAGCACTTAAGTGGCGCGCTAATTCGTTGTCATAGGTCATAAGAAAAAAAGCAGGTGGGTCACGTTAAATGAAACTTGGAAATAACAATATATTGGAAATAGTTAAATAACAAATAGAATTTAACCTAAACTAAAGGTTCATTAAGATATTTGATTCACATATTAATTCATAGTTATACCAACATGCCACGTGTCACGTCTCCAGTAAAACTATTCTAACGAATTGAACAGTTTACATTTTAGCACAAATATTATTCATGACCTTTTGATCAATTACTTTAATGCTTGATAACCAATCATTTTATGAGTTATTTGCGGTTTACAAGTATTTCAGATTTTCTTCAAAGTTCAGCGTACCTGCAAAGCCAACTAAATCAAATATCTTTGACCAATGTATGTAAGATACGTATGTAAGTAATAAGTATGTAAGAGATGTACGAGGGTCATTTTTTAAGTAAGAACCGTTTTATAATGGAGTAAAAGAAACTTTATTTAATAACACAAACTATATCAAAAACTAAAATATGAACATTTTTTCACTTTTCAACATAGTCGCCATCAACGTTCAAGCATTTGACAAGCCGTGGCACCAGCTTTTGGATCCCTTCATCAAAGAACTCTGCCGCCTGACTATTAAACCAATTCGTAACTGTTTCTTTAAGCATGTCATCATTGTCCAAACGCTTCCTACCGAGATATTTCTTAAGTTTTGGAAAGAGATGAAAATCTGATGGTGCCAAGTCTGGGCTGTAAGGCGGATGATCCAGGACTTCCCAGTGAAAATTGTCCAGTTGCGTTTTTGTTCTTGCTGCAACGTGAGGCCGAGCGTTGTCGTGAAGCAGAAAGACGCCGCTAGACAGTAGTGCCCGCCGGCGATTTTGAACAGCGCGCCTAAGCTTTAACGGTGTTTTACAATACCTCTCGGCATTTATTGTCATTCCTCTTGGCAAAAAGTCTATCAGAAGAATGCCTTTCCGGTCTCAAAACACCGTGGCCATGATTTTTCGTGTTGAAGGTTCTTGTTTGAACTTCCGTGGGCGTGACAGGGAGTTTGAATGATGCCATTCACTGGATTGACGTTTTGTCTCTGGAGTGTAGTACGCAATCCACGTTTCATCTCCAGTCACAATGTGACTCAAAAAATTGTCACCATTCTTGTGGTAGTGCTCCAAAAAGAACAAAGAATGTACTATTCGCTTTTGTTTGTGTTCTTCTGTCAACATTTTTGGCACCCATCTCGCACACACTTTTTTGTAGTGAAGTTTGTCACTAACAATGTGATAAATTACCGACCTTGAAACTTGAGGGAATTTCTGATGAAGCTCGTCAATTGTGAAGCGCCTGTTTCGGCGGATTTCCTCATCAGCGTTTTGTGTCAATTCTTCATTCATGACAGTTGGCCTTCCAGATCGTTCTTCATCATGAACATTTGTCCTTCCTTCATTGAAACGCCTACACCATTTACGCACATTACCACCATTCATTACACCTTCACCATAAACTTCAACAAGCTGCCGGTGAATTTCAGCAGGACGAACGTTTTTTGCATTCAAAAACCGAATAACGGCACGCACTTTACAATCGGCGGGATTACTGATAGACATGGCGACAAACTACGCAGTATAACCACACAACCAGCACTGACAGAGACGTGAAACGTAATGGCGGTGTAGTGGAGGAACGGCCAAGAGTTGCTGACCTTGAACTGGCGCCACCTGACTGAATGCGCAGACACGATGCGCAATCGGTTCTTACTTTAAAAATGACCCTCGTAATATCTATCTGCTTATTCAGAATTTTTGATATCGATGAAACAACAAAATACTGTTTTTACAAATCAAATTATTTTGTATAAAAAGTAATAATTTTTGATACTAGTACAAAAAGTAACTCATATTTTTCGCGACTCTCTAACGCATTTTATTTTATACCAATAATGCGAAATAAGTAGAAGTTTTCAATTAAATGATAACCATGTTTATTTATTAATAATATTAAAATATTAAATTAAATGTAAAAGGCAAGTTCGACGTTTCTATTATAACTTCACAAGAACAATAATCAATCTTAATCTCTTTTTATTTAACGCGTTAACACATATCTCTATCCATCGCCTGTCGAAGGTTTTTCGAATAAAATGGGAGTGAAGATTACACATTTGTGAGAATATAATATTAAAATTGCGTTTTACAGCGTTTTATATACCATCATCACGCCTTAGTTACTAGAGTATTCATTCGTGCTTTTATTTTTACATGCTAAGTTGTTTAGCAACCAGTTAGTAAAATATTCATTAATCATTTATCATACACTCTTGTTGACATTAGCGTACAATAAAAATTTTATAACACTAGTTCAATAAACGTTAACTTTTTTACACGAAAATCACTGTAAAAAGTAGTTACTTGCTGTACAATCCTAGATAAACATGCATTGTTTGTACTAATTAAACAAAATATTTGAAAGCGATTTATTTTCATACTTTCAGAAATTTAGACTGTCATATTAGAGTAAAAAATATTTAGTATTTAAGCGTAATATAGCGATATGATCGTTACTAATGACGCTACTCATAGGATAATTGCATGTTGGCAAAGTAACTAATCTTTAGAATACAATGAACTAGAGAATTGTTGTATGAACTCCAAAACCTACAGGAAGTTCTATCTTTTCTGGGATCTTTCTAATTTCCTTTACTTACAAGATATTGTTGTCAATTAATGAGTTTAGTAGTTGATTCTATTTAAGTTACAAGCTTCATAGTATAGTTTGCGAAAGAGAGAGCCATACTTCCAAGTTATAGAGTTTTAGAAATTAAACATTACCAAGCGATTCAGCGCTGAAGATTCTCAATTTAATAATAATTCATAATCTTCAACTTCTTCTTACGATTTAATTTTATAAATGTACGTACCTTTATCAGCTTTTAACAGTCCTAAAGGGCTAATAGCAGCCTCTGGACCTTTGTCTAGGAGAACGGTATTGTGCTCTAGGTGAGTGGTATTCTTGTGATCTGAATAAACTCGCAGTTTAATGTGGTCTTTGAACCACCGGGACCTTGATTTTGCCCTTTGGAACTAAATTGAGAGATTGTCTCAAACACCAGAATTACGTTGGCCTTATTACAATCGCACAAAAAGGGCCGGCATTTGGTATGTAGCCGTGGTACTCCTACGGTGGCATCTTCTTTGTGGATTTTTCCTTTAAGGTGTAGTTCCTTACATTATTAGATTATGTATATGAAAAATTATAAGATGTACCTTTCCCCCTATATGGTTAAAGAGCCCTTTAAAGTTCCTTGATTTAGCTGTTTTTTTAACTCTTCCTCTTGCTATAAATTGTACAATCTTGATATTTATATTTTTATAAATAATGTTTAATCTATAGAATTATGGAGTGGTTGGAAAATAATTTCATTAGAATTTACAGGAAAAGTGTTGTCATTAACCAACTTCAAAAGAATTATTTGAATATTCCCATTACATTAAAAAGAAAATACAATACTGTGATAAGATGGTAATCAAGGTGAGCTACGCATTCGCTGAGTATATTCGAGCTCACAGTTGCGTAAAACCCTACCCGTACACTCAATCCTCAACATCTAATCCTGTAATTTCATGCTCGTCAACATAATCGGCGATGGCACGTCTCCTCTTGGTTATAATGTTAGCATAATAAATTTATTTTACCGTTAAAGTTAATAACAAAGCTTTTGCTGTAGACTTAATTAAATTAATAATAATCAAAACGGAAAGGATTGCGATAAATTGAAAGGGATCAACAACTCCATTATATTAATTTTTAATTTTACTAATATTCCTTCAAAAATATCAATATTAAAGTTAAATACATACATAGTTTACTGTAACTGGCAAAATCTAAAAAAGCAAAAAAGTTTCAAAACTTTAAAGGCCTGTGTAAACCTTAAAAGCGGGAGGGGCATCTTATAACTTTCCATATAACCTATTAATGTCAGAGACCATACTTAAAAAAAACACATAAAGGAGGTTACAGTGCAAAGTTTTCTCTGGATTTAGGACTTTAAAACTGTCCCAGCTCCATAATTTTAGAGTTTCACTGCTTTAGATAGTTCCAAATATTGGCGATATTCGGTAAATATAATCTCATTGCCGAGTGCAGTATTTTTCTCAAAATCTTATATAATTCTTATATATCTAGACAATACACAAGTACTATTATTTAGCACTTGTCAAACTACAGAGGGTTTTAGGTTAAAGCATGTTGCAGGCTTATTTCCAGTAAAACGTTAACAGACAATTATGAACTAACCTTAACTGCTTAAAGCTTGCTTTACTGTGTGCCTGATATGCTTTAATTATTTGCAATTATCCTTGGCTGCTTGATTTAACGGATCGATTGGCTGGGTACGACTAAGTCAAAATTGCATGAATATTCAAAATACTGAAAATTTAATGATTTCAAAACACTGGGGTAGGTAAACAGAAATTAGTTAACAGTTGTATCGAGATGGGCTTTACGAAGAGTAAGTAGGCAAGGTTTGCTTGAAAGAAACTTTAACTTCTCATGACAGTTGCGATTATTTTTTTGTGGTATAAATGTATATGTCGCAGGCAGATAGTCAAATCCGGCAAATAACTATTTACCTAGTCATTTACTAAGTGACGGGGTAGATAGCAAAACGGGAATAAATTATCCGATTTTGCTGTTTGCCTAGGCATTTACTAAATGCCGTCCTTTAAAGCAGGCAAATAGTAAATGACTTAATGTGCTGTCGGCAAATAAGATATCAATAAACACTGTCTATGTTTGGACTGTAAGTTAATTATTTATTAGATTGAATTATTAAACATAACTATAGTACATCATTCTCTTAAAAAGCAAATAGAGATATATTACATATTTATTTAAATAACAAAATAATAAATAAATACCTACTTAAAACGTAAATTCATTATGCTCTTCAGCATCAAAAAAGTTCAAAAGAAAAAAGAGTAACATGTTATTTATTTTTGCACGTTAGACTTCCATGACATCTACTTCCACATAATTGCTTTTTTCGCAAACATGCACATTTCGCCGTGGAACATTCTTTTTTACAAGAGCACTTGGGAAATCTTTGCCCATTGTAAAGAGAATGCTTAGAACTCGCTAATTGCAAAGAAATCTCCTTATTTATAGGGATATTTTAAATACTTAGTGATACGTTTTCAACTTGCTGAATTTTGTTTCTTGCACACAATGGTTTAAGAATACCAGCACTAGTTCCAACTTGGTACAGACCGTTTCGAACTTCCATTATAAATCCTGGAATATTACGATCATCTAAGGGATCTCTATCAACTTTTGGAACAGCAACGAGTACCGGTGTGCCTTTCTCTATTGACGGAAACTTCGTCTCAGATAACATTTTCATTTTTTTTGCAGCCACTTCTTGGCCATTTTTTGGGGCTTTTCTATTAAAAATAATAGAATTTTGCTGTTCACATATGCTACAGACCAATGTGGAACCATAATCTTCATTCTGGTTATGTATTTCTCTGCTGCATATCACATGTACAACTTTTTTGCAATAGTCGCAGATTTTCCTTACTGCAGACACAACAAACAAAATTGTCTTCACGTATTGCAGGTTCAGCATGCTCGGCTGTATCTTTTTCCTGAAAAGGGATCCCCAAGTGTTCGGAGTCTTCTTCTTGCGTTATACCATCATCTTCGTGGTTTTCAGTTTGGAGATGCTCGTTAGAATGTTCGGGTTCTTGCATGTAGCTATCGAGATCATCCTCTGTCATAATATTTCCTAGTAACTCTTTCGGTATATTTGTTGATTTCAGACCAACTTTGGGTACTCCTCCATATAAAGCCTTTCTGGTTTCATATGATGATGATAACTTTTGCTTGAGACAATTTGCACTTACAACTTAATACATAGCTTAAATAATGTCACACACTTCACAGATACAGGAATTTTTCGTTACAAATAAACATACGATCAAACGCCATAATTTCCAGAAAGGGCGCACGCGTTATATGCCGACCAGCGGCACGATATATCGTTATTTACTATTTGCCTGTTTTAAAGAACGGCATTTAGTAATAGCCTAGGTATATAGCAAAATCGGATAGATTTATTCTCGTTTTGCTATCTGCCCCGTCACTTAGTAAATTACCAGGCATATAGTTATTTGCCGGATTTGACTATCTGCCTGCCACATATATAAGAGCTGCGTGAGTGCATAAGCCTACGTTTTCGAATACATTTTTTTCCTTGAATGCCCAGTGATGGCGCTTTATATGACAAATTTATTCTGCCATTAGCGCAGCGTGGATACATGGATATCGCTCACGCTCTTTATTTTGCGGGCCCGGCTTCGAATATAACTACTGGATATTTAAAAAAATTAATTAACAATTTATAAAGTGTAATACATTATTTATATAAGCAACTTCTATTAATATCAAATATGAACATTTCTAACGGTCTGATAATGTTATTCATCTTTCTTGATTTTATTAGAGATTTCACCCAAAAAATTGTACATAAATGAAAACATTTATTATAAAGAGTGATTGTAAATAATTTTGAAATAAGCAATTCCAAATAAACAATAATTCTTGTATAGAGTTATATGCAAGTGTAACTCGACGAATACTCATAAACGTTGCAGGGGAAGCTCTGCTAACATCAGAACCGGTGTGGGTGGAATTCGATTGTTACCTGGGACAAGGTCTCTTACGGTGCCTTGAAATATCCGCTGTTGACTGAATCCTATGGAATAGAATTGAAGTGAGGTTTATCCCTGACACAAGGGGTAAATTCTGGCCAATGGCAAACTGCATGCCACCAGGTAGTTGTGTTCTAGAAGCTATTCGGATCACCCTATGACTTATCTGCAGCAAATGCTGCGACCTGAAGAAGCTCCAAAGCCATTACGCGTAATGAGTGTTGAATCGAAAACACAGCCTCTCACGCTCAAGACAACTTTACCGAATCGAGTACATACTGGGAATCTATAACGTGTAGACTTAAGAACAAAGTTCTGTCAAGGGCCCACCTATAATATGTCAAGCCTATAATATAGTGACAAAACCATTAAAAAAACCAAGTCTCGCCACGTTTGAGGTTGAATTCGATCGGGTCATCAACGTTTCATGTTGGGGGATTGTCCGAAGCTGAACGAGGTACCATCTCTCGGAGAGGGTGCCGGCGGGTGAGCGCGTTTCAGCTCCGGCACTAGCCTGGAGAGCGTGTAGAGGATGGATAGGCAATGCACGCTAATTGAGCATATCTCAATTTGTGTCTTAGAGATAAAACGGGACGGAACACCCCCGTTTGTACGGATTTTTCAGTCAAAGACCTAAAACTTCAACTACGGCTTACTTTAAAGTATTAGGTAGTAAGCTATAATTAGAATGCAACCAAACATTCACAATTCGATGTCCCATCCGTGGCTTAGACGACTGGCCAGATTTTTTTCCTGTGTTTTGGTAGCTCATGGTAATGATTAAGCTAAGTTGAGCAAAGTAAGCCAAGAAACTACCTTACTGCCATGCAGTAAGCTATGTCAATTGATATAAATAATGATATAACTAAAGGTACATTCAAATCTCAATTTCAAGTTTGGTGGCTCCAATGTACTTTGATGTTTGTACTTATGAAGCCTTTCTTATTAAGAAAACATTATTAAAGTTTTCTCTTGTTAAGCGATATTGTACAACTTCTTTTAAAGTAACTGACAACTCACAATTCGGCTATTATTCTGCCATGGTAATCCCAAGTCTGGTTAAGTAGTATTTAAGGAGTCGAGGTGGTGGAACATTGCTCGAATTTCATGGTACTGTTTAGTATGATCATTTGACCGATCCTGTTAGATTGTAGGAGAAAGAGAAGGAATTCCACCCCCCCCCCCTCCCAGTAGGGATTTTTTTTTATGCCAAACATCGCAATTATACGGCGTCTACGGTTTTGCCTGGTTAACCTAGAAGATTTTAATTATTTACCGTTATGAAAAATGACTTTCTAGGCTGTGGATCGTCGACATTTCAAACATTTTACTGTAAGAATTAACCATGTAATTATCAATTAAAATAACTAATGGTAATAACCAACAATAATAAATAATATGTTTTTCATTAAGCCATGCGACAAACCGACAAATGTGAATTCATTAATGCAGTCTAAATTGTTGCAATTCTAATTCAGTAATAATAAAAGTAAATTTCTTTAAGTAAAGTATAACATAATTTCACGAGCAAGCTTTATCTTAATTTAATTAGTTTCAGTATTTATTTTTCACAATAAAATTTCGCTTTACGCTTCGGTACTTAATATAATTGCTATACGTTTAGAAACCTTAGTTCGATAGTTTTGATTTTGTACTTTGTAACCAAAGTTATTTAATAGCTTAAGAGTTCCGATTTTATTAGCTAGCTCCTACAACCAATTTGTTTTCATAAACTCCAGTTTAAATAGCTATTTATAAGCAAGTTAAGTTTATCTTAATTAAAACTTTACCGATATTAATAGAAATTTCTCAAAGTGGGTAATAGGTAGTTGATACAAATGACGTTTCATCTTAAAGCACATGGGACTTGGTTGGCTTCAAACCACATAAACATATTGTTTTAATCACTTCGAATGTATTATTACAATGGATGTATTATGTTATGTTTATTATTAAATACGCTAATGGTGATATATAAATGTAATTGCATATCCTTGGTATATAATAAATATATGTATCTAGATGTTGTACACTGCCTTCCGAATAATACCCACTTTTCTTGTTGTATATCTTTTACTTATTTAAAGAATACATCCTTTTTTAATATATATACGTATATATCTAGCATCATATTTTGTTTTTAGGTTGGCTAACTACTTAGTGTTTTCAACTTTCATACACAGAAACAGATATACGTGTTAACAAGTCATTTGAAAAACTGCAGTTTATCGTAGAACAAAAGCAATTTTATGTATTTGGTCCCAGATCAACTAAAAGCAAAGTCTTGTTGTAACTTTATTTTATGATATATGACCAGTTCCTTGTTTCTCATCTTTTATTCAATTTGTCCCATAAAGTGTTATTTATGAGAATGTAAATCATATCTGAAGGATCCATATACATACCCAGTGGGTAGAAGCTGCTAAGAGTCGCAAGTGTCGCCGAACTGTCATGCCCAAGCAACAAACCTGAACGTTCCTATATATTACAGCGGATTTATATAGGACTGTACGTTAGTCTTTAGAGAAAATGATTTATTTACAATATACACAGTTAGGCCACCTGATACATCCATAAAATTGCATTAAATGAATACTTATTAGCTATAACGAAACGATTATGTCCAATAGATAATACTGTACTTATGCACCTTACCACATATGTTATAGTTATATAAAATTTCGAAATACCCAAAAAAATGTTGAAACATGAAACATGGTGTATTACTCCTGTAAAACTGATATATTTAATTAGATATGTCTGTTAAAAACATTTATTCTACTGCTGGGAGCAAAATAAAATTTAAATAAAAATCAAATAAAGTAAGGAAAACGAAAGTAAAAAGTAGAGAAAATTTAAGGGAATGGATGTATATGATATACTTAGTGAAATTTTGTTAGGCAACTTCAAGTGAACGAAGAAAAGTGGAACGTTAATATAATCGGTAGTAAAAATTTAAAAAAATGCGAAAAAGACGTTGAAAATGCCAAATTTTACAAATTGGTAAAGTTCTTCTTTGGAAATTTAAAAGATAAAGAAAGATATAAAATTTATTTAAAATTATTAAAATAATGAAATAAAAAACTGAATAACAGATTTTGAATGACTAGTTCAATTTCTAAATGAAAGTGAATAATGTTGACTACACTCGATGCGACTACTA
Organism: Agrypnus murinus; assembly: GCA_929113105.1. NCBI lineage: Eukaryota > Metazoa > Arthropoda > Insecta > Coleoptera > Elateridae > Agrypnus > Agrypnus murinus. The sequence goes on along the minus strand of OV816024.1, from coordinate 183,223,762 downwards.
TTATAAGTCCAAAATTATGAAATTAAAAATCAGATTAAGAAATTGAGAAAATAACGAATTAGAGATGAAACGGAAATGGATTATAAAGTATAATAAAAATTGTGGTAATATTTAATTAGGAATGAAAAATTAGTGATGCCCACGGGACTAGCGAGACGAGACTTTTGTTAACTCTCGTCTCGTCTCGCACAAAATAAAACGAATCTTGTTTCGAATCTCGTCTCGCACCAAAAAATCTCGTCTCGTCTCGAATCTCTCGAGTCTTGCAAGTCTAGCACTTCTTTGGAAGATATATCAGAATTTAAACAAAAAATCAAAAAAGAATATAATATCTAATTAATAATTAAATACAGTAAATTATTGTGTTTATTTATAACAGTTAAATCTTTTAAACGTTTTATACTATCTTCTTCGCAATTTGTTATTGAAAAATAGTCTTCAAATTTACTTTTTCTCTTAGATAAAGTCTTGATAGTTGTTGCAGAACTAGTTGAAATTTCACTCTTATTTTCATATTCAGGAGTAAATAATTCGTCACTTCAACTAGAAAAATCACTACTGGATGCTGAATTTTTCTCTTGTTCTTTAATGTTTTTTCGTTTTCGTTTTGAAAAATTATGACTCATTTTAAACAAGCGTAATTTTAATACACACCTATTACCAATGTTAAACTCAAAATTTATAATCTGTTTTAAATCTAAACTACTACTAACCTTAATATTTCCAAATCAGAGCAAAACTAATTTTAAAGTTAATAGATTTAAAAAACTACCACTATTTAAGTAAGTTAAGTTAACTAGTTAAGTTTACCGTGAGCATACAACAAAAGTTGAATGTCCAAAAGACAAAACTTTATATTACACTAAAATCACAGAGCCAAGAAAACTTTAAATCATAATTTAATAACTTTTTATTTAATTCATTTATTCGAGGTATTTAGTTTCCTTTTTTAACATCTCATAACTCTTCTTTTATTATCAATCGTTTCTTTAAACAGACCTCAGAAAAAACAATTCGGTGCCAGTTTTTGGCTGTTTATACATGTAAACATTTATTAATCCTTTATTTTATTACACTATACAGAAACGGTTAACAAAACAAAACCCATAAACGCATATAAAAAAATGTTTTCACTATAACGAAATAATATACGTGATATTTGTGAATTCTGATATTTTATACTTTATTATTTTATCTTTGATTTTATATAATAGAACTGCAACGTAGACCGCAGCAAAGTAAATTATAAAATTTATGGATAAACAGTAGAGTATTGTATTGTATAAGTACTCGGATTTCTAATAAACCATAACATGATTTAACTTGTTAAAGAAATAATTTCCATAGCGCGAACCTTTTGCGAGATTTCTCGCGCGTGATACGAGACGATATTTAAAAAATCTCGTCTCGTCCCGCAAGCAAAAAGTACGTACACTCTCGTCTCGTATATCGTCTCGCAAACGAGACGATATTTGCGAGATTCTCGTAAACGAGACTTATCGTAGGCATCAGTATGAAAAATGATTATTTTGTAAGGTAATTTTTTATAAGAAATAAATTTTGAAATTATCCGATTAAAAACTTACTTAAATAAAACAATAAAAATGTAAATAATGAAATTAATTGATTATGATAGAAAAATAGGAATAAATTAATTTTTTTAATGAGAAACAAATGATAAGGTGGAATTTAGATGAATGAAATGTAGGGGTAGAGGGGGAACAGTGTTACACAATATAATTATAATTGTGTTAGATATAATTAAGAACCAAATAAAAATTTTAAAATTATCTTCCTAGTTTAAGAGTTACGAATTTTGTTTCAACTTTTGCATTTAAATTGCTTTGATTATTTCAACTTTTAGAGAAATTAAGATTTATTCAACTTGGTGCTCTGTGTAACACTGTATCCTAATAGTGGGGTACAGAGTTACAAGGGAAGGTTAACAATGTTAATGTTAATCAAACAACTTAAAATTATTATATTCTTGCGTTGTACGCAGCAATTTATAAGTTGGATTAACTTTTGTATTCGTTTTACGTGTAATTTCCGTAATTGACAAAATTCTGTGTTTTATTGTAGCCTCGTCTAGTATTACCACAAAGTTTCCAACATCGATATCATTTGAATGGAATAACGTATATTTGTCACTTAGATGCAACTTGGACTGATCACTGTCTGCATAAGTGTTACATAAGTAATGTTACACCGAACCCCACTATCCACTGTAACACTGTATCCCAATCATCAAAAATCTATACTCGAATAGTTAATAAGGGCACAAACAGTTTTGAGGTTAAGTTCTTGCTTCCCCGGCGTAAATAAGCTTACAAACTACTTATAAATAAATTTTTAGTAATCTAGCTTTAATTAATTTAATCCTGTAAATTGTATTTTACTTGAAATAATTACTTTTGATATTAAAACATATACATACATTAATTTCTTGAAAATCCATCAGTGAATATTAACCAAAATGCACCTACACTTGGATAACACCAAAGTACTTTTAACATGAAAATATGAACAATGTTTAATAAAAAGCAAACTTAAAAACATTAAGTGTAACACTGTAGTACGTATAACAATGTTCCCCTTTTTCTCCTAATTTAAAATTATGTATGTAGAGTTTAATAACTTACTAGTAGCTTAGAAACATATTAATTTGAATAGATTACAAAGTTCACTTTTAGCAAATGAAGAAAATATTAAAATTAATTTATTCTGTTTAATTCACAGAATAACAAAAAAGAAGCAAAATAGAAGATAAAACCACAGATATGATTTATTTAGAAATTACTTATATTTGTAAATATGAAAAATTATAATTGTAGATACTGTGTTAGAAAATTAAAAATTCAATTGATCGTAATAATAACCATAATAACCAATTACAATATTTTGGATTTTTTAAATAAAAATAAGAAGTACTAGTGTTTAAAAGTAAAATTGTCTACAAGTTTATTTTAAAGAGGTCGGGATAAATGGTGAATAGTTAAAAAACTGGGTTTTTATAATTATGCTGTTTATTAAAATAAATCTAACCTTTAGTTAAGTAAAAGTTTAGTTCCCTTACAGAAGTTGTTCAATCATAAAGATTTAATGATATGTAATAGTTGAATGTTAATTCTCTTATTTCATTTATGTAAAAGTAAAGTGTAAAAAAATTCAGTCAATTTAACTCAAGTTGAATCGCGGTTCATTAAGGTTAATTAGGGTTTTAATTGTTATTTATCAAAGATTGTTCCAACTTGATTATTACTTATTATTCATTATTTATGTCAAACTTAGAACTCATGTCATTAATTTTTTAACTAAATCTTTAACTAAATTATTTAAAAATAATGTACTTGCTATAGGTGAAAATAGCAGAAGTTATGTTAAAAGTATGCTAAAAATGAAGAGTAAACGTATCCAATTTATTACAATAAATCTGCGTAAATATTAAAAATATATCTTCGAAATATATATAAAATACCGTATATTAACCGTAGATAATGAATGTAGTATAATATTATACCAATTTAAAAAGGGAGAATTTAACCCTTCTATAACGATAAGAGCATAAGTGATTTGATCACATATTAAAAAAGTTGATTTGGATGGAATCGAAATTCTATATGGAATATTTGTTTGGATCCTGGTGTTTCTCGTAGTTAAATACATCTATATATATGAAAGGGAAAGATTGTCTGTCTGTATATATGTATGTATGCGATTTTCTCCGCAACCACTGGACCGATTTGGATGAAAGGTCTTGGCCCAGAATAGAAAATAAGACCAAATTGGACTCTGATCGGCCATCGTGGTCCGAAATAACAGCGAAAAACCCATATATGGAAGTTAAAAATGGGTACTGAGATTGATGTGAATAGATATGTTGTCAATTGTCAAATTTGGTAATTTGACAATTACAAAAAGTAAAAACATGTAATTTCAATAAAGCGTAGCAAAGCGCGCCGGGTATTTGCTATGTAGTTATGAAATATGTAATCAAGGTACTGAAATTATATATGTAATGGTTTTAATTAAATTTTTTATTAAAGTGATTACACAGTTAAATACTCTGACAATAGTTGCAAATAAATAGTGAAAAATTAATACAAAAAGGACTGTTTCGACTAAGAACAAAGGTTGGAAATTATTTTTCCTTGTATTTCATTTGAAAGGTTGCTGAACAGAAGCTTGGACATTGTGGAGTGAAAATTAATTAACTAACAATTTGGTCAATTGAATTTGTTTATTAATTTTAAATTAATAGTTATTTAGTTTTAAATTTATCTTTAACCTTTAGAATTAAGTAGTTTTACTCTTTCAGTTACTCTTTAGAAGTTATGTTTGGCGCCCAAGTTATTTGTTTAAAACCCTTCGGTGGGCGCGCCTGCGGCAGAAAGCCGCAAATCAACTTTTTTTAATTCTACTTTTCATACTTTTTAACTTATAAGCTTATGCGCCTAGGTATTCGTTCTCGAGACTATTCACCCCCATTCCCCATATAGCTACCGTGCCGCGCTAACGGGGTGCAGCCATAATTGGCGTTTATTCAGAAGACTGTCTAGTTTGCGGTGCTGTTGCCGCGACGCGCCTTGTCAATGTAAGTATATTTTTTGCTTTGTCATTTTTTTTATAAATTATCAGTTTTGTGAGAATTTAGTATTATTACGTTCAAAACGTTTTTATATGTGTCTGTATGCTTTTATGCCTGCAGCTACAGTATAATATATTTTTTTTGTAGGTCGCACAAAAAATTATCCAGCGAGGAATTGGAGCGAGCATTAGAACAAGTTGTTCAGGAATTAGAAGAGGAAAGATCATTGGTTTCAGCAGATCAGCAAGACGTTAGTGACTTTCCTGATGATGAACTTGATAGCGATGAGTCAGAAACAGAGGAGGAATCAATTGAGAGAGACGACCATAACAGTGATTCCGAACAATCTGAAGACGAGTTGGAACAACCTGGAGTAAGTGACCTAGGTGACCAAGTTTCGGAGAATTATCGTTTCTTTATTGGAAAAGATGGCGAAACGCTCTGGATTAGTAAACCTCTTTCTTCCGGCAAAATAAAAGCAAAGAATATTATTAAAATCTTACCGGGTCTAAAAACAAGTGCCAAGAATGCAAAAAAACCAATTGAGGCATTTAATTTGTTTATAACTGATCACATGATTGATGATATTGTTAGTAACACCAACATTTATATTGACAATAAAAGAAATACTGTGCAATATGCAAGAGACAGAGATTGTAAAAACACATCAAAAACCGAAATCAAAGCTCTCTTAGGTGCACTAATTTTAATTGGAATAAAAAAGGGTTCTCACGCAAATTGTTTGGAGCTCTGGGATGCAGATGGTTCAGGAATGATTCTCCTACGGGCGCTGTTCAGCTATAAACGCTTTCGGTTTTTGCTTCGTTGCATCAGATTTGATAATATCCATACCCGTGACGAAAGAAAGCAACATGACAAACTTGCTCCAATACGTGATTTTCACGAAACATTTATTCGTAATTGCATCGCCCATTATAACCCAAGTGAGTTTGCAACAATCGACGAAATGCTTCACCCTTTTAGAGGTCGTTGTTCATTTGTGCAGTACATACCAAATAAACCTGCGAAATATGGTATAAAACTGTATGCACTTTGCGACGCAAAAACTTCCTACACCCAAAATTTTGAAATTTATTGCGGTAAACAAGTTCCAGGACCCTATGTCAAATCTAATAAACCTGATGATATTGTGAAGAGATTAGTCACTCCAATCGAAAATACAAAAAGAAATCTAACTACCGACAATTATTATAGCAGCTATTCTTTAGCTGGATATTTCCTTACTAAAAAAATTACTTTTTTGGGTACTATGAAAAAAAATAAAAAGGAAATTCCCGTCGAATTTTTACCTAACAAAACTAGAACAGTAAACACGCATGTTTTTGGTTTCCAAGAAGAATATTGTTTAGTGTCAACAGTCCAAAAAAAAAATAAGGCTGTGCTACTCTTGTCAACTATGCACGACACATCCGAAGTAGATGAAGATTCTAACAAAACTTTAGTGAATTTAGACTACAATGCTACAAAAGGAGGGGTTGACACGGTAGACCAAATGTGTGCGGCATACAGTACTTCTAGAATTACAAGAAGGTGGCCCCTTGCTGTTTTTTATAGGCATCTGGATATAGCTGGAATAAATGCTCGTGTTATATTTAAATTTAATAATTTTGAAAACAAAGACAGAAGACGTGTTTTTTTGAAGAAACTGTCTTTGGAACTCATGCAGGAACATTTGAAAAAAAGAGCTCTAATTCAAACACTTCCTAAAGATATTTATCACTTTTTGTCCAAATATAGGGATGAAGAAGAGCCTGTTAGAAATCCTGTAAAGTATGGTATTTGTTTCGTGTGTGGCACTCATAAAAATAACAGAACAAAATCCGTCTGTGAATCATGTGGAAAAAATGTTTGCAAAAGGCACAGTTCTATAACCATAAATTGTCTAGAGTGTGATGAAAAGTGTGACCAGAACGAGATGGAAGTAGAGTAAACAGTTTTCATTTATTAAGTGTTCAACAATGTTATTTTTTTAATTTTCTAAAAGTTGTAACTAAGTTATCATAGATTTATTATTTTCTTGTTTTTTTCTTAATACATTTTATTATAATTTGATAAACTACTATAGTTTTATGTAACATTTAATACATTAAATAAAAAATATAATCATCTGTTTTGTAAGATTTTGTCGTCAAAATTAGAAATTTTCACACACGGTGTAAATGCCGCAGCGCGACCGCTTATGAAGCACTGGAAGGCGCGCCCACCGGAGGGTTAATTTTGAAGTTAGGTAAGGGCTTTCGTAACTTATTTGCACGAGTCATGCTTATTTAATCTCTTTAGAGATCATTTAAGAAATATATGAAAAGGGAAACTGAAGTTTATTTCTTGACATAATTAAAATTATTAATTATCATTATTATCATTTTATCTTAAATTAAAAAACTAAAATTGATTTAATTTCTATAGCTAATGGCTTTTACTCGCACCAAGAATTATATTAAAAAAAATTAAATAATTTTATTTTTATTAATTATCCGATATTACAGCATTTATTTATTATCATTAGAATGAGTGACAATTAAATAATTGGATTAATGATGATAGCAGGTAGGTTAATAAATGTATTCTTTAATTTACTATACATTATTGTTATATAATTTAATTCTTTACTGATTTTAAGTTTATTTTCATATAAAGGCGTTCGTTAGCTAAACCAATTAGATTATTTTATACTAGTGAAACTGTTAGTATGACTACTTTATTTTGTATGAAACGTATTAATTGCTTAAATTTTTATATATACCTATACTACCGAATTTCAGACTAATTTGTTTTTGTTGTATTATAAAAATCAGTTTCCTGCAATAAACGCCACTTCATGTTCATCCCAAAATAATAATTATATGTACTTATATAAAAATGATAATTCGTACCGCAGACTAAACAGAAACTTCAGGATAATTGTTATCAATTTCGTACCATAAATGAGATGGTATTAAACACAAATAAAGCACAAAAATAAAACACATAACTAATTAAATAAAACGATGCAAGGAACTTAAATTACAACAAAAAACATGTTCAAAGTCTGCCTTGTGCTTCCAAACAAGCCTCAGCTCTTCTAATCGAATTACTAACAACCCTATGGAACATATATGGATGATTTTTATAAAGATTTTATTAATAAATATTATTTTATTTCATTAATTTTTGGAAATTTTATTAATTAATTGATTATGGGTGCGCTTTGAATTCGTAAAAGAAATCAGAGTTTTCACGTATATAGATAACAGCCTTCTAACTTGAGTTCACATTATTGGATCTTTTTTGCTAATGGAACATTTCTGCAAATTAACACGAGGAAAGGGAATTTTACCACAGCATATAGCAATTGAAAGAGAATTGTGATAACCATCCCTCTTTAATATTTCTAAGATCAGTATGTTATTAGTTATTATTTTTCATTTGCTTGTAACTTTGTCCAGACTTTTCTGAATTATTTTCTTTGCTTCTTAAAGTCTTTTATACGATGCACCTGCATCAAACATCTCACATTCAGCTATTTTTCGTAAAACTTTATTTTCTTCTTGTATGCGTTGTATGACATGCTCTGAATAGCTATACAACTAACTTATTGTATAAAGTTATGAATATTACTTTTCAAGAATTTTCCTAATTTATTTTCATAATTAATACAAACAAACTACTAAAGTTGCAGCATATACATTGCTGTTATTATGTAATGGAATATTGTTTCGTTATGGTTTTCCCTACTATTTCTAGTATGCCCTATCTTCACGGCTAACTGATTTTGTCATAAACTTTATGTTTCGTCGTTTGGTGCATAGATTTCTCTTAGTGCATAGGTTTATCTCGCTCAGAAATGTTTAGTTCTACAGTAACCAATGGCTTAAATGTTTTATGCAAGTTTCGCTTTGCCTGACTATAAAATTGTTCAACTTAAGATGCAGCCTGTCAAAACAAATCCAGTGTTTTGTCGCTCACAATATATCGTTTGTTTTAATGGACTGCATCTGAAGTTTGAGCAAATTTTAGTTCAAATTTTAGTACTTTCCCAATAACTGTTAAAGTATCTGTAAGTACTTTGTATTACTTCTAGCGCCTTACGTTTCTATTTCTATGTATGACAAAAATGAGCCCGAATACCTATTCATAAACCAAGTCCCCTTTCGTAATGAATATAATGCTTCCATTTTAATACTTAGTTATTTATATTTAATTATAAGTGTTAGAAGTGTGTTTTTCAAGAAAGTGGAAAGCAACTGTAATAAAGTGCTATTTATAACATTAAAATCAGTGTTATAACCGATATAATAATATAATAATGTAAAATTATTATCAATATACAATATCAAGATAAAAAAAAATATATCAATATACATTCTTTTATGTATCCAGATACAGATTGAGATGCTATCAGAAAAAGATACCTACATACAAGTATCTTGATCCAAATACAAAACCTAACACAAAATTTACTGGAAATAAAATCTGAAGCTCCCAGACAAAATTTGATGCCGTTCATTTTAATTAATAGTCGGTTTCACGTATAAAAACGAATTTTACACAATGTGTAAGTTAAATATTTGTTTATAATAGTAAATTAACTTTCGAAGACCTAACGAGCTTGTTATCCGTGCAAGCACGTAGGGTTCGTGTAACGGTCGAGCATTGTACAATAGTTTATAGTATTCTGAATTGTAAATCTTAATATAAATATCTTAATATTTTAATAAATGAATAATTCTTACATTTACTGAAGCAGTACGACACAATACGTAAGATATACATGAATGTTTTAAATAAATATTTATGTTGCTATGGTATTGATGATAAAGAGCCCGTAATAATTTCATAACGGGCTAGCGCGTAAAAATAATCTTTACCCCTTGAGACAAAGCTCTATAAACAGCTGTTTAGGAGTCAGTATAGCATAAAAGTAATTTAAAGTTATGTTTTTTAGTCAATATTAACGGATTAGAACTAAAAATTAGCACTAAATTTGTAATTATAATTAATCACAGATCATGATTTTCAATTTTCAAATTATATTTTAAATAGTGTGCTATAGCTAATTACTGCAAACAAATTTAAGTGATCTATCACATGTATTAATTATAAGTAATAGTTAATAGCTTCCGAACAAGAAAGGGTACGGAAGGCCAATAAAAGCTACATATGTTGTTGACCATTTTATGTCAGAAGGGTTGTCAAGAAGAACAATCTAAATATTATCATAGGAGGTAGTGTAGTTAGGAAAAGTGGATGATCTGGTCGCCAGGCAACAACAATGACGAAAAAGAACAAAAGGATTCGACGGTCAATTTAATAGTACGAGCTAGCGTTCCCTTTCTTGCTTACTTGCTTTGCCCACACTATTTGAAAATTGAAAACCACCACTATTTGGAAATTGAACTTCTGTGATTAACTACAATTCAAGAGAATAGTTTAATTATAAAATTTTAATTTTGGAGATTAAAGATAAGAGTTTTCCTTTCTCTGAAGTTTTAAAGGTTGAACTTATTTCTAGCAAAATTAGTGTGGATTTTTAGTTGTAACTCTTTATACTATATTTAAAAGTGACATTCTTGACCTATAGTTTCCATTTTTAAATTTCTTTTTAAAATCTTCTAAGCAGCTGGACGTGAATAGTAAAAGCACATTTATTCATTCTTAAGAATTTTTTCATAATATATAGAATAATAAAATGTAAAACTAAAAGTCTATTAATGACATACATACTCAAACATAATACATAAACAGCTTTATGCTAATACGCCACACCGGTTTAGTATTACGTTTTGAATTGATTGTTAAAGTTGTTTATCAATTAGATAACTATTAACAGGCCTTGTCAGTATGGAATACTCAACGATAATTAATAGATGATTTATGCGAAATAGAATTGTTTTTTTGTATATTAATTAGTAATTTTAAACAAATTATTATTAATAACTGCAGTAATAAGAGTAAGAAATTTAGTTTTTTCAAATAGTGCAATTTTAATGGATGCATATTTATTGCTTCTTAATATTAATTGCAATTTATCGAGACAACTATTCTATACATATATGTAAGAAGTTTCTCTATTTTTAATTTATTAGTTTATCATCTATTATTCAGAGTTGTTTTAATATTTTGAGTTGCCAATAGCTATATTTTATATTTATGTACCTTAGCGACGTTTTTGTTTATATTTATATTACCTTTTTGATAATAACAGCTCGCTGTGGAAACAATTCTTAGGTAGATTAAAATAAAATTGTGAAACTATTTACTAATCAGTTTTATTTATTTATAATTATGTAGTTTCCCCAAATATGACTAAAGACAATAAACAATTTTATTAAGATACTTCTTAGTTCTTTCATAAAGACGTACAAAGTCATTGTTTACTTTCATTATCAAAATCATTGTTTTAGGTGATACAGTAGTTACTATAGTGATTATTGTATCTGTAACTTTTATGTGTACTTTAGAGCAAAAAATCATTATCAAATTACCACAATTTATACAAACACATCAAGCAGGCACTCCTGTTTTGATTCATTTTGTAATTTCTTATTAAAACTAAAAACATTGGTAAATATTTACTTTAATAGTAATATATGTACTATAATTAATAACAATATTCTCAATTTTGTAACCGTATTTATCCAGCAATACAGGTCGAAATTTATTGACTATCGATAACGTATATATTTACTTATTAGAGATAGAAGCAAATAGCTCTTAGGGTACCTTACTTTTCCTTTATTAGTATTGGTTATAACTAACATCAATTCTCAATGTAACCCGAATTTTCTAAAAAATTAGGAATAAAAGTCTTTTAAAAAATATTTACTTTAAAGATGAGTCATCAAAGAGAGTTTATTAAATTATTTGATCAGAACGAATGATGGATTTTTTCCAAACTTTTTCTGAATGAGCACTTGCTATATCCTACGACCTTTAAAAGTAGGACCCTACTGCTCCAGTTATTTACAAGCTCATCGGGGACTTTATAGAATATTAGATGATGGTAATACATTTTTATACAATAATTTGCTTAAGTGAATATAAATTGGGTCGTGCTTATAAGGCTTATGCGTTTACTGCACGTAATGAATTTAATTTATCTTTATCTTGTGTAGCGATTCATAGTAATTCATTTTCAAAATGTAATTATTCATTATTGACATTTTTATAAATGATTTGGTAAATATGGTTTTAATATAAAAAATTTCAGGCATAAGCAGCCAGAAACGAACAGAACAGAAGAGCGCACTGAAACATAAAAATTCAACTTATTTATTATTATTCAGTATGTACAACAAAGGACTTATCAACCTTAATGTCTCTAATAACATAACACTAGTAATTCGTGCGCAAAAAAAATTAAATTGATCCATATAATAAACAAAAATAAGTTAAATCACATTAGTTGTAATAAATGGACTTGACTTATTTCACTATACTGCTCTTACAAATTCGGAGGAGTATTTTGAGATTCCCACTTAAAAAAATTGTTTACTGATTAGCTACTTCCGAGACAAGTTTACACTGCGAAAACTATCGTATTCGCAACCAGATCTCCAGTACTTATGTTGACATCGACATGCGTGACATCTGATAGATGTCGATTCTGGTGGTTTAACAACTGGGCGGCTAAATGACGCGATCGTTTTTGGTAAATTTCAATTTGGAACTTCTAGCGGCAACCTTGAAAATTGTTCTAGTATAATTCTGTCATATTTTTCTATTCCTCCAAATTTACGAGCCCAGTATAGTTACATATATTGAAAAAGTGATACGTGTGTACATAAGTAACTTAATAACTATTACATTTTAGTTGCATCCATTTTTAAAGTTCTGAATACACCTTTCACGCCTAAAGCTTCGTTTAAATTTGTTTATTATCTACAAACAGAACTTTAAGAGCGAACACGAAGGTCTTCGCACTCATTTAATGAATTTTAGAACGTTATCAAGTTACTCGTTTCATTTGAAATCGAGATATCGTGGTTTTAGAATTTTAGCTATACGTGACCAAATTCTGTTCCAAGATCCAATTACTGAACGCGGTTTTAATAAAAAGGCAGAAAACAATATTTCAGTGATCTCATGTATTTGCTATTTAACACTTAATTGTATTCATCAAATCCACATATTGAAATCAAGAAAAATGTTATGTTGTTATGTTATGAAATTTGTTTAACAGGTTGTCCCACCAACATTTGGATGAGGTTTAATTGAGAACCACGTAACATTAAATTTTCTGTACACACAAAAGCCCCACGATCAGGTGTCAATGAAAAGTAAAAGTTTTTTACTCTACATTATTGTGAATACACAAAAGGTACGCCGCGCGATAGACGTCACTAAAACCTCTATAAAATTCAGATTACTTAATACCTACTATAAAGCTCATAAATGCGATACTTACGTTACTTTTTAATGCTCCGACTGAGAACATCTTAAATACAAATTATAATTCGGGCGTAGGTCTGATTTCCAAGCTTACTAATTATAAAGAGGAACAAGGGTGCTATAGACATAATAAAACAAAAGGTGAGCGCCATTTGATTGCAAGTCACTAGTTGTAACTTCAGCATTTGCAACCAAAAAGAAATGCTGAATGTATTGATAAAATTCAATAACTAATCATTATTAGTTGAATAGTTGTTAGGTAGGATTATTTATTTCAATAACTTTTGCAAGTAAATGGCCCTTCCCCCAGTTTATTTGTAAATAAAATATGTGGTGTCTCGAAAGACAATATTAATGGTTTTGTTAAATATGCGCTAATAAGAATTGTTATTGAAGGAAAAATACATACTTACATTTACAGGTAATAAACATTAAAGAGAAGAATGGTACAGGTAATTTTACGTAAACTTACACTAATCAAACAAGTTTTAAACATAAGTTCGTTAACCAAAACGACAAGCATTAAAATTCAATTCAAGATTGAATTTTCCTCACAACTTTTTTTTAAATCCGGTAAACTGAATTAACACCGAAGATTTAAACGGTAAACTGAAGCAAGTAAGCTTCCTGTACTGTACTAAAACAAAACGGTATTAACACAAGTAATTAATGCTTTGTTCCATACATAACACTTATAATTTTAGGAACACCAACTATCATAAAAATTTCGCCGGGGGCTTCTCCAAGGAAAAGCCCCTGTACTCGACTCTCTAAGTGAAGCTTCAATCTAGACTGTATAAGGCCAGTGGCGTAACTATCATGTGTCAGTTCGGGGCAAAGCCCGGGGCCCGACGACTTTGAGGGGCCCATTGTGATACCTGAAAAGGCTAGTAAAAGAGACTTTTAAAATAAAAAATGAGTATTTGTTGTACCGAAGTATTTGTTGTTAAGTTGATATATTTATTATTTATCATTCCTGTATAAGAGTAATTGTTTTAATGATTTATTTTTAATCTTGTTTTTACTTTTATTTTTGTGTTACTGGATTACTGACTAAGTTATGTTTCTTATTCTTAGGATGAATTTCACAAAATGTAGCGAATAGAAAGTCATACTATATGATTTTATTTGTTAAATCGTAAGCTAGCATAGTTTAGTTACTAACCGAGACCTTTTGGTTACCAGACACCGTGAAACTGATCCTCATTAATTAAGCTAGTTAGTTAAACAATTAAAGACAGTTAAACAAATATGTATCTATTCGTTCGCTCTGTCACAATCAACAGTATAACAACGTAATATTTTTCTTTTTCCCCTTACGTAAGTCGTTTACTATTTTGGCGACACAACTGCAATCGAAAATAAAATATGCAAGGTACTGGTTGCTAGATACAAAAGTTTCACTGACCTGGCCAGAACAAAAAAGTAAATTATATCTTTATATTTGTATGCGGAGAAATCCGTTATTTGCCAGACTGGGTGGATTAGTGGTTTGCGTGGTTGCTTCATAATCCAAGGGTCGCAGGTTCACTCCCCGGCAGGGCTGATAATTTTTCACAGCGGAGGAAAATTAAAAACATGCCTTCTCGGATAGGAAGTCAAACTCTAGGTCCCGGGTCAATGGAATGTTTGGCACGATAAAAATCTCTACTGGAGGTGGAATTCCCCAGATTCGGCTAAATTTTAGTAGGGTCGGCCAAATGATTATAGCAATGGGTGCCATGAGGTACGAATGATGCTACGCCATCCTGATTCCTCGTCCAGAAATAAATTAAAATAAGATTCGTTATTTGAAAATATTGACGGGTAGCGAGATGGTTTCTATGGTTCTCACAACCACCTCATCGCTTTCAGCCGCGATTTGCGTTTCAAATAATTTTTTTCTTTATTATTAATTAAATATTAGGGGAGAAGGAAAAGATTAATATATTACACGATGCGTAAGTCTTTTATTCGCCTGGGAGACCTTTACGGACCTCAGCTATCCGCTTCGGTCCTTAAAGTTTCTCCTTAGTAGAAGAGTTTACTTATGCATTTCGCAATGTAAATAACTTTTGGTAGTTTTAACTAATGCTTAGCTGCACATTAATTTAATAATATTAATAATTTGGTTCTAAAAGTTATATTAGAAACCTAAAAGTTAATACAGCGGTTCTCAACCTTTTTAATAAATTGGGACCCAACTTTTCATAACAGTTTTTGAAGACCTAATATTTTTTTCTATATCTATTTTCCTTTTACTGCAAATATGCGGCTCAAGGCTAAAATTTGGCATTTGGCAACAAGACACTTAAAAACTAAACTAAAATCTAACAAATCTAACCTTATATACCTACAGAACTTCACGGTTTGTCGGTAGTCGGTCAACTTTGACTAACCAAGCTCGACTGATTAGTGGAACAATTTTAAAAGACTGGAATTAACAGGACCTAAATCAGAGTTCTTTAGCGCTTTTCTATTCTTAATAATTTCTAAGCTGTCAAAACAGTTAAGTTCTGTCGGATTGTTTATATTTCTAATTAATTCTACGGCTTTAACCTTATGATTTTGTTCAAGCATATGTAGGACGACGCTAGATTTATCATGTCTTTTAAATTTTAAGTGAGCTAAATGCTCTTTGTACCGAATCTTCAAACATCTCTTAGTTTGCATGGTAATATTCTATATAATAAATAATGATAACGTGATAATATATAATAGATTTTTTATATTCTCGATTTATCCATGTAATCTACTTGATCTTTTGGGTTTCCCAAGACATTCTTAAGGCTGTTATTCGAAATCGCAACTGTTTTTAAACCAACTTTTGAAAAGATAGTCTTAAGACATGGATAAAACGGCAATTTTGCAATGTTTTTTACTTATCCTTATTGTTATTACCTAGTGTAGTAAATACCTAACCCTTAACTTATTTCTATGTTTTGTAATAGTACTATACCAACATCCTCAGAGTAACCGTCAGAAACAGCAATGTCAATAATTTTCTTGAGTTTTATTTTATATCTTAATTTTGACCTTAGTTACGTTAATTTTGGTTAGAAATTATTAAGAATAAAGAAGCGCTAATGAATTCTGATTTAGGTCCTATTAATTCTAGTCTTTTGAAATTGCTCCAGTAGTCGGTCAAGCTTGACAGTTAGTCAAACTTGACCGATTACGACAAACCGTGAATTTTATGTAGGTATGTAAGGTTAGATTTTTGACTGTTGAAATAAGTGCCCAGAGCGATTAAAAGTGTGTGTGGTGAGGGTGAAGTACAGTTTTATTACTAAATTTGTTTTTTTAGATTTTTCCTTTTTTTGCGACCGTGTGGGGGGGCCCTAATTATTATGTTACCCCGGGGCCCAATGCCGTCTTGTTACGCTACTGTATAAGGCTCTATTCGAACCTGCTTCGGGGATCAGGAATTTTTATATGCTTTGCAAATAAACTTAAAGGAGAATTTTTAAACTAGCCTATTGCGAAATAGCCTGACTTTTATACACCAATGAAAATTGAACGGGCCAAACCTCTTAGACTTTTCGATCCAACGTCACGATAATTCCCGAATCTGAAATCTGCCTTGTAAAGAGTAAATCGATATTTTTGCACCTGGTCTTCAGACAATTTTATTCTAGAAGGAATTTTTATTTGACTACATTCTAAAAAAATATATTCAACTTAACATTAAAATAACACGTGCGCTATATAATAAATTTAACTAAACGTCATTTAATCCTTTTGTTAGAAGGGCGGCAACACTTGAATATTTATAAATTGATTTTTATCTGAAGACTTTTTTTAAAATAAGTTTTGGCATATGCAAAGACGTCGTTTACTGTACTAAGAAGTCTACATTTTATTCTTGAAGGAATTTTATCGGTAATTTTATTCTAGAAGGAATGTCATTTATATGAAAACATTTTAGGGTGACCCCTGATATTTAAGAAAACACCATTTGAATTAAACTGAAGTCTGCTGAATTTGAATGATGAATTAATCTGAATACATTGTAGAATGCAGGACCGTGCCAGGGTTTTTTTATTATAATTAATGCATACAAAATTACCTTATTATAAATGGGGAATTTTAACACGTTACAACCATAAGAAAGAATTTACTGCCTAAATTCCAAGCACAAGTGGCTTTGTGCAATATAGGATGCGTAAGTCAGTTAGCTGAAATATGCAGGGAACTAGAAGCTGCGTTCAGTACTCAACAAACTTCCGCCAAGCAAAAATGTTGAGCTCTAGAAATCTTACTTATGCAAACGGTGTGGAAGCATCTCAATCTTTTCACCACCGTTTTAAAGTAGTCTCCATCATCTTTTCCAAAGTAGTACAAGTTTATAAATTAACATGATAAAATTGTGATAAGGTTGGCCATATTAGTAGATTTTGTCGCGAACCTAAAGAACGACCAGTTTGCTGGGGTTATAGTAAGCCCGATGTTATAAAAACAAGTTTTAAAAAATTGTTTAAAAAATAAGTAAAGGGCGTGTATCAATCAACCAACTAATCAAGTATTTTCTTTGGTTTTTTTTGATAAGAAATGCGATATAGGCAGCATGCAAGTGTAAAGCTAGATGGTCGACATATTCTAGATATTGTCGCCCTTTTATGAATTGGTGAGAGAGGTAAGTCTTTAGTAGATATTTTTAATCTTAAAGTGTATGAGTCGGTGTCAGATAATATTAAAACAGCTGATGGTAGGTCGCAACAGATTGTTGGTTAAGTGGAAGCGACCACATGTGTTCATGAAGTATCTAAGGCTGTAGGTTTTTGGCTTGTTGCTTATATTGAACACGCGATCGTATTAGTAATGATTTTTGTGATCACGATTATAGGTTATGTTTTGATAGCCGTTGCCTTAATTCTGTTATGCAAGACGAATCTTACTATTAATCTTGAAAAATGTCAATTCGCAAATCTTACTTGAGATATCTAGGGTACGTTGTCGATCTAGGTTTAGGACAGGTTTAAGAACAGACCCAGACAAAGTACGATCAATGATTGAATGTCCTTACCACAAACCGTTACTCCAGTAAAATATTTTATAAGAATGTCTGGGTGGTATCGGAGATGTATTGTAAAGTATGTGTAAGGTATAACTTGAACCTTAAAGTCATTGAAAACTTTCAAAAAATTAAGGAAGCCCTTGTAACGACTCTTATTTTTCCAAGTTTGAATTTTAAACGCCTATTTGTGATTTAGTGCGATGGTTCGGATGTAGGTTTGGGATGTGGGTTGACTCAAGAAGACGATGATTTTCACGAAATCTCCGTTGATTTCGCTAGCCCCCACTTACTCCGCAAGAGAAAAAGTAGACTGTGACAGAGAAAGAGTGCTCGACTGTGCTATTCGGCATTGAGAAATTCCGACTTTATGTAGAGGGAGTGTGTTTTAAAGTCGTTACAGGTCAGTACAGTTTATTGTGGCTTAACTGTCAGAAGAATCCTTCTGAAGGTTCAACAAGATGGTCAGTTAAAGTCCTGCCTATGACATGGTTATGCAACTTCGTAAAGGTGTGCTAAATGTCGTTCCAGATGCCTTATCTCGAGCATATGTAGAAGTTGCGAATGGTAAGTGCCTCTATAAATACTTTGAGACAAAAATTGGGTTTATTGGAAATTGTATGTGCCAGAACTTTATCGTCAAAATGCCTTACAGATAGCTCATGATGTGTTAAAGCAGTTCATTTCAGGAAACTCTTTACGGTTTTAGGATTTCTTTTATTGGCCTCCCATGGATTGATGTTTAGCAGATGTAAGACGGTATGTTTAGCAGTGTCAAGTTTGTTCAGCGCAAAAGTCGACTAATCAAGCACGTCCAGGATACATACGTAAACCTAAGCAAATTTCATATCCTGGCAAATATTAACGTCGGATGTAATTGGTTTTTTCCACGTTCTTTTCAAGGCATTCTTTGTTTAGTTGTTGTGTCAGGTTGGTTTTCAAGTTTCTTGCCTCTGTGGAGAGAAGCGACTGTCAAGTCGTATATAGTACAGTTCTTGTAGAAGCAAGTATTTCTGGTGTATGGATCACTTCAAATTACCGTTTGCGATAATGTTACTTCCTTTCTATTCATATGTTCTCCCGCCGGTTAACCGGAGCCGTCTGTGTAAGAGTTAGACTCTTTACCGCACGGCTATTCACTGCAGATACAAAACGAATGTAGGAAAGATTTCGAACCTACGAACTCTCCGACTAAAGTAAAGCTGGTGGTTATAAATGAAGATGAATGGTGATTATTTCAAATAATAACTTGATATTTTATTTCACAATAGTCAAACCGTGTTAAGAACATATAAAAAAAACATTTCCGTCTGCAAACTGTGTAAAAATATTTATGAAACTACTAGGTATAGGTTATGTTATTTGGAAAGTCTTTAACTACTTGTATATTTTTAACGTGTTTTTAGAGAAACTTTTCAAATTAATACTCCAAATAGTTGTAGAAAATTAATTATGAATTACTATCAAAACACTGATCTCTACGATTTTAATTCTGAGTATGTCTTGAATATTCATAACTCTGAATACGTTAAAAATCTAAAGCAAACCAATTCGTTATGCAAATGAAAATTAATTAATTTTTTCTTTTAATTTAAATTACTTCTTAATGTTAGTGTTAAATAGAAATTTAAATAGATGAGCAAGACTGAAAGTGTTCTCCATGCAACGGCATTCAGAGCATATTTTAATAAAGTCACCGTCTCAGTTCTGAAACGTTATAAACGGCGCTTTTAAATAGTATAAGTAATTAAATTCTAACGGTGCATTTTTCTGATAAGTGCAATAATAATAAAACTTTAAAATATTCTTAAAGCTAGACTTTTACTTTGCATTTATTATCTTTCTAGTTTAAGATCCCCCCCCTCCCCCACTACCCCCAAGTAAATGAGAGACCATAGAACTGTATTTTATACAGAATGTCTTAAACTTTATAAAGCAACAACTTGAATCGAAATCAATATGACAATTATTTCGAAACTATTGTACGCGCGTTCAAAAAAGACCTGATCAAACATCTTTGAAATTGTACTATTTATTTTTGTCTTACTAGGAATAGTTGCACTAGCAAGTTGCCGTACAAGGCTAAGCCTATTTCAGCAGATTTTTTCCCAAACTCACATTGTTTCGGATTTAAGGGCAGACAACACCACTGCAATATGTTGCTAGAAGTGAGAAAATCTAGACGAAAGGTCACACCGTTTTATCCAACATCTCTTTATTTAAGTTCAAATATTGAATTTGCTATGGATAGTTTAGTCTGGAGTTTTTGACGGTAATAAATTTGATGCTCTAGCCCGATGACTGGACTCTAATCATATTATGCATCGTAAGTTGGTGATTGGTTGCTATCTACAAGTAGCCACTCGCCATTCTGGGTAAAAGGTTTTTCTACCCACAAGTGCGTCAACTTCAACTTTAATTATTAAAAATATCAAGATAGCGCCCTTTTTATTTAGCGGTATTAGATAATAGGTGTTAGATACAATTTCATTGTACTAGTGTGTAATAATATGCAATTACACACATACACACGTGTACAATACAAAATTTTATTCAACATCATTTTTAAATGAGTTTTTATTTGAATAATAATCTTTTCAATTTAATAATTCAGTTGACAAATTAATTTTTCTATTTGTCAAAAAGCATTATAATTGCATTGAGGAGGCCATAGAATTTATGGAGGAGAATTCTCTAAGTAGTGATTTTTTGAATATTCTCTCACTAGTGAGTAATATATCTCATTACTTATGCAAAATCACATATAGGAATAGCGCCATTATTAGGAGGTGTTGAATAAACAAATAAAACATAAAAAACAAACAACTACTTGTTTATTTTTGTTATGTAGTGCTTAACCTGTAAGATTAAAAACTAATGGATATTCGGTTTTTGCTGATTTGGATTAAATTATTCCATGCGATTGAACTCCGATATTGTAGTCTAGTCAAAATACAGTTTGATCCACTAGAAATTGCAACAAAACTAATTTTTAACTAATATGGAAATATTACAGAAAATTTGTAGTGAAGAACAAAATCTACGAAAATCCTTTTGTTGTTTAAATGAGCAATTTTGTAAACAAATGCATTTTTTTCAATAACCGTGCATAAAATCGAGAAGTCATAAGATTGTAGACCATTAAAAAAGTCTATAAAAAATATTCAAGACATATTTCGAGTTTTTTCAGCTTTTCTTGAATTATCGGAAATGTGAAATGTGAAGAGTCTAACTTACCTTCCGTGACAGCCAGTATTAGGCTAATTCCATGCCAAATCGACTAGAGCCGTATTTCAATGTCTCAGATTTTGTACAAACTTTGACCTTGCATAGATACATATGATATGTCAATAAATTATTTTTTCCAAATTTTTTGGATTAAATCGCCCCCTCCCTCTCGCACAAGGTTATAGCTTCTGGGGCCTCGTTTCCAGGTTATGGGTTGTAGCAATTATTATTATTATTATTATAAAAATGGCCGAAGTAGAAGTTTTTGGCAAATTATCATTTAACTGAACTTGTCATAACTCCCTTATTTTTGAGTTATCTGGCTCATCCAGATGTCAGATTAAAGCTAGTTCTTGGATCTCTCAGAGTATATCAAGAAACGTGCAAAAACATTGCACAGTAAAAAAGTAGCAGGCTCCGAAGGCAAATTTTAGTGTTTTTACAAATTTTGACATTGTTCCTGTGTTACAACTATCACCTTTTGAAACTTGTTTTATAGAATCATCTTAGTATTGTCACGTGGGGTTTTCGTGAGTGGAGGACGTAGTCAGAGGTAGAGAGAAATTAAACTCAAGTCGTAGAAAACAACTATATACTAATAACAATAAAGGGAGTACAAGTACAAAGGTTTACATAAATACAAATAATACATCGTGAGGACGTACATGTCCTCCTAAATTAATACAATCAAGAGGGAGGTCGGAACCAACCCTATTCTAGCACTAGATCTACTAACTAAGCGTAGGAGTTAGACTCCTAGTGATTACAACTAAGCTGGGTAGCCTGGTCACAACTTCCCATAATTTCGCAGAGAGTGGGCGTTTTTAGCGCAACCCACTCAACTAAGCAAACTAAGCCATAATTAATCAAAAGACACTTACCCGCTTGTTTCTTGATGAGGCTTCTGGTGAGTCCTGGCACAGACTGACTTCCAAGCCAAAACAAGCGGGTTTATATACTGCTGAAGGCGGAAGATTTACTGAATAATTGAATAAATTAAGTGGGATGCGAAGAATACATGAATACATAATAAGATGGAAACTGTATAAATTATACTAATGAGATACAAACTGTATAAATTATTCTAATGAGATTCAAACTGTATAAATTATTCTCAAGGCTTATGCAGATTGTGTACCGCGCGTGGCGGCGTATGGGTGGCTATCGCACTACTCTTGATACTAAATGAATGCAAGTTGAAATGTTACAAAAAGGATTGCATTTAAAATAATTCCGTTTGTGACAGTATATGCTCGGTATGGTTAAAAAATAAAATGGGTGTTTTTGTCTATTTTGTCTGGGAGCCTATTGTAATATCTTTGTTGTTCTAAATGTAACTACATAATTTTCTTATATAATCTCTACTTTCTAACGAAACTTTCTAATAATGAAAATTTCAAAAATGTTTTTAATATATAGCATACCAGTACTGTTGAAGAGTACTATTTGATTTTTGTGTTTAAATGAGGAATGAGGAAATGAGGAAGTTGAAAAACATTTTGAGAAAAATTATATTTAATTATTATTATTATTTAATAATAGTAAAAAATACGTGTTAATAATAGTAAATTTTAATCTACCTATATTTTAAGTATTAAATGGTTATTTATAATTTAAATATGAACCAACATGGAACTTCAATTATTATTTAACACTACTATTATTTAATAATAGTAAAAAATATTTGTTTAATATCAGTAATAATTTTTAATTGTTATTTATAAATTTAAATGAAAAAGTACTATCATTTAAGTTATTGTTTATTGTATTATTGTAAATTAGTGTAAAATTTGAATATCTGATAGCTGATTTTTTTTATTTCTATCATTTCATATATTAATCTTTTTTTTAAATTTTTTATCTCATTGTATATTTTAGGAGAGTTAAAATTAAAATTGTGAAATTTGTCAATTGCATGGTCAGAACCAAACACAGGCTTGGTTTATGAGGTGTTGCTATTTTTGTTTTAATTGAATTTTTATGTTGGTTTATTCTTTTTTTTTAATTTTGATTTGCTTGTCCTGTATAGTTTGCGTTACAATTATTACAATTAATTTCATATACTAAATTTGTTTCATTTTCAATATTTGTTTTGTCTTTTAGATTACCTACTGAATTCTTTTTCCTATTGTATTATGATTTTTATATGCAAATATTAATTTTAAATTTCTTTAATTGATTTTCTATTGTTAGATAATTTTGAAATGTATGGTGGTACTATTAGTTTTGTTTCTATATTATGTATGTTATTATCAAATTGTTTACCTAAACAATTAGGTTGTAAGTTTATTATTTAATTTGAAGATTTGAAATATATTTTTTTAACTCCGTTATGTTTAAATTTATGAACGTTAATGGATAATTATGTTTTTGTAACATAATTTTATGTTTTTTAAAATTTTATTTATGGAATTTTTTGATGATAATTTTATTGCTTTGCCTACTAGGTTATAGATTAAATCTTTCTTATATTTTATATCTGTATAGGAAAAGATATTTAAATATCGATCAGTTTTAACTTCTTTTCTAAACCAATTTATGCCTATAGTTCTATTTGATTTTCTAATTATTGTTAAATCTAAAAAGTTTATTGAGTTTTGTTGTTCTATTGTATGTTTTAATCTTGGTTGAATGTGATTAAATGTATCAAAAATATTTTTTATACTATTTTTTACATATTTATTCTAGCTTGATATTGTTTTAAAGTTGTTGATTATTTTTTCTTCTATGTCTTGTAATATTAATTCTGGGATTGTACTTGATAGGGGTTGACCCATGGCTACACCAAATTTTTGTTTGTATATTTATTTGTTAAACTGCAATAAATTTGAACTTAATAGCGATTGGCTAGCCCAATCGCGGGGCTGTTATGTTTAGATGTTTTGACAAGAGACAAAATTTCATAACACAACCCTCGCAACTAGCTGGGCCCCGCGCGAGCCTTTTTATTATAAAAAAATACAAAAACTTAATTATTAGTATTTGACATTTGTTTGCGCGTGTTCTGATAAAAGTTACGTATGTGGCAAGTTGCGAGTGAGCCGTAGGTAAGTGTACATACTAAATATTGTAAATAATTTACCGTAAAGATAAGAGACCACTGTGATTTACTGTAAAACCTGTTTTGTTTAATGTTATCGCCGAAACTCCAATAAAACAGGAAATACGAGCCAAAAGAGGTTTTCAATTAATCACACGCTAGGCCCCGCTTTAGAAGAAAACAGAAAAAAACACTACTGACTTTATGGCCTAGGCTTATAGTTACACGGTGCCCCGCTAAAACCGAAACACAAAACATGATTGAGGCAATAAAAAACCTACACGAGAGCTTAACAAAAAAGAAATCACGAAGCCAAACAAGGTTCTCAAAGGAATGAAATATATGTGGGTTCCCCGCTTTAAAAGAGAACTAGAGGTTTGAGTTTCTGATTTAGGCCTATGGGCTACTTACACCAGACCCCGCTCTATTTTTTTACCTGTATTTATCAGTTTATTATTATAAAACCAGCATAAGTGTCAATATCAATTATGTCCTAAATTTTGAAAAACAGTTGAGTTGCTTATAAAAAAAGCAGGCCAATACCTTTCGATTTCTACAGAGTTTTCATAATTTCGTGTTAGTAAAACGGTCAAAGATTTTGTTGCCTCATGTAATGAGGCGATTTCACCGGAATTTCAGCTATAGCATTTATAAAACTAATCCAAGTATAATTTATCGGGAAAGAATATCAAACTTTCTTGAGATGAATTAGCAAAACCATCGTCGAAATTTAAGTTCCAGGATGGCTTAAAAACGTTGTTTTAAAGAGTTTACTTTTCAGATTTTCGCACCCTCCCCCTTTTTTCAGGTGACTATTTTATATCCACCAGGCCCCCTCCAAAATATAAGGGCTCCGCAAAAGTAAATGGCACAGGGCCCCACAAAGTCTAGGACCGCCACTGATGATTGAAACTGTATATGATAAATTGTGACCACATAAAAGTGTCATATCAAACCAAACGTTCTATTTTTAGTGGTATTTCAAAAAAGATTTCTTGCTATCGTTTGATTTGTGAACGAATTCGTTTATTAAAGTTGTTTAAATGTCAATTTCTGAAAAATTAGTATTTTGCTAAAACTGTTTGGAAAAGAAATTTCTCAATATCTAAGCATTCATCAATTCTTGAAACATCGAAAACTAGCAAAAGTGAAAACAGAATCATATTTTTGTTTAATTCTAAGTAATATAACATATTTAAAAGATATATTCTTGTAAAAAATCAACTAATCATGACAATGTTCGCCCCTCAGTTTGCTTTAAGGCTAATACAAAATTTCCGCTAAACTTTGATACCAAGATAATTTTTTATATCTCTTTTCAAATTAAATCAATATCACTTTATCATTATTTACTAACTTTAAGTGTTATTATATAAGCCTTGTTGTGCAAAAATCCAATATTTAATTTTCCATAATGCTATGATTTATTTAATCACATATCGATTTTGATAGAAGGAAGTTTCGAGTATTGTGAAATAAAATTTAGTAAAAACATGTTTCACATTAACCGATTTTTTTCAACATTAATATTATTACTAATAATGTTATAAATTAGACAAATCTAAAATATTATTGTTTTATTTATACAAACGTCAAGAAAATTACACTATACATAATAATAAGTAGTTAAGCTCTGGAATAGTAGCGCTTGCAAGATACATCTCCAGCTTTCATGGTCTGTAAAACAAACGTTAATAAATTTTCTTGAATTAACTACTGTATTTCATTTTCTTACAAGTACGTATCCACTATCTGTAAATTCATATGTTCTAACTCCAGAACGACCATCAGGAGAATTAGAAGTTATTATAAGTTTGTTTCCTTCCATTTTAGCGAGTGTCTGAAAGAACGTTACTTGTTAATAATGAGTATAGTTGACTAACAAAGTAACGTTTGAATTAATACAAATCAAAAACCATACCTTTAGTGTCACTCCAACAGCAACAATTGGTTCATCAAATTCCTCATCTAATGTGAAGGAAAGATGAGTTTTGTCGCCATTAAGGAAAGTGTACTTATTTCCTTCAACAATAATGTCTATAGCAAGTTGATGGGATTCAGCTTTTTGAGCTAGTTCCTCCGGCGCACCTTATAGAATATTATAATATGGTTAGACATCATTATTTAATCATTTGCTTAAACGAATATTAAATTAGGTTGCCTTGGAAGATTTAAGCTCATGTAAAATGCAAGGCACTCAGGATAACCTAAAGCCAAGTTTATTCTGTTTACGTAAAAAGTAAGTACTTATCTTACTTTATTACAGAGGTAATTGTTTAAACAAATTAAAAATACTCTTGTTTGAAACTTGTAAATGATATATTTTTATTTACTTAATAAATGGAGTTTTAAATGAACGCACGAAATGTAAAACACCCAAGGAAAAAAGGCATAAAATAAATATTTTCTTTGCTTACCAAGCGATTTTAAATAAGTGGCATAATTCTCATTTTTGTCAAGTGTGTACTTTCCAGAAATTTGAACCATGATGGCGTGCAACTCTTTAAACTGCTACTTATTTAACGAAGACAATGAAACTGATTCAAAAATCGATCTATAACTTTATTTATCAGGCGTATGAGCGACAGTACAGCAGATAATGTTTTTCTATATCAAATGCATCTCTATCAGTAGTTGAAATTTGTAACGTGATTGACACAATATCAATAGATTTCAATGGAAGTATTGTGTATGTATAATTTATAATGAGTAATACAAATGATGAAATAAATAATAGCTTAATTAGTTAATTTGTTAATTTTATCTATTAATAATTATCCAAAAACATTATTTTAGTTTATTATATCTAATCATCTAACTGACTTAAAACGTTTAAACATTCGCATATACATAATATGTAAATGCAGGGTTTTAAGGGTTCTTTCGAATCCTCGCGAAGCGGTTCTTTCTACATATACACGAGTTTACTTCTAATATAAATTCAAGGGATAGTTATTATAGAAACAAAAAATTTTTCGAATTATTGTTCTCTATAGAATCGCGCTACATCAGGTTTTGTTAGTTATTGTAAATAATATTATCAAAATAATTTAAAAGCCGTGCTCGGTATAACAGATTTTCGAAAATCTGAATTAGCAGATTTTTTAATTTACTCTGTAGCTGCATTGTAAATATACTTACTAAGCACTGTGCAAAATCTGAGGATATTCCTACACGCTATTTTTTGTTAGAAGTATAATCGCAAAAACTAATTAATTTTTTTAAATAAAATATTTAATATATTTCATGAATAAATACTATTTTAATAATTATAATATTTATAAAACAGAATAACTAACAATTAAATACGAATATGGTAATGTTTAATGAATTAGTTTTTTTTCAATTAACATAAATATTATACATATATTATGTAGTTTAATGAATGGCTATAAAATTAAGGGTTAATTGTATGTAATTATTCTTTTTTATGTTTATTTATAAAATAAACAATTCCTTAAAAATACAAACAAAAAAGGATAATAAATGACCTTCATTAAAGTAGCGAGCAATGACTTATTTACAAATATATTATATATTTTATTAGAAGAAATTATAGGAACTGCATGGGTTTTAAACCCTGGTTATCTAGTCTGAGATCCAGCCATTTATCCACGGAGCCATGCTCTGTTGACGTTGCCTGCTTATTTAGTGACTGTCATTTAACAATTTGTTTGTTTCTTTTTTATTCATTTATTTATAATTATTTTTGATTTTTTTACAATTACTAGTTACTGTACACTCACTTATTAATTGGTTAATATTAATTAATCAACAATTAATATTAATTCATTTACGCACGCTGTTTGTGGTATCAATAATCTCAATGTTTCTCTAAATTATATATCCCTCTCCAAATATAATGTGTGGTGAGGGACTAGTTCGACAGGTTCCCCTCTCGTTGTCCTCTTACAGCAGCCCCCAGGAGATGGTTCGATACTGTTTAAATATAGCCTTAAGTGTTTCTTAACATCTTGTTAGATATAACACTAATGTAAGTATTAAAGGTTCTAGGGGATATCCCTTTTGAAAGCATGCCTCTGACCCCCTGAAGACTAAAACTGAATCGTAATTCGCTGAAACACCCAATTCATTGTAGGGATGACCACACAAATTGTATACTTATAATGTTTCATTTATGTTCGTTCGTCCCAAAAAACGTACAATGTGTTATATGCCTGATAGTAGAAACCAAGCCTGCATACACATAAAATTCATACATTTATGTATTCGTATGTATACCGAATATGTACTATGTACTTTATCTCTAATTCTTTATATTATTGATTAATATCTAACCATTAAGTTGCAAGATGAAATATGTTTTAGAAAACTTTACATCCAAGAGGATTACCGCTTAGGCCAACTAGGCCATAGCATTATGAAGGTTTGTTGTGGAAGGCGGTTGAGTCCAACTTATTTAACAATGAAAAACAATACGAGAAGATTTTTGCTTGTCAGCCTCAAAAAATTAATGTCTACAACAAAAGAGAGTGATCTAGTGATCTTTTCTGGGTTTTGGTTTTCTCTGCATTTCAAGTCCTCTTCTTTAGGTATTTTGTTGTAGATAATGCACATAAAATATGGATTTATTTTATTCTTACAGAATATAGGCAACAGTTTAAATACATATGTTCTAACTTCAGAACGACCATCAGGAGAATTAGAAGTTATTATAAGCTTAACGTTACTTGTTAATAATGAGTATAGTTGACTAAAGTAAAGTTTTAATTAATACAAATCAAAAATCATACCTTTTGTGTCACGCCAACAGCAACACTTGGTTCATCAAATTCCTCATCTAATGTAAAGCAAAGATGAGTTTTGTCGGCATTAAGGAAAGTATACTTATTTTCTTCAACAATAATAAGTTGATGGGATTCAGCTTTTTGATCTAGTTCCTCCGGATCATCTTATAGAATATTATAATATGGTTAAATTATTTAATCATTTTCTTAAGGGCGTTATTGGCGCAAAATATTAGCGTCAAAATATAGCTCACGTTTTTCATTCAGTTTTCTTTTAATAATCGTTTTTTTAGCAAGATAACGTTTAATAATGATTGCTAAACTGTTAAGGTAGTGTGGATCATAGTTTGTAAGGAGTAGATATCTAAAATAAATTTTATAATCGTAGTCGAACATCGCCAATTTTGTAGAATTAACGTTTTCTAAAAAATAACCAAACTAAACATAATACAGTCATTATAACACTGTTTAATAGGAAAATCGATGACAATGGATAAATGTTTTTGCTTACTTATTTAGTATTGATTGAAATAAAATAGATGTAGATACATGGCGCGGAAATTTAAATATGGCAGCACATAAATCAGTCATTTTTAGTTGAACTCTTTCTGCACCAGGAAGCGTTGGGTGATAATATTCACGGGACAAAGTAATTTAACTTTCCTATTCTTTTAACTATTATTTAATAAATTTCCGAAGTAAATGTTGTTTTTCTTTACTTAAGAGCATGTGACGGTTAATTTTTGAATAAACTATTTCACTCTTAATTAGTCCTGATTAATTTCTTAAAACGAATATATATTTTCAATATTTTAATATAGTAATACTTTTCTTTTTCTTAAAACCAGCAAGAACAACTGATATTTTTAAAGATATTTATCAGTTTTATATTCCCCTTTTTGATTTCAACTACCTTAAATTATTCCTTGGCATTTAAAAATTAAAAAAAATGTTTAATATTAATAATTCAACGTTCTATAAAATATAGAAAACGTGACAACAATGTTGATCTTATAAGTTGGTAGCATAAGTATATCTTTCTCTTACATAATTAAGAGAGAAAAGTCTTTGGGCATCAGTCAGCAGTTGATTGCAATTATGGACGTATTTAAACTAGATGGACGGAGCTATTTAGGTATTTTCTGAAGCCTGCATGGTTTGTTTACACAAAGTACGAAACGATATGCGTGCTCCGAACGTAGCCGAATCTAATCCTAGTGCTTAGTGGTTTACTCGCCGCGACACGAGTGTTCCATCTTGGCTTATTTGTTTTCTGTGTGTTTAGTTTTTTAAGTTATTGTGAGTGTTTTAATTTAAATAATGGTGCGACAATGTGTTTTGTGCAAAAGATACGGTATGAAGGAAAATCAAATATTTCATAAGTACCTAAATTCTAAATTATGATAAAGCTAGGTTATGTCACATATTTGTATGTCAGTGCTGTAACGTCTGACGGGGGCACATAAACATGTTAGAAACAGAAAAGACCTTATCTCAATTGCATTGCAAGCAAGGACAGAATTCAAAAATGTAATAAAGGCCTCTCCCTTTTTAATTAAAATATGTGAAACAGGAGAAGAAGTCTTTAGGTTACATCAAAAGATTGAATCTTTTCCTAACTTACACCAATTTAATTAACAAGTTAATACTTCAGACTATAACATCCCAATTATCTTCATCTTTGTCAGATTACTGATCATCTTTATGATTAGAACTTAAGAATTATTATTAACTTATTATTAATTAATAGTAAATAACTTTTATGCTAACTATTATATTAAACACTTGTATTAACTAGGTATAGTATAAGTATTATAATTATGTAATTATAATAAATTCTACAAAAATACATCTGTGTTTTTGTCATATAGTAGTGCAAATGAGTATTAGGAATATTTATATCCAGCAGAAAATTAAGTCTAAAACATTCCATGGTCTATTTTTATTATAAATTTCCGTTTGGCGCTACTTCAGTGGATTCCAATCCACCTTATTACAACAACAAAAAGGACAAATTTCTTTCATCGGAGAACTCGGGAAGCTTTAGCTGCAACTATCTTAGCTTTAAAATATTGTAATATTTATTGACTCCTAACAACAGGTAAGTAGGGGTCAATTTCTCATCTTTACAGATTTAGCTGCTCATTAATTCATTCATTTATACAGTTTCCAAAACTCAAGGAATGGGCACCAATACTTTTTTTTAAAGCAGGTTACTCATCAACTTATTTAATTTACCACCAGTTTATTGTAATTCAACTTGTACTAAACTATTGTAATTACTGTGTAACGGGTACATTTTCCACCGGCATTTAGTATATAGAATTTGGTAGTAATTCTTGTTAAAAATCCTAAGTTCGGTCCTGTGGACGTCGCTTAATTTAAATTAGCCTGTCATCAAATAAACATCTTAAATAAAAAGCACCTTTTAAGAAGGGAATGTTTAATATTTGCTATAATGAAATAATGTAACGTCATTCTGTTGTCGTTTTTCGTATCTTGCGACCTGGCATTTAAAAAAAAAAACAAAAATGGTATCAATTTCTTTAAAAAGAAACCTTGAAAAGAAACTATGAGAAGCGCTTCGTCATCTCATTTATTAAAATATTTCGATAAATATTTTGAGTGTATACGTTTCGTAAATACACTTTCCTTTGTCTGCTATTTGCGTTGTAAAAATTTTAAGTCAAGGTGGCGAATGAATATTGTCTATAGCCAGCGTTTTAGCTTACACGTGTGCTTTACGCGGGAAGAATTTTAGGTACTATTTTTTACACGTAAGGTCTAAAATCGTATAGTAGGCCTTGTAATAAGCGCCCTAGCCGCCGAATACCAGATGTTGAGACGCGGAATAATGCGCAAGGGGAACTTATAAAAAGGCCTCGCTCGGTTTTGACCGGACACTAACAAACAGACAGATCTTTGAGACGGGGAGTTTGGTGAACAGCACCCTGCAAGTGGACGGTCAATATTATGATCCGACCTGGGTGCGCGGTTATATTATCGATCAATAATGATTGATTGCTTTTAAATCAGTGCCAATGGATTACAGTTTTTTAATCCTCTAGAATCGCGAGAAATTCTAGTTACCGTTCCGTATAGATTTACCGATCTTTTGTGACTTGTGAAAGTTTGAAAGTTAAATACGTTTCACGCTATCGGAAGAATTATTTAAAGAAATCCTAAATGTAGTGATCGATTTCTGTGCTTTTGTAAAATTAACCTTCCTCTTAAAGAATTTGAGTGCAGTTAATGCAATCAGTGAATTAAAATAACCGGGAGCTTCAGAACAATTCCATTAGTTTCTCTGAGTGAAAATTAAAGATTTTATTAAATAAGCACCAATTAAAATTCTTGGTTATTTTTCGTGCTTGATTTTACTGGTTTATGAAACTATATGAGCTGTTATTATCAATCAAGATTGGATCACGTTTTGGTATGCAGAACTTAGACTTTGATGCAACGCCGAGAGTTATCACAATTTCCTCAAATGAAAAGCGAATTTCCAATTTCTACTGGACTTGATGTATGGTATTCTATGAGTTTAATTAAGGAAAATGCAAGGTACTGTAATATTATATAAGTATTTGTTTGTAATTCAAGTATTAAGAATGTCATGGTTATGAATTTTCTTTAGGGAGAGCTCTCCTTGATAGATAAAATCTTTTAGCTTTAACTTAATTGCAATTCATTTGTTCTGATATTGTTGAACTTATATAATTTGCCTAATTTCCTTCAGAGGTTTGTGTATAAATTTTGTTCAGGAAAAGTTCAGTAAACAAAAAGGTTAATGGTTAAATTAAATTGTTTTGAATAATTTTTATGGTTGATCTAATTGATTCATTTGAAATATTTTGCGATCATGATTTGTCAATGTAAATTTCTAATAATGATAGTATGTGTTTTGAACAATTTGGTGGTTAATCCAATAAGTTTTCCTGTTTGTTTTCTTTATTAAACGAGATGTTCTTGGTGAATTTCTTTATTGATTAACTGTTGAACATAATTATAATCCAATAAAACTAGATTGGATCAGCAATAAATATACAAGGTGTGTTTTATTTGTTTATCATTGTATGTGTATTCCCTCCCCCTTCTTTGTTTAATAAATGTTAGTATTGCAAAACTGATGGATCTCTAAAACGGAACCATATTGGTTATGAAAGCTTAGTTTCATTTCTTTAACAATTGTAATAAACAAAATTGGTGTTTCAACTAAATACTTCATTCATTTTCTGGTTAATGGATTTAGTAAATTTTAATGCTTATTCAAAATAACATCCTTGATTAGTTAATTTATAATTAATTTAAAGCATCAGAACCAGATGGCGCCCTTTTTGAGTTTTTAATTGTGTTTAAAACCCTTATCTATTCCTTTTCACAATTTATACAGCTGTGGAACCAATACCTACGACTTGAATAATTAATTTGTAAAGAGAGAGTTTAAATCTCAAGCTGTGGCAGATATTTTTTGGAGTGTTCAGATACAGTAAGTATGATGTATTTTCATGTATTTTCATAATTTTTTTATAATTAGTTTATAGTTATTTTTTCTTGGCGGAAAAAGCTTTGTTATACTGGCTATGCCAACGTGTGGCTCGAATAAAATATTGTTTCCACAGTTTAAGAAAAGGTTTGAGATATTGGTTGATGAATATTTTGAGGATTTTAGGTGTTTGTGTATTGTGTTTCCAGATAAGGATTCTTGTATTGGAATCCATAATATTGTAGGATTTCTGTAAAGAAATTGGAAAGCCTAATTACAGTTATCGCTTATTTGTGGCGAAAAAGTAAGTTTTATTGTTACGGTATTTTTTTCAAAATGGAAGTTAACCATTTGAAAGGTGATGAATTGAAGTTTGAGATTCTCTGTAGAGGCCTAAAGCCTGTAAGTAATTATTTACAACGTCGAGCACTTTTGAGAGGCAGTTTGGCCAAAGAAAACACGTTAAAGTCGGTTTCACTCAAACAGCCATATGATTTCAAAACCAATGTAGCACAAATTAAAGAATCATTTGTTGATATCGAAAAAATATTTGGGAATTCTGATGAATTAACGGAGGATTTGGGTGATGTAGTTTATTCTAGGCTTTTGCATTTAGAGAACCGTATAAATTTATTAGAAGTAAGTGGGGATGAGCAAGTTGTAGTCAAAGATGAGTTTGAAGCACAATTATTAGTTTTGCAGGGTTTGTTGATAGAATTTCGAACAAAAAATAATGAAACTAAAGTTAGTGATGCGAATGCGTCATTTTTGGAAAATTCTTTACAAGTACAGCCGATGGTTAAGCCTGTACCTGTTTTTAAATGGAATTTGAAATACTCTGGCCAGACCGGACGCGACAGCGTGATGGCATTTTTAGAAAAAATTAATGACTTATGTGAGGCTCGTCGAATTTCGAAACAAGACTTATTTGTTTCAGCTATAGATTTATTTTCGGGTCCAGCTTTATTATGGTATAGAGGTATTAAGAATGAAGTTAGTAATTGGAGTGAGTTAGTTAAATGTTTAAAGCGAGACTTTTTACCTATCGATTATCAGTTAGATCTGTTAGATGAGATTAAAAATCGAACGCAGGGCCTTAATGAAAACGTTTCGTTATATATAATGTCAATGGAGGCTTTGTTTAGAAGATTAGAACATCCTAAAACCGAACTTGAAAGGGTAGAACAGATAGTTAGGAATTTAAATCCTTATTTTGCAGAGCGCATAGGTTTGCAGGACATAAAGTCCTTATCGTCATTAAAGGATTTTTGTAGAAAAATTCAAGAATTAAAAATTAGATCGGAAAGGTATCATCCACCACCTTCCAAGCGTAACGGGTTGTTAGAACCAGATTTAGCGTGTCTTTCATTAAATGATTGTCAGGCAAGAAAACCTACGGAAAATAAAATTAATATTTCTGAATTATCCAGTACAGACAAATCCTGTTTCAATTGCGGTCAGACTGGACACTTACATAGGCAGTGTTCTAAACAACGACGTACATTTTGTTATAGGTGCGGTAAGATTGGTGTATATTCCAATTCTTGTAATGTTTGCAATTCAAAAAACGCCAAGGGAGGTATCGTTGCGGATCAAGTAGTGATGAATCGTTCAACCGGGACGGTACCGAAGACAAAAACCCCACAACCCAATTCACGTTCGCGTACAAATTAACCTCTCAGCCCAAACAAACAACGAAACGTAATTTCTCGCTTTCTTCAGAAGAATGGAAGTCTTGGTTAAATAAAGTAAAAACTTTTATGTCTCCCAAAATAATTGCACCTCTTTGTGTAAAAATGCCGTATGATAATCGTCCTTTTATACTCATTAGGATTCAACGATTTCCAGTTATTTGTTTGTTAGATAGTGGAGCATCAAATACTATTATAGGTTCTTCTGGTTTACAGTTTCTGAAGGAAAACAAAATTCCTTTTCAAAAAAAGTTAACAGCTGCTCGTGTTACTACAGCTGATGGTACCATCCAACCTTGTGAAGGCGAAATTATTTTACCGATTACTTTAGATAAGGTTACGAAGCATATCAAATGTTTGTTAGTTCCTTCCATTACCCAAGCTTTTATTTTAGGAGTAGACTTTGGTCATCTTTTTAAGATAAACCTAAATATGTATGAAAGAGCGTATGACTTTGCAGTAGAACCCTCCGTAAATACCATTTCTACAGTTGAGAATTCCGTAAATCACACTTCCTCCATGGAAGCTACGAAAATTATCGACCAAGCTTCTTTAAGTTCTAAACAGAATTCAGTTCTAAAGAAAACAATTTCAGCTTTTGAAGAATTAGTTTCCGATAAGTTAGGGTGTACGAATGTATTGAAACATTATATTGATACCGGGGATGTTCAACCCATTAAGCAAAGACAATATCTTCTGTCGCCTGCTATGCAGACCCATCTTCATAAAGAAGTTGATGATATGTTAAGACTTGGGGTGATTCGTGAGTCAAATAGACCTTGGAGTAGTCCAGTGTTGTTAGTTAAGAAAAAAAACAAATGAACTACGATTATGTTATGATGCACGAAAGTTGAATAGTGTAACAAAGAAAGATGCTTTTCCGTTACCTCGTACCGATGCTATTTTAAATAGACTTCGAAATGCTAAGTTTCTGTCTAGTATAGATTTACGTAAAGCTTTTTGGCAAATCCCTTTAGAGGAATCTTCTTGTGCAAAAACAGCTTTTTGTGTGCCTGGTAAGGGTTTATTCGAATTTACGGTAATGCCTTTTGGTTTATCGAACAGTCCGCAAACAATGCAGAAATGCATGGAAAAAGTTTTAGGTCCACTTATGTTGGATGAGAAAGTTTTTGTGTATCTTGACGATATTATAATTGCGTCTTCTACTTTTGAAGAGCATATTAAGATTTTGAATCTTCTACGATTAAGGCTGAAAGATGCTGGTTTTACGATTAATTTAGACAAATGTCAGTTTTGTCGTTCTTCTTTGAAGTTTTTAGGTTTTGTTATTGATCAAGAAGGTTTGCGAACTGATCCAGATAAGGTGTCAGCTATTTTGAATTTTCCTACTCCTCGCAATACTACTGAAGTTAAACGTGTGAATGGTTTAGTTAGTTACTATCGACGTTTTATTAAAGACTATGCTGAACTTTCCGCCCCCATTACCGCTCTTATTAAAGGTAAAAAGAAAGGAGATCCTATTCATTGGACTTCCGAAGCAGAACAATCATTCCAAAAGATTAAGCAGCGTATTAGTTCCGCCCCTGTGTTAATTTCGCCAGATTTTTCGTCTCGATTTTATATACAGACTGATGCAAGTGACGTAGCCTTAGGTATTGTATTGTTTCAAATTATAAACGGTTCAGAACATCCAGTTGCCTATGCAAGTCGAACTTTGACTTCTACCGAAAGAAAGTATTCAGCTACTGAGCGTGAGCTATTAGGAGTTATTTTTGGTATAGAACATTTTAGAGGTTATGTTGAGGGTACCCCTTTTACAGTTATTACAGACTGTGCAGCAATTAAGTGGCTTCATAATATTCGTGAACCCACAGGTCGTTTAGCTAGATGGTGTATGCGTCTTTCCCAATTTGACTTTGATGTACAGCACCGTCCTGGAAAACTAAACATTATTCCGGATGCTTTGTCCCGATCTATTTCTGTAATGAATATCGATACTCTCGAACCTGATGAATGGTATCTTAACATGATAGGATTAGTCCAAGCTTCTCCTGAGAAATATCCGTATTTTAAAGTCGAAAATAATCGACTATATAAGTTCTTGCCTTCCTTATTACCGCTTGAATCTAATATTTCCGACTGGAAACTAGTAATTCCCACTGCTAATAGGAAGCAGATTTTGCAGCAATGTCATGATGAACCTACAGCTGCCCATTTTGGAGTTTCAAAAACTCTATCCCGTATTTCCGAACTATATTATTGGCCGAAACTTAGATATTCTGTCAGTAAGTATGTACGCAATTGTAAGATATGTGCGAGTCAGAAAAGTGAGAATGTTTCACGTGCAGGCCTTATGGGTAAAGAAAAGAAAGTTAGCTTTCCTTTTCAGTTGATTAGTATGGATTTGTTAGGTCCGTTGCCGCGAAGTAAGTCTGGTAATCAGTACTTGTTTGTTGTTACCGATTGGTTTACCAAGTATGTCTTAATACAGCCATTACGTAAGGCTACTACCAAGCCCATGATAAAGTTCTTGAAGGAACAAGTTTTCTCAATATTTGGCGTACCCCAGACCGTTATGTTTGATAATGGGTCGCAATTTATTTCTAAAGAGTTTCGAGATTTTCTGGATAGCGTTAAAATACAGAATGTTTGGTTGAATGCCCGCTACCATCCTCAAGTTAACCCTACAGAACGAGTTAATCGAGTTCTGGTTACAGCTATTTCCTCATATATTAAAGATTCTCATCGTGAATGGAATAAACATATTTTTGATATTGCCCAGGCAATACGTCTTGCTAGTCATGATTCGACTCAAGTTCCTCCCTCATTCATGGTCTTTGGTCGACATGTTCCAGTTAGTGGAGATTTTTATAGTCCTATCGATCCCAATAAACCTTTAGAGATTGCAAATAAACTCTTTTGGACCCGTGAGCTAACTCAGCTTCCCGAATTGTATGAGGATGTTAAGTCTAGATTACATAAAGCTTATGAGCAAAATTCTCGTCAGTATAATTTACGAAAACGTCCGCTCAAATTTTCTGTTGGAGATATAGTCTGGAAGCGAAATTTTACTTTGTCTGATGCTTCTAAAGATTACTCTAAGAAGTTAGCCCCTAAATATATTCCCTGTAAAGTTACCAAAGTTTTGTCCCCACTTGTTTATCATTTACAAGATTTAGATGGACATTCTGTTGGCAATTTCCATGTCAAAGATTTAAAGGAAAATCATTGTGATTTTTCCCAGCAATAAATTTCTAATTCTTAAATAATAGTATAGGTCTCGTCCAACTTACGACCTTTATCATGTTTAGTTTTGCCATCTTTCCTAAATACATGTTTTAACCTTATTCTTGGTTTGGTGAATACACTTGGTATGATTGAATGTGAATGTGGCACTGAAAGTTGATAAACGATTTCTTTAGTACGTAAGAGGAGTCTATTCGCCATTCTAATAAAATAATATTTACAAAACTTCTGTTGGTATAATATTCCTTTATGGTTCTGTCAGGTCAGTACTGTTGTGTTCTTATCCCCCTTTAGTTGTGGGAGTTACATAAAACAATGATTGCGTGATTTGTTGAGTGCCCTCTTCTTATTTGAGTGACTGAATATCTTCTTGGAAATCCTGTATGGATTTGTGTTGGCGTAGAGTACCGCAGGGATATTTTATCCCTTGGGTGTTTCTTGGTAGGTTGGTCGGAAAGCACGCAGGGTGTAAGACAATTTTTCCCGATTGTGTCCAGTAAATATATTTACCGATTTTGACAGTTCTGTCTATTTAGAGATTTGTGTGAAGTTATTACTTCATTTTGAATATTCAGAAACATAATAATCTGTTGGGATTTTGTGTCCTTGTACAATTTAAGTTCGTTGAACTTCTATAAGCTTTTTCTAAAAGCTAAATTATAAATCTGTTTGAGATCTATTAGGTCTTGTGGTTTTGAACCATTTTGAAGTTAGGTGTGTGAGGTTTTGGTGATGCCGTTCTGTTCTCATTTATACCGTTGGCATCCACCATTAACCGATTTTTGTATCGTTTGTGATACAGTTTGTAGTACAGTTCCGTACCGTACTGCGTTTTTGGGGAGACAGTTTCTGCCCCTTTACCGTATCGTTGGCATGTGCCATTTACCGTTCCGTGCCGTTCAGGCAATATCGTATCGTACCGTTTTGCAGTGCCGCTTAGTACTGTGTTTTTGGAGGCATTATGGTCTCTGTTCCGTACCGTTTGGTGATTTTGATCACCGCCATTACCGTTTTGCTTTTTGAAGTATAGGGTGCTTCGTATATACCGTTCAGTTTCGTTACAGTTCGCTGTGACAATCCAGTATGAGTGTTCCTGGTTGGAATTTGTATGATATTTGAGAATTTGTGAAGATCTTAGTGACCTTATGGTGTTCAGCTTTGTGTTATCGTATCGAGTTTTGAGGTCGTGTTCTTTTCAGAACAAGCCTTCGGGTTCTGACTTCTTTTGAATTTTAGACTTTTGTCTATTATAGCGCGGTGGGAGGCGCTTTAGAAATTCCTTCACCGATGACGGGTTCCGGTAAGAGTCCGGTAAAGCATCTGTGGTCCTTCCTACCATCCTTTGACCACTCCTCCGCTAAGGACTTCTGGTCCTTCGAGTCACTTTGTTGACCAATTCAAATTTGTATGTTTCTTTTACGAAATATTCTTTCCCTCTTGAGAAATTTATATTTCTCCAATTCTCTGTTTTAGACTTTGTCTATTATAGCGCGGTGGGAGGCGCTTTAGAAATTCCTTCACCGATGACGGGTTCCGGTAAGAGTCCGGTAAAGCATCTGTGGTTTTTTTTACCATCTTTTGACCACTTTCTTCCTAAGGACTTCTGGTCCTTCGAGTCATTTTGGTGACTAGTTAAATTTGATGTTTCTTTTTGAAACTTGTTTCCCCCCCTTATAGAAATTTCTATTTCTTTAGACCTTCTGTTTTAGACCTTGTCTATTATAGCGCGGTGGGATGCGCTTTAGAAATTCCTTCACCGATGTCGGGTTCCAGTAAAAGTCTGGTAAAGCTGAGGTAGTTCTTACCGTTACCATCCTTCAACTACCTTCTTTGAGGACTTTTTGTCCTAACGGTCTATGTTGACCATCCAATCTGTTGGTTCTTTTTGGGAACCATGCTCTTAGTGAGACTTTTTGCTTTATGCGCGGTTTGTGTCATCTCCTGGGAGGTTCTGGTTTTGTGGGATTTTGACCCACTACCCTAACTTTTTGTGGGATATTGACCCACTACCCTAACTTTTTGTGGGATTTTGACCCACGACCCTAAGTTTTTGTGGGATTTTGACCCACTACCGTATCCTTTTATTGGGATTTTTGTGTTACAGTTGTTTGTAACGTCTTGCGTTTTAGTGCATGTTGTGCTCTATTTTACTGTCGTTCTAAGGGACGAACTAGTAATGTTGGAATCTGTTCTTTTTAGAACAAAGCACTATTGTGCTTCCTTCTTTTTCCGTTTCAGTAGAACTGATACCATCTATTTTATAGTTACAGTCAGTAAGCTCTTTGAAAAGGTTTTCAATCTTCAGCTATATTGTCCTTCGTTGAAGTTAACGGACTTCAATTATTATGAATAGGTTTATTAACCTTATTTCTTTCAGTTAATAGCTACGACCCAATATATTTGGAGACTATCTGAAAAGGTTCTAGTAACTTTAAGTCGTCCAATCGTTGGTTAAGATTTAGCATGTTTCACTGGTAAATATGAGGGCTTGTTAACCTTAATTTATCCACTTGTAAATATTTAATTCCGAAGAGGTTTATTAACCTTGATTCCTTTAGCTTGCAGTTATTGCGTTATATGAAAAGGTTTATTAACCTTAACTTTTTAGCTTGTAGTACAGTCTGATGACTTTTCATTAAGAATAAGATGAGGTTTCTATATAACCTGAGGTGTGTAATTGGGAGAGGTTTTATCAATCTTAAGTTCTTAGCTTATAGTTATAGGCAACCTATTTTATGTTAGAATTTGAAAAGGAGTTTTAGTAACTCTATACCGTTTGACTTTCAGTTATGGTTTACGTCATTCCGTTCAAGTATTGAGCTTGAATTTCACTTTTGGTATATCGTTTGGTATATACTTACCTTGTATAGGTGTTCAGAGTGTATGTAGTGATGAATGGGTAGTGTTGACTACTTTCTTAGTTTAGTGACGTTCTTCTGGTGGCGGTTAGTGCTTTGTTTTGGTAGTGGTTGGGCTTGAACCTTTTCTGACGGTAGAAGGAGGTCCTAACGCTGGACGGTGGGTGTTTTGTGGGGGAATTGGTTCTTGTTCTGGCTTCTGCTGGAGTGAAGTACTATCTGTGTAGGTTTCCTTTTCCAGCTTTGTGTACTATTCTTTTATTTCTTTCTCTTCCTTCTTTCTTCTCGATCTGTGAAGGCTCAGTTAGCGCCATATCGGACGACTGTAAACTGGAGATCTCGGGGTGTTGCCGTTTGGTACCCTAAGCGGCACCTTGCTGTTGCACTCTCTTGTGCTAGTACTAGGATTTCGATTTTAGATTATGATGTTGGTGGGAGTTTCTGAGTATGGTAGCGATTTTGACGTTCTTAGTACATGACTTACGGGGTCCCCGTTGGTGCGTCTGGCTTCTCCAACACCTTCGGTTTTTTGCGTGAATGTTCGGTGAGGACATTTTTTAGGATGGCTTCCTTTCAGCTCTATTCGGCGTTCCTTACCTTTATTCCTTTCTATCTTCCTAGCCGGGTAGTCCCTTTCCTTTCCTCTTTCCTTTTTGAATGTTTAGACACTTTTGGTCTTATAGATTTGGGCGTTAAGCACTTTTGGGTGTGTTCTGGTTTTGCTACTAGTTTGGTATTTTCGTATACTTTTTGGCATTTCGTTAGTTTCGAGTATAAAGACAAGACGGGCTTCACAGCTTTTCTTTTTTTATTGTTTTTTTCTTTTTCATTGACGAGTGGGCGAGTGTAACGGGTACATTTTCCACCGGCATTTAGTATATAGAATTTGGTAGTAATTCTTGTTAAAAATCCTAAGTTCGGTCCTGTGGACGTCGCTTAATTTAAATTAGCCTGTCATCAAATAAACATCTTAAATAAAAAGCACCTTTTAAGAAGGGAATGTTTAATATTTGCTATAATGAAATAATGTAACGTCATTCTGTTGTCGTTTTTCGTATCTTGCGACCTGGCATTTTAAAAAAAAAACAAAAATGGTATCAATTTCTTTAAAAAGAAACCTTGAAAAGAAACTATGAGAAGCGCTTCGTCATCTCATTTATTAAAATATTTCGATAAATATTTTGAGTGTATACGTTTCGTAAATACACTTTCCTTTGTCTGCTATTTGCGTTGTAAAAATTTTAAGTCAAGGTGGCGAATGAATATTGTCTATAGCCAGCGTTTTAGCTTACACGTGTGCTTTACGCGGGAAGAATTTTAGGTACTATTTTTTACACGTAAGGTCTAAAATCGTATAGTAGGCCTTGTAATAAGCGCCCTAGCCGCCGAATACCAGATGTTGAGACGCGGAATAATGCGCAAGGGGAACTTATAAAAAGGCCTCGCTCGGTTTTGACCGGACACTAACAAACAGACAGATCTTTGAGACGGGGAGTTTGGTGAACAGCACCCTGCAAGTGGACGGTCAATATTATGATCCGACCTGGGTGCGCGGTTATATTATCGATCAATAATGATTGATTGCTTTTAAATCAGTGCCAATGGATTACAGTTTTTTAATCCTCTAGAATCGCGAGAAATTCTAGTTACCGTTCCGTATAGATTTACCGATCTTTTGTGACTTGTGAAAGTTTGAAAGTTAAATACGTTTCACGCTATCGGAAGAATTATTTAAAGAAATCCTAAATGTAGTGATCGATTTCTGTGCTTTTGTAAAATTAACCTTCCTCTTAAAGAATTTGAGTGCAGTTAATGCAATCAGTGAATTAAAATAACCGGGAGCTTCAGAACAATTCCATTAGTTTCTCTGAGTGAAAATTAAAGA
This sequence comes from Agrypnus murinus, assembly GCA_929113105.1. Lineage (NCBI taxonomy): Eukaryota > Metazoa > Arthropoda > Insecta > Coleoptera > Elateridae > Agrypnus > Agrypnus murinus. Next base: position 183,180,647 of record OV816024.1, on the reverse strand, counting down.
TTTTATTAAATAAGCACCAATTAAAATTCTTGGTTATTTTTCGTGCTTGATTTTACTGGTTTATGAAACTATATGAGCTGTTATTATCAATCAAGATTGGATCACGTTTTGGTATGCAGAACTTAGACTTTGATGCAACGCCGAGAGTTATCACAATTTCCTCAAATGAAAAGCGAATTTCCAATTTCTACTGGACTTGATGTATGGTATTCTATGAGTTTAATTAAGGAAAATGCAAGGTACTGTAATATTATATAAGTATTTGTTTGTAATTCAAGTATTAAGAATGTCATGGTTATGAATTTTCTTTAGGGAGAGCTCTCCTTGATAGATAAAATCTTTTAGCTTTAACTTAATTGCAATTCATTTGTTCTGATATTGTTGAACTTATATAATTTGCCTAATTTCCTTCAGAGGTTTGTGTATAAATTTTGTTCAGGAAAAGTTCAGTAAACAAAAAGGTTAATGGTTAAATTAAATTGTTTTGAATAATTTTTATGGTTGATCTAATTGATTCATTTGAAATATTTTGCGATCATGATTTGTCAATGTAAATTTCTAATAATGATAGTATGTGTTTTGAACAATTTGGTGGTTAATCCAATAAGTTTTCCTGTTTGTTTTCTTTATTAAACGAGATGTTCTTGGTGAATTTCTTTATTGATTAACTGTTGAACATAATTATAATCCAATAAAACTAGATTGGATCAGCAATAAATATACAAGGTGTGTTTTATTTGTTTATCATTGTATGTGTATTCCCTCCCCCTTCTTTGTTTAATAAATGTTAGTATTGCAAAACTGATGGATCTCTAAAACGGAACCATATTGGTTATGAAAGCTTAGTTTCATTTCTTTAACAATTGTAATAAACAAAATTGGTGTTTCAACTAAATACTTCATTCATTTTCTGGTTAATGGATTTAGTAAATTTTAATGCTTATTCAAAATAACATCCTTGATTAGTTAATTTATAATTAATTTAAAGCATCAGAACCAGATGGCGCCCTTTTTGAGTTTTTAATTGTGTTTAAAACCCTTATCTATTCCTTTTCACAATTTATACAGCTGTGGAACCAATACCTACGACTTGAATAATTAATTTGTAAAGAGAGAGTTTAAATCTCAAGCTGTGGCAGATATTTTTTGGAGTGTTCAGATACAGTAAGTATGATGTATTTTCATGTATTTTCATAATTTTTTTATAATTAGTTTATAGTTATTTTTTCTTGACGGAAAAAGCTTTGTTATAACTGTTAAAGACCAGAGCAAGCAAGAACTACCTTCTACTACCTATACCAAATAAGTAGTAGAAGCTACTATTTTATTTATTTTTGGACAAGGAATGAGGATGGTGGAGCATCCTTGGTACCTCATGGCACCGATGGCTATGATCATTTGGCCGACCCTACTAGAATTTACCCGAATCTGAGGGAATTGCACCCCCAGTAGGGATTTTTAACTTGCCAAACATCACATTGACACGGGATCTACAGTTTTACTTCCTATCCGAAAAGAAGGCATGTTTTAAATTTTTCTCCGCTATGAAAAATTACCAGCTCCGCCGGGGATCGAACCTGCGATCCTTGGATTATGAAGCAAACAAGCAAATCACTAATCCACCGAGGCTGACAGAACCTACTATTATTCTTGTTTTACTTTATTATAGCCTTAACTAAATTATGTTTACAAAAACCAAAAAGGTAGCAATTAGCTGTAGGAAATAGCTAAATACCAGCTTCATACTACCATAGTAGTTTAGGACAGATAATGTGTAGGTATGTAGTTAGGATTTTATTTTATTTATATTTGTAGTAATTATATAACTACTACCACAAATTACAACTTTATAGGCATCATTTGCAGTTTACATTACTGCTATTTCAGAGTTGATGCTCATATGCTCATAGTGGATATTGGATGTCTGGAATTTACAAGCCCCTTTTTAACAGCACGCCACTGCGCTCGACGGAAATTAGCTCTCAACTGAGTACAGTGTTGCCGCATTTTCTTACACACCAATTAATTTATCGACTGTAATTACACGAGAGGTCTTTTTTTGTCCGGATAAAATTGATTTTTTTAACGATAATTTGGTTGCTTGGTAAATTGACGATACAAACCACCTACGATAAAAAAACGAGTCCGAAGGACGAGTTTTTTTATCTGGTGGTTTGTAGAGTCAGTTTACCAAAAAGAAACCAAATTAGAGTTTAAAAAATCAATTTTATCCCGGAGAAAAAAACCTCGAGCGTAATTCGATGAGATAATTTAATGAATAATAAAAAGGAATAACTAGGTAATTATGAAGAAGTCAAGAACACATTTATTAACTTGAAAATGACAATTATTAAAAACAATAGTCAGGTTCGAGAAAGTTAGCCATGGAAGTTTAAACACATTTTATCCAGATGCAAAGTTAGGGCTAACTTTATCCGATGTCAAAGTGACAAATGTATCGCGGCTTATGGGATTTTTTATACATGAATTAAATTATCGAGTAAAAACCAGATTTTCGGTTTGTTTATAATTCTTTTCTCAAGAACCGTTTAGTGAATGTTTATAAAACTATGCAAAATCGGTTCTATGGAGTTCAAGTTACGTAATTTAAAAATTTGGGACGCTTGGTAGCTTTTTTCCTGTAATTGAAATGACTTTATTCTATTATGTGAGCGAATCTCCATAAGATCACATGTAAAATTACAGTTACTTTAAATTGCAATAACTTTTAAACGGCTTAGTCGATCCGATTGAAATTTTCACTGTAGTTTTAGCATTAAATGAGGAAAATTCTACTAAATTTCTATTCATTTCGTAGCATTTTGAGATACCTCCTAAACATCCTTAACAAAAATGATATTAATTATTTCATGACATTTCAAGCATTGTATAACAGCCTTTTTCAAGTAGCTAAATTAATTTTCTGTATATGGGTTAATGAAAGTATGTTTTTTGTCTGGTATTACAATTATAAGATTTGAGAAATAATCTCTATTCCTTTATACAATAGCAAAATAATAATATCAGTACATAGTACATAGTGATTCAATATTAATTTAACATAATAATTTAGGCGTTACATAATAATTTAAGTTTAATTGGCAATTTACATTGCATGGTACAAGCAAGACAAAAATAAAGAAAATAGGCAATTTCAAAAGTCTATAATCTAAAAATTCACAATAAAGGAATTAGGTACATACAGTTTAGATAAATGGTATTATTCTTTCATAGCATTTCAAGCATATGTATTTGTGTATAAATCGTTTTTGCAAGTAGCTAAATTAATTCTCCGTATATGGGTTAACGAAAATATACTTTTTGTCTGGTATTACAATTATAATCAATCATAAAATTTGAGAAATAAGCTCTATTCCTATATACAATTGAAAATAATAATATCAGTACATAGTACATAGTGATTTAATACATAATAATTTATACATTATAATTTATCAATTAATCAAAATATTGAGCAACACTATAATAACATTTTTGAATAAGAATTTTTTTTAATTCAAGTTTAAAATTTGTTAAACTTAAATTTTCCAGGGTGTCAGGAAGTTTATTATACAACATTTTACCAATGGCCCACTTGGGCCACGACAAAGCAGCCGAGGCCTCGGATCTGAAGGTTGGCCTAGGCTTGGACCAATGTTGAAATAACGACGTTTGGTTATCCAATATTCAACCAAGCTGGGGCCTATTGTCATGACCCATGTTCCTACATGGGTTCTTTCGAATTCTCGCGAAGCGGTTCTTTCTACATATACACGAGTTTACCTATAATTTAAAATCAAGGGTTAGTTATTATAGAAACCAAAGTTTTTTCGAATTATTGTTATTTATAGAACCGCGCTACATCGAGTTTTGTTAGTTATTGTAAATAATATTATCAAAATAATTTAAGAGTCAGATTTAACAGATTAAACAGATTTTTGAAAATCTGAATTAGCAGTTTTTTCAGACAATTCACTCTGCAGCGGCATAATAGATATACTTACTAAGCACTGTGCAAAATCTGAGGATAACCTTACACGCCATCTTTTTGTTAGAAGTATAACCGCGAAAATTAATTAATCATTGAGAGGTGGCGCCCTCGCCATGGCGACTCATTTCGCCTCTTTGTCACCGCGAAAAATTCCAGATTTCAAAACATGTTTACATGCGTAAACAAATTAATATTTAATTTTTGATTTATTAATATTATCCAATTAGTAAGTGAATGTAATGGTAATTAGTAATTGTAAAAAAATATTCGAGAGTAATAATAAATAAATTAATAAAACAGAAACAAACAAAAAAGGATGATAAATGACAGTCATACACGCTTGCGACTTCGGGAAGAGGGAGTGGCTAAATATTAGAAAATTTTGCAGCCTAAGTGTACCGTTGACACCTTTGAAACAAAAATTGGAAGTAGGGGTACTACACATGTGTACACGACGCAGTTTTATCGTGAACCTCGACCTGTGCATTTCCACTTATAACTTATATTTTTATATTTAAAAATATTACAATAATCTTAATTTAATTTAAATGTGAAGATATTATAGTAATATAATAATGTTATAATATAAGATTACTTTAACATCCTCACATTTAAATTAATAATTAAGGTCGCTCTATTAAGGCCAAGATTCGCTATAGCCTGATATATTTTGCAACGAAGATCAAATAGTTAGAAGTGAGACACACATAGCTGACTAATAAATGCTGTATGTATTTGCAGATCTAACTTGCAAGCAAAATTTAATTGCTTCTAACGTGAATGAGTCACAACAAAGTTGAGACTGAAATATGATATACACTGTTACAATGGAATGTTCATTTGCTTTAATAATTCTGTGTATAAATAGTAATAATAATGCGTATCTATAGGATATTCGTGATAATGCACCTAATATTTAATTAAAAGAAAAGTAAAATATAATATTATCAAGTATCAGCGATATTGTTCATTTTCTTAATGTAATTAGTAATTATGATGTTATCGTCGTTTGCGATCATGGTTGAATTACTAAAACAAAATTTATTTGGTAGGTAATTTCTTAAATAATTTGATATGATTTAACAAAATTTTCTTGCTACATATATTATCACTAGTGGGTGTTCCAAGTGAGCGTTGAAAAACTGCACTTTACCGAAAGTAGGGGAGAGCCGCCCAAATTGAACCTTTTTTAGAAAAAGTTGGTATTTCAGGTCATTGTCGGTTATTTAAATTAAAATTCACACTAAGGCATACTTTATAATGTTTATCATATATTCAATTAAAAAATATATTGAAAAAAACATAAATTCTCTATTAAAATAATAAATTAGAAAAATGTGGAATCAGTTCGATTTAGGGAACCAGTCGCCTAAATTGAACCAAGAATTCCCTAATTTTAACGACTAGCAGATATTCAAATAAACATCGTTCTAAATAATAAAACCAAAAAAAACTTAATTATTTACTATGACACTGGGTAATATTATACTAGAAATCACAATAAGATGGAAATCCTCATCTTCTACCCCAGCACATTCTTTGTAGGCCCACTATGCACTACTTAGGCACCGTGCATTCATTTTCAAGTGAATTCAGGTAGTTATATCCTTACAATAAAGACATGAAGCATCTTCTGCACACGACTTTGCCAAACCATCAGAAGAACTGTTTGCCATTTGTCTTTTCAATGAACCTAACCAGTTCAATTTAGGCAACTCATTCGTTTTATTCAATTTAACCTGAATCTTTTTTTTTTTTCAAATTATAATCAGCGCCGAAATTGCGCGAGACTGTTTAAAATAGTATAACAAAATAATGGTATATACTGCCTTCCAGACATTTCCGAAATTTTCTGCACCAGTCTTTACGAAACATATGGAGAAAATTACATAAATGAAGGCATAAACATACAATTTGCAATTACATCGATAATCGCGGGAACACTGTAGTCATATTGAAACTACAGCATTCTATAGCATGGCCTACTAGATTAATATCCACTACGTTCCTAAATGGCCGTGTCATTCGGAAAAAGTGAGGTTAGCAATGGTAAGAACGGTGGCGCCAGAGATTATAATTTTTGTCGCAAATTTGTCAGTTTTGAAGTCTATAATTTTTATTGTCATATTTTGGCTCTGACTTCAAAGGCAGAATGGGGAAGAGCTGCATAATATGCAAAAATAAAAAATCTCCCTTCTTTGAAGTCCCCGTTGACCGAAGGATTCGATTTAAATGGTTAAACTGTGAAACATATTATTCCTGGTAAATCAAACATCATTTTTAAACATACATAAATTTATTAACACATTTTTAACTAGTGAGAAACTTCTCTGAACGTTCTGTTCTGTGCAAAAACCATTTTGAAGAAAGCTGTTTTGACCAATCTACCAAAATTTGCCGGTTAAAAAGAGGTTCCATCCCCACCCTAGCGTTATCTGTGACGACCCCATCTACCCCAGCTGTTCCTTCCGAGGTTCCTTCCTTTTCCTTATTTGTAAGAGAAAATCCACATACCTGTTTGCAGTTCTCTATGAATTTCCAGTTCTTATACTTATATTTTTAAGGACACAAATGCAAAAGAAGATATCCCCATTTCCGGCTTAACCAGTCCTCTCGAAGTTATCCGTCTAGAAAAAAAATGCGAAAATTTAGAATTGCAGCTTCGAGAAGCTAAAAACCAATTACAGTGGTACAAATCAAAGGTAGAATTAATGAAAGAAGAAGAGGATATTTTATCTCTTGTAAATTGTATTAAGAAAATCAAGTCCGATGCAGAAGGTAATAACGAAAGTGCGACCTTCATTATGGATATTTTAAAAAATTATAACAAAAAACGTCCGCGTTGGTCAGAGCTAACCATACGCATGTGCACAGTTTGGCGATTTTGCTCATCAAAAGGGTACGAATTTTGCAATAAACATTTAATTAGACTACCTTCAAAGTCCACAATATCACGATATCTTGGTGAGTTCAATGGACAAAATGATCTAATTAAAAAACGTTTATGTGCCGAAATTGCAATTCTCGAAAAGCCTATAGAAAGATTATGTTCTTTAATTATTGATGATATGGTAATAAAAGAAAAGCTTTACTATAGCAGAACAGAAGATCGCATTTATGGGCTTGATACATCTGATGATAATTCTACGCTAGGAACTAGACCAAAAATTGCAAACAAGATGTTGAGTTATGTAGTGCATGGCCTTTCTACTAAATTTACTATTCCATGCGGTTATTTCTTCCATAAATCGATGACACAAGCTAATTTTTATTCACTCACGCTGAGAGTATTAAAATTGTTAACGGATAGTGGATTCATCACCTTAAGACTAGTGACAGATAATATGTCTTCTAATGTTGCACTGTTCAAGAAATTTGGCAATGGAACAATTCAAAATTATGTTAATCATCCATTTCTCCCGGAGTTGCCGCTTTTTCTATCTTTTGATTATTGTCATGCTTTTAAAAATGCCAGAAACTTATTCTTAGACCATGAGATGTGTTCATCTGAAGGCGTCATATCATCGAAACATCTAAAATTATTATGTGACATGCAGAAAAACCTACCCATAAAACCAATTAGATATTTAACACCAAAACATTTATATCCTACCAATTTTGATAAAATGAATGTCTTGAGGGCCATCCAAGTATTTTCACCAACTGTGACTTCAGCTTTGCAATTATTAAAAGAATATGGCGAACCCCGATTTTAAGATGTTGACGCCTCATTGTCTTATATGAAGAACATGTACCAATTTTTTGAAGTTCATAATGTTTCTACTACAAGACAATACATAAAAAACTTAGATAGTAATATTGCCCCATATATAGATATATCAGATGAACGTCTTCAATGGTTACACATAACTTTTCCAAGTTATATTGATGATATCCAAAAAACATCTGAAAGTAAGAATTTTCGTGGCTTGAGTAAGGAAACTGCTCATGCTTTAAAGTTTACTGCAGAAAGCACTTATCTTACTGTTCAATTTCTTCTGCAAGAAGCTGGTTTCTTCTATGTCCTTACTAGAGCATTTAGTTCAGATCCTGTTGAAATGACATTTTCACATGTTCGCTTGCGATGTGGGTCCAATGATGCCACGGATGCTCGATCTGCTGATTATGCGATTCGCCAAATTCTGCGGTGTGGTATCGTAAAGGCATCAACATCATCAAATGTTAGAGCTGAAGATACCAACTTCGTCAGCTCAGCTCAACTTCCTTCCTGCTCCCGTCCATCAGAGTCCAATAAAAAAAAAGAACTGGTTTTGTCTGAGGAATTAAAAAGTAAAATTCACAACTTACAAAATAATGAAATACCACAAAGCAATATATACTCAGCATCTGTTGCCTTTTTATCTGGATACATAATTATGAAATTAGAAAAGATACTCCGTTGTGATAATTGTGTATCACCATTGTTGTCGACAACTGTGCCAGGACCTCTTTTAAGATTAATCACTCTTCAAGATCATGGAGCCTTGACCTATCCCAACGAACTATTTGTAGGGCTTATTAAACGAATCGCTGACATCGTACAGCAAGTGTTACCTGCTTTGAGTTTCGAAAAAACATGTGGGCAGTTTATTGATTTAATCCAGCCATTTTTAATGAAAAATGTATTATTTACTTGTTTATTGCACAAGAGTTATGCAGATTAATTATTATTCTTACTGCAAAACCTGCACTCAACAACATCTGCCTAGAAAAAACAAATTCGCTAAAACGGAAATTTTTAGAACACAAACCCATCAGCAGGAAAGTGTTAAAAATATAAATTATCAAAATTTTACTTAGGTACCTACTTACTGCTCTCCTTTTCCGTTGTTACCTAGCTTTATGGTTTGCTCATGTACTTTTTATTATTAAAACTTAACCTAAACACCAATTTTATAATATTATTTTATTTATTATGTCGTTGCATGTCATTGTTTGTCAATTTGATTTATCTATAGTTCAAAAAACTAACCAACGATGTCACTACCGTTATTACCGCGAATTTCCGAATGACACGGCCATTTAGGAACGTAGTGGATATTAATCTAGTAGGCCATGTCTATAGTCCTCCTGTTACTATTTTCGACGATAGATGGCATTGCAATATAGTCTTTAATAGAGTCACTCTATATTACTTATAAGAGTTGGGCCAACGCGGGAATTGACGCTGATTGGTTGGATCCATTTGCACTAACGCCAATTTAAAAACACGAAGTTTGATAAAATTATGTAATAATACGACAGGTCTTTTCACTTCCTCATAAATTTATGTGGAAGTTACTTACTATGGTTACAACTGTTTCTGCAATTGTATCCATAGGATAAATTGTATCCATAACAATTAACTGACAAATAAAGTTACAAGGTGGTGAAAAGATCGCCCTTAATTTGACAAATAATATGATGTTTAGTAAGAATTTTTATGTATTTCTCTTCAAGTTTTTAAGAAATATAAATTGCAATTGAAGGGTTGATGTCAAACACGGCATTTGTCAAAAAACTGTAACCTTTAGGAGAACCAAAAACTAATGTAAGGCCAAAGTTTTTATTATTTGGAACTATCTGCAGTTTATGAAACATTCTTACACAATCCAAAAATCTGTGGTTTTTGACGAAAATTTGGCAAAACAGATTTGTTATTTTTTTATTAAACATAAGATACATTTTAATTAAATCGGTCTGGCAGATTTAAAAAAATTAAAATAGGTATGTATATACTTTTTTAAACAAAAGGTTCATATCTCTAGCATGAAAGAAAAAATATATGTAAGCACTGCTGTTGTCGTCCTCGACAATGTCACCTAGGTCTTCATTAGTGCCCAGAATATCATAGAAACCACGGTGTTCTCGATTAGATAATACTGCACAAAGGGCTTGAAGATCTTTTAGTTTTGCATGATTGATCTCGATAGGTACACGTTGTAATTCACTAGTAATATGGTCTTGCTTCTAATTATGCATTGTCTCTACGTTCCAGAACAGCTATCTCTTATTCTATAAATTTATTTATTTAACACAAAAATGTTATTGCCTGAATGTATGCCATACATTTGCGAAGACTTTAGTGGAATAGGTGGTCGACTATTCTTTACAAAAAACTTATCAGTCGACAGTGTGCAGTTAAAAATATCTTTCTTGGTCGCCCCATTTGATAAAATATGCAAAATATGTTACTGAGTAATAACTCTGAAATAAAACGATTTAAAAAAGCAAAATATTTTCACTACTTTTCCAGTGTTTTTGTTACGGAAATAATTCAAATGGAAATTGACTTACTAGAGCACAAGAGACATTAACAGTTTTTTTTGTAGCTGAGAGTAGTTTCTTCTTTCCTCAATTTTGCAAATAATATGAATATATATATATATATATATATAGTTGAAAAAGCGTTTAATTTTTTTTAATTTAATAAAATCGGGATTAAAGGTCTGTTTTTTGTAACCAGGTTGTTAAAAAAGAATACTCATTATTTGTTATTATCTATATTTCGCAGTTGATTAACTGCTTCATCAGGAAACACTAAAAGTTAATACAATGATTGACAAATTGATCAAGTAATAAAATTAATGACTTACACTTAAGAGTAATAAAACGTATGACTAGCATAAACTTATTTCTTCTACAATTTGCTTTATGTTTTTCTAGATTATTAAAATAATTGAAGATAAAGTTTTTAAAATTTTGTTTGATAACATGTCAAGTTCAAAATATGACATGTGACATATAAAAATATACATGGTGGAACACCATCATTTGTATAGGGTAAAGATACAAAAGTTACAACAAATTATTATTTTTAATATTAAATTGGAAAGAAAATTGTTTGTAATGTTGCTTAAAAAAGATCATGTTTAAAGTTTATAGATATAGGAATAGACTTAGATGTTTGAATTTTTTAATAAATTGCAATAGATGATGTTTAATTGTTTTACATCAGTTTTATAATTAATGGTGTTAGGTTCGGCTAAAATGTATGCCATTTCTAAGAATAGTCTGTTCTTATATCTGGGTTCAATACATAGTATTTTTGTGTTGTTATAATTAAATTGATGTCCTGTATTTACAGAATGAGTAGCTAAGGCACATGATTTTTTTCCTAGCTTACAATCGCTTTTATGTTGTGTTATTCTTTCTTTCATCCATCTAGATGTCTGACCTACATAATAGCAATTACAAACTCCACATGGTATTTTGTATACTAGATTTGACTGTAAAAGTAAGGGTGTTTTATCTTTAGTTTTTGTGAATAAATTTTTTGTGGTCTTTTTGTTGTATTTTGCTATTTGTAAGTTGAGGTTAGGGTTGTTGTTACTTTTAATTATTTTTATGATAGGGTTGGTAAGTTCAGGAAGGTTTGGAAGTTTTTTAAATTTGGTTTGATTATTTGGATTATCTAATTCTATGGGACCATCTGGATATTGTGTATTATAAATTAATTTTTGTAGTAATTGTTTTGGATACCCATTGTTTAAGAAGATGTTAAATAAGGTTTTTAGATTGTTTTTTATGAATATGTCGTCACTTATGTGACAGACTCGAAGTTTCATTGCTAAAATACTATTAAGTTTTTGATTTAAAGGGTGATAAGAATAAAAGTTAATGTAGCGGCCTGAAAAAGTCGGTTTACAGTACCAATCCAAAATGATTTTGTTGTTAGAATCTCTAATTACTTTTGTGTCTAAAAATGGAACGCTGTTGTTAATTTCTTTTTCTACGGTGAACTGAATATGATGGTTAAATTTATTGAAATTGTCGACTGTATATTGAACCTTGTCACTTGGAACTGCTGTGATGAGGTCATCTACATATTTATAGATAAAGGGTATATGAAAATTTAAATTTGGAACTCACTTCTCACCATTAACTCACCAACATACAACATTTCAAAATATATTTCATCTATTTTATCCAATGCTTTCATGGAGAAAACTAATTACAACGTCAAAGATACCTTCACTTTTGTCAACTGTATGAACGGTTTTATGATTCCTACCAATTATGTTCTGATATCATTAGACGTCGTCTCTCTGTTCACAAATATACCATTAAATTTATTTTTGGAAATCATTGAGGAGAAATGGTCCATCATTGAATTACATTGCAATTTAACAAAAAATACTTTTATTGAAACTATACAATTCATTTTTAAAAATTGTTATCTATCTTTTAACAATCAATTTTACCATCAAATTTTTGGTACACCTATGGGTCTCCCTTTGAGCCCCATAATAGCACAAATAGTTATGGATCATCTTTTAGACAATGTTCTTCCAAATTTAAATTTTCATATACCCTTTATCTATAAATATGTAGATGACCTCATCACAGCAGTTCCAAGTGACAAGGTTCAATATACAGTCGACAATTTCAATAAATTTAACCATCATATTCAGTTCACCGTAGAAAAAGAAATTAACAACAGCGTTCCATTTTTAGACACAAAAGTAATTAGAGATTCTAACAACAAAATCATTTTGGATTGGTACTGTAAACCGACTTTTTCAGGCCGCTACATTAACTTTTATTCTTATCACCCTTTAAATCAAAAACTTAATAGTATTTTAGCAATGAAACTTCGAGTCTGTCACATAAGTGACGACATATTCATAAAAAACAATCTAAAAACCTTATTTAACATCTTCTTAAACAATGGGTATCCAAAACAATTACTACAAAAATTAATTTATAATACACAATATCCAGATGGTCCCATAGAATTAGATAATCCAAATAATCAAACCAAATTTAAAAAACTTCCAAACCTTCCTGAACTTACCAACCCTATCATAAAAATAATTAAAAGTAACAACAACCCTAACCTCAACTTACAAATAGCAAAATACAACAAAAAGACCACAAAAAATTTATTCACAAAAACTAAAGATAAAACACCCTTACTTTTACAGTCAAATCTAGTATACAAAATACCATGTGGAGTTTGTAATTGCTATTATGTAGGTCAGACATCTAGATGGATGAAAGAAAGAATAACACAACATAAAAGCGATTGTAAGCTAGGAAAAAAATCATGTGCCTTAGCTACTCATTCTGTAAATACAGGACATCAATTTAATTATAACAACACAAAAATACTATGTATTGAACCCAGATATAAGAACAGACTATTCTTAGAAATGGCATACATTTTAGCCGAACCTAACACCATTAATTATAAAACTGATGTAAAACAATTAAACATCATCTATTGCAATTTATTAAAAAATTCAAACATCTAAGTCTATTCCTATATCTATAAACTTTAAACATGATCTTTTTTAAGCAACATTACAAACAATTTTCTTTCCAATTTAATATTAAAAATAATAATTTGTTGTAACTTTTGTATCTTTACCCTATACAAATGATGGTGTTCCACCATGTATATTTTTATATGTCACATGTCATATTTTGAACTTGACATGTTATCAAACAAAATTTTAAAAACTTTATCTTCAATTATTTTAATAATCTAGAAAAACATAAAGCAAATTGTAGAAGAAATAAGTTTATGCTAGTCATACGTTTTATTACTCTTAAGTGTAAGTCATTAATTTTATTACTTGATCAATTTGTCAATCATTGTATTAACTTTTAGTGTTTCCTGATGAAGCAGTTAATCAACTGCGAAATATAGATAATAACAAATAATGAGTATTCTTTTTTAACAACCTGGTTACAAAAAACAGACCTTTAATCCCGATTTTATTAAATTAAAAAAAATTAAACGCTTTTTCAACTATTTATATAAGGTCGATAAATACCCGTTGGGTTTTTTAATATATATATATATATATATATATATATATATATATATATATATATATATATATATATATTACTCTATTTAGGAATTTTATTATATTAATCAATTCAAATAAACTGTGGTAAATTATAATGAAATAAATGTCAGGTTATGAAACATTTGACATTTGCCAGGCAAACATAACCAATCATTTTTGCAATGTATATTTTTGGATCCAAAATGGCGGATTGACATTCGCGTTGGCTCAACTCTTATAGGTAATATAGAGTGACTCTAGTCTTTAAAAAGATAATTGACTGGTTCAATTTAGGAGGCGGTCCAATTGGGGCGACCCTCCCCTATATTGTCTATTAAAAGAAATACTTCTAGGGAATCCTTCGTTTTCGGCATTTTGTAAAAGGCACAATACCTTCTGTTCACATAAACCGACTATTATTGTAGACTTCTTGCAAACCCTATCGTAAATTTGTAAATTATCCCAAAGCCTGCTTTATTATACTATAGCGGTACTTGCGGTACGGGTCTAATAAAAATGACAAAGTCTCGGCAAAGATAACTACTTTATAATAATAGCGTTTAAAGATGCATTACATCAGAACTAGTCAAAAAGCAGCCTGTCCAGCCACTTTTAACTCAACCTTTAAAACAGAACATCGGAATGTAATTTTGTAATCGCAGTTTCACGAATCCGTTTGAAAAATTTGTTGAGCTTGGTTGTTGCATTTTTATGTACAGTTGGTTTCAAAATAATCGAGTACAGCCTTTTTAAGTGGTATAAATCATGTTGTCACAATGACAAATAAAATGTCAAAGTTAGTTGTCAACTTATGTCACAAAACATAACCTAAATAAATAAAGATCATTTTACATTGTAAAAAATTTTCATAATCATGGACTACTGATTTATAAAGTGTATTCGATTTTTTTGAAACCAACTGTACCACAGACAACGAAATTTTTACATAAGTTTACAAATGTTTACCGTACTGCTATAGTTTTCGTGTTAGTACATAAGTACGCTTACATAAGTAAGCGTAGCAAGTATTAATATAGCATAGTGTAATTATCGTGTAGTGTATTCTAGTGTAACGTAGTGAAGTGTAACAAGTACTTATATACCATATTGTACGTGCAATTTATTTATGTAAGATTATGCCACGATTAACGGTATCAGCTAGAAGAAAGAGCATACGTCGAAGAATGAAAAACGTTTCTGGTTTTACAAGGTCTTCCCAAAAAGTACAATCAGCAGAATTTGTTTCTGTTGATTAACCTTTAATTTCATTAGATCAAACTTCATCTTCATAAGATCAACCTTCAACTTCAACAGGTCAACCTTCAACTTCATTTGATCAACTTTCAGCTCCAGCACATCAACTTTGTACTTCCACAAATAGTAGCCACAAGCCAGAAGAAATTCCACCTACTTATACTACTGACGTTGAAAATGAGGTGTTCAATGTTAAAAAAGAGCACGAAGATGTCAGTGGAAGGAGAATTGTGGAAATTCCTAATTTTTTAATGCAATTATACATTTTCCTCATGTTGGATTGTTTTCGCGTAGAAAGGAACATCTGAAAATGGTTTCTGAGCAAAGAATTGACCTGCAAAGTAAAATTGTTGTTCAATGTGAGATGTGCGGAGTTAACATTGTTATATCAACTGACTGTAATGATCAGGCAATGGATATTTAAACAAGGCAGCAGTTCTAAAAAGTATCGCAACCGGAATAGGATGTACTCACAATTGAAGAAAATGTTGGCTAATTGTGATATTCCTTGCATGGGCCCAAATCTTTATGCAAAAGCAGAACAATTTCTTGCTACTTATATTGAAGAAACTGCATGGAAATATATGGAAAAAGCTGTTTTAGAAGAATCCCGTTTAGCAATTGAAGAAGGCCGAGTTGATTCAGACGGCATTACATTCGTTACTGTTATTGCAGATGGATCCTGGAGTAAAAGATAATACAGAACCAACTATAATGCAGCTGTCGGAGTTGGCGTTATTGTTGGTAAAAAAAACGAAAAAAAGGTGTTATTCTTAGGGATTACAAATAAATACTGTTGTATGTGTAACCATGGTAAATCAAAACATTCTGAAGCTCCCCCGCATAAATGTCTTAAGAATTGGAAGTTCGTCCGTATGGTAAAAAATCCAAGAATGTTTAACGTGGAGCACCTGTCGTTAGACTTAATCCCGACGTTCCTTCCAGAAGGACGCAATTGAGTATGGACAGAAAGTAATTAAAAAAATCGAATGTCGTAACCATCTTCTACGAAATTTTTGTAGTAAATTAAGAGAACTGACCCAAAAAATAATAAGCAGCACAATGATAATTGTTTTTTGTTGTATAATATGAATAAGCTGAACAACTCTATCAAACGAATGAAGTCGGGTATACAAGCTGTCGTTCTTTTTTATATTACAAATGCAACTTTAACTCATTGTGAGAGAGTACAACAGCTGAGAAATGACATTTTGAACTGTTCTCATCATGTTTTTGGGGATCACAATAATTGCGCCACTTACTTTTGCAAGGACCCAAACGTGAAAATGAAAACAATTGGATTATTGACTTCAAAGACTCGGGATAATATCAAGACATAATGGTTGTTACTGACAGAGTAGCGCTTAATTCTGAAAGTTTTGCCATGAAATATGGACAATAACGCTGTCGAATGTTAAACTCTATAGTTGCAAAATATACAGGAGGTAAACGAATTACCTTTACGGGAATAAGTTCCTATAAAACACGATGCGAAGCAGCTGCTTTAACTTTCAATCTTGAACCAGGCCATATTTCGAACGTAATCCATAAAAAGGTAGTTGGCAAAAGTCCTGGACAATTTACAAAAACTACGTGAAAGCTGCGAAAACCAAATAAAAGTGGGTTACATGTCGAAAGAGACCGTTTAAGTAAAAAATCACAAAGAAGGAAGACTTACAAGTCGGTACCAGCCGATAGCAAATATGGAAAAGTAGAGGAAGAAAACATGCAGATTATCGGCAGAAGAAGATTCTTTAAAAGAAATTTTACAAGTAATGAAAAAATTAAAGACGAATTACATCTGATACAGTTAGAAACAACTGGTCAGAATAATAATCTACTTTGGCGTCAAGAAAGATCATCGCGAATAACAGCTTCTAATTTTGGTAAGATTTGTAAAATGAAAAGCTTAACACATTGTTAAAAGAAACCATTAGAAATGAAGAGTTATGGAGAAGAACAAACCAAGCAGATATAAATATGGAGATAAGAAGGAGAAAGTATGGCTGGCTGGGGCTCACTCTGCGTAAAAATGGAAATGAAATTGGTAAGAAGATACTAAAATGGAATTCTGAAGGAAACAGAAAAAGGGGGCATCCAAAAGGTACCTGGAGAAATATAGCAGAAAAGGAAACGATGACGATTTCGGAGCTGGCACAAATAGCAGTAGACAAGAAGAGTTGGAAGGACTATATTAAAACCCTGTGTCCCTTAAGGGAATAATGGGACCTATTATTATTATTATTTATTATAACACATTGTAAAAATATAGTCAAAAATCTGTTGTATAGCACTTTTAAAGGAAATCTCGCTACACGATGGGGACAAGATCATGAAACAGTAGCACTTAGAGAAGTTCAAGAGAAATCTAATATCCAAATTCGACAATGCGGACTTTTTATTGATAAAGATGATTTCTTTTTGCATCACCAGACGGACTATTAAGCGATGACGGATTAATTGAAATCAAATGCCCTGCATCAGCTGCAAGGATAAAAGTTATAAGTGTTGTTAAAGAAAAGAAAATTAAATTTTTGGAAAACCGGGCTGGTGAAATCTGTTTAAAAAGAACTCATAATTATTATTACTTTCAAATACAAGGACAGTTACATATTACGAACCGCAATTATTGTATATGCGTTGTATGGACACCTCAAGCAATGATAAGTGAAAAAAACTGATATACCTTTTATTTAGTAGGACGTGTAATTTCCGACAGAAATTTGATTTTTGTTAAAATTGCAACTTAGTATACCCTTTTTGCAATCAACGTTTCAGTTAAATTAAGAAATAAGATTCAATTAAATTAAATTAAGGAATAAAATAAAATACCATAAATAATAATAGACCGGGCATAATATGAACTTATTTTAACAGTGTAGCCTGCATGAGTAATTAACCATCGAAAACTATTGCCATTGCGCCTGATAGTTAGGCAATTGTATTAAGAAAAAACCCGTATCTTATCATCGTAAATGTAAGATATTTTAAAAAGTAGAAGACATTATACGATGTGGTTTTTACTAAATGAAAGAAAAAACTTAAATTGAAGTACCTACGACGAGATTTATTTCATTTTATGTTTATCAGGCCTGCTTTGATTAGTCGAAAATATACTAACTTTAGCAATTTTTTTCTAAAACAGATTACGTTTTGTAAAGATATTCGAGTCGTAGGTACCTACAGAAAACCTATCTTAACAAATTGCTTTTTGTCCCGTGTCACTATTTACATAAATAAAAAAGTTATTTTGCAGATACGAACACATTACTTTTCTACTAGCGAATCTTCCCCTTAATAATGATTTAGATTAGTTGTTAGGTTATGTGTTAGTTGAAGTTTATTAGGTAAATATGCTTCTATGCACTTCTCGAGATTGACCGATTTACAACACTGACCGTAACGTTATCCGGTCATATGAGATGACGTCTTTAACCAGTCAGCTGGGCATTAACGTCATTGTCTGACCATTGACGTAAACGACCAAAACAGCCGGTCATTAACTTTGTATCCCGGCCATTTACGTGATCAACAGATGTGTGCATTCTTTCTTGCTTTTTAAGTTTTAAACCAAAACTGCACTATTATTTAGACACTATATACCAGTTCTACCTTTTGATCATTAAATTATTCGCTTAGAATTTGTCAACTGTTTATTTGAAAATCTCCAACTCCCAAATTGGTTTTTCTACCATTTTATATTTTTGCGTATTTTTTTACATGCGTAAAATCGTAATACGGCAAAAATAATCTACTTCACCTTTAATAAATTTTAGAGACGATGATTCCTAAAGCAAACTTAGTAATGCAATTATCGTGGAAAAGTATTAAAAGGAATATACTGTGTGTCCCTGGATTGACGCAGTAAGATGTATGGTGAATATATTCGGAAAATTAGTTTATAATCCATTATCTCTTAACGTGTACATGTGCCAGATGTACCTCCTATCATTATCCTTGAAATCGAATCGTTCATCATTTATTCCAATTTTTTTTTTGCAAAAGATAAAATTAATATTTTATCAACAGAATAAATTTTAATTACTTAGATACATATATCTAATTACTATCTTTTGAACTGAATTTTTATTTATATGTAGTAGTCATAACAATTTCCACAATGTGGCTTTCACCTAGTAAGGTTTCCAACTATTTTATTGAGTCCCGTTATTTTTGGGCAATATTGATCAATGATCATAGCATTATTTCAAGACTCTTCATGACTTTCCGGATGTTACTCGCAAAGATAAAAAAACAAACTCTCGTACAAATGGAATACGTTTCTTGACTGCAGAAACTACACACACGATATAGTGACTGGGTTAAATCGAGTACTACGTAACATCATAAGCATTTTTTCAGTTACGTGTTAATAAACTGTAATCTATACTAAGATAAAAAAAGGAAATACCAAATACCACTCTGAATTTATTATTTTAAATTTGATTGGATCTGCCATTCATGTGAAATTTCTTTAACATTAGAACATTTAAGTTCGTTCCAAACGGAATTAAAGCTTTTACTTAGTGGTAGTCGGTAGTTTTTGTGTCAATAATGCTGTTAAATAACATAATGATAAAACAGTTGTGAATTATCTTATTAATTAATTGTACAAAACAAAAATTGTTAGTGTTAGAATATATTTGGATTCCCAAAGTCTTTGATTCGGGATTTACATGTTTTGCTTTCGCAACAAAATGTTTTCATTCAACGTAACTAATTGATGTAGGTTTTATTAAATAATCAAATAACTATTTTCACACTTAATTAGATCATTCTGATGGTCGAATTATTATTTTATATAAATACTTATGGCACTCCGTGGTCGAGTGGTAGAGATCCTGCCTCTCGTTCAGAGGGACAGGGGTTCAAACCTCGGTTGCGACTGAATTTTCAAAATTTAGTGCAATCGAGTTTGAGCTCCTTAGGTTAAGGTATGAAAGTTGTATGAGTGATAAAGTATGGGGGAGCGTAATGTACTTGCTACAATAGCTCTATTACCTCCGTTGCACTCCCATAAGAGTTTGTAACCCCGACACTGCAAAATGCTGTAAAAGTGGAATGGATTATGTATGTAAGTATGTATAAATATTTATATCATCATTATATTTATTTTTTATCCTTCGTTATAATATAATATAATTACATTAACATGAAAATTCGGCTTTTATTACTCTTTGGTTATATCGTCAACACATCTGAATCTTCCTTTTCCTTGGGAACTTTTTAAAAATAATATTCTATGATTAACACAAACAGAGAATTATTTATGTTTATGGTTACTAATAAAGCATAAGAATGTAAAAGAAATTTTAAAATACTAACTGCAACTCTAGATAGTACTTTCGAGATAGATACAGGTATGTATACCTATATATGTATATATACAAACCACACTTATAAGCTGAATTCGGTGCAGCAGAATCTAACCACATATTAAGTTGCGTCGGTTGAGTTAAACACTCTGTATATTTAACTGCTGGCGGTTGGTCAAAATATGAATGGACTTTACGATTACACCAACTTAATCTACAGCAAAGCTACGCTACTTTAAACAACTATTAGCATACCTAACAACTAAATTTAAATTGTGTGTGTGTCAGTGCGAAGGTGTACGGTTCAAGATTCTCAATGCTGATCTTTGTATTGAATGGACTTTAGTATACTGCAGACCTGCCACAACTATTTTTTTGCAGCTATTATGCAAACACTATTCAGAAATTCCTGCAGCCCATTTACTGGGTCTGGCACTGTTTACATTTACATCTATACGTTTCTATTAAATTTGTTAATGTTTGAGATGATTTAACATCTTGGACTATTAATTCATAGATGCAAGTTTATGAGAACAACCTTGAATAATGTAACTTACCATTTCTTTACGCCTGGTTATATTTACATATATACCTATTTATTTTTCTTTGCATACATGTAAATAAATTGCATCTTATTTATTTACTATGCTATAAACTCTAGTTTCTGTACCCATTAATAATTAAAATCAGTTTCTAATACATACCTATTTAAACTGTTTACCTTGAACTAAAAATATGAACGTTGCTATATCTATAAAGCAATTACAGGTACTTGATTGTAAAATCAACTTAGTTTCATAGATAGTATATACTGTAGTATAGATTATTTGTTTACATGATAGATAAGCAACATCTTATGTTGAAGATGTGATTTAATATTTTTCATTTGCATTAATTTCGTCAAAAACACTGTTATCTGCTCTAGAGATAGCTTCCGTTATTTCTTTTTTACTTCAGATAGCGACATGAAGTTACAACTATATCACAAATAGACATTGTGTTAAACTTTTCTAGTTTCATTCATGCTAACATTCATAATATGAAGAATAAATGAGGAAAAAGTTACACAACAATACAGAACGATGCTAAATATAAATAATTGTTAGCAAAAGATATAAGCTTCTATAATGCAGAATAAAATTAATAATATAAACAATTTATACAGAAAAATATTTATTGTAGATCTTACATTAAAAGTTTACGCTCTAGAATAATAACGTTTAGCCGTTGCATCAGTAGATGTCAAGGTCTGTAAAATACAAAAAATGTATATATTAGGTTTGTAAATTGGTTAATTATACATTTTAACTTACAATAGTAAGTCCACTGTCAGTAAATTCATAAGTTCTGGTACCAGTGCGGCCATCAGGAGCAGTAGATGTAATAATGATTTTGTTTCCTTCTTGTTTAGCTTTGCTCTATAAATGAAAAGGAATGCTGATGAACTTGACTAAATAAATATATAAACGGATATTGATAATTTTACCTTAAGGGTTATTCCTGCAACGGCGAAAGGTTCATCAAACTCTTGGTCTAGAGTAAAAGATACGTTGATACCTGAACTACTATTAATGGTGTGTTTAGTACCATCAACAATAATTTCAAGGGTAAGTCCAGGAGTTTCAGCTTTTTGTGCTATTTCATCAGAAGCACCTTAAAACAAAAAAATAATATCAGAATATTATCAAATCAAAATACATATTAAGAAGAAATTAATTATGCATATCTAAAGCATATTGCTTTTCACATTACAACAATTCATGTGAACATGCAAATAAAAAGGTTAAAGTACATCGTTGTACAATACAATAATAAAAAAAAATAAAATGATGAAAATTATACTTACCAAGAGATTTTAAATACGTTGCCAAATTTTCATTTTTGTCCAGCTTATATTTTCCAGCAATTTGAACCATTTTGGTTGTTTTATATCGGAGATACCTTTCCACAAATCAAGACGAATTGAAACTAAGCAGGAAAATATTATAAAGCAAGCTTTTATACTACACTTCAACTCTTACGAGTAACCCATCTATTTTGATAACGCTTTTCGATATATTTAGCATGATCATTGATCATAATACGTGGACTTGTAATCTTTTATATTACCTTTTGTTTATTTTTTATAAAATCACCGTACACCATTCGATTATAGATTAATAAGAAATAGCACTAAAAAAAGTAACATGTGATACTTATGATTTGTCATCTTCTCCGGTAAAATTTTTGAAAACTTAAAAACTTTTTTGAAATAAAAAATTTCACGTAATTTTGTGAATGTATATATAGTAACTAAAAATACATTGTACTGAATTTTTTAACTTCAACTTTTGTACATACAGTCATCTATTTATAAGTGTGGGAAACGCGATGAATTGGATTTATGAACTTGAAAAAATAATATTTTACTTTCAATTTTTGAATCTCTGAAAATGTTTTTATTCGTTCTTTACTACTATGTGAACTGCCAAATATTAAGACTATTATACAGAGATACAGTGTAGCCATAGATGAACTTAACTATACTTCTAATGTACTTTATTTCTCATTTTTGAAAGAAAAGCCATTCTTTACAAAAAGTTTTCATTATTTTGAAAAGTCCCTAGGCGTACTCAGACTGCCTATAAAACTCACAGGGTGGTTAGAAAATAAGAAAAAAAATTAAATTGCAAGTATCAGTTGTTTAAAAATGTTATTAGTAAAGGTTGTTCCTAATGTCAATAGATGTTCAGATATCGAGGGCATCAGATCAGAGGGGCGTATCCGCCAAATTTGTGATTTTCATTTTTTATGGCAAATCGATTCCTTGTATGAACCTGCGTGTTGTGACAAACGGGCGTTTGGTTTGTATGACCATATTCATAGTAATTAACTAATAGCTATTTGTACAACAAGATAGGAAAAGTGAAATTTTTCCATTCCAGACGTGAGATTTTTTATCGAGGCGTAGCCGAGATAAAAAACACGTCGTGAATGGAAAAAACACTTTTCCTATCGTGTTGTACACATGATTTTTTCTATTAGAGTTTGGAAAAATATATAAAATTGGAATATTACAATAATTATTTTTAATTCAAAAAAATGGGATCAAGATATGCACGTTCGTTACTATAGAGAGAGAATTTTGTTTTACAAACATAATTTGTGAACGCCAGAAAAATTGACAAGAATTTTTAAAAATGTCTGATTCAAGCGAAGCCTCTGATATAGAAGAATCGGCAGCAATGGCGGTTCAGTCTTTATTGCCCGTGAAGTCCAAGGGAAAGTATGAAAATGCGTATTGTCAATTTGATTATTGGTGTAAAGAAAAACGAGTGAAGGTGATCAACGAGGAAGTGTTGCTAGCATATTTTGAACAAAAATCTAAGGTGTATAAGAGTTCTACATTATGGAGTATTTATTCAATGGTAAGGACGACATTATCCGTGAAGAAAAATATAGACATAAAGAAGTTTCCAAGTTTAATTGCTTTTCTTAAACGAAAGTCAGTTGGACATTATTCAAAGAAATCCAATGTTTTCACAAAACTAGAAATAGAACAATTTCTAAGAGAAGCTGACGATAGAACCTATTTAATGATGAAAGTAAAGCTTTAAAATTGAATTTCAGCCGAATATGTATGTATGACATTTTTTATTTGAATTATAGGTAGTGCTGATTGTTGGTGTCAGTGGAGCATTGCGACGAGAAGAATTAACTGTTCTTCAAGTTCAACAGATCAAGGACATGGGCTCCTTCATTTTAATCGATATTCCCAACACAAAGACCAACGTGCGAAGAGAATTTACCATTTCGAGTGGGAACATAGAAAATGTGGATCTGCCTGATATATTTCGCAAATATGTTTCTCTTCGTCCTTCACCGATCGAAAATTCAAGATTTTTCTTGGGATATCGAAGCGGAAAATGTACAAGACAACCTGTTGGCATCAATAATATTGGAGGAATTCCTAAAAGAATTGCAGAGTTTTTAAAGTTACCGAATCCTGCTAATTACACGGTACATTGCTTCAGAAGGACGTCGGCCACGATACTGGCCGATGCAGGAGCGGATATAACAACTCTTAAGAGACATGGTTCATGGAAATCAACAAACGTTGCGGAAGGTTATATCGAAAACTCAGTTGGATATAAACTGCAAGTAGCAGCAAAAATACTGGGAAATAAAGAAGAGGTTAACATCAACAAAAAGTCTGTTTCTAGTTCGAATAAAACTTGTGCCGGAGTGTCATTTGAGAATTGTGAGAATGTTACTGTTAATATTTACAATAAAAATTTAAAATGATATGTAGGTACATATACATTATGTGCACGTGTACACTCATTTTATTGTTAACTAATTGGCTGGGTGGGCTTTCTCGGTGCAAATATACTTGAAATGGCTAATACATTTCAACAAAAGCCTTCATCTAAACGTAAGTTTTTATAAGTGCTTGCGTAATTTCATAAATATGAGGTTATGTTTTCTTAAATTTAGTTGAGGAGGTTGATAAAGGCGTTCAGGAAACCAAGCCAAGGGATAATACCGACGGACCGCTGCTTGGTAAGTTTCTAATGTAAGATTATTTCGATTGCTGTGGTTTTAAATGGTATTATATTATTATTGATTTTTATTATAGTTAGTAGTTTTGTGACTTTTATTTAATGTCCTTAAACTAAATCAAAACGAACAATACCATTTATTCCCTGAATATGTTTATAGCTCCACTTCTATATACCGACAAAGGCGAGGCAGTTGCTCCACACACGACAACAGAAATCGCAACTCACTCATTTGACGACAACGTCGCGGACTCCCAATACCAACCTTTGCCTTCTTCTGAAAGCGATACATCTGTAGAAGAATTGGAAACGAGGGTGGAAAATGAAGGAAATGTACTGAATGAAAATACTCAAACAAATATGAAAAAAATGCAGAACCAGATTTAAAAGACCAGCACCGGAAGACTGGAAAAAATATTCGAAAAATTAAACGGAATTCGGATATGTCGTACACATCAAGTGTAGGAAAAGAGATTCAAGAAAGAAATCCCAAGAACCTAGAAAGCGAATGTAACTGTCCTCGAAAGTGCCACTCGTTAGTTTTAGATGAGTCGAAAGTAACAATATGTAAAGCGTTTTGGACTTTAGCTGATATAAACAGACAGAGAGACTTTATTTTAAGCAATGTCATACGACAAAACTCTACAAGATGTCGTGTAAAAGACTCTCGAAGGCAGTTCTCACAGTCATTAATTTCTTATCGACAATGGAGCAAAGTATCAAGTCTGTAAACAATTCTTTCTGCAAACATTAAATATTTCAGAAAAAATGGTACGTACAGCGTTCGAAAAAGCAGTTAAAGGAGGTGCTCGGATTGCTTCTCCAGATAGACGAGGAAAACATCCACCAGGTAAGAAGCATTCTGAGGAAATTATTAGCGTTGCTATAATCCACATCGATTCTTTTCCTCGAGTACTTGCCCACTGGTGTAGGAAAGATACAAAAAAAAGAGTATTTAGAATCAATTTTAAATAAAGAGAAAATGTATAGACTATATTTAGAGCACTGTTCATATGTTCATATACCTAAAAAAGATCAGTGTTGGTGTCATTATTATGAACAGCTCCCAGATGATCAAAAATCCAAAGAGAAGTCAGACAAGTTTGATCTTCACATACGTCGAAAAGTAGCCGCCAACAATGAAAAACAAAAAGATGCCAAACGGGCTGAAGAAGATAATGGGTACGTTTCAGATAATTTTGATTTAGAAGCAGTCTTGTACAGTTCACTGCTATACGCAAAACCAGTTTTTTACAAAAGAAAACTGGCTACATTTAATTTCACTATTTATGACGTTACAAAGAAGAATGGTTTCTGCTTCATGTGGCCTGAGTATGAAGGTAAAAGGGGAGCGAATGAAATTGCTACCTGTTTGATGAGATTCGTTAAGGACCTTCCAAAGAGCACACGACACTTAGTATTACATTCAGACTGTTGTCCCGGACCGGACCGGAATGCTATAGTGGCATGTATGCTACAAGTAGCGGCTCAAACGATTCCAAATTTGGAAATTATTGATTTAAAATTTTTAGAGCCAGGCCATAGCCACATGCAATGTGATTCAATGCATGCTGCCATTGAACGGGCATCGAAACTATCTAAAATTTTTTGGCCCAAATACTGGGTGAACGTAGTAAGGTTGGCTAATAAAAAAAATCCTTACGTAGTTTCTGTACTGACTCATAACGATTTTTTTAACTTTAAAGCCCTAAAAGAAAAGGTCATGATTAATACGAATAAAAACGAAAACGGACTTGCACTTAACTCGAAAAGCGTTAAGTGGTTGCGGTTCCAAAAATGTGAGCCTCATTTAATGCAATACAAGGATGAATATTGGGAGGAATCATTTAAGGCAGTTAATACTACGAGGAGGGGCAGAAGATCTACTAAAATAACGTCTAGAAATCAACTGGAGAAGTTGTACAATAATAAACTACCTATCGATGAAAAAAATTTAAAAATTTGCAAGAGATGTGCGAGGGAAAGGAAGCTATAATAGGGTCTGAATACCACGCTTTTTACAGGAGTTTGCCAGTTCGCAATCAATCTGAAGGTAACGATGACAATTCGGATGACGAAATGGCATTACAGACAATGAAGCAAAAATTTCTTCGAAAAAACCCTGAAAAAATTTCTAATTTCGGTTTTCTCTACAGTATCTTTTTTATACTGAAATATGTTTTTATTACCTAGCGCGTAAGTTTCAAAAAATAAAATTTATAAGTTGAGTGATTTATAAGTGAGTTTCATTGTTATAATCTTAAGTTAAGTTCTATTAAAATAAATGGCATTCTTTAAATCTAATTATTATTTTATTTTTTATACCTACCTGTGAATACAAATATTCAAAATTGGACAAATGCAAAGAATACGCATGGGGACTGAGAAATTCAAAAAAAGTATTTTTTGAATAATCTACTGACTGCTCGGGAAATTTTCAAAATAATCAACTACAATCCGCCAAACTTGTATAGACCTATACGCCCTGCATTTGTAAGATAACAGCCGATAAAAGCTTTTTGGCTCTTACGCCCCTCTGATCTGATGCCCTCGATATGATATTTGAAGATTGTATCTCCAATTTTATGTTTAGCCCTTCAACAGGATTAAAGCAATTGTACAAAGTTAATCAAAATGCAAACTTTATTAAAAAACATAAACATAAAAGTATGGCATTGATAACAAGTTTATAGTAACTAGTATAGTTATACCCATCTATGGACATGGACACACTATAAATAAGATACCAAACTAGCCTATACTTACTTTTAGCACTTACTTTAGTAACAGGAGTGTACTTAATATGTTTATTATAATAAACATATTACTATTAATAATATAAAATAATAATAATTAATAGGAACTTACATTTTTAGTGAAATCATATGGTGTAAGTACCTCTAGGGTTTATCTTAATAAAATATCGATAATAAAATGCATTATCGAATTTAGATAAATAATAAATCAAAACACTTCGACTCGCTAAAAGTTTTTAAGGACTTTAACCTATCAACTTTTAGACTGTGCAATAATGCTGGCGATCAGTGGCGGCTCGTATTTATACTGATCAAGAATTGAAATTTTATCGAGAAAATATTATACCAACGGAATTCGTATTGAATTTAGGTAATCCTACAACGATGAAAAAACAAAATACTATACGTAAACACAGATCATACACGAACAAGCTTTGCCGGTAGCTGCCGTGCTATAATACCGACCGA
The DNA here is from genome assembly GCA_929113105.1 of Agrypnus murinus. Lineage (NCBI taxonomy): Eukaryota > Metazoa > Arthropoda > Insecta > Coleoptera > Elateridae > Agrypnus > Agrypnus murinus. Next base: position 183,152,543 of record OV816024.1, on the reverse strand, counting down.
TGTATAATACTATGCCCGATGTCAACCTAACTATTAATGTTTTCGACTATAACCGGGTATTTCCGCAATTGTTCGGGTAATTTCAATCGGGTTAAAAACTTATCAACCCGGAAATTCAAACATTACGAGGTCCGGCTATTAAATGACCAGACTGCTTATGAAAAAGAGTTTTATTTTAAAAATTATTCTACAGTCGAATGATCCCCTAGCCACACACCGTTCCATTTGTTTTTCCGTTGGTCAAAGCAATGCTGGAAGTCTTCTTTTGTTGTCTTGAAGAGCATTTAGGAGCTCCACCGATTTTCGCTTCACCACTTCGATCGACTCGAACCGGGTTCCTTTTAAGGCAGACTTGATTTTCGGAAACAGGAAAAAATCATAGGGTGCTAAATCACGCAAGTACGGCGCGTGTTCGAGCACTGGAGTGCCTCTAGCGGCTAAATAACGCTTCACAGACAGCGCGTTATGGGCAGGTGCGTTGTCCTGGTGCAAGATCCACGACTTATTTTTTCACAACTCCGGCCGTTTCTTACGAACTGTAAGAAACACTGGTAAATTTCTTGGCAACACTGCGAGAGCAGTGTTGCCAAAACCTTCAAATAGTAAGTTTGGTTTACAGTTTGACCCTATAGCACCCATTCAGTCATCACGATGCCGTTGATGTCGAAAAAAACGATTAACATGGCTTTAAATTTTGATTTCAACATCCTTGCTTTTTTCTTGGCGATGCAGGAGTTTTCCAGTGCATGGATTGCCGCTTAGTTTCAACATCGTATTGGAATATCCATGTTTTCCATCAGTTCAGGCTCTTCATCTAACCTCTCAAGAAAATCTGAGCAGATCTGTTGACGGGCGAGCTTTTGTTCAGGGATAAAATTTTTTGACACCAACTTCGTACAAACTTTCTTCATGTTCAACTCGTCATGTAAAATTTTTCTGACAGTTTCTTTATCGGCGTTTGCAGTCTCAGCAATCATCCGAATGCTCATACGACGATCTCCGCGCACAATTTCATTTTGGTCACTGTTTGCGGAGTTGAAACAAAGACAGGTCGACCTGGACGTTTGTCATCTTCGGTGCTCTCTCGGCCTTCAGAACACCGTTTATACCATTCGAAAACACGCGCACCAGATAGAGAATTCTCACCATAGGCCTCTTTCAACAACTTATAGCACTCAGCCGGAGTTTTTTTAATTTAACGAGAAATTCCACATTGATCCGTTGCTCGTGTTTTTCGTCACACATTTTTATCGGTACGAGAAAAAACACGTTGGTTTATAACCTCTATAAAAAAAATACTACTATAGCGACAAAAACGTGTTTTCGTACTGGCATGTAGACACTTCCAGCTATCCAACGCTGCATTCGTTTCCCCCCCTAACCCCTCTAGGATGTCTTCTGTGCGTGCAGTCTCGTTATTTAATAGCCAGACCTCGTATGTATGTTATTTTCATTGTCTGCGGTCTCGGAAGCTATTTAATTAATGTCTAAGTTGAAAATGTAATGTTTTTTTTTTATTTTTACATTGCGAATTTATAATCTACTCTACATTTGATTTGTACAAAGTAATAAGTAAAATTTCTGAAGGGTGTTTGACATGAGTTAGGTACCATCCATCGATGGTTCACTAATGCACTGTGACACTAGGTCTTTTGGCCATGTTCTTTTGAGCCGTCTTCCTGCTAGTGGTTGGTTGTAGAGTTCATTTATTAGCTGATTGCTGTGGTAAGTGCTTCTTTCTCTGGATTTGTAGGCATGTAGAGCAATTACTTTGTTTATGAGGGGAACTCCGAGGTCCGCATGAAGGGTTTGATTAGATACATACTAGGGCGCGTCTACTATCATTCGTAGTGTTTTAGATTGGTATATTTGGAGTATTTTGGTGTTGCTCGGTTTGCCACCTCACCAAAGCGCAGTTCCGTAAGCCCAGATTGATTTAAGGATAATTTTGTAGATTAGTAATTTATTCTCTAATGATAGTTTAGACTTTCTACCTAGTAGCCAGGACATTTGTTTTACTTTTAAGTTAAGTTGGGCTTTTTTTGGTTTTAATGTGGTCTTTCCAAATGAGTTTCTTGTCCAGATAAAGTCCAAGATATTTTATTACCGTTTTTTCCTTAATAGGAACATTGTTTAGATTGGTCCTGGAGCAATTACATCGTCTAGTTGTAAAGGATATTTGCGTTTACTGTAATTTTCCATTTTTTGAATCAGTTCTGTAGCATGTCTAGATGACTCTGTAGATTCACAGAGGTTCTGTTTGGTTCAGTATCTGATGATAGAACTGCCGTATCGTCGGCAAACGTGTATATTGTAGTCTCTTCTGTGGTGGGTATGTCGGCCGTGAAGATTAGATAGCGGAAAGGTCCGAGGACACTGCCTTGAGGTACTCCGGATTTGATAAGATGGTAAGAGGAAAAAGCGTTGTTGACTTTAATTTAACGTTCGTCGAGGTATGATTTTAGTATTAGGTAAATTTGACAGGGCAGATGCATCCTGATTTTATATGATAGCCCTCCTGTTGAATATCAAGGAAGACAGCAGCGCAGACTTTTTTTTCTTCTAGACTTTCTTGGTTTTATTTATAATTCGGTGGCATTGTTGTACTGTAGAGTGTTTTTCACGAAAGCCAAATTGGTGTTTTAGGAGTAAGTCGTTTATATGCACAGTTTCCTTTATTCGAGCAAGGAGAAGTTTCTCGAATATTTTTGAAGTAATTGAGAACAGGCTTATCGGCCGGTAGGATGCAGGTTTTGACCAGCTAGGATGTTTGCCTTTTCTTTATCAGTTCGTGCCCAGTTAGTGTCTTGTTTCCTTATTGGTGGATTTGATATGACCGGTCTTTTAAATTTGTTCGTTGCCTTCCATATCGAGTAATCCTTTGGTGAGAGGTTAGTTATATAGTATTTAAAAGAATCATTGCGAGCCTGTTGTAGAGCTGAGTGAAGTAGATGACTTAATCTGTTGTATTGTGTTTTGTCGTAGGGATTTCTCGTTCTTTGCCATTTACCGCGTGCTCATCTTTTCTCTGTTACTAGTTCCATTATATGCAAAGGTATATTTTGGGTTTCTGGTAGAATTTTAGAAAATAGACTGCAACACTGCAGTCCTTATATACCAGCCGCCACTGCTGGTCAAAATTAGTTTTATTAATTGCAGTTTCTGTACCAGAACGCCATTTTGTAATTACCACCGAGTTTCGTTTGTGTTCAAATGAAACGAGTTTTTAAAAAGATTTTTTGTTTTCCCTGGATCTTTATTTTAAACCAGCGGAAGTAATGACAATTACAATACACAAGAATATAAATGCTCGTTAGAGCTTAGATCTAAACTTAACTATGAACTGATCAAAACTTTATGAATCTACTGTCTAACACACTATATATATGATTCTCTTAACTAAATAAAATATTACTAAGCAGTTCTCACGAGAAAGGTAATACAATATTATCTGCATGATAAGCAATTCTCATGAGAAAGTTAATACTGCATACTAAGCAATTCCCACGAAAGATAATACTTTCCTCTTATCTTGAAATGTAATATGATATTATCTGCTTGCTGAGAGTAAGCAGTATTTCTACGCAACTCCTCAGCGCTAAAATGTTTTAATATAGTTTTTATTTAAAACAATATTAAAATTAGTAAAAGGAAAATGAAAATTTTAATTTTCTGTGTTTTTATTTATTGCAACTAAATCTTTATTTAGAAAGTCAATGAATTTTATTTTTAAGGAATTACGTTTACAGTATAAATATACAAAAATACTTATAACTAAAATTATAGCAATTATGGTTAATATAATAGATGATATGCTTAAATGATTAGCAGTCACATGATCAATTGATTTTAGTAGATAACCGTTATCGGTAATTTTGATTTGATTATCAATTAACTTTTGTGTATCGATCGGAATTAAGTCGACTCTCGAGATGTCAACATGACTTGATTCAGATATTACTATTTGGTCAATATTTGGTAATTTTAGGTCGATAATTTTGTTTGACGTAGTTTTAGCTACAAATAGCATTTGCTCGTGATTAATTAACGCAGTGCAATCAGGGCTCAAATGTAGAATTTTAGAACCATAAAGTTCTTTTCGAAAATTTTGATTTTTACAATTAATATCTAGAATTGCTTTGGAAGGTACAGTTACTAGCCAAGTGGCAGTACCTATTTGAGAGATTTTAATATGAGTTAGATCAAAAAGATATGGGGTACATGTTTGGTTACTATTAAAAGAAAGTAATTGGGTTTCACATAATTTATCGTTTGGAATTTCAAAGTGATTATTTTGGTTACAGAAGTAAGTGTCTATTGTAACTAATTTGCAATGATCGAATTCGATAGGGATAGTATTAAACAATATATTATTGTATGTTGGAATAATCATACAGAAATGACGGGTGTTAATAAATATTGGAAAAGGTATCAATTGTATAAGTTGATATTGGTTAGTTTTAGAGGTTAGAGGAATTTCAAAGATAGCAATTTGATAGGCTTTGGTAATAATGATGCTTTCATATAGATGTAGATAACTTTGATCTGCGGAATAGGGAATGGTTAATGTTGTTTGGTGGGACAAGTGTTTAGAAATATCGTTTAGATTTTGAATTAGTTCAATATTGTCAATTAATGACATATGCATTTGTTGATTCTGTGCGAAAGTTAATGCGTTTTCGAGTTCAAAGTAGGTATTTATAAGAAGTTGTAAAGATTGCACGTTTTCGAGTAAAACTGTTTTTTGGGATACTGTGGCGACATGTTTTTTCACCTGTTCGTTTTTTAAAATAATTTTGTTTTAGGTTTCCATTGAGTAGCATTTGATTGTTGGCTAGATTGTTTATAGTGGAAATAGTGTCATTAAGAATTTTAGCTTGTTCTAATATGACGTTAGTTTGTGTTTCACTAACTTTTTGTAATTTAGAAATCAATGTTTCATATCTTTGACTATCTTTGGCATCTAGATTGCCAGTTAAGAATTTAAAAATGGTTCCTAAGCCATCTACGAGTCCTCGTTTTTGGATTGTATGTTGTGTTTGAGGGAATAATTGATCGATAAGTTTGTCAGCTTTGTCTAAATATTATTTAATGATTAATAATATGTTATTATGACGAAGTAATTTGTCAGTAATATTAGTGAACTGCCTATGTTCGATGGGGTATTGTTGATTTTCCAAAAGAATAATGATTTTTATTAAATTCTCTTTAAGCATACCATATTGAGTAATGATAGGTGTATAATCTATAGTCTTAATTAGTGTAAATTCGCTTTCTTTTAGGATAGCGTTACCTAAGTTTAATGGATAAAGTCCAAGATTGTCATCTAAGTATTCGATAATTACGTCACTGGTCACAAATTGGGTTGTGAGGATGTAGCAGGCGATAATGGTTAACCTGAAAATGGTAATAGTTCGTTTATATGTCGTTTAATTTGAGTTCCTTCATTAGGGGGTGTTAATTCATAAGTATCATGTTCAAGAATTTGGGAAATAGTGTATGGTCCAGAAAATTTCGGGTCCTTTTTATTTCTAGTGTTAGTCGTAATGAAAACTTTACTTCCTAGTTCAAGTTTTTTTGTTCCGCGCTTTTGGTTTAATTTTATATTTCGCTTTTCTTTGGTGTCCGTCTGTTCTTTTTGTAATGATTCATAAAGATAGCGCATTCTTGTTTTATGTTCCGACATATAATCATGATAATAGGTTTTTGTATAATCTAAGTCGAATGGGTTTTTGCTTTCTGTGTGGCCGCACATTATTTCAAAAGGTGTTAGCTTAAGGTTTGAATGAATTGTGTGATTGTAAGCTAAGATACAGTATTGAATTTTTTTGATGTTCTGGTATATTAGTCAATAAACGATAATGTTCTATGATAGTGGAATGTAGACGTTCTACAAGCGAATTTGATTGGTGGTGAGTAGGGGTTGTAGTGTGTAGTTGAATTTTGTGAAGAGTTATGAAATCTTTAAATATGTTTTTATTAAATTCTCTATCAGCAATAATTATATTTGGGGCTGTGAAGACGGATATATAAGTTAGTAATTGTTCAATAACATCTATCAGGTTATGAGATTTAATAGGATAAGCTTGAGCAAATCGGGAAAAAGGCGTCGATTATGGTCAAATAACATTTATTGCCAATTCGAAAGATATCTAAATGTACGGTATGAAATGGTCTATTAAGAGTCGGTGTAAGTTGAAATGGTTGCTTAATCGGATTACGATTATATTTTTGAGTCTTACAAATTTGTCATTTATCAATAAATTCAGTGATGTCTTTATTGATAGATTTCCAATAATACTTGCGTTTAATATGTTCTAAAGTTTCGTTAATTCCGGGATGATTGGTTTTGCCTAGATGGTAACTTTGAATATGATTTTGTCTTTCTTCGGGGTCTGTAACATATGTAACTTGAATGGTACAGCGATGGAATTCGGGTGTATGAAACAGCCTTGAAACAGCATGAATGGACTTGAAACAGCCTTGGTAGTGTAATGTCTAGAGTGCTGGACTTTCACCCAAGCGGCCAGCGGTCGATTCCCGGTGCCGGCAGATCTGGTTAAGGTTTTCTGCAGTTTTCCTTAGCTGTGACACAAATGTGGGATTTGCGCTGTTCCATCTGTAAGTCGGCTGCAGCCGCACTTAGGGCCTACGCAATAATAATAATCGCCCCCTCCCTCCCGCACAAGCTTATAGCTTCTGGGGCCTGGTTTCCAGGCTATGGGTTGTAGCAATTATTATTATATTATTATTATTATTATTATCCTAGAAATGATTTTATTTCTGTTTTGGTTTTTGGGACAGGGAAATTTTTAATGGCTGAAATTTTAGAAGGGTCAGGTTATATTCCTTCCGAGGTTATTATATGACCAAGATATTTTACGGATTTATGTAAACATTCGGATTTATCTAATTGAATTTTGATATTTGATTGTCGACATCGATTAAAAACATTTTTTAAGCGGGTTATGTGTTCTTGTAAAGAAGTAGAGTAAATAATAATATCGTCAAGATAAACGAGGCATTGTTGGGGGGTTAGTCCTATGAGAGCATTATTTATAGCTCGTTGAAATGTGGCTGGAGCATCTTTTAATCCAAAGGGCATACGTCGAAATTGAAAGTGGCCCTCTTCAGTCGAAAAAGCTGTTTATTCGCGGTCTGCTTTTTCTATTTTAATCTGGTGAAAATCAGATGCGAGACCTAAAGTGGTGAAGTAGTTGGCTCGACCAAGGTGGTCTAAAACGGTTTCGATTCGTGGTAAAGGGTATTTGTTTTCTATCGTCTGTTCGTTTAATTTACGATAATCGATAACAATGCGCTATTTCTGATGTCTTGAGTGGTCTAATCTCTTATTAAAATTATATGGACTTTCCGAAGGTTCTGTAATTTTGTCATCTAACGTTTTATGAATTGGATTTTTTACTTCTTCTCATACCGTGTACAGTTTGAAAGGGTAATATACAATAAGATGAAGCATTTTTATATACTAAATACATTTATTTGCATGTGCCATAATCAAAATTAGCATAGATACCAGGAAAACCACTAATAGTTATTTTTGCACTGCAGAAATGTATATATCTAAATCTGAAAAATCTAAAATATAAAATCTATGGCAACTATTTAACTACTATAAAATTTTAGGTACGTTAACCTGGATCGGTTATGTTGTTTAGCAGCGCTGCACTGTGGGGACGATACGTCGAAACTTGCGACATAAATACGTAACTCCTAAAGATCATCACCATTTTCAAGATCTTTATTATTTATGAGGTTAATAATTAACTATTACTGTAATAAATACAGATGGGCACTAAAATTTTATGTAATTATTATAAATTTATATTGATACCTGCTTTAAACGTGCTTTAAAAATTTGAATATTTCTCTAATTGGAGCATATTTGTGGAAATATGTATAGGTTTTCTTACATTACTATATTAGATGGTCTTTACTCATTACTTACAGTATTTATTTTGTTTAGTTTATTAATTGTGTATATCAATAATTAGTGAAATTATTTATCTGGTAACAACACGAGTAATTACGTTACTTGAATATTTTGGTGATAATAAGCCGTTATCAGCTTATTTTATTTTAAAAATTTTAGTTAGTTGCAAGGCGATTTCTATGAACGAAAAGAACAAACCTTTGTACATATAAAATTGAAAATAAACTGAAAAAAGGTATACGGATCCACACAGAAATGATTCATTCTTATAGTACCTACCTACTAGTTAAGAAGATTGAAAGTACCGTTGTACTTAGATTTTCAAACACTTTCAGGACGGTTCAAACAATAGAAGATATTTTTTTGAAATATGTACCGAACAAATACTTAATATATCCAATAGTTAAAACTATTTTAGTCTCCGAAGACTAATTTTAAACTGATGAAAATGTTCTCAATAGAGTCAATCCCTAGTAACAAATCATAATTATAACCTACTTAACTAACAAAACCTATCGCTAACACTAATCCTATAAGCTAATTTCAAATTTCTCCGTCATCATTTTGACTTTTTTATCAAAAACTAGAAATTTAAAGTTTCAATATATATTATCAAAGTTAAAAAAATGGTAAATTAACTAATCCCATAGAAACTCTTCATCTTAAATTCTATCTTGTTCTTCATCTTCGTTTTGTGAACCATGATCTTCATCAGAACTCGTTTCCTTGATCCCATATTTGGTTCGTTCAACAATTTCTGGATATCGTCATTCGTATCGCGAATTGTTTTCTTTCGAGGAATTGGTTGTAAGTCTGTGCAGACTAGATCCGAAGATACAGTATCAGAAGAGTACGTTATGTATCAAGTCTCTGATGGTTACCGTTCTAATAATTTTCAGTGAATGTTTTTCACGAAAAGCTCTAACATCTTTAAATCCAGCATCTAGTGCTTCTTCTGATAGTAAGCCCAAGGGAAGGGTAGCATTTCGAGCAATATCTGCAGAAGATCTGCGAGAAGAAGATGAAGTAAGACTATCTGAAGGACTCTCTTCATTATCTGGCAATAAAAACATTTCAACTAACCGCTTGAAGTATTTTTCTAAAAATCTTAGTTTTATGTCATATAGTGTCATTCTTTCTATTTTTGTTTAAAGAAATTCAAAAAGGTATAAGTGATATTTTTAAGGTCATTTAATATTTTCCATCAGACTCCTTGGTACTCAACTTTTGAAAGGGTAGAATTGTATACACTTTTGTATTCTACTCTATTAGTGTTTTGTCTCTTCGTTCTCCTTTAAATGAAATCAACTCCACTGATTCCCTTCTAGTCACCATTTCGTACATCTGCATAGAAAAAATTAAATAACTCCAAAAAGTGGAAAAAGGTGGAAATAATGTTTTCATGACATGAAAGAACAAACATTAGGCTAACGTTTAATGCAGGTAGCAAACGTGAAATATTGTAGACTTTTTTTGTATCTCAAAATGAAAATGATATTTAGGAACTTTTAAATGAACATGAAAAACTAGTCAGTTTGTCTATTAATATTAATTCTAATTTTTAAAAAAAACGGCAACTTATTATAGAGAGATGTAAAATACTTACCAATATATATTTTGTTTAATATGTATAAACTTAGAACTAAAATTGTAACACTAAAAACTGCGTTTAATTCGCACCCACTTCACACCTTTAGCAAGTTCTAACTTCAACGTCTAACTGTACACAAAAGAATAAACCCCTACAGATGTGACGATATTACCAAGTACTACAATTGTACTATTTCTAAGAAAAATCAGAAAAGTGGGTAAATATTAAAGTTCATTTTTCGCATTTTTGTCCCAAGTTTAGATGCATCGGCCCTATAGTGCGCTGGTGTGCATGCACCGAGGTTTCGGACTGACTTGAGATTAAGATCAAAATTTGACATCGTGCAATTGGTCACTACGCAGTGGAAATTGGATCAATCTTTAGCAAGTTTGCTTGAAACGTCTTTGCGGATTGAAATCACAATTTGCTTTAATGGACTTTTGATCTCTTGTTTGAGGGTAAATTCCAATCGCTTCATTGCGGAATAATTCATTGGTGGTAGTGTGCTGTTTTTTTGACTACGCTACACATAAAACCGTTTAGCATTGATAAAATTATATCATATCGACCGTTTTTCGTTTATGAAGAGACTTCCTTCTAGTTCATCGTCTTCATGTTTGTATATTCAACTACATATAAGAGTTGAACACGTCATTTACAACAGATGCTTATAATGAGCAATACCATTGAAAGACAAACTGGTCGATCAATCAAGTACTTCGATCTCGATTACAATCTTTTTAACCTAATAAATGATGGTTGACATTTTGGAAACCAATTTGTTGTTTGTGAAAATCAATTAGTAAAATCTGTATTTTACCCAAATTGTTTTTAGAAAGCAGTGTTGTGACGTTTTATATATAAATAAAGTTTTATCTATTGCATGCGAATTATTATCAATTAATTATCATTAAACCTAGGTTACGTTATTACTGGAGTAGGGCAGCACAGCATAGTTTAAATAAGTATAAATAATACAACTGTCTCAATATTGTGAGGTCATTTTCAATTTAAATATTTAATTAATATTAATACATTAAATACACTTTTAAAACTGTTTAAAATCCAATAAAGCCGGCACTTGATTCACCTATTTTCTTATTTTGCTATTGTTGTGGATTTATTAAGATTTATTTACAGGTATATTTATGCAGAAAGAAAACTTGTAAGTTGTATGTATTGCGTCGCACCACAACCACAATATAATAATAACCAGTAGGTTCCTCTCGCAAATATTGAAAGGGGATTATCGGGACGTTGGCGGAACGTTGACAGCAGTTATACTTGATACGGACAAGCGAATACATCGATTAATTTAAAAAATCTGTTTACATTGCATTCTTTAAAATAATATAATTTTGAAACGGTACGTTTTGATGTTTACATTAAAACCGTTCTCTTTATATATTATATAAAATAAAATTCTAATCAACTTTCAAATTTTCAACAAATAAAATAAGGAAATCTCTATAATGATAAAATAAAAAGAAATTTGTTCATGTTCATAAATCTAAATGTACTCTGTTTTATCAATAACTTACTAAACTAATAACTTACTAATTGTAACTAATAAAAAAATTACTTGAGAGAGCCTACATTAACAGGCGAAAACTTAGTAATATTTTATATATAATATGTTTTATTAGCAGCCAGTCCTCAAGATACAAAATTATTATAATAAAGAATTTTTTAACAAGAAAGCTTTAGTTTTATAACTTTTTAAATGGTAAATTATGCATGTACCTAGTATTTAAGTTAATAAAAACTAATTGTTCAAAGGCGTCGATAACAAGAGTTTTTAGTTTTTGCAAAATTTACTTGCCCCAAATAATATAATTTTATCTAATACCCTACTTGCTATTTACTACTGCATACGCAGACCATGACGATCGACAAGCCTCGGCGAACTTTCGTTTGTGAACGTAATATTCGAAGCTAGCTTAACGACTTCAAAGTGCCGACATGCAGGTGGATGACAGTGGATATGCTGTATATCTTCAAAACTTTCGAAGTTTGTAAAGATATTTCGTTGTACATCGATTATGCGTTATTTACGGATTTAGTATTTTTTTTAACGTTTTATTGTCTATTTGATATCTGACCCAGCCACTCTACCTAGATTTTTTGTGAGACTTACCCGACAAAACTAAAGCCATATTTATTTAGTTTTTAGACCCTTGCAGTTTTTTTGGTTATAGTATCCAGAAAAAACTTAGTGATTTAAACAGTGAATTTTTTTCTGTAGCTACTGCGTGTGCCTACAATTTAAGTAAAACTGGCTATTTTGCACCTATGCAGAATAAGCAACTTAACGAGAACTCTAAGAACAGAATACGTAAAAGAATGATGTACATACTTGTTCTAGTTACCATATCTAAAAGTCAATTCCAATAATTATTAATTAAAATAAGCTAAATGGCTACATTTTTATCAAAAAATACACAAATAAATACAGACATCATCAAATAAGTAATTAAACTTTATACTATTCGTACGATAAAGATGGTTGATAACCATCACATTGATAAAGTATATTTACTTTATTGTGATTATGACGAGTGTTAAAAGCTCGTCTTATCAAGCGATCTGTGAAAACAAAATTGCCTTCGATTTATCAGACAGGTCAGTTGATAACACCCGATATTGTTTGTAATTGTGGATGCAGTTCTTTAGATACAATTTATCCCTTCTTTTTTATCATTATTACTTAGAACTGCTAATAGTTTGTTCACTTATACTCGTATAATAATTTACAGGGACGATCGGTCATCTTGTAATTATTTACCTATAGCTCATAGGTATTATGATTTCAGCGAGACGTAGTTGAATCAGAACTAATTGCATAGCAGCAAACTTCCTCTATCAATACCAATCAATATAGAATGAGTTTTTAACTAAGTTTCGTGTTTGAGAAACACACTGTGTACGTAGAAGTTCATTATTTTCTCATAGGTAGTCTTTGTAGTCGATAATTAAGTTTCTAATGAGTTCCCATCACACCCAAGCTGCATCCATTAGGGACCACTTTGTTTTCGTACCAACTCTCTCCGGATATTTTATTAGTTTACATTTAGCCTAATTTAGCGGCCCTGTGTGTTCACTAACTGCATTAAATGTGCATACCCTTGTTATAAACGACTTGGTGTTGCGTCTTACTGAAGAATAAGGTTCTAGCTTCAGAGAATATCATTTACTTATGAGCGTAAAATGTTTAAACACGACCTACTAGGAAAATGAAATAATATTACACCCTCAGGGTAATTTATATTACTTTAAAAGGAATTATTACAGATGATATTTTATAGCCCAGTTTCAAAACTCGTTATTATAGGTTAAAAACTTTTCAAGCAATGAACACTGAAAAAGTATGCAAAGTTTATCTTGTTTTACCTTTTCCGTTTTTTTTTTGCAAACAATAAAGTAATTATATGCGACGTTAAACAGAGACCTTTTTCAATCCTAGAATGTAATGGAAAAAATAAAGATTATATTAAGGAACGTTTAAAAAGTTTCTGTCATTTCTAACTTTTCTCACAACTCCCGACTTTAAATTTGGGTTGCGCAAATAATTTCATTTGAAATTTTAATCTGGATATTTAATTTAGATTTGTTTTTTTGTAATTTTACGTTTGGAAGTTTATTAGGCGGCCTTCTATTACCTAATATTATTTATTTCCGGGTATATAAGACTTTAATGCCAAATATCTTTCTAGTAAATAGTATTCATATATAAATTATATGAACTATGTACGTATTTTATAAATTAAGCATTCCAACAGAACAAAAGATCGTAATGAGTATTTGCCAAGGGTAATAATAATAATAATAATGAAACTCTGTTCAACAATTTTTTGATTAAAATACCGAATGTCAACATTAATTAATTAAAAAACAGAAAATTTATTAAATATTCTTAATTATTTTCGAAACATTTATGCATTCATATTTATATAATTAATTTATTATTGAAATATTACTGGATTTTTAAGTATTTCATAGTGAATTTAACCTTTACGATTATTATAAATGTAATTACTAATAACGAAATACTATATAGAATACACCAAATACACGAAAATTCAAGTAGCCTTAATTGGGCTTACACCACAAGTTTAAATTTTAAGCTTAATTCTTCATTTGTTGACACAATTTAACTTAACAACTGGCTATCGTTAATTAACTGCTTAAAACTCCAAAAATTATACGTTATTCAATATCCCTGAAATAATGACGTATTAGGTACTGCGAGACAGAAATATTTGATTTTATTAACTTTACAACACGAAAACTGTAATCACGATTCGTCACTAATTATTTATCGCTGTTGTAATACTGTGTGATTAGTCTTAAGTTGACTGTAACTGACAACTGAAAGTTTTCTTTAATGTCCCTGCGTTAAGACATAATATTATCTTTAATACTCGCTGTATAAATCGCAACATTCTTAATTCTACACACTTGCTCCGGTAAGAATCCCTTACTCTGGAAAATCGGCCAGAATAACTAAAAAAGGAATCAGACTTCACGTGCATGATGTCAACTGTTACAAATAACAAAAAAGCAGAATTTCTATCTGAAAATGCACAATTAAGAATGCTTATCTACCCTTACAAAAAAATGGAAAGCAATAAAACTTGACTCATAGACAAAATATATTAAGTTTCGGACTGCTAAAATTTTATTCGTAGCTTTTAAGATACAGAGATATGTAACTATTTCAATTGTCGTATGCCAATAAATTGCTTTTATGAGATCTGTACGTGCTTTTCGACCAAAATGAGACCCAGCATTTTATTATTTAGCAAAATTATCAAAAATTTTGTTTACAAAAACCATTTTACCCGTGAGAATTGAAGTGAAAGTTATATTGAAACAAACGCGAATTTAGCGCGGGGAATGAATTCAAATCTAACCAGTCAGAATATCTCGATATTATACAGGGTCGTAGTAGGATTATTTTTATGAAATGCTTGTTCGGATTTATAAATTGAATCTTCTAGTTTTCTGCACATTACACACCAAGATCATATAAAAGCAGCGGATTTCAGGTTCTTGTGAACAATATATTATTAATACTTCAAGTTGGAATCAAGTAATATAAGTATTCCTCGCTACATTAAATGTAAATGAATTTGCTGGCCTGTCTAACAGTATTTGTGTACAACAAATCATATGACTATAAAAATGCGTACGGGAACTGCATACTTGTTAGTAAATGTAGTAGTAATATTTTTCTTCCATCTGGTACAAGAAAAGGCCGATTGAGTTATTTAAAAAAACGATTCAACGTTTAGGTATTTGTTAAAAGTGAACGATTTACAATTTGTTTCATTTAAGAGTACGTCTGACTAAGCTCCTGCTTGCTACTTCAGATAAACACAAAACCGTTTAAAGAAATGTTAAACGAGATCTTGTGAGGTAGTAGAAGCGAGTCAGTCGTAAATAAGGAAATAAAAATAATAATAATAATAATAATTTTCTGTTTAATGAACTAAACGAAGCTTACAGTCAGGGCCGCCAAGCCTAATGGGCGCCATCGTGCAAATTTATGTATGCGCCCTCAATTTATCTATCGTGATTTCTTTTAATAGATTAATGCCACCAAAGTAAAAAAGTTTCACAGAAAGGTTAGGTTAGTCTGATTTGTAAAGCACCACCACAGTAGAATAATAACTAGTAAGCTCACTCTCGTAAATGTTGAAAGACGATTCACGGGTTGTTAACAGCAATTATGCTTGATACGCGCAAGCGAACACATCGATTACCCAGAGCTGTATAACTTTAGTTGTGCGTTGTTTAGTGGCCCCGTATGAAGTAAAGGTTGCGAAAAGACTCTATTCCTGTAATTCTCCATTCGTTAGTAGGATCTTTTAGTTATGTTGAACCAGAATTAAGTTATGGTAAATATTAAATGTTATTATTGTAATAATAATAAGACTAATATAAGCTAATTTTTAAGCTATAATAATAATATAAGCTAATTTTTTAGATGTGCATGAAGTAAGCGATTCGAAAAGTAACTTGATTACTTTAAAAACGTGTTTACATTGCATCACATAAGATATTTTAATCTTTAAATGTCCCCGTACACTTCGGTTATTTAAAAATCGCTCGATCTGATACGTTTTGATGTTTACTAGAGAATCTCTGTAATAATAAAATAAAAAGAAATTTGTACACGTTTACAAATCTAAATGCAACCTGTTTTATTTTTAGATTAATAACTTTTAACTAATAACGTCTCATTAATAAGAAAATTACTTGAAACAGCCTACATTGATAAGCGAAACATAGTAATATTTTATATAATATAATATGTCTTATTGGCAGCTTATTGGAGTCCTCAAAATACAAAATTATTATAATAAAGAATTTTTTAACAAACAATAAAAACAAGCTTTAGTTTTGTAACTTTTGTAAATGATTGATAAATGATGATAAATATTTACTAATTGTTCAAAGGCGTCAATTAATTTTATTCTTACACGCAATTCTATTTCCTCTTTTACTACCATGGTAACAAGGGTGTTTAGTTTTTACAAAATTTACTTGCCACAATAATACAATTTTATCTAATACTTGTTTAATACTGCAATCGCAGACCATTACGGTTAACAAGTCTCGGCGATCTATCGTTTGTTGGCGTGATATTCGAAGGTAGCTTATCGTCTTCAAAGTTCCGTCAAGCGCGTGGATCTACTGTATAATATTTATGCAGTGGCACCACTATATATATAGAGATAGGTTTGTAGAGGGGGACAGAATCCGCGAACCAATGAAAATTTATCTATTAAAGTACAGGGCGCCTAATCATTCGAATTTGAGATTTTCCAAAAGAAAATAAGAAGGAATGAAAATAATAAGTAGTACAACAGTGGGGCCGCTGAGCCAATCGACGCCTAGCGTCGTTGGCAGAACTAATTAACCTTCGTGTGTATATATATATATATATATATATATATATATATATATATATATATATATATATAAGAGCTAGGGTTCGATTGATACAATTTCTCCCCATACTGTGTACGCGAAAACAATATTTTAAAAAGTTTATTCATCGTGACATTATATTTCTGTGCATATAAAAATTACGATTTAGTTTTTTGTTGTGAGCCAACATTAATTTATTGTGCGGTAAGTTCTTTTTATCAAATTTAAGATGTGTAATTAACAAGATTTAATATGTTCTTTTTTTTACTTTAACAGATAAAAAATGGATTTCTTAAAACACCTGAACGATATTTCAGAGCTTAAAAAAAACCACTAAAGAAATTGTCATCCTTTCCCGAAGAATTACAACACAAGGTCCTTTCTCTTAGAGTAATCACATGCAGTGATTCTAGGAAAGCGTTATTAATTGAATTAGAGCATTGTGTAACATTTCTTCCTTCAAGATTCCTAAAATTCTTCACAGAAGAAAAAATACAACGATTTAATCAAGGCGACTATGCGATAGTATTCCGTGGTTTAAAGAAATTCAAACATTACAATCCTACTCCACAATGTACATTTATAGATTTATCAGATAAGGTACAATATATAAAAATTTAATTATACCATAGATATGTCAATAATTTTTCTTTTTATTGTTTCAGTTGACAACCTTAAACACAGACGCTAATTCTGATGTTCAGTTGTCTAATATTCCTATTGAAGATAAAAATACTAACGAAGCTGAAGTTTCTAAGATCAATTCTTCCTCGGAATATATATTAATCAACTTGTCAGATCAGGTAAATATTAAAGCAGAAAAATGAAAATCAAAAAATGTAAAAACTAAAATAGAGCTTAGTCAACCTAATAATTTTTCCTTTTATTGTTTCAGATGAAGTATCCAGTCAAAGAAGCTATTGTTCCCACGTCCAATAAAACAATTGACGTTAAAAATATTAACGTGGGAGAATCATCTACTACTCCAGATCTAACTGATAATATCATAAAAGGTATGAGTGATTAGTGTTTAAATCTTATGTAGTATAGGGTTAATTTTTAATCTAGACAATATTAATAAAATAAATTTAGAATAAAATGTGTTCAGTGTAGTAGTAATTGTTTTATCAGTATATATTTTGTTAAATCTGTCGTCATCACTATTAAATGAAAAAATATTAGTAACACTAGATAAAAGTGTTTTTGACATAATATCTGAGTATGTAAACAGCTTGTAGTTGTAACGGTACATTTTCCACCGGCATTTAGTATTTAGAATTTTGCATTTATTCTTATTAAAAATCTTAAGTTCGGTCCTGCAAGACTGCTTTATTCGAATTAGAATTTCATCATGCGAATAATTCCTATAAATTAAAAACATTTCAAGAAAGGATTGTTTCTTATTTGTACACCTAAAGAACGTAGCATCATAAATTGATGTTTAGCATTTTGTTCGTTTATAATTCTGTATTAATATCAATTACTTCAAGAGAGACCTTGATACAGAGAACTGTGAGAAGTACTTGGTCATCAATTTCACAAAAACACTTCTGCTAATATTCCGAGAATACAGGACTTAAAAACAAATTTTTCTTTGTCTTTTATGTGTATTTGAAATCTAAAAAACGAGTTCCCGCGTAGTGATTTTGAAGCTAATATTGTACGTATGTTCGTATCCCAATTATTTAAATATTTTCAATATTACTGGTTTGCCGGTACCGATGACTTTAGACAAAATTGATATTTTTGAAACTTTAAATAAAATTTCAGTAAACGTTTTAATGTTACATTATAAAAAGAAGCGATTTACAGTAGTTCCAGCTCGGTTAACTCAAACCAAATTAGTAAGACATGCAAATTTGCTTCTAATTCAAGACGAATATCTTGAAGATGAAAACGATACGTTTGCGGACACAATCGATAACGAAGATCTTAATAACGAAGTCTGTTTGAATGATAACGAGAATTCTGTTAGATATCACTATTGTTTAATAGAGAATCTTTCACGATTAATTAAGTCAGCTTTCCAAACATAAGTGTTCAATATATATTTGTGATCGGTGTTTACATTATTTCACCACACAAGTTCTTCTGGATAAGCATGAAGACATATGTTCTAAATTGAACGAATGTAGAATAACGGTACCTTCAGAACATGAAAAATGGCTTTATTTTAAAATTTTTAGAAATAGATTAAGTGTACCATTTATAATTTATGCTGATATAGAGTGTATTTTACAAGAAGTATGTGTTAATGATGAAGTGAACGCAACTAAACAATACACTAAAAGTTTCATTTACCAGAACCACATCCTTTTTTCGATAGGTTATCTACATTGTAATTACGACAACACCCTTAGTTATTACAGAGATTACGTAGGTCAAGAACCTATACAATGGTTTGTCAAAGAACTTGAACAAATTGCCGAAACATTATCTCCTCTTTACTCTAAAGTTGTAGCTATAGAACCGTGTAGCAATGTAGAAAAATTGAAGAAACAAGCAACACATTGTTTCATTTGCAACATGCAGTTTTTAAACGATTAGTTGAAGGTATTAGACCACGATCACTTTACAGGTCTTATCAGAGGAATCGCACATCAACATTGCAGTCTTAATTATCAACAAACAAAAACTAATTCCTATATTGTTTCATAATTTTACAAATTACAATTCAAATTTTTTAATTAGAGATGTCAGTAACACGTTTGAGGGCAGAGTTTTTTTTACGGAAAATCTATCGAAAATTTAAGAAAACGTAGAGACGTTAAGCTAGTTCAAAAATTTAAAGGACGATACGGTGCTCAAAGATATATTTCCCAATCTAATTGTCATAGATGTACGATTTTTGATCAAAATCTTGTTGCTATAGAGATGAAGAAGGTAGAAATTAAGTACAACAAACCATTTAGGTTTTGCAATTTTAGACATCAAAACTATGTATGTATAATTTCCATTATGAATTTATGAAGAATCATAGTAGTATAAAAGAACTTAATTTACTCTATATGGATACTGATTCCTTCCTATATGAAATATTTTGTTCAGACTTCTATCAAATTATAAAAGAGAATTTTCATATGTTTGACACGAGCAACTACAACCCTCAAAACGTTTATAACATACCTCTAGTAAATAAAAAAGTTATCGGATTATGGAAAGATGAGTGTGGAGTACAAATATTAACAGATTTTATAGGTTTATTTCCAAAGATGTATGCTCTAAAGATCGTAGGATCAGACCCAGTTAAAAAGTCTAAGGGAACGAAAAAATCTGTTATAAAGTCAATAACCTTTGATAATTACTACGAAACGTTATTCAGTCAGGATAGAGAAGGTAAAGATGATGTAACATCTGCTGCTTCGTCGTTTGAACGAGATGAGCATTACATTAAGTCTAGCAAACATAAGGTTTATTCAATTATTCAGAAAAAAGTTGCTCTTAGTGCTATAGATGACCAACGATTTATTTTACCTGATAAGATAAATACCTTACCATACGGACATTACTCTTTGTAATACATATTTATACATATGTATAGGTTAGTTATTGTACTAAGCTGATTTTTAGGTTTTATTGGTTTACGACCAAAGATGTATGTTGTAAAGATCGCTGAATCAGAACATTAAAAAGTTTGAGAATAAGAAAAATAAATGTATGTAGTAAGTCTATAACATTACATTAGATTAAACATAAGATTTATTCAATAATTATTAGTAAAAAAAGAAACATTGTTTAGTGTGTTACCTTATATAGGTCTAGATTAGTTTATAGGATTATATATCTACGTTAGTTTGTAGGATAACTAAAGGATAAATGTAAGGTAGACAAAATAAAACAGATATGTATTATTATAATTTCTTTTTTATTTCTTACTAATAAATACAATAATAATATTTGATTTGTATTTTTTATTTATTTTTTTTATATTATATACTTAACTATAAAAGATCATCATGATTAACTTATAACTAAAAAACTATAATAAAAGATCCTTCTTGTTGATCCATGATTTCTCATTCATACCAAGCCATTTGACATAAAGCATTTGACGGCGTCGTTTTAAAATGGATTCCAAAAGATATACGGATGGATGTTTCGTTTTCAACAGCTCCAGTTCGTAGAAACAACCCTTGATGGGATTTCCTTTAAGATCTGCTAACAGGTAAGTTGTAGGATTTGTAAGTTGAACTTTTTCAACTTTAAACAGCTCAGTGCTCCAATTAGGTGTAAAACCTTTTTGGAATACTCCTTTGTACTTGCTTATACGAACTATATCGTTAAAATTCAGTTTATTACGATCAACAACTTTTAGATTATCATACATAGAGAGTCGAGTTGCAGCTGTGACGTCAGAAGGTTTCATTCGAATAGTTGAATGTATCGTATGGCTATATTCCTGTATCACATCTTGTAGAATAGTATACCATCGATAATTACCTTGTAAACTGAACCTTTTATATAGTTTCTGCTTTATGGTTCTAATAACTCTTTCAACCATTGAAGCTTTGATAACACTGTATGTTGAATAGTGATTAATATTGTACTCTTGCATTAACTGATTAAAGTGTCTATTGTAGAACTCTTTTCCTGCATCTGTTTGCAAATTTTTTGCTATAACAAAATTTTCAGCCTTAAACATGATGCGTACTTGTTTGGTGACTTCTTCTCCATTTTTAGTCTTCAAGGGACATGCATATAAGTATTTTGAAAAACAGTTTATCATTAATAGGATGTAACGATAACCTTTATTTACTTTCTCGTAAGGAATAAGTTCTGCCAAGTCCATTTGAAACAAGTCCCTATATCCTTTAATGAGGGTGCGACGTCTTTTAAATTTTTTTCTAGCAGTTCTATGTATTTCATTAACAACCTCGAGCTTATCGCTGTTGATATTGTTATTCATTTTAAAGAGAACTACTACGTTGAAATGTTACGATTAACTGTTAGTAAATTATTTATACGTTTCCATTATAAACTCTCTGTGTGTTATAAGAGTTTGTACGTGTAGCTTACTCAACTGCTACTGCTTCAAGCGTCTCTCTCATAACTTTTTGACTATCCATAAGCAACGTTACCTTATTTATTAATTCTTCATAATTCCTATTTACTATATTATTATTGTCTTCTATCTTAGTTAGTACGGTGATATGATTAGTTTCCACCTCAGAATTTGTTACTTAAAGATTTCTCTCAGTTTCTTCTATCTTAGTTAGTAATGTATTAAGCTTAGTTTCAATATCAGCTTTTGCAAGCTTTTGTTTTACTTCTTTAACTAGGTTTTGGGTATCTGTAGTCATTGTAATGAAAGTTTGTACTGCAGTGTCGAATTGAGCATCTACATATCCTTTAGAAGCAACATCAGTATCATCTACGAGATAACTTATAGAAACTATGCATTTACCCTTAGCATTAAACTGACCATATTCGTTTGTGTGCATAGCTTTGGTATAAAAATACTGTTTAGAGATTACGTCGTTATCCGATAGAGGATCTCCTATATTACAAATCCTTCTATTTTTAGCATTATAGTATGATTCTTTCCCCTTATCTTCTCGTTTTAAACATTTAGATAAGAATTTTCTTTCAACATCATCTACGATCCAGTTAGTATACTTTTTCGTACAAATATCCCGATCCTCAATTGGATCGCTAGCATTCACTAGTCTTCTTTTCTTAACATCTACTACAGCATCAATATCTGATAACATTAGTACAGATTTCTTTGTAACCAGATCGTTGTCATCAATAGGTTTAGCTGCATTAGTTATACGTTTATTCTTAACATCGAAATGTCCATCAGATGATAACTTGAAACCAATGCCTCTAGGTCCCCTAAGACTATAAGGATCAACAGATGATATGTTCAACATCGGTCTACCAAAAACGTCTATAATGTTCATGACGTAGCCTGAATGATTAATAACAACTAACAATATACTGATAGAACTAAACTTTTTATTCGATAATTCTTGCCTCCTTGAGTTCTGAAATAATTGAATGGATCTCGTTAATGTTGCCAATACTAGTGTTTCCAGCTTCTCTAGCAGCAATCAGAATTTTCAAGCGTTGTACTAATTCTGTTGGAGTATTCCAATAAATGTACTCCATAGGACGATTATTTAATTTTTTAAATGTACGTAGATTTAGGTTTCCTCTTCCTTTTTTCTCTAAGTATGGTTTTAAAATTGATAAATATTTATGATGTTTAACAGGCATTAGTTTACCGTAAGGTGAATTATCTTTCCTATGAGAATTTGTAACTGAAATCAGTTCTCTGTACGCATTCACATCAATACGTCTAGGACTATCTACTTGTCTGCGTGTAAGTAACTCGTATAATCGTTCTGTACCATGATAACGTTTACCCTTAACTATAATGTCTGCATCCTCAAATTCAACATTTGCATTACCCAAGGTCCATTTAGAAGTACTTTTGTTATATCGAAGTCCATACCTTGTTCTATCAATATTCTTTACTCCTTTTTGTGTTAACAGTTGTATGTAATGCTGAGACAAGGAAGTTTCCAGAGGAGTCTCTACATCTTCATAATCAGTATCAGAAACGGAATCAACTTCCTTATCAGTACCTGCATTAAGGTCTACTGAATGCCATAATAAACTATCTTCATCATTGTTTGAAGTGTTAGGGTACTCTTTTTTCGTTACATTTGCAGTACTAGTTGAGTTAACTGAATGTTTCTTCGGTTTACTTGTATAAGGAATAAATCCTTGTAGAAATTGCTGTTGTTGAGGTATAGTTTGAGATTTGTGTTTATCGATAGTACTAGCAATACCCTGTAGAAGATCTATAATCTGATGATGTTTAGTATGATACTCTAAATCTGTTTGAGCTTTATCATGTTTAAAGTATGCAAACTTTTTCTTCATATCTTTTATTGACCCTATCACTTTACGTTTCAACTTTTCTTTACTATCCTGTTGATCATTCTTCATCTTCTCTGATGCAACCTCAGCAGGGATCATTGTATACTACGCAAATGATAAATAACACACTGTTTTACAAACTTATATAGAAATCAAATCCTTTGCGATATCTACCTTCATTTAGTGAACTGTTCTTGCTAATTACTAGAAACCCGTATTCATCGACCCAACATAAGTTGCATAGATCCTTGAAACGATGAAACGATAGGTCTACTGAAACATGATCTTCGTACGCGTGTCGTAAGTTTAGATCATCTTGTTTAAAAAGAATAATTATGTTAACATTGTCTCTAATTAAATGTTTAGGCACCTTAGCTTACGTTTGACTTAGATAGAACACATCAATCTTTTTATGTCTGCCCATACTGTAATACTGCTTTATCTTATCCTGTTTATCACATGCTATATCATCGAAGATAAATACTGAATCTTCTAATGCTTCATTAGGACTAATAACGTTGTCGTTGTTTGTAAATCCAAAATATTTCATTCCTCTAATATAAGTCATGATTTGTTTTAAAAACTGATATTTCGGTTGAAACAGAGACTTTGAGTATATATACAAATTTTTAAATCGTAGACCATTAGGATGTATTAACAGAGATATTACTGCATTTGTTTTACCACACGAACCAGCTCCTGCTACTACTACTCTACACGATGAAGGAAATAGATCACCGTGTCTTTTCTTATCGGCCACGTCACCAATATCAATGTCCAGGTTTAGTATAGGCAGTGATTGTTTCTGTTTAACAATTTTCATGTTTCTAAGGTTGTCTAGAAGTTGTATTCGTTACATATACTATGTAATGAACCGAAAGGAGAAGGAGGAGGAGGAAGATGTAAACACTCAATGACTACATACGAATATGTTTAGTAACCATTTCGGAAAAGGGATTGTACTCCATTATCGCATCGTGTAAGATAAGACAGTAAGCTTTAATGGTTGCTGTGAAAGGATTGCTTGATTCCACTTCTAACCGAATATCAACAGATGAATCTTTCATAGACTCAATCTGGCGGGTGCAATCAATCACAAACACCGGATGTCGTTTAAACTGTTTGTATGTAAGCAAACATTTATCTCTAGACAAAGAGTTTCGATCTCCGACTCTTCCTTCTGCTCCTGAGTAATGGTTTTCTCGAAACCGTTTATAGTTTAGATATGCAGGTAGATAATCGTTATCTTCAAAGTCCAAATTCAATCTCTGATAGGGAAACACTTGCGAGTTCAAATAAACTTTCAAGTCTACAATATTAGAATGTATTAGTTCACTAGCTGTACCTTGTATCGTTCCTTGAACATCTTTTTGCAACACAAACAGGATCCATCTAGGTTTCACCAACTCGTTAGAATTTTTTATACGCCACACTTGCGTCTTAGATGTACCAAATGAAGGTAATTCGTGTAACTCCCACTGTCTAAAGGGAAGAATAATATTAGAATTCAATCGTAGCTTTTGCATTAAATTTAATTTCGATTCGTCTCCTAGACGTATCTGAGGCACCTCCCACGTTATTCTATTTATCTTGAAATCTACATCAGTACCTTGCGCACCACTCGGACTTTTATAACAGTTGAAATCATTCTTCGTTCGAATCAAAACTAGTTAGCATCGCATGTTGACAAGGACTTTCCTGTAATCATCTTCAAAACCGAAAATTTTATTTAACGGTATGCAGCAAGTAAAACGTGTAAGAGAAGGAATATGATCGTCTCGTTCTATTTCTATGGTCCATCCTGTGCTACCAAGACCGCGATCTTCCTTACTGTTTGTAACAAGACCATGTATTGTGTTCACTATTCCTGGTTGTTTACAAACATCTATGATTTGATTTGTGCCCAGTATCAATTGCATCTCGTCAAATAGAAAATATGGAAAATTATGACCTATTTCATACTGGTGACCCTCTTGTTTAGGGGTAATAGTCCCCTTAATGTAAATGAAACTATCATATAATGCTATAATATTGTCAGAACTCTGAATTTCTATACGAATAGTGTCCGAGTTGTTATAATTTTGTGTAAACGGTAAATATGTGTAGTAGTCTTCTTTTATTATAGACTCGTCAAAATTAGGTTTGTTAAATACATCTAATTTATCATCAAATGATATTGTTGTAGAATATCGTGATGTTTCATATCTTGAAGATCTTTTATATCTTTTAGCATCAAGTTCCATTATTACTGATATTCTCGTCGTTTTCTTACGTATTACAATCTTATTTTAACTCTATCCTTGTTTGATTAAGACTTTAAATCCTAGAGATTCGAGAAACAGAATGTCACCTATCGAAAGCTGTATGTCTGCACTGGTACAATTACTACGAAGACTAGTATATCTAGGTGATAGTAATGCTCTTTTATACCTTTCGTTCAAGATTAATACCATGTTACAGGATCTTGTTTAAGTTCTACAGTTATGCTGGTATATGTGTCTTCAGAAAAATTTACAAGCTTTCCTGTAGAATCTACAAGTCTGATGGTTATATTATCAAATTCGTTAACGTTTAGAGGAAAGTAGCATACGTGTGAAGGTTCTTTCACGATTATATAACCTGGAGGTACAGATATACCGAATTCGAAGATCGAATGACACAATTGATTATTCCTATAAGCTCCTGCAGTAATATTAGTATCTACAAAAATGTTAGGTGTTGAAAGAATGTTAATATCCTGATCAGACACGTGCTTCGTATTAATCTCTAATATACGTTCGCTGAATCCTAGTATTGGTCCTATGTTATCACTTTTGCTAAAGTCTACAATTTCTTCTAAAGTTTCAATTTCACACCGTCCCGTATTCGTGTTAGCTTTTATTTTCAATACCTTTTCTACCTCCTGTGTATTTTCGCTATTAATTTGACGTTTTATAAATGAGTAAATCTCGTCTAATTCGTAACTACCTGAATCGATAGTTATTACTTTGTCTCCGTAATAAAATTTATTGAATCCCTCGAAAATATTTCGTACCGTGTGACTTGTATACAATCCTACTAAACCTAAAGAGTATCGATGATTTCGATCTAGTTTGATTGGAGGATAAATCGGACCTGTTGACATTAT
Source organism: Agrypnus murinus (assembly GCA_929113105.1). NCBI lineage: Eukaryota > Metazoa > Arthropoda > Insecta > Coleoptera > Elateridae > Agrypnus > Agrypnus murinus. The sequence continues at coordinate 183,126,050 of OV816024.1, read as the reverse complement.
GTTTCCTCTACCATACACTGTGCACGATCGAATCATGATTGATTAGTAGAGACTTAATCATGATGTTTTATAATGTGTGTATGTGAGAATGAGAGGTGAGAAGAAATCTTAAACAGAGATGGCCACATGTGTATGTATTGAATTGTTGTTCTTGCTCGTAACTGTAATATATTTCACATCCTCGAAAGTATCTGATTAATTCCTGAGGAGGTCTTAGATCACCGAAAGGATCGTAGTACAACACCGTGTTATGTTCTTTGATGTATGCAACCCAGTGCGTACCAGGTCCGCTCATATCATCTAAATTTACGATACCTCGTTCTTTTCTAATCCGAGGTCCACTAACAGGTAAAGATGATCTCATAAACACTCCACGAAAATGTGATATCTTTTTGTCCTTTGCATACTTTCTTAAATCGATATCGGTAAGTGGTCTCTGAGGTAGTTTACTAATGATTAATGATTTTTTTTTATTAGTCGATACTCTACAACGTTTAGGAAGTGTAGAGAAAGCAAACGGTCGTACGAATAGTGCTGAACCTGTTTTGTATGGTTTCAAGAATATTGCGCTACCGCTTTTACCTAGAGCTATAGCTTCCATTGATTGATTATGTCGTTTACCTTCTTCTAAACGTCTTTTAGCATATTTAGCTTGATTAACTACCTTAGCCACTTGGGCACTACCTCCAATTTATGCTCCTAATGCAGAAAGACTAGCCAAAATTGGCAGAAGAGGTAGAATACCTCCTTCTTTTGGAAGAGGAATTACCCTTGGAACAGGAACTTTCTTTTTTCCTCCTAATCGATGAATTATTTTCTTAGCAGCGTTAACATCAAATTTTACTAGCTCCTTACCTACACTTCCTGTACGGTTTGCTAATAAAACCTTCTTTGAGAGTTCTTTTAACAGACCACCCTTAAATGTTACACGTTTTTTCTTAAGATGTCTTCTTTTACCTTTTCTTATAGGGGAAGACAGTAAGGGTGATGTAGCACCCATTCCTAGTTTACGTTTTGTTTTCATCATATTAGTAACAAACCAAGCCGAGGATTTTTCTGACAATGAAGCGTCTCTAGCTTTAACCCATTTCCAAGCAGCTTCTTCTAACACCTTATCAGCTTTATGTCTGTGCGCTAGATCTTCAGATTGATCGTATGCGATGTCGTGTTCTCTGCACGCTCTATCTAAAAGATTAATACCTTGATCACCTCGCAGTAGTCTTTTTTGAAGTTTAGTTCCAGGTCCGCAAAACTGATACGAAGGAAGATGTAGTTCAAAAGGTAGCTTATTAATTATTCTGTTGACAAGACCTTCTCCTCTATGAACAATCATCTAAATGAGATACTTGTGTATACATCATCTTATATATACTTTTCTCTCTCAGTCTATCTTCCTCTTTTTCTTTTTATAGATTACTTACTATAATTAAAATAAAAACTCGGAATATATAAATGTACATACGTTTATTTATGTCTCACTAGTATCTAACATCATTACAAATCTAAAAAGTTAGTATTAAAGCTTATCTAAAATTATCATCTATTGACAATACAGTAAAATGTTTACATAACACATTATTTAACTGATTGTAATTGATCAAGTCAGTTTTCAATTTCTTAAGATTTGCTATAAACTCACTAAGTCTACTTCTCAATATGATATGTTTTAAGTCACTTTTCATCACTTTTTTTGAATTAACTTTTTTCAGAACACGATTATTGTTTGTTTTGTTTAAGATGTTGTTATTGTTATCCATGTTGCTTCTACTTAGTATAGGAAAGTTCTTACATTTTATTCTCGAACAAGATCTGAAAAGGTTTTAGTCTAGCATATACATCATCGAATATACGTTTTGGATGATGTTTTACAAGTTCAAGCAACAACTGGTAATACGTTATGTGTTGAGTATACTGGTTCATCGTAGAGTGTACACACATCATTTCAGCATTAAATAAAATTGAAGAGTTTGTTATTGTAGATGATGAAGATCTTCTGTTATAATGTTGCTCGCGTTTTAAGTTTTCTGCTAACACTGTTACAGTGTTATACTAGTACTCGTAGAAATCTATGTTAAGATGATTTCGAATGTTGTAGTTTATTAAGGGAACCAAATGCAGCATGCGTGCGAATTCGTAATCTTTCAAACAGATAGCTGATTTATTCTAAATGACCATTACTTGGTTTCCATATCTTTTATGCTTATCTATTTGAAATTCAAGATTAAAGGAAAACTATCTTGTTTCTACTCTTTTTATAGATCTACAATCTTCATCCTCAACAGCTTCTGATTGGTTTGTTGGTGTAGTTGCAGCAGAATTGTTTGTAAAAAAATTACGAAACTTATGTTCAACATCTATATTGTACAATTCGTCCCAATGAAATGTTTCTAGAATTATTTCACTATTAACACAATATCTATTCACGCACTCTAATTTAACAACGACTTTAAAGTTTAAGTCATGAGGATGCAATCCTACATGAATATAATGCACATGATCACTGCGACCCTCTTCGTTAAGATCTACCAAAGGATATGACGTGTTAACTAATAATTGAAGATTGGCAGGTGATGTAAGATCATTATCTTCTTCGGATACGTTTATGAATGATGATGCTGATGATGACGACGCCGCTTCAGAAAATTGTTGCGATGTCGAGGCTACAGCATGATTGTTGTTATTGATGTTGATAACCTCCTCATCATTCGTCAACGAGTTGTTCATTAC